>CM032437.1:2027100-3227100 GCA_019049465.1 Dryas iulia moderata
TCTCTCACTTATATAATAAACCTAGTAAGCCACCCCACACACAGACTAATAAAAATTTATTTTCAGTCTCAGACAATAGTATTGTCACTTCTTACACAATTGTACTACTATGGGATCGCTGGCATATTGCGATTTGCGTTGGCAAATGTTAGCACATCTTCAAGTGAAACAAATGGCGCTAGAATAAATAGCTTCCTAGTGAATTTCTAGAAATTTACAATTAATAGTAGAACAAGTAGAGATAACGTATGGTGGGCTTATTAAATGTTTCTTTCTCTAGAATTCTTTAAATGATGTATAAATGATATATAAAGATGGTGTTTTGAATTTTGAGGCCGTCATCGCTCATGGGGCAAGTCTGACTGTAAACAGATGTTGGAGGTTCGATTCTCACTCGGGGGTCTTGCTAAAGACAAAGGCGCCGTAGAAATCCACCTCTCAAAACGCAATATCTAGTTTTAGGACGGAAAGTGGAGGGAGGAGTGCCTTGACACTACTTCATCTTAGACTATCCCGCTATGCAGGATAAAGCGTGAAGCTGCAATACTAATAATGTAATATAATTATAATATATACGAGCCCGGGACCGTGGACTTTGACCGTATCTTCGATTGGGTGCGATACCCTCGCGGAGGATAAATTATATTTATATATTAATATTTTGGGGCCAGTTGTGGCGCAGTAGCACAAACGTGGACTGTAAACCGACTGGTTGTGGGTTCGATTCCCACTCGAGGAAAATTATTAATGTTTCCATTTCCTTCGATCTGGTATCAGAGGCAAGGCACAGGCGTTAAGTTCCGCCACTTAACACGCAATGCCTCCGAACTCGGTGGAAAGTGGGGAACGGAGTGTCTTAACACTAGGCTAGCTGTGTGGTAGGTGAAAGCTACTTTGGTAGAAGCCAAACGGAATGCAGAGTACCGTTATTCAATAAGCAATGTCTCGGATATTCAGTGGAAGGTGGAGGAACGGAGTGTTTTGATTCAAAGGCCCTCTCTGACTATTCAGTTATTAGAGAAAATAGTTTTATTCTAATAATATTAGATACCTCTAAGACTTAATTATACGAATTGATTTAAACTAAAAAAACAATTTTATTTATAAGACTCGTGAAAACCGCTTTTTTATTAATAAAATATATATTTATCTATTAATTATTTGTGAAAGTGATATGCAAGTGACACTTTTAAACAAAAGGACGGAGTAAAAGTGTTACAGGAATTTAAAAGCTTTCTAAGAACCCTTTACGATACAAGGTTCGTACGTATTGAAATTATCGCTTCTGTGTACGAAACGCTTTGTTTTAAGCACTACCACGAGCTTTCGCACTTTCTATGTACACATATATAGTTTTATATTTATTTATATTTATATTGATTTATAAGAATTTATTCTAATTTATACGTTAGTTATTATTTATATTGAAAATCTTATTTTTTTTTTATTTTACAGCACTTTATATTGATCACATGATTTTTTCTTGATCGTCGTTTTTTTTATCATTGATTTTTCTTTTTATGTATATAATATTTTTTAGACAATTCTTAATGTCGTGGTCTAATTGGTTATTTGTTAACGTAATAATATTAATCTACTTCATAATAATTGTTAACAAAATTATTAGAAACTAGCTGTGTCCGCGACTATGTTCGTGTAGACATTACAATTGTAAAATGAAAATCACCGAAATTACTTGATATTATATCAGCATTTATCAAATCAGCGCAGGCCGTTTCAGAAATTAACTTGACCAAACTAACAGTCAGACAAACAAAAATTGTAAAACATGTTATTTTGTTCGGGTCCATGTATACATTCATACATATTATTGAGTAAAAATCGGTTATTTAACTATTAGAAAACAGGCATTCCAATGTTATCAAAATATGCCAATTCGACCACGACAATATAATGTAAATAGTTGTACAGTATTAGAATTTTTATAGTAACTTTTTCTTCTTTGCAGCCCAATTCTGGCAATTGCTGAAATGCACACCGTCACCAGGCAGGATGGGACCTTCTACCATGTCTCAACACAAGCTGTCACTTTTTGGCAAATCACCCTTCTTCGTGATGGTCATCATTTTCCTCTACCTCTTCCCATTAATCATTCTTATAGTTCTCTATACTGTTATTGCCAAAAATTTGATATCTGCCGCCTCAAAAGTAGTGCTAAATAAGACTGTAGATCCTTATAACGCTAGAGCGAGGAAACAAGTGATATTAATGCTTGGGACAGTAGTTCTGTGCTTTTTTCTCTGTTTAATGCCATACAGGGTGCTCGCCTTGTGGATCATAATCACTCCATCTGAGCTTTCCGATAATATTAGCCCCGAAAAGTGGTACAATTTATTATATTTCTCTAGAATAATGCTGTACATAAATTCGGCTATAAATCCTATTTTATATAATTTAATGTCGTCCAAATTTCGAATAGGTTTTTGTAAAGTATGCATTTGTTACAAGAGAAATTCGGAAAAGACGCAGAATAGACGAGCTCAGAGGACTATGACAAATGGCTCGACAACGAGCAGTAGCTTATCCAGAACGACGAACAGCTTGAAGAAGCTGTTCACTCACAGAAGTAGCTTAGACAAAAGCGACACTGAATCTGAAAGTAAAGATAGTAAGGACGACAACCATAGATTTTTCGATAGAATGTTCTCCAACAGACGATTTATAAGGCAACAATCAGCTCCAGTCTGTTCAAATCCAAAGACCAAAGTGATTAATAGGATGAGGAGTGAAGGCAGCATGCTAGAAGACGTTCTCAACGACAAGAGGGAGTCCAGAGGCGATACAGCGAAGTTCATCGGACATTCCACAGTTAGTGCTAGAAACAAATCGGATATTGAGCTAGAACAATCTACTCGTAACTTATCACTTAGACGTAGCGTTTTAATAAACAGTGCTAAAGCAAAAAGTATAGAGGGTGACCCTAATAAAAAGTGTGTGTCGTACCAAAAGATAAAAGTGGATTGTGTTGTTGGCTTCCAAAAGTCCAAGAGCGTAGATTATGATTTCCCAGAGAGTTTCGTGTGATCACTTAATTTTGTATACAGAAAAAATTTATCGCGTCAAGTTTCTACATAAAACTGGAGTGTCCAAGGAACTCTGATAGTTTCGGCTTATATTTGAAGTTTTTTTTTGAATAGGATTTTTACGTGTATACTGATTTGTGTGGACCAAAATGTTGGATAAAGTATTTTTCTCTAGATTATAAATTAGTTATACGATTTGCTTTGTTGAAGAAAATTATATGACGACCGCAAATAATGTTGTTTGATCTTTTATTTTATACTGTCTTGTATTTTGTTAAAGTTGTTTTTGGACATAAATTATTCTATTTATATTAACTGAAATGAAACATGTTTATGTCACTAGTTTTCTAAAGGTACATAAATACTGTATTTTGACATTTGGAGTGATTAGTCACTAGTTTTTTTTTTGTTTCCTAATATAGAGTTAAAGACTTATAAACTATATCTTAAAGTATTATATTTTCGTTTGAAAATTGAAATAAAAAAAAAACATTTTAATGAAAATATTAAAAGTTTTGTGGCTAAAAGTGGCCAGTCGTGGCCCAGTGGCACAAGCGTGTCACTGTAAGCGACTGGTTGTGGGTTTGATTCCCACTCGAGGAGTGGATATACTTGACATTTCCATTTTCTTCGCTCTGGTGTCGAGGTAAAACGCGGCGTTAAGTTCCGCCACTTAACACGCAATGCCTCCGAATTCGGCGGAAAGTCGGGAACGGAGTGTCTTAACACTAGGTTCCCTCTGCCTACCTTGCTGTGTGCGGTATACAGCGTGAAGCTAAAAGTTTTGCAGTTATTAATAAATATACAATAATAATAAGATGTAGACTACTATGTTACCTATATATCTAGTGGAAGTCTAAGACATACTAATGTATGTTGTGACAATAAAGCTAATTTTCAATTACCCATTTTCAGAAAAGTTACTAAGTACTTTGGTAAGTAGAAAAAGCTTTTATAAGATATGTTTTAATGACACTAACGTATCTCAATTTGTGTGTAACTAAATGAACATGATGGTTATGTGTACTATATCTAGTGGTGTAAATATTTAAAATACTAGCGGCCCGCTCGCGGCTTCGCCACGTGGACTGCCTAATTGTTTCGTTATGTTGCAACCGTCGGGGGTGGATTTTTGAAAAATAATGTAACCTATCTTTGACCTTCGATTATCAACTATATTTATTCCAAAATTCATTACAATCGGTCAAGCGGTTTAGTTTTTTCATATAAAATTTCATCCTATATTTCAACCTTTTAGCGGTTAATTTTTGAAAAAATAAGTAGTCTATGTTAGACCCTGGGCTATTTACTACTTTCATTCTAAATTTTATCCAAATCGGACCGGTAGATTAGCCGTGAAAGCGTGACAGACAAACACACAGACTTTCGCATTTATAATATAAGTATGGATGAATTAGGTTTACTCGGTTCATTTGACATGAAGCATTTAACTTGATTTCTCTCTGCCTATTTAAAATTATACCATTATAATGTAGCATATAGTCAAAGATGGCCTATAATGATGCATGCAGTTAGACTGTAGTAAAAAAGTCAAAAAATCAGCTCCATCCTTTTCCCCATATAATAAGATAGTCAGAGAGAACCTAGTGTCAAGACTCTCTATTCTCCCCTTTCCAACCGAAATCGAGACATTGCATTTGCGTGGCCAAACCCAACGCCGCGCCAAGCTCAAGGACAAGCTCAGTCGCCTTAACAACTAAAGCGAAGAAATGAAAATAATTTGAATATAATAATTTGCCCGAGTACGAATCGAACCCATAACCATTACGTTTATAGAAAGTCACTATGCCACTGCACCACGCCGGTCTTGGGCTGCAGTATATGAAATATATAATAATTGTAAAAACAGAGAGAGGAGAACGGAGTGATTTATTGACAAATAAATGCAAAAAAAAAATCAGTAAACACCATGAAAAATTAAAAATATCTGAACCGATTTTGATTAAATAACCTACAGCTCCTTACCACAAAATAAATTCAGATCATATGCAAAACGAGGAATAAATTTTAGCATGCAGAACCGCTACTTAAAACAATGAATGCGCGTTGCATTGTCCATCGAATACCAATATTTATAGTACATTGTGCGATACATTATTGCCCCATTATATCTGAGTTGACTGGTGTGGTGGGTGGTCTGTATATCAGTATCCCAAAAACGGCGAAATTTTGGTTAAAAAATTATTTTTTCATACTTATCCTACATTTAATTACAAATTGTAAAGAAATTATATAATGTTAATGCTTAAAGAGTTTTCTACAACTTTTATTTTTATTTTATTTATTTAATTAATAATGGGGCCAGTCGTGGCGCAGTGGCACAAGCGTGTAACTGTAAAACGACTGGTTGTGGGTTCGATTCCCACTCGAGGAGTAGAAATATTTAATATTTCCATTTTCTTCGCTATGGCGTCGAGGCAAAGCGCGGCGTTAAGTTCCGTCACTTAACAGGCAATGCCTCCAAATTCGGCGGTGCGTGGGGAACGGAGTGTCTTAACTTACAAAAGTTTATCTCTCTATAGAGAGCGGAGTGTCTTGATACTAGAATCTTTTAACCTACGTTACTACAGAATACAGGAAAAAGCTTCTTTTTATGATTGAACAAATTGACTTAGCGATCAGATCGTTTGGACGGTTCGATTCCCAAGAAGCGCGGGTTCGATTCCCGCTGTGTTCAAATTTTAACGAATTTTATCATTAAATATGAAATCTTACTATCAATTTAGAATCCAATTGTGCATATAATATGGAACTAGCTTTTTTACATTATTAATTCAAAAACAACACGCCAGGAATAAAGTATGAAGCTAAAAATACAAAACAAATTGTATAAGAAATCTCAAAACCTCAGGTGATTAATGAATACTCTAAGAAAATCTATTCACCTCTTGATGAACCACCCTCAAGTAATTCAGATTCATTTGTTTTACATACATTTACTAATACAATCGAGTTAAAAGGAAAACCTCATAAACGCTTCGATTTCTGCTTAGGAAAAATACTTTTATAGCGCACGAGTAACTTCTGTATAGGACTCAAGTGTTTGTTCTTGTTTATTTTAAATGTATAGATATTTTCTAGTAATATTCATATTATATTACATTTTATTAGAGTAACTTGAATGAGGCCAGTCGTGGTGCAGTGGCACAAGCGTGGGACTGTAAACGATTCTTTGTGGGTTCGATTCCCACTCGAGGAGTGGAAATATTTATTATTTCCATTTTTTTTCGCTCTGGTGTTGAGGCAAAGCGCGGCGTTAAGTTCCGCCACTTAACACGCAATGCCTCCGAATTTGGCGGAAAGTGGGGAACGGAGTGTCTTAACACTAGGTTCCCTCTGCCTACCCTGGTGTGTGCGGGATACAGCGTGAAGCTAAAAAAAAGTTAAATGAATAATTTTGTAACTTCATGACTATAGATATGGTAGTGTTAGGATACTCTGTTTTCCATATATATTTATTAGTAGGGACCTGGACGCGATTTCGCCAGTGCAAATTGAAGTTATAGCCAATATGTTTTATTATAGCAATTATTTTATTGCAATATTGTCAAACAGAAATGTTGTAAAATTATTAATGATTTGATTTAAATAAAAAAAGGGAATATTACCAAAACACAATAGTCAAAACTGCACTTAAATCGGTTTCTGAGTACTGAGTTCTACAAAAAATCCCTTACATTGATAAATAATATATTTTCTCATACATCTATGACGTACAGACAATAACCACTTATATTTTTATCGTGTGTATAAATAACGTATTATTTTACTACTATTAACATTAAAATAAAACAAAGCTAAAACAAAGAAGAATATTTTAAAAGAATTTGATTACCTTATTAAATGACAAATCTTTTTTATCCACAGTCCAATCCTGGGAGTTGCAACGTTCACACACGAAAAATATCAAGATGGCACCGAAGTACCTGTCTGCCTGACGCAAGCTGACACTTTCTGGTCAGCATTGTTCTTCATCCTCATCATCGCCATCTTCTTCATCATACCACTTGGCGTTCTTCTGGTCCTCTACAGCGTCATCGCGAAGAACCTGATGGAGAACCCCATTATTATATCCCAGCACAGTAAAAACGCAAACAACGCTGGTAACGTTATAAGATATCGTAAGCAAGTCATTCTTATGCTTGGCACAGTTGTCCTGTCATTCTTCATATGCCTTCTACCGTTCAAAGCCCTGACTTTATGGATCATTGTATTCCCACCAGAGACAATATTGTCGTTAGGTATAGACGGTTATTATATATTATTGTATTTTTGCAGAGTTATGTTATATTTAAATTCAGCGATTAATCCAATATTATACAATTTAATGTCATCCAAATTTAGGGAAGGTTTTGTTAAATTGCTGAAAATTAATAAATTAATGAGATGCGGTAGGAATTTGAGAGATAACATGCAAAGGAGGGACACGTTCAATACAACAACCTCGACTGGTTTCTCGAGCAGCCAAAACACATCTGACTCATTTTGGAGAAGATACAGCAACAGAGCGTCTTCTCAGAAATTCTTCATTAACAGAGATAGTAAAAAATTAAAAGAAGTCAAAGAAGTGTTTGATACAAAAGTGCAGCAGGTCAAAATAGGCGAAATAATAAACGTCGAAAACACTAGACGTAACAGTATGAAAATGATGGCCGCTTTGAACGAATTGAATGATAATTTGGGTGATATAATAAATATTGATAGCGTAAAACGTAATAATGTTAAAACGAATGGTACTAGTGACGTACAGGTCGATGTCCACGATAATATCGATAGTGATGTAAGTACAGAGAACAATAAACAAATACAGATATTAAATTTAGACGTTAAAACAAACAATGTATATTCTGTAACGTTAGACGTAAGCGAGAGGTGTGATAGGAACAGATTCGTTTGCGTTCCGGCGCAAGAGAGTAAAAATATATTTGTATACGACTTTAAAAGTAATGAGAGTTTTGTTTGATGTAGTTTTGTATGTGTATTGATACACTACTGGCCGCGAGCCAACTGAAGCATTTAGTTAGTTACGAGCGTGTATTGCAAGATGTATATGTCAATTGTTACTGATATCGTTTATTGTTACTGTTTGTTTTTTTAATGGCTCACTTTTGGTCTTATTATTTTTTATTTTTATTTATATCCTTTATTGCACACAGTTTAAAAATAAATATGTACAAAAGGGGGTCTTAACGGTAAACAGCATTTTCTACCAGCCAACCTTGTCATGTGGGAAATAGTTGTGTAGGTGTGCAAAAGTGTATATAATGCCTTTAAATAAGTGATAAATACAAATATACATAAACAAATATACTATAATACACTAATATATATATGAATGATATTCAATATATACTAATTATTAAATAAAATGCATAAACCTAAACACAAATACAAATCTTCCATTTTAAAAGCAATAGGAATATGTTTGTATTATTTATAAAAGATTTTGATGATTTCGAAAAGTATTTTTACAGCCATTTCTTTATTTAATAAAGAAAAATGTTCAAAATTTGAAAAGACTAAAGCTCTGCAATACACGCTTAACTTATATGCGAATGTACATACATGAGGGGAGTAGAAGCTTTAAATTAAAACTACTTTACAGATTATAAACTGAAAATCCTTTCTTTTTCTATTTTAAATGTGTTGTACGTTTATTAAAAAAATACACTTTTTCCTGCACAGTTGGGTAGTCAGAGAGAACTTAGTGTTAAGACACTTCGTCCTACACTTTCCGCCCACAATCGAGACAGCAGTGAGTGGCGGAACTCAGTTCGACCCTTTGTCCTAGGTACCACACCGAAGTAATGAAAGTTTTAAATATAATTAATCCCCGAGTGGGAATCGAATCCGCAACCATTGCGTCAAAAGTCTGGCTTTGTCCAACTGCGCCTCTTGATAGGTTTGATAATTTATTTTATTTTTCGCGAAAACACTATTTCACGTCTATCATCATATATAAATGAATCTTGGTAGATACATTTTTATAAACATTACAGATTTTTCATTTTACCTATTTCCGAATTTTACGGGTTAGAGCTTCCGGTGATATTTTAACAAAATTTAACAAGCTTATACATTGATTGAATATTAAATATTTTTTTTTTTTAATTTTTCCACTGTGCTACTTACAACAAAGAGCGGCGCTGAGTTCGGCCACTCAACACAGAATATCTAGACTCTGGGGGGAGAGTGGGGAACAGAGTGTCTTGACACTAGATTCCCTCTGACTCTAACCACTCATGAAAAACGTAAAGCTGAAAAAAATATGAAAATATATACGGATGTTTAAAAAGGGCGTTGTTTATTATATTAACAAAATTCACATATCTACATCTATACATACAGTAAAAATATACCTGATAGCTGTCTGCATATAAAAGACATAATAGAAAAATATTATCGGGTGCATTTATCAATATACCAAAACAATGTTTTTTAACATTATTTTATATTTGTCAGGTTGTCTATGCGTTTGCGTACGCTAATCTCAAAAACGATCTAACTAATTCAAGTGCAGTTTTCACTATTATATTCTAATAATATTTAATGTTTATTTTATTTCTTCACGCTGTATCCCGCACACAGCGGGGTAGACAGAGGGAACCTAGTGTTAAGACACTTCGTTCCCCACTTTCCGCCGAATTCGGAGGCATTGCGTGTTAAGTGGCGGAAATTAACGCGGAGCTTAACCTCGACAACATAGCGAAGAAAATGGAAATATTAAATATTTCCACTCCTCGAGTGGGAATCGAACCCACAACCAGTCGCTTACAGTCACACACTTGTGCCACTGGGCCACGACTGGCCCCCTAGTATGTACATACATATATAAGTTAACAACACTAGCCAAGCTAAGCCACCTTTGTACCCTGTACCTTGTAAGTTCCTATAGATTCCAATTTTATACATCGATGTAAAAACATGACAATAGCATTATAAATATATTCGTAGAACAATTTGTTATTATAATAACTAGATTATTTTATATTAAAATATATAATACGTTAGTTCATGTATTAAAAATATTGTAATCCACACTGCCTTCTTTATGTGCTACATTTAAATAAATGTTGGACATTTTTTTTGTAATATGTTGTTTTTCCTTTACCTTTTTCTTTTATATATATATACATATATATTTTTTATTGAATAAAGAAGGCAATCGAGCAGAAGGACCACCTGATGGTAAATGGTTACCTTCGCCCATATAGACATCCACAACACTATAGGGGTTGAGGATGCGTTGCCGACTTTGAGGGTGAAGGAGGGAAGGAGGAAAACAGGATGGGAATGGTGGGAATAGGGAGTGAGCTGGCTTACATGCCATCGAACCGGAGCACATCAACAGATATTTGGCGGTTCGTCTTTGACATGATAGTGGTCCTGAGCCAGTCGGAGAACAAGTCTCCTACCACCAAGCAAAATTTTATATCTACCTATTACATTAAGAACATTAAAAACAGACACACAAACAGTATGGCAAATCTAATCTTCGAAACTACTGAACAAATTTGTAGAGAACATATATATACAAATTTGAACCTAGCAGGCTTCGAACCCACGTCTCTTGAAAACCGTCCAAGCGCTTTGTTACGTTTGAATAAAGGAAATTTATAAAAATCTCTCTGCAATCTCGGCTAAGAACAAAAGTAAGTTACAATGAGCGTATAAGAATATCGACGCAGCTGGTAGCAGAACGATAGATACGAAAATAATACGTAATGACCCGCAATTGGGTGAAATTACACACACGAGCGAGGATCCAACCCACAACCAATGGTTACAATTATACAATTAAAACGTTAATTAGCAGCTTCACGATTTTTTCCACATAGCAAAGTTGTCAAAGTTAGAAGCCCTAGTAATCCAAGAATACTGATATCTATTTTAAGATATTCAATAAACAAGCACATCCATACTTATATTATAAATGCGAATCTCTGTGTGTTTGTCTGTCACGCTTTCACGGCTAATATACTGGTCCGATTTGGATAAAATTTAGAATGAAGGTAGTAAAAATAACTGGGTCTAACATAGGCTACTTAGTTTTTCAAAAATCAACTTTGAAAGGATTGAAATAGGGGATGAAAGTTTATATGAAAAATCTACACCACTTGACCGATTGTAATGAATTTTGGCATATATATAGTTGATAATCCAAGGTTAATATATCATAGGTTACTTTATTTTTCAAAAATCCACCACCGAGGGTTGCAATATACCAAAACAGCCACGTAGACCTAGACCGCTAGTAGCTATATATGAAATAAATAATGTATTACAAACACTTAACCAGTATAGTGATCATAGTGGCGCAGTGTGACTGCATCTTACTGTACACGCAATGGTTATGGGTTCGATTCCCACTAGGAGGAACATATTTAAATGATTTTCTTTTCTCCGCTCTGATAATTTATTTGTACAATTCCCACATATCATAGAGTAGACAGAAAAAAGCTGGTAACAATAACATTTAAGAAAAACTTATAAAGTTTACATCGTAGTCGTGGCCAGTGGTGGAGCAGTGGCACAAGCGTGTGCTTGTATACGACTGGTTGTTGGTTCGATTCCTACTCGAGGAGTGGAAAAATTTAATATTTCCATTTTCTTCGCTCTGGTGTCGAGGTTAAGCGGAATTCGGCGGAAAGTGAGGAACGGAGTGTCTTAACACTAGCTTCCCTCTGCCTACCCTGCTGTGTGCGGGATACAGCGTGAAGCTAAAAAAAATCGTAGTTAAGATTCGAAGCCATCATGGCACAGAGGGACTGGAAGTTGTGGATTCGATTCCTCGGAGAAATGATCATATTTAAATTATTTCCATATATCCTCCCCTAATGAACAAACAGCGTTGACTTTCACTGCTCAACACGTAATATCCAGAATTCGAGAAGAAAACGGAGAACGGAATGTTTTAGCAGAGAGAAAGAGAGAATCTATCTCTATCTTTGAAATTGTAGAAAAAATTACTAAGCCTATAACTAAAATATCGTTCAGAAGACTTAAAAGTACCAAACAATATTTTCGCATAGCAAAAAATAGCAAAAGCAATTTTCATCACTCACTCATATATATTGGAAACATAATGTTTACAATCCACTCTATCGTAAATCTTTCTTGTAAAATGAATTATGAAGTTGGTAAACAAATATAAATAGAGTAAGTTATTTTTGTCGTACTACCAAGTATTTTCGTGGTATCGACGTTCGGGATGTATAGAGAGAAAACTTTGAAATAGTTTTGGTTTTTCTTAGAACTGGTTTATCTTATATGAATAGTACTAAAGATGAAGAAATATATTTCTTTTTTATATTAGTAAAGCCATTGAAGCGCAGTGTGACAGAGAGTGCGTCTAACTGTAGACGTGATTGGTTTTGGGTTCGATTCCCGCGCGCGTTTAATTCCTTTTATATGAAATTTTAAGCATTTGTGTAATACAAGTTTCATACATTTTACTACGAGAATAGCGAGTTAGCAGAGAAAACATAATTTTACGTCACTCCGTTCTTCACTTTCCACCCAAATTCGAGACATTATATATTACCGCACTTAGTCTAGTTTAAAATAAAGTATAAAGTAAGTAAATGAAATTATAAGTAGCATAGTATAAGTCTTGTTTAAGAAATAACATTTTTCAAAAAAAATTATGATGATATTCGTCAAGTAGGAATCAAACTCACAATATAACGCGTTTGCAGTCAGACTTAATTATAAGCTTGTCTCTGTCTATAGTACGATCTCTAATAAACATGTACAAACAAAATACAGAGGAATGTATTTCATCAAACAGTTGTTTAATTTACATTAATTCAAACTAGAAGTTAAAGTGTGTTTTTTATCAACTTGACGTCAGGTGAGATACAAAAATATAGGCCGCGTGTTTTGATCTATTACAAAGATATGTTAATACAAGCGAAGCAAAGAAAACCATTCTAAGAAAAGTATAAAATATTGAATGCAGCGGGATTCGAACCTGTGCCTAGAATAATTATACAAACAAAAAATAAGAATAATAAAATAATAATTATAGAAACAAATAATAATTGTAATTAAAGGGACTAGGGAGGGATAAGAATTTAGACACAGTCGGATGTAGAACGTGTTGCCTATCAGTCGGAGGGATTGGACAACTTCCAACAAGCACGGGTTCGAATCCCGCTGCATTTAAATTTCTATACGTTTTCTAAAAATGTTTTACGTACTGTAAATGTGTGTGATAGACTTAAAATGTTAAAGCTTTGAAAGAAGCTATTTATATAAAAGATGTAGTTGTTAATATTAGTTATTATTATTTTTTTTTTATATAAAAAGGACAAGGCAAACGAGCGTTCGGGTCACCTGGTGTTAGGTGAACACCGTCGCCCACGGCCCCGTGTAACACCAGAGGAGCTACAGGGACGTTGCCGGCCTTTGAGGTGGAGGTACGCGCGCGTTTTGAAGGTACCCATGTCGTATCGACCTGGAAACACTGCTGCTGGTAAGCCATTCCACAGTTGTGTGGCGTGTGGAAGAAAATGACGACGGAACCGCACAGTACTAGAGTGCCAAGTATCCAGGTGGTGAGGATGATATTTCAATCTGGCACGTACTGTGCGGTTGGAGAATTCAGCGGCAGGTATCAGGTCAAACAGTTCTCCAGAACACTCCCCGTGATATATGCGATAGAAAACGCATAACGAGGATACGTCTCTACGCAACGCCAAAGTGTCAAGCCCAGCACAGATTCTTGGGTCCCTGATAATTCGAGTGGCTCTGCGCTGTATGCGATCAAATGGATCGAGATGATACTGGGGGTCACCGGCCTAGAGATGAGAACAGTACTCCATATGAGGCCGCACCTGGGCCCTATACAGGGACAATCGGTGTTTGGACGTGAAGTACTGTCTAGCTCGGCCGATGACACCCAGCTTCTTCGAGGCCAATTTGGCCTTGCTTTCCAGATGATCGCGATACTGGCACTCACTCGAAACTTTCAGGCCCAATATGCTAATGCTGGGCGCGGCATGAAGGGGAGTGTTCTGGAAAAGTGGCGATACGACAAACGGGGTTTTCTTAGTGGCGCACGCAAACGCGCAAACTTGTGTCTTCTGGGGGTTGAATTGAACCAGGTTCCTTTCAGCCCATAAGGAGACATTCACGAGGGATGCCTCAACAGAAGACACAAGTTTTGTTCGGCTGTCGTCGACGGTATCCCGAGAAAGACCTGCACGGCCGGTATATACGGCGTCCACCGTGCTATCATCCGCATAGCAATGAATGCCAGGATCGTCTAACATGTCATTGATATGCAGAAGAAATAGCGTGGGGGACAGCACACAGCCCTGCGGGACGCCAGCGTTCACGGGCATAAAGTCAGAGCAAAAACCGTCGACAGCGACCTTGATGCTACGCCCAGTGAGAAAACTGGCGACCCACTTGCATAAGTTCTCGGGAAGCCCATAAGATGGTAGTTTCGCTAGGAGCGCCCTATGCCCTCGATCGAAGGCTTTCGCCATGTCCAAACTAACTGCCAGGCCCTCTCCCTTGCTTTCAATAGCAGCAGCCCAGCGGTGCGTTAGGTAAACCAGAAGATCACCGGTTGAGCGACCATGGCGAAAGCCATATTGACGGTCGTTGATCAACTGGTGATCTTCTAGATAACCCAGAAGCTGGCTGTTTGTTATGCTCTTCATTAATTTGGAAAGCAGGGAGGTGATGGCGATAGGCCTGTAGTTAGTCGGATCGGAGCCATCGCCTTTCTTCGGGATCGGGTGGATAAGAACGCTCTTCCACGAATCTGGGACTACGCCGGTTGAGTAGGGGAGCCGAAACAAACGCGTTAGCACTGGCGTCAACTCAGGAGCACATGCTCGGAGCACTATAGGAGAAATGCCATCCGGACCACTCGCCTTTTGGATATCCAAGGAAAACAGAGCTCGACGAACAGCCTTTTGGCTAAACTTGACGTTAGGCATAGAGCTCTGGCACCGCGGGATGGTCGGCGGAGAAGTTCCTTGGTCATCCAAAGTCGAGTTCGAGGCAAAGAGAGCGCCCAGTAGATCGGCTTTCTCCTTCGCCGTGTGGACCAGGATGTCATTCTCTGTGCGTAACGGTGGAAACGAGGGCTGGCTAAAGTTGCCAAGCACAGCCTTGGAGAGGGCCCAAAACTGCCGCGTTCCCGAAGGGCACCTCTCAAGTTTCTCACCGATTTTGGTGATATGCTGGGACTTTGCTCTAGCAATTTGCCGCTTAAAGTACCTAGAGGATCGGTTGTACTTCCCTTTTAAGGCTTTCGCCTTCGTATCCTTATCGACTAGTGCCGCGGCCCAGGCTTGATAAGCTTCGCGCTTGCCAAAGGCAGCTTGTTTGCAGGACTTACCAAACCAAGGCCGTGATTTGCCACCGATTGGCACCACAGAGTTAGGAATATAAAGTTCCATACCCTGTAGAACCACGTCAGCGACAGCGGCGGCACAGACACTGGGATCATCTGAAGAGAAGCACACCGGCCCCCAGGGATAAGATGAGTAAAATGTACGCATCCCATCCCAATCTGCCGACTTGTAGTGCCAGACACGGCGAGTTGCGGGTGTTCTGCAACTGCTGCGTTTAATTGGCACCACACCCCGTACCAAGCAATGATCAGAGGATCCTAAAGGGGCGTCCACTGACACCTGGTACTGTTCCGGATGTTAAGTCAGCAGAAGGTCCAATAAGGAGGCATTGTGGCTGCCCACGTCCGGGATTCGAGTCGGTGAATCAACCAATTGGGACAGTCCATTTGCTATAGCAAAGTCAAAGTTCCAGTTGGGCTCCGGTGCCCAGCATCGCCTGGTGCGAAACGCAGTGGCATAAAGCCACTGCTTAACGCCGGTTTCAGATGCCGGGGGTGGTGGTAGTCCGGTCGAGTCGGCCCATGCGAGTTACCATTACTGGTAACTTGACTCTACCACTCGTATTTTAGTCGCCTCTTACGACACCTCCAATACCAGGGTGATCTTATTCTAAGCCGGGATCACACGGCTGCGGCAGTTATACGGTACTTTACATAATTATTTAGATTTATAACATTTACTTTGAGGGAAAGCTGATGTTAAGCTCTATAAGTATAAGCCTAGTTTTAAATGCTGAAAATGTTTGAAAAAAAAATGACAATTTAAAAAAGAAACCGAAGCTTATTATATACTATTTTCTTCTTTTGTTGCTGCACGTGTTACCCGCAGCAGTCAGGGTGAACCTAGCCTGGAGACACTCTGTTCTCCTATTTCCGTCTGAAATCAAGACCAAGGCCAAGAAGTGCCTAGAAGTGTGGCCAGTCGTGGCCCAGGCACAAACCTAAGGACAAAAGTAAACGACTGGTTGTGGGTTCGATTCCCACTCGAGGAGTGGAAATTATATTTCCCTTTTCTTCGCTCTAGTGTCGAGGTAAAGCGCGGCGTTAAGTTGCGCCAGTTAACACGCAAGCCTCCGAATTCGGCGGAAAGTAACGAACGGAGTGTCTTAACACTAGGTTCTCCCTACCCTGCTGTTTGCGGGATACAGCGTGAAGCTAAAAAAAATCAAGGCCTTGCGTGTTAAATGGCGGAACTCAACACTCCGCTTAGCCAGATACTAGACAAAAGAAATTAAAATAACTTAAATACAATTATTTCCTCAAATGAAAATCGAACCTACAACCAATCCCGTTTATAGTGAGACGCTATCCCATTGCGCCACGACGGAACAATAAAACATTTTGATATAATTAATTACAGACAATTAAGATATGATCTAAAACACGTTTCTTAGCGATAACATCTTAATATTCTTGAAAGTATAATCGAAATAACGACACAAATTGTAGAAACATGCATTTGTAAAGAGATTATTTTTAATTAAATTATGTGAATTATTAAAACCAGTATTGCTAACTCTGAGCGAGGCTATCACCAAACTCGCAACCAAATTATGTGGCTGACCGAGTATAAAAGTAAATAAAAAAAAAAACAAAATAAGGAAAAGGAATACAATCATCAATTAAGAACAACAAAGGCACGGAGCTGTGTCCGTGGAGAACGAAAACTCATTAAATAAAAAAAAAAAAAGCCTCTGAGTTTCACGATAACTTATAATTCTCAAATAAATGTAGCCTAAATCACATATGTCAGTGAAAGTCGCATCAAAATCGGTTCAGTAGTAACAGAAGTTGACTAAAATGCAAGCAAATGCAGCTTGCATTTGATTGCTGCTGTTTGTTTTGGACAGACACACTAAAATTTATATTTTGGAATGGAATTCAGAAAAAGCCGTCATTATAATATTACAAGCTGACACTCCGGTTTGTTTATGTGTATAAACTAGTCTTTGAAGCTTTCGTAGTGGAAAAGTGTGACCGTGACCTTGACAGTTATTACATTAAAATTATTTTTATTTTTTTGCTCTCATAAGACAAAGAGCGGCGTTAAGCTCCGACAATCAATATACAATAGCCAGAATTTCTGTGAAAATCAGAGAACCTCGTCTGGACACTACCCACTCTCTACCTACCCACTAATTTTTTTATCTTTCCAGGAATGATTTTTTTTAACTTCACGCTGTATCCCGTACACAACAGGGTAGGCAAAGGGAACCTAGTGTTAAGACACTCCGTTCCTTACTTTCCACTGAATTTTGGAGGCATTGCGTGTTAAGTGGCGGAACTTAACGCTCGGTACCAGAGTGAAGAAAATGGAAATATTAAATATTTCCACTCCTCGAATGGGAATCGAACCCACAACCAGTCGTTTGAAGTCACATGTCTGTGCCACTGCGCCACGACTGACCTCAGTAATGATATCTTCTAGAAACCCTTGAAAATTAGAAAGTAAAGAAGCGATACGCTTACAGTAGGTAAAATTATGCTGTGTAAATCTTTATATATAATCTGTCTATTAATATACACTTTAGTATAGGATATTGTTATACCTTATATTATAAAAACAACTTTTATTATTCTTTATAAGTCCAACATTTACTATTGGAGCCATTAATCTCTTATATTAAATGCAGTTTGGCCACAATCCGTCAACGTCGCGCCGCGGGACGAGACAAACAACAAGTGATTACCATTTCTGTTATATAAAATACTTCCTTAGCTTTGTTTAGTGCTTTTGTGTTTTCTTTTTTGTAAAAATATAGAATTAAGTATAGAAATAAAAAAAATAGTGGACGTTTCAAGAATCCACGCCCATGGCGTTTAAAATCGACGATGGCCTCAAACAATAAATCTAATATTCATGTTTCACAACTCACTATTTCAAAGTGGATCTTATCAGCTTAAAGAGCTTTCAAGTGGATGTATAAAATATGTACCTACTCAGGTATTATTTCAAAACCATACTTTAAACTAGTTATGCCCTCAACTTCGTATGAAATGTTACAATAAATAATAAATTATATAATAAAAAGTAGCTTAAGTAACTCCCTATTACATTAGCTATAGATCAATGAAAGTCCCGTCAAAATCTGTCCAGCATTTCCAGAGATTAGCTCCGGATCAAACAGACAGGCAGACATATAATTTTTTTTATATATATACCGTATATATTTTGTATATATTTACGTACGTATGTACGTATTATTTAGTAAAAAGCGGTTATTTTAATAAACAGACACTCCAATTTTATTTATTTGTATAGATTATAGATGCAATAGATACAAATCATGCGATGCACCTGCTCTAGCATTAGTCGAGTATTATGCAATAAGCTTCTTGAAATAAACATGCACTGTTCTATGACATGAAATAGAAATGAAATATTCTGATATTTTTTTAAAATTTATCCTTAACTTCGTAATTTTTTCAAAAAAAAGCTGTTTTTTTAAGCTTTTTGCTCATAGCAGGGTAATAAAGGAGAACCTAGTGTCAAGACACTCCTTACTTCTTCTAATTTGAAACATACGTGTGAGTGGTCGATCTGAATGTCCCATTTTTGTTTTAATTTAATAAGACAAAACGTGAAATTAAAAATAATTTAAATGTACAATTCAAATAAGGTAATCGAAGCTCTCAGAACTCACGAGCAGTAATCGAATCCACAACCAATCGCGATTATAATCAGACGATGTCCCACTGCGCCATGATGGTCCTTACTGTTAAATACTGCATACATTAAACAAATTTTAACATTTTATTTCCAAAATATGAAATTAACAACTCCTTTCTGAATGTCACCGCGGTGCCTTTACCGGGTATGTACTCGTATGTACATACATTTCTTTCTTCAGGTATGTCGATAGATATTGGTGTCAAACACTCCTTTCTTCACCATCCGAATACAAGACATTATTTTCTTTACCTTCACGCTGTGTCCTACACACAGCAGGGTAGGCAGAGGGAATCTAGTGATAAGACACTACGTTCCCTACTTTCCGCTGAATTCGGAGGCATTGCGTGTCAAGTGGCGGAACTTAACGCCGCGCTATTACCTCTGATACCCGAGCGAAAAAAAAGGAAAATATTAAATATTTCCTCTCCTCGAGGGAGAATCGAACCCACAACCAGTTTTAAACAGGCACACTTTCATACCACAGCCCCACGACTATCCCCTAATAAATTAAGTTAATTTATTAAATTCTTTTATTTAACCAAATTCTAACACTTTGTTCCTAAAATATAAAATTAACACCTCCTTTCCCAGTGTCAACGAAAGTCAAAATTTAACGACAGTCTAGTCTAACGATGGTGAGGAAAGTTTTAACCGCATCAAATTATAAAAAGATAGTTTTATAGTACAATCGAGGGCAATAGAGACACTAAGTTGCGTCGTTACCTATTGATTACGGTCCCTTCGCAAGTTTATATTGCCCGGCGACCGTTTGAATGTAAATGGTTTAAGTAAGTTTTTTTTTATTTCAATGTTAAGTACATTGAATTGGCATTTGGCAAAACAAAGAGAAATTATTTAAGGTTTTTTAACAATATAATATAGGCAAGAGAGAACCTAATGGCAAGAGAGAAAGTAATGCCAAGACGCTGTAATAAATATGTAGCTGTCCTTAAAAATATTAAAGTGGAAAGCGGAGTGACTTGGCACTAAGTCCCTTCGCAAGTTTATATTGCCCGGCGACCGTTTGAATGTAAATGCTTTGAGTAAGTTTTTTTTATTTCAATGTTAAGTACATTGAATTGGCATTTGACAAAACAAAGAGAAATTATTTAAGGTTTTTTTTTCAATATAAGCGAGACAGAATCTGCCAAGTAGCTAGACTTATACCAAATTATTCTTTTGTTTAGCTTCACGCTGTATCCCGTAAACAGGAGGGTAGGCAGATGGAACCTAGTAGTATGAATTCCATTTCCCATTTTCCGCTGAACTTTTAGAGGCATGGTGTGTAAGTGGCGGAACCTAACGCCGCGCTTTGCCTTGACACCAGAGCGAAGAAAATGGAAGTATTAAATATTTCCACTCCTCGAGTGGGAATCGAACCCACAACCAGTCGTTTTTGCCACTGCCCCACGACTGGCTCCTATTTATTCTTAAAGATACTAAAGTGGCTTACGGAATATCTTGACACTAAGTTGCGTCGTTACCTATTGATTACAGTCCCTTCGCAAGTTTATATTGCCCTGCGACCGTTTGAATGTAAATGCTTTGAGTAAGTTTTTTTTTATTTCAATGTTAAGTACATTGAATTGGCATTTGACAAAACAAAGAGAAATTATTTTTTTTTTTTTATGTTATATAGGCAAGAGAGAACCTAATGGCAAGAGAGAAAATAATGTCAAGACGCTGTAATAAATATGTACCTGCCCTTAAAAATATTAAAGTGGAAAGCGGAGTGACTTGGCACTAAGTCCCTTCACAAGTTTATATTGCCCGGCGACCGTTTGAATGTAAATGCTTTGAGTAAGCTTTTTTATTTCAATGTACTGAGAATTAGTATTTGACAAAACAAAGAGAAACTATTTTATTCTTTTGTTTAGCTTCACGCTGTATCCCGCACACAGCAAGGTACGCAGAGGGAACCTAGTGTTAAGACACTCCCCACGCACCGCCGAATTCGGAGTCATTACGTGTTAAGTGGAGGAACTTAACGCCGCGCTTTGTCTCGACACCAGAGCGAAGAAAATGGAAATATTAAATATTACCACTCCTCGAGTGGGAATCAAACTCACAACCAGTCGTTTACAGTCACACGTTTCTGCCATTTCTGATTAGAGTCCCTTCGCAAGTTTATATTGTCCGTCGACCGTTTGAATATAAATGCTTTGAATAACTTTTTTTATTTCAATGTACTTGGAACTAGTGGTTGACAAAACAAAGAGAAACTGAAGATTTTTTTTCGTATAGGCTAAAGATAACCTAGTTAAGACGCTGTAACTAATACCTATCTGCTCTTAAAATACTAAAGTGGAGAGTGGAGTGTTTTGACACTAGGTTCTCTCTGTTAAGTGGTAAAATGTGTGAAATGTCTGCAAACTAAAAAAATGATATTATTTAATATTCCATTGGCACATGGTACGTCACGCGGCTAGAATTCTTTATTATTGTGTTCGTAAATAGCTCAAGATCTTTTAGAAATTCAGAGATGCTAAAGTTTTAGTTATAAAACATGCATTGTAACTTGAATGGTCGGAACCTAGCTACAATAGGCGTCGCAGAATCGAATTTTAATGAGTGATTAATAAGGAGCGCGAGGAAACCCGCGGGACGCAAATCAACCACAGCTCGTCCAAGGAAAAGCTTTGCCATCTTCTTTATTCTCCTGTTATGACTATTTATTTCTGGTAGTCATAACAAAACGAAAAACAACACGGAAGCAGAACATGGAATCCTGGCTTAATAATGTTGGTTAATATCACTAAAATCAGCTTTTGGTAAGCTATAGGAGCGACGTGCATCGAACCCCGGACAGTCGTGACAGCAACAGACGCCCTATATATATTACAAATAAAAACAACGACGTTTAAGAACAACAACAAAAGAACATATGTTTCATTCCTTGTTTTTTAAGTTTTCTAGAGGTTTCTCACGAGTTATTGTACAATATTTTTGATAGTAAAGTGGCATACATAAGTATTATAAGATCCTCATAATTGAAAATATATGTTCAACTTCAACAAAGCTGTCCTCAAAAACAGATCAAATTTCATTACATTATTGTTCTATTGGATGAGCGATATATTTGTATTCTTTCAAATTTTACATATTTGTCATGACATTATTTACCATAAAACCTTTTATTTGTCAAGAATATATTATTATATTAAGTTATCTCCCAATATACAAATAATTGATGAAATAATATTATTCATGAAGATGTAAACTATAATGTCCATACAAATACTATTCAAAGATGGCGGATTGGCGCGCACGCTACTACACGAAGAAGATAAAGGCGGATTCATTTGTATTGCAAATCTTACATTTTTCATATAAATAATATTCTAAACGATTATTGTATTTAATATTATTATATTTATTTAACTATTAATAATTTTATATTAATTTTAAGTTATTTTTATATTAATAACGTAATAAAAACTCACCAAGAAATTCTTCATATTTTACAAATGAACTTCACTAAGTCTGAATGTCACTAAAACAATTATATTTCAATTCCCGCGCATTTTAAATGTTAAGTTTACTAATTTGTAATATTAATTACATAATACAGTTTAAGATATTTGTAATTTAATATTAACTAATTATCTGACGTCCTTTTACACTCCCGCCATTCTCCCGTCGTTTTTTTTTTTTAACATCGTAAACTATACATAACCCGCCAGTATGTCATTCAGCCAGCACTACGTTTTATAAAAATCTAAATTATTTTTATATTTGCTTAAAAAATAATAAATAAAATAGTACTTAATAATTTTAATACATAAGATTAAATAATTTCATAAACATATACATATTATATTCCTTCGTATATTTATATATATATATATATATATATATATATATATATATATATATATATATATATATATATATATATATATATATATATATATATATATATATATTATATATATAGTTTTTCGTTTTACTTTCTAAAATTGAGACATTATATGTTAAATGGCGGAACTCAACGCCGTGCTTTGTTTTACTAGATGGCAAAAATGTTAATACTTTTATAATTCACATTAAAGAAAATATAAAAGTATCATTGTCAATATAAAATCCTACCTGTAAATTGTTTGCCTTTAAAAAAAATCAGGCGAGTTTCTTGCGCCGAATCTTCTGTGGCATTAACATTAATGAACCCGTGCCCGATGGAACATTATTTGATGTTCAAAGAGTAAAGCGTGAACTTTTTATATTGAATATTTTTGAAGTGAAAACTTCTTTAGGCGCGTTGAGCGTTTTGGTAGAGGGTAAAATCCTCGGTTCGCGTCACCGACATGCGAATGATAATAGTATTGAAATTGAAATTCGTGTAAATATAAATACTATGTATAATTAAGATAATTGTATATTAATTATTTTTTCAACCACTTTGTATTTATATTTTGTTCATGATTTGTTTAACCCATCATATGTAACTAATAAATAAAACATAAAAAAAATCATATAATTTTTGCATATAGTTTTAATTACACTCAACTTAATAGTTCCGTTTTCACTTCTATCGGCAGTCCCACGACTGCTACTGTTTTTTTTTTACTTTTGATAATCATTCTGCAGAGTAAAGACATAACTTATAACCATCTCACTTACAGTCAAACGCTGTTCCATTATACCGCTATGGCCGAACTTCTAATTTAATTTTTTTGGCTATAATTTTTCACTAATTTGAAAAGTGACTAGTGACAGGAAAAAGTCAACACTTCATCGTTACACCTACTACCTACGATCGTTTTCCCATATTTATATGTGTATAGATTATATGAATAAAACTAAATTACAATTTTAAGAAAAAGCTTTGTAACAAGTTTGTATAATGTCCAAGAAGTGTGGGTTCGAATCCCGCTTTATCCAGTTTTCAAAAAAAGATTTACTTATCTTAAATATACAAACACTTGAAAATTATAAAAAAAAATATATATACATATAGACTTTTTCTTCACATTTAATCATTTTCACTTTAAAATTAGACCGCTCGTAAATTATATTGTCGCTAACGATGCTTATTTATGGCGAGGACTGATTCCGTGTACGCTATTTGTTATATGATTTAGTGGATACATAAATTGTGAATAGCTAATTTTATACACTTTACATGCTTATCCGGTGGTGAAAGTAGTTGTTATTAGGATATGTATTTGGGGCCGTTGTTGCGCAGTGGGACAGTCTGATTGTAAACGCGATTGGTTGTGGTTTCGATTCCCACTCGGTGGATGATGTAGAGTAGAAGAACAACAGTAATTTAAATATATAATTCCATTCCTCCGCTCTTGTGAATAGGACAAAGTGCAGCGTTATGTTGCGCAGTGGGACAGTGTTTTACTGTAGAAGCGGAGGAATTCATATAATTTAAATATTTATAATAATTTTGATTCCTCTTATAATACCTTGTAAATAAAACAAAGTGCAGCGTTAAGATACGCTTAACTGATTTAAGTGGTACTGGGTACAAAGTTTAAGTGTTAATTTTGAAATGTTTATATTTGAGTGTAAGTGGATTTTTTTATACATTTCAAGTTAGGAAAAAAATAAACGTTACGTGTTTTATTTTTTGAGCGTCAAATAATGTACCACGCGTTCGCTTCAGTTGCTTTTAGCCCTTAAGTTTTAATTCTTTAAAAAAATGATAGGTACTCTATTTTGTGTCAGTGGGACAGGGTATGATCATAAAGGTTGTAGGTTCAATTTCAATCATCATAAATTAGCTTCTTTTCATATCTCTACTCTGGTGAACGGCACGACGTGACAAAGCGCGGCGTTGAGTTCCGCCAGTCAATACAACGCAGTCCACCGAGACGTCGTAGAAGAATGCGCAAGCGAGCCTACGACGTCTCGCGATGGTGGAGAGGGTTTCCGCTTTGATTGTGCGTAGTATCGAGCTCATTGGTAAGTCCCACAGTATCATCCGTCCGCAGGGCAGTTCTGTCTGTCTTGCAAACGGTTGGTCTGCGTAAAAGCATTTCCCAGTGAAAAAAAGAACTTCAATACAACGCAATATCTTGAAGTCGGGTGGAAAGAACGGAGTGTCAAGACACTAAGATCTTTCTGACTACTGTGTTAGTGAGAGGGGACCTAGTATCAAGACTGTCTGGCCTTCAATTTTCCTCACAAAATTAAGAAATTGCGTCTTTAATGGTGGAACTCAACACCGCGCTTTTGTCTTTGGTACCAGAGTGGAAAAATGAAAAAGAAAATATAATCATTCCCCCGAGCGGCAATTGAATCCACAACCATTACTGTACAGTCAGACACTGTTCCACTGAACTACACTAGACAGCCTCACTACCGTGTTGAAATATGGGAAAAGATGTATAAATATAAAAATATATATTAATATTTTATTCCATCGACTTAAAATAAAAAGCAGTTTAAATTACCAAATTGCCATGTTTACGACCCCATATATAATAACTTATTGTGGAACTACAAAAGAATACTACAGTTATTCGTGTGCTAGAACAAGAAATGGGTAAAAATTGTTAACTCGATGCTGTCTTGTTAACTAAATATTTAATTTATGGTCGAATTTGACATATTTATTGGGCGATAATCTAATTTTAATGCGATTTTGTTTTTAAAATTTAAAATATATTATTAGGATAGATTTTAATATAAAGATTTATAGAATAGATCAAAAGGGTGGATTTTAAGATAGAGATTTATAAAATAGATCAAACGCCAAGTAATAAAGCAGTGTAACTGTATAAGAAGTGGTTGTGGGTTCGATTCCTACTTGGAGAAAAGATTATATTTTTTGGCCAGTCGTGGCCCAGTGGCACAAGCGTGTGACTGTAAACGACTGGTAGTGGGTTCGATTCCCACTCGAGGAGTGGAAATATTTAATATTCCCATTTTCTTGGCTCTGGTGCCGAAATAAAGCGCGGCGTTAAGTTCCGCCACTTAACACGCAATGCCTCCGAATTCAGCGGGAAGTGGGGAACGAAGTGTCTTAACACTAGGTTCTGCCTACCCTGCTGTGTGCGGGATACAGCGTGAAGCTAAATTATATTTTTTAGCTTTCATCCCTTCGCTTTAGTGATAAGAGAAAATGCGGCAAATGTCGAATTCAGGTGGAAAGTGGAGGAAGGATTGTTTGACACTACGTTTTCTCTGACTAGCTTCAGGGATAAAGCGTGAGCGTGATAAAGCGTAAACTATATCTTGTACAAGATAGCTTGATCTTTTTGACAGATATATTTTTTCTGATCAACATAACTTTGCGATGATGAACATATTATTTTATTAATTTCATGATTTTAAAAATTGTAAAAATATAAAAAAAATGCATCTAACACAAAAGCCCCTAAAGATTCAAGCGTTATCCGAAAATTTTAAGAACTCTTATTGCTTCAAAGTAAAATTTTAATGGAAACACTGAATATAATAGACGCTTGTACAATGTTACATCGTATGATGCGCTACGTCCACTTCGACAATTTTAATAAATCCATACTTCCATACTTATATTATAAATGCGAAAGTCTGTGTGTTTGTCTGTCACGCTTTCACGGCTAATCTACCGGTCCGATTTGAATGAAATTTAGAATGAAAATAGTAAATAACCCTGGGTCTAACATAGGCTATGTATTTATTCAAAAATCAACTTCTAAACGGTTGAAATAGGGGATGAAAGTTTATATGAAAAATCTAAACCGCTTGACGGATAGTAATAATTTTTGGAATAGATATAGTTGATAATTCAAGGTTAAATATAGGCGACTTTATTTTTTAAAAATCCACCTCCGATCGTTGTAATATAACGAAACAATCAGACAGTCCACGCGGCGAAGCCGCGAGCGGGCTGCTAGTATGAAATAATAATTAAAGTTCGAGATGGTGACACAAGCTCCGCCGACTCTGGTAATGATGATCTTGGCTGTGCTCCGCTTTCTTAATTAAAACTATTTTAAAGATAAAAATATTTTATTTTCAACCTTAATTTTTACATACTAATATGTTCTTGGACCTCCAATAGGTGGTTCAGACCAAAGCATTAAGCAACTTTTCCGAAGAAACATAGGTCGAAAAGTTTAAATCTCGTTACAATTAAAAGTATTTTAAAACGTTATTTTTGGCGTAATAGATATTGTCTGTTTCCCATCACTAGCCTATCTGCCAAAAAGATCAAGCTATCTTGTAGAGAATATAATAATATAATTTATAGTTGAATTTGACATATTTATTACGTGACTGTGACTGTAAACGACTACACAACAAATATATAGGATGGAAGTCATATGTGAAAATAAAATACAAACAAGGAGTAGAACTACTCTAGGAGTGGAAATATTTAATATTTCCGTTTTCTTCGCTCTGGTGTCGAGGCAAAAAGCGGCGTTAAGTTCCGCCACTTCAAAATTCGGCGGAAAGTGGGGAACAGAGTGTCTTAACACTAGGTTCCCCCTGCCTACCCTGCTGTGTGCGGGATACAAGCGTGAAGCTAAAAACCAAAAATAATAATAAATCTCGAAACGATGATTGAATTATTTTCTGTTTGATTGGGGAAGCTATTCAGCGATCAGCTACATTTTTATTATATGTGCACCACCATTATTATTATTATTAGCTTCACGCTACATCCCGCACATAGCAGGGTAGGCAGAGGGAATATAGTGTTGAGACACTCCGTTCCCCACTTTCCGCCGAATTCGGAGGCAAATGCACCACCATTATGTTCAAAAATTCAAAACAATTAAATTGTAAATGTTACATTTATATCTCAATTTGTCATTAAATAAGACCATTCTGCAATGTTAACTTTCTCACACAACAATATTCGAAAGTTATTTCGCTATAAACCTTATTTTACATTATTTATTAGTCATAAAGCCCAAAAAATTCTTATTGTTACAAATATACTTTTAAAACAATTGTTTTTATGCTGCTAACATCAAAAATAACTTGTAATAAAGCGTATAATAATTTCGACGGAGAGTGTTTTAGAACGCATGTCTCAGTGGTGAGAGCGCCTGAACGGAATTCAGGAGGCGCGCGTTCGAATCCCGCTGCGTTCAAATTTTATACGTTTTCTAAATGCATTTTTCAATTTTCATGGGTGTGTAATAACACTTTAAAAAATGTTTAAAAAATGTTTTTATGTTAAATTAGGAGTGTGAGCTTTAGTTACAAATTCGCGAAAGTCTCTCTGTCACGGCCCTATTTGGATGGAAATCCCAGTGAAAACAGTCGGAAGGTAACTTTTTTAAAAATCAATCGCGAAAGGGTTGAAATAAGGGATGAAAACTGAAAAAAAAAAAATAAACCGCTTAACTTAAGCGAGAACGCGGGCTGTCAGAGATACATATAAACAGCTACAGTAGTGAAGACCACGCGGACGGAACCACAAGCGGGTCGCTAGTATAAAAAATAAAAAATTATATCATACTAGCGGCCCGCTCGTGAACTGCATAACTGTTTGGCAACCCTCGGGGGTGGATTTTTGAAAAATTAGGTAGCCTGTGTTTAACCTTGGATTATAAACTATATTTATGCCAAAATTCAATACAATCGGACAAGCGGTTTAGATTTTTCATATAAACTTTAACCCCCTATTTCAACCCTTTCGAGGTTAATATTGAAAAAATAAGTAGCCTATGTCAGACCTAGAAACTTTTACTACTTTAATTCTAAATTATATCCAAATCGGACCAGTAGATTAACCGTGAAAGCGTGACAGACAAACACACAGACTTTCGCATTTATAATATAAGTATGGATGACAATAAAATTATATGAGTAATTTTTTTTATCATGTTATTAAAATAAATCTATTGAAACAAGATATTCCTTTTATAATATTGGGAAATAAAAAATTAAAAGGAACAGAAGTTATTTTTATTATATATGTGCATTGCGTTTCCCGTGTTTATTTGAAATTTAATATTTCAAATAGTCTATAGAGATGAAAAAAAAAATTCAAACAAAAACATGTTATGCCCCAATAAAGAAGTCTTAACCTTATTTAAAAATTAGCGGAAATGGGAGAACAGAGTGACATGAATCGTAAGTAACATGCGTTTTCTCTTACATGAGATGTTAAAGTACTACTAAAAATATTATTTAATAATTTAAACTCTTTATTTCACCAAAAACAAAGAAGAAGATGGCGTAACAAGTAATATAAATAGAAAATAATGTGTGGTGTAAAGGCGGCCTTTATCACTATAGGTGATCTCTACCAGGCAACCACTCCATACTTATATTATACTCGTAAATGCGAAAGTCCGTGTGTTTGTCTGTCATGATTTCACGGCTGATCTACCGGTCCGATTTGGGTGAAATTAAGAATGAAAGTAGTAAAAGTAACTGGGTCTTATCTTAGACTATGGCTAATTATTTTTTCAAAAACCAACCGCAAAAGGGTGGAAATAAGGGATGAAAGTTTATATGAAAAATCTAAACCGCTTGACCGATTATAATGAATTTTGGCATTAATATAGTTTATAATCTAAGCTTAAATATAGGCTACTTTATTTTTCAAAAAGCCACCCCCTAGGTTTGCAATATAAAGAAGAAGATATGTAGTTCACGCGGCGAAGCCGCGAGCGGGCCGCTAGTGTTATATATTTTTTATAGCTTCACGCTGTATTCCTTGCGGGGTAGCCAGAGAGAACGGAGCGCCAAACGTTACGATTCTTGCGTACTTGTTTCGCCTCGTCCACTATCATCAACCTATATTAAATTTATATAAAAAACATTATCAAAACAGCCTCAGCGTAAACGAAAAAGGAAACTCATTACAGAAATAATTGCGTTCGCACTTGTCACCTAATATAATAGCTTTTGCGTTTAACGTCGTAAAGGAGTTTAGAACATCCTTTGAATATAAATTAGGGCTAAATAGTTTCCCTTAAATGTAAGATGCTACGATAATTATTTTGAAAGATCAAAGTACTGATAAAATTTTCAAAGCAATATATAAAATTGATAAATATATAAATAAAATTGAAAAGTCTGTTTGTAATATAATCATATACCCTTTTTTTGGTAAATGCATATGTATGTACGTATGTGTCTGTTCGTTTCGTTTAGTATATGGAACAGCTAGTCTGGTTTTAGTAAAACTTTCAGCGGCCGATAGCTTGTCAAATAAGAAGTATCTTAGGCACTCTAAAATAAGTTTTTATAAAGTATACAAAGAATTAATTTTATTATAGTTTTAAAAAAATTCCGCACAGCAAAGTAGCTAGAGGAAACATATTGCCAAGACAGTTCTTTCTCCACTTTCTATCCTTATTTGAGACATTATTCGACATTACATACAATGGCGGAACTCAATACCGTGTTTTCATCATCATCATCACATCTCATCATTACGAAAACATCATTTTCGTAACCTGAAAATAATGTAAATACATACAATACATCCATATCTCGAGTGGGAATGAAACCCACAACCAACTGCATTTGCAGATCCACTGCGCCATGGTGGCCTCTGATATCACATAATTAATATATGATAAAATGAAAGATAATATAATCATCAGTTTGAAAGTTAAGTTAAAAAGATCTTTTGGATAAATTCAGTACTTTGTTTATAAAAGCACGCAACATAGGAAGTTCTGCCATGTTTAGAATTTATTGACAAAGAGCCGGTGAAAAGTTCAACAGTCCCTTTAGTATTGCCAAAGTAATATTTTTATGAAAATTTGTTTTAATCTTGTAGGAATGAATAAATAATCCTTTATAGACCATCATGGTTTAGGGGAATTGTGTTCGAACGCAAATGCCATTGGTTGTGAGTTCGATTTCCATTTCTCGAATTCGAATACCAGTGGCCCAGTGGCACAAGCGTGTGACTGTAAAAGACTGGTAGTGGGTTCGATTCCCACTCGAGGAGTGAAAATATTTAATATTTCCATTTTCTTCGCTCTGGTGTCGAGGTAAAGCGCGGCGTTAAGTTCCGCCACTTAACACGCAATGCCTCCGAATTCGGTGGAAAGTGGGGAACGGAGTATCTTAATACTAGGTTCCCTCTGCCTACCCTGCTGTGTGCGGGATATAGCGTGAAGCTATTTAAATTAATCTAATTAATAATTTCCGCTCCTCGAGTGGGAATCGAACCACAACCAGTCGTTTACAGTCACACGTTTGTGCCACTGGGCCACGACTGGCCACCATTTCTCAGTGGAATATTTAAAAAGAAACATTTCACTACACTTGTGAGGACATGCCGCAATATCACGCGGCGTTAAGTGACGCCACCTAAATCGTGTTTAAAACATAATATTCGGGGCATCATAATCATCAAAAATTAGTAAGAAATGTTAGATGATCTATATTTAAGGTAATTTTCAATATATTATTTTAGCAGTTAGTTATATTCGTCTCTTGTAAAGTAAGTTAAAAGTTGAAACGACGTATCGTTAACAAGTTCGAGTCCTTTTATGTTGTGAATGGGAAGAATACAAATAAATTTTTGTAACATACAAATGCTTTACACAACATACAAATTAAACTTACTTTCAGTAAATATTTCTCAATGAATGGGACCAGTCGTGGCCCAGTGGCACAAGCGTGAGACTGTAAACGACTGGTTGTGGGTTCGACTCCCACTCGTGGAGTGGAAATATTTAATATTTTCATTTTCTTCGCTCTGGTGTCAAGGCAGAGCGCGGTGTTAAGTGCCGCCACTTAACACGCAATGCCTCCAAATTCGGCAATGCGTGGAGAACGGAGTGTCTTAACACTAGGTTCCCTCTGCCTACCCTGATGTGTGCGGGATACAGCGTGAAGCTAAAAAAAAACTCAATAAATTTTGTTTTCACGCTTTTTTCCAGAAAAGATAGAGACTCTCCGAAAAGAGAGTAGAAATTGACACGCTGCAAGTTGAATGGCGGAACTGAACAGCTGTTTGTTTTACCAGATCGGCAAAATGTAAATAATTCAAATTTTATAATTACCTCGAGTTGGAATTACTTCCTCAACCTATAGCTGACTATAAAATGATATAATAAAGAGAACGGAGCCCGGAACTGATGCTCATGCAGTCACTGGAGATGACTTAGGTGAGAAAAAGTTGATAAATATAGATGTTGATAAATTATTATATTTAAATATAAATATTTGAATATAATATTTAAATATATAATTAATTTGCGGCGTTAAGTTCCGCCACTTAACACGCAATGCCTCCGCATTCGGCAGAAAGTGGGGGACGGAGTGTCTTAACACTAGGTTCCCTCTGCCTACCCTGCTGTGTGCGGGATACAGCGTGAAGCTAATAATAATGATTATTTAAATATAAAATTAAAATATTATTTTAATTTCACCGCTCTAGTAAAAACACTAATGTGGCGTTACCGTCACTCAACACACGATGGAGAGCAGAGTGTCTTGACACTAGGTTCTCTCAGACCACCATATTTTTATTAGCGGAAAATCTAATAAAAATAAAAAAATAGTAAAGTTTGGTTTTTATACTTCTGTTTTAGTTTTAAATCCAGTGGAGAACTGTTATTACATACATTTTTTACTTTCCGGTCAAGGTATTGATCGTATTAATTTATTATATCATAAATGTATTTTTGGGGTTTACGAACTTTAGACATAAACTTGGTAATATGTTGGCGTTTAAGTATCGCTTCATCAAATTGAGGCGTTAAATTTGGAATTGAGATTAATATAATTCAAATAATATTTTCATAGTGTTGAGTTCTGACACCAATCCCCTTTTTTTTGCTTCACGCTGTATCCCGCACACAGCAGAGTAGGCAGAGGGAACCTAGTGTTAAAACACTCTGTTCCCCAATTTTCGCCGAATTCGGAGGCGTTACGTGTTAAGTGGCGGAACTTAACGCCGCGCTTTACCTCTGATACCAGAGCGAAGAAATGGAAATATTAAATATATTTCCACTCCTCGAGTGGGAATCGAACCCACAACCAGTCGTTTACAGTCGCACGTTCGTGCCACTGCGCCACAACTGGCCCCAATCACCTAATTTCTTGAATTTGGACGGAAAGTGGAGGAGGTAGTATCTTGACACTAGGTTCTTTGTGACTGATAAGGCCGAAAAAGCATGAAGCTGAAAAATATTCAAAATGTACTTCAGTCATTTCGGCAGAATTAAGCCATACATAAAATGAATAAAAATATAATTTTATAATTATGTATTTTAAGAGAATATAGGAGCCATAATAGTGTTGTGGGAGTTTGTGGGTCTTTACATGTCCACGATTGATTGAGGGTTCGATTCTTATTTAGTGGCATGATAATAATTCTTTAAGCTATTTATTGAAAAAGGCATTTAGAAAACGTATAAAAAATAATCGCAGCGGGATTCGAACCCGCGCCTCCTAAACCGTCCAGGCGCTCATACCACTGAGCGCATGCTGCGTTAAAATTTTTATACGCTTTCTAAAGATCTTATACTTACACTTTATAAAGGTTTAAAAGTAAGTTATTTATTCTCCGATCTGGTGCACAAGGTTATGTGCGTTAAGTTCCGCCACTCAATATGCAAATACCTCGATTTCGGGCGGGAAGTGGAGAGTGGAGTGCCTTGACACTACGTTCTCTCTACCAGGGTAAAGCAACCAGTAAAAATCCTAGTCTACTAGGTCCATCCTAACTTTAATTCCCGTTTCGGAATTGGCGTCAATAATACAATATCAAATTAATAACAAACAAAAACATAAGTATTTGCGATTTACGACCGATTACAAAGATCGAAGATAAAACGTTTAATCAAAATTACAGAAGCTCCACCTCGAGCGTCGTAAATGAACGCAATCTCCGATCATCGCGTTCTTCGAGAATCTGACACGCCTCGTAAACTAGAAAGTGTTGGACGAATACATTTTGGACACTACTTTTTCTTTCTACATTAATTAATTTTATTCTTAACTAGCGGCCCGCTCGCGGCTTCACCGCGTTAACTATTTCGTTATATTGCAACCCTCTGGGGCGCATTTTTAATAAATAAAGTAGCCTATGTTTAGTCTTAGATTATCAACTATATCTATGCCAAAATTCACTACAATTGGTCAAGCGGTTTAGATTTTTCATATAAGCTTTCATCCCCTATTTCAACCCTTTAGAGGTTGATTTTTGATAAAATATGTAGCCTATGTGAATAAATATGTAGCCCAGTCACTTTTACTACTTTCATTCTAAATTTCATCCAAATCGGATCGGTAGATTAGGCGTGAAAGCGTGACAGACAAACACACAGACTTTCGCATTAATTTTATTCTTAATACATGATATCTGGCACTTAACACGCAATGCCTCCGAAAACTCGGCGGAAAATAGAGAATGAAGTGTCATAAGACTAGGTTCCCTCTATGCCTCAGGTCCGCGGACGATTGGGGCAGTATCCGAGACCTGGGCTATTGGCGGGAAAAGACAACCGTCAGGTTTTAGTGGGTAAGCGGAGGCGTACCATCTTGCCAAGCCGTAGTCCCACATAACCGCGTCATCCGGAGTATCCGTAACGGATTTCCTGACGTTAAAAAAAAGGTTCCCTCTGTGTGCCTATCCTGCTGTGTGCGGGATACAGCGTGAAGCTAAACAAAAAAGACTTAATATCTGAATTTTAGATGGAGAGTGGAGAAAGAAGTGTCTTGATACTAGGTTCTCTTTACTACCCTTGCTTGCTACTATTGCTTGAAATACGTGGAGCTACTTTTCCTTACACTGTTTCCTTACTACTGTTTCCTTACACTTTATATCTCATACAATAGACATAGATGATTTTTTTCTGTCTTATAGATTTGCTGTTGACCCTGCGAGATTGCTCTTTACACTGACACCGGAGGAGTAAGGCAAGAGGGTATTCGGTCCGTCCGAATTGCAAGCACCACATGACTGCTCGAGAGAGATATCGGCGGGCGCGAGATGTAGACGGGTAGATCATAGAGCGCATTATTTTTATGTCTGGTAGGTAAGATAAAGGACGGCGTTGAGTTCCGCCAGTCAACACGCTGTGTCTTGATTTATAGGAAAAAACGGAGAGAGAATCTTGGCACTAAGTTCTATCTAACTGCACTGGCTAAAAAGGATAAAGTTATTTTTTTTGGTACTAAGTACTTAACCAAGACCCATTTATTATAAACATACATACATTAAACATTCAGAAAGTCAACGTAGCATTTCATTATTATTAAATAAGAGTAAAATTACAATTTTTATCAATTTTATTGAAGTGAAAATTGAATTGAGCGTCATTGGCCCATCACTAAGCCGAAAGCATTCAGGACACCTGACTGTGTACTAAAATGCTCGCAACGTATAAAATCACACGTCTGTCTGTAATAGGATAATGTGTGGATACAATTTATAGATAACACTAGTGACTCGATCGTGTCTTTACCTGCGTAAATCACACAACCATAATTATTTCTGTTTTTGTAACTTTTTTTTATGGAATAAAGGAGGCAAACGAGCAGAAGACCCATCTGGTGTTAAGTGGTTACCTTCGCCCATAGACATCCACAACATTAGAGTTATGGATGCGTTGCCAGCCTTGGGAGTGTAGGATAGAATCAGGGAGGAAGGATAGGAATGGTGGGAAAAGGGGAGAGCTGGCTTTCATGTCATCGAACCGGAACACATAATCAGATGTTTGGCGGTTTGGCGGAAATTTGAAATTCTTTAAAAATGTCTTTTCAATTTTCCTAAGTGTGGAATAACACTTTAAAAATGTTTAAAAGTATTTAATAAATGGCATTCTCTCTTGCCAAACGATTGTTCGTAGAATAATCTTTGGGTAGGAGACATTTATAAAAATCTCTCTACAGAGATGCTAACAACGAATAAGTTGTAATAAAGCGTATAAGAATTTTCACGCCGCGGATAGTAGAACACATGGCTCAGCGCCTGAACCTGATTCAGGAGACGCGGGCTTGAATCCCGCTGCGTTCAATTTTTTATACGTTTTCTTTAAAAATGTCTTTATCATTTTTTGTTATCATCATTCTAACTTTAGTTAATTAGTTAAGTTATTTTTTTTTTTCAATATTATATTAATAAATATTTTTCTCATATACCTTCGATGTACAGACAGCGATCAGTTACATTTTTATTATATATACAGATTATAGTTTTGTGAGTATTTAGATGAGTTATTTGTGTGTCTTCATATTTACTTGATAGATGGATATTTTATTAATTTATGTATATTATTCCAGACAGATATGGTAGAGTATTTGGATACGAAGGAGTAATCTGTGAGGAAAATACAAAATAAATTTAACACAAGTATATTTAGCAATTATTACACACATATTTTTTTTTAGCTTCACGCTGTAGCACACAGCTGGGTGGGCAGAGGAAACCAAGTGTTAGGACACTCCGTTCCCCACTTTCCACCGAATTCGGAGGCATTGCGTGTTAAGTGGCGGACCTTAACGCCGCGCTTTACCTCTGACACCAGAGCGAAGGAAATGTAAATATTAAATATTTCCACTCCTCGAATGGGAAAAGAACCCACAACCAGTCGTTTACAATCACACGTTCGTGCCACTGCGCCACGACTGGCCACAACAGATAAAATTAATACACACAATATTCGCGGTACACCAATGATTTGTACAATTTATGTACATTTTTTTTATAATATCCACAAATTATAAAATTGTCTAACTATCAGTACTACAATAAATCAATAAAAAAAGTTATCTATGTATATTTATTAAAAAATAAGTCAGCGGATGAAGAAACAATAAAAAAATATGAAATCATGATTTTTTTTTAATTTTTGTCTGTCTGTTTAAACGCGCATATATTTGTAATAGATTGAGTTGAAATAAGCTTTTTTCTTGTACCCTAGGCAGGACATAGAGTATAATTTATATCGTTCATTTCAATAAAAATGACCATAGCGCTTCTAATTACAAGCACGATGGTTATAGGTTCTATTCCCACTCGAAATGATTACGTTTAAATAATTTGATTTTCTCTAATGATTATATTTAAGTTAATTACTTTCATAAATTTCCCGTTCTATCAGTATAAATCACGGCGTAGAGTTCCGTCACTGAGCATACAATGTTTTAGGCATTCTTCTTAAGGCGGAAATAGTAGAACGTAGTGTCTTGACACTGGGTTCTTCTCTCTCTACCCTGCTATGAGAGAAATAAAGCGTGTAGTTAAAAAAATGCAAATCCAGATGTTTCCATAAACGCATCGTTCGGAAATATAATTTATATATTTTTTACTTTCATACCAAAGTATAAATCATAACATAAAAAATGAAATCGTATAAAATTTTTATAACTTTTTTTAATTTATGCATTTCTTACCCACAATAAAACGTTTTTCGGAAGCTGTTTATTATAATGTAAATAATTTCTTATTTTTTTTTTTAGCTTCACGCTGTAACCCGCATACAGCAGGGTAGGCAGAGGGAACCTAGTGTTAAGACACTCCGTTCCCCACTTTCCGCCGAATTCGGAGGCTTTGCGTGTTAAGTGGCGGAACTTAACGCCGCGCTTTGCCTCGGCACCAGAGCGAAGAAAATGGAAATATTAAATATTTCCACTCCTCGAGTGGAAATCGAACAGACAATCAGTCGTTTACAGTCACACGCTTGTGCCACTGGGCCACGACTGGCCACCTTCTTATTTTTGTATATAGTAAATCGACGAGATTTTTTCAAAGAGGTCGGACGTAGGCAGAATAGCGATGACTCAAAGTTATCTAATAATAAAAAAAAAGTAAAGAAAAGAGGCAAAAATGCGTGCCAATAAAAATATATTGGACTAAGTTTAAGAGGGTTGGGGGTAAGTAAAAGATAATAGATTGTTCTAGAATTTTTGTACGGGACGGGACTACTTTGTACTTTGATTTTAATAAAGCTGAAGGAATATTTTTGTAAGTACTTCACTAAGCAAGTGTATATGTAAATGTTAATTACTAATTTGGGGCCAGTCGTGGCGCAGCGGCACAAAGTGTGACTGTAAAGCGACTGGTTGTGAGTTCGATTCCCACTCGGGGATTACAAATATTTAATATTTCCATTTTTTTCGCTCTGGTGTCGAGGCAAAGCGCGGCATTAAGTTCTGCCACTTAACACGCAATGCTTCTGAATTAGGCGAAAAGTGGGGAACGGAGTGTCTTAACACTAGGTTCCTTCTACTTACCCTGCTGTGTGCGGGATACAGCGTGAAGCTAAAAAAAAAATTAATGAAACTCGTGGCGCAGTAGGATAGTGTCCGACTGTAACGTCGTTGTGGGTTCGATTCTCACTCGGGAAATAATTATATTTAAATTTTCATTTCTTCGCTCTGATACTAAAGGGAAAGCGTGGCATTGAGTACTCTTACACAAGTCACAATTTCCCCATTTCAGATAGAAAGTGGAGAACGGAGTATATTGACACTATATTCTCTGTGACTACCCCGCTATGCGGGAGCTTTAAACCTGCTTTTTATTTGGTAATTATTATAATATTAATTAACTTCTAAAATAATAAGGAAACTTAGCCCCACGATGTGTGTTATCATTAGGGCGGATAAATGATTATGATTTAAATATAATCATTTCCCTGGTCGGGAATCGAAACCGCAACCATCGTTACTCAGACGCTTTCACACTGCGCACGTTACCGTCTTTTATTTTATGCGGAATCCTCTTTATTTCTTTTATTCTATTCGGGCGAAATGTCGTGAGCAGAGTGTCTTGACACCAAATTCTTTGTCATTAACCTTTCTTTCTTTTTTTTAGCTTCACGCTGCATTCCGCACACAGGAGTGTAGGCAGAGTGAACCTAGCGTTAAGACACTTCGTTCCCCATACACCGCTAAATTCGGAGACATTGCGTGTAGCGGAACTTAACGCCGCGCTTTACCTCGACACTAGAGCGAAGAAAATGGAAATAACAAATATTTCCACTACTCGAGTGGGAATCGAACCCACAACCAGTCGCTTTACAGGTCACACTTTGTGCCTCTGCACCACGACTGGTTCCAAACTGCTATGTGGATAATAGCGTGAAGCTGCTTTTTTTCTCTATTTTTTATTTTAAAAAGTAAAAAATGACATTAGAAACGGAAATCAAGATATCGAGGACATAAAATCTCACTTAACTCCGACTTTCAAAGATAAAAATCTTAGCTTTGTTCAATATCTATTGAATTATTATATTACTAAAGTTACCTTTTATGTAAATTACTTTAATTTATACACTTTTATATTAATTTAAAGGAATAATTTGTGGAAATTGTAACATATTGACTTTAGACTATTTTTTATTTGATACTAGCTCGCGTTCACGACTTCGCCTGCGTTAACTCCACGACTAACATTTATTCCAATTAGATTTTTTATGTTATAGCTTCTCGCTGTATCCCGCACAGAGCAGGGTAGGCAGAGGAAACCTAGTGTTAAGACACTCCGTTTCCCACTTTCCGCCGAAATAGAAGGCATTGCGTGTTAAGTTTCGGAACTTAAGGCCGCGCTTTTCCTCTGATACCAGAGCGAAGCACATGGAAATATTAAATAGCTCCACTCCTCGAGTGGGGAATCGAACACCAGTCGTTTTACAGTCACACGTTATATAATATAGAAATAGTAGTAGTTTGCCTTAATCGATATGACTTTCTAATTCATTATGAACCGATTAAAATAAAACAAACACTAAATATTAAGGCAAGTTTGCCAAAATGCATTAGTCAAAACTGCATTTAAATCGGTTAAGCCGTTTTTTATATTAGCCTGCACACGTTCACGGCAAACAAATAAAACGAAAAAAATAATTGCTTCGAATTCTGTAACATTAATAAATATACCCAATAATATTTTTTTTCTTCATATCTTTCATGTACAGACAGCAATTAGTTACATACTTTTTAAACATTTTTAAAGTGCTATTCCACACTTAAGAAAATTGAAAAAGACATTTAAAGAAAACGTGTAAAAATTTGAACGTAGCGTGATTCGAACCCGGGCCACCTGAATACCGTCCAGACTCTCTCACCACTGAGCAATGCGTTCAAACTTTTACGTTTGCTTTTTCTTTAAATGACTTTTTTAATTAGTTACATTTTTATTATTACAGTACAATAATATTCTGCTAGTAAACTATACCAACCATAGCTCGCCGGGTGACCTTGAGCTTGACCTTCTTATGGCTGCCACGTTTCGCCTCCATATGTCATCTCTACGTGATGAACTCAGAAACAAAGACATCCGTAAGAGAATAAAAGTAACTAAGATTGCTCAATGAATTGCTTATACATATATAAGGAAATGATTACATTCTTTCAAACATTTTTAAAGTGTTATTCTACACTTAGGAAAATTGAAAAGACATTTAAAAAACGTATAATAAATTATAAAAAATTATAAAAATCAAGCTGCGTTCAAGTTTTTATACGTTTTTTAAATGTCTTTTTCAATGATTAAATTGAAATTATTTTTATTGCTTTGCTCTGATATGAAGACAAAGTGCGGCGTTGTGTTCCGCCACTCAACACGCAATGTAAAGAACAAAGTGACTGGTCACTACGATATCTCTGACTAGCCTAAGCAGGAAAAAGCGTAAAGCATCATCTACCCAGGGGGCCTTTCGTAGCGCAGTGGCACAAGTGTGTGACTGTAAACGACTGCTTGTGGATTCAATTCCCATTCGAGGTGTGGAAATATTCAATATTTCCATTTTTTTCTTTCTGGTATAGAGACAAAGCGCGGCGTCAAGTTCCGCCACTGAACACACAATGCCTCCGAACTTGGCGGAAAGTGGGAAACGGAGTGTCTTAACACAAGGTTCCCTCTGCCTATCCTGCTGTATGCGGGATACAGCGTGAAACTATAAAAAAAAAAATCATCTATCCATTATCACAATAATAAAATTGCATAACATAATACTAAAATCTATTCTAATTCACATATTTCAATGTTTAAAATAGAGAAATAGCTCCATTAATTAAATCGCGGGAGAAACTAAATGATGAACGTTCCCGCAGTTTAAATTTAGTTGCACTTTATACGCAAATAATCGTAACACATTACGTGTTGGTAAGCGCTGGAAAATTCAGGCGCCGTTTATAAACAAAACGTTTGGTGCAAGTTGTGAAATGAGGGCGACTTAATTTTTTTTATGATTTCGTGCATTTTCCCGTATAGCAGTTTAAAGAGAATCTAGTGTCAAGACACTCCTTATTCTACATTTTCTGTCTGAAATTCACACATAGCGTGTCGTGGGGGAACTCAACGCGGCACTGTGTCATAGGTAACTGCAAAATGGATTGAGATGTTATCGATGGTTATAGTGAATTGCATTTGTTTTGATGACTTTTTAATAATAAGTGTATATTAATAGCTTTAATACTTGATTAATTTGGTAGGCCTCTTGTTTGGGAATGTGGCTGGCATTAAAGTAAAAAATACCATATATGGTATTTTTTGTATTATATATAATATGTAATGGTTACCATGGACAAAACGATACTAAAGGGAAATTTTCTTTCGTTTTATTAGGCTAAAGGATACTTTTTTTCAACAGTGGAGTGGAGTCGTCGTAAGACTGTTGAAGATGAATTTGTCCAAATTATTTATTTTGTAACTTTATTTTAATTAAACACTTTATGTTTCTGTACGGAAAATTCCATTTGTTGTTTTTTCAGCATGATAACGAGAAAATAAGTTTAAATTGTTTTTCAAATTATTTTATGATTCATATTTAATTATCTTAATGAGATATCAAAATACCTCCTAGGCTTTTTAGGTATCTCCAATCTTAATTAAAATGAACCTTTCTGGTCATTATGTACAAATTTTAAATTAAAGTAATGAATTTTATACTAAGATTGTACTAAAAAAGAAATATTACTATGAATTTTATAAAATAGTATATTTATTTATATCGAAATTGAGGGAATATATTTAAAAATGTATAAAATTAGAAAGCAACATAATTTGAACCTTTGCCTGTTGGTTAGATGTCTAAGCGCCTACGACCACATGCGCCATGCGTTCTACATCCGACTACATCCGACTACATCGAAATCTTATAGATTTATTACGACTTATTTTGGAGGCGTAGTGCGTAGATTGGTGCTATTTTTGATACATTTTCATGTGAATATCATTTGAAGAATGTTAAATATTCAGAAAACATATTATTTTTAATTTATAGAGAATTGATATCACATCGTGGCCAGTCGTGGCCCAGTGGCACAAGCGTGTGACTGTAACTGGTTGTGGGTTCGATTCCCACTCGAGGAGTAGAAATTACATTTCCATTTTCTTCGCTCTAGTGTCGAGGTAAAGCGCGGCGTTAAGTTCCGCCACTTAATACGTAAGACTCCGAATTCGGCGGAAAGTAGGGAACGGAGTGTCTTAACACTAGGTTCCCTCTGCCTACCCTGCTGTGTGCGGGATACAGCGTGATATCACAAGAGGGAATCGAATAAACAACCATTGCGTATAAATACTTTGCAACATTATATTTACATGAAACACATATATAATTAATAAGAATAATGTTTACTTTAACCGCTGTCTCCTATCACTTAGTGGCACAAAAACAACAGACGACGACGTGTACAATGTAAACATTTATAAAAGTGTATTTTCGTGATACAAATGCACTGTTATGCGTATTGCATGCGCAATTATACGCAAACATTGTAAAGATATTTTGAACCACTTTATTAACCGACATGCAGAAAGGAGTATATTTTATCTTTTTTTTGTTTTTTTTAGCTTCACGCTGTATCCCCACACAGCAGGGAAGGCAGAGGGGACCTAGTATTAAGACACTCCGTTCCCTACTTTCCGCCGAATTCAGATGCTTAAGTGGCGGAACTTAACGCCGCGCTTTACCTCGACACCAGAGCGAAGAAAATGGAAATATAATTTCCACTCCTCGAGTGGGAATCGAACCCACAACCAGTCGTTTACAGTCACACGCTTGTGCCACTGGGCCACGACTGGCCACTATTTACTATCTGTTTTTTTGTATTGGCTTCTGTATTGTGAATTCGAAATCCAATTTTTGAAAGGATCATAACTTTTTTATGTTGCAGCGTTCAGAACCGTCACTGAACTCACAATGTTTCGAATTGGTGCGGAAAGTGGAGAACAGAGGGTTTTGACACTAGCTACTCTCTCACAGTTCAGTCAGTTCCTTGGACAGCGTCTGACTGTAAACGCGATTGATTAGAAGTGTAATTTCTACTCAAGGGAAGAAAACATTCGGCGTATTCAAGTACTAAGGCAAGCTGTGGCGCAGGGGTGCAAAAATGTGACTGTAAACGCTACTGATTACGGGTTCGATTCCCACTCGAGAAGTGTTAATATTTAATATTTGTGTTCTCTTCGGTGTCAAGGTAAACGCGGCGGTAAGTTTCGCCACTTAACATACAATGCCTCCAGAAATCGGCGGAAAATGAGGAACAGAGTGTCTTCTGCCTATCTTGTTGTGTGCGGGATATAGCTTGAAGCAATTAAGTTCCACCACACTGCAATCTCAAATCTCAATCAAATTTAAACAATAAGAAGACAGATTTATTCACACTAGGTTTTCTCTACCTACATCTTAACGGGGGAGATCGTGAAGCTAAAAAATTTTTTTTTTCTTTTTTAAGATTCACGCTGTATCCCGGACACAATAGGGTAGGCAGAGGCAACCCGTTTCCCACTTTCCACCGAATTCGAAGGCGTAGCGAGTTAAGTAGCGAAACTTAACGCCGCGCCTCCATACCAGAGCGGAGAAATGGAAATGTTAAATATTTCCACTCCTCAAGGTAATCGAACCCACAACCAGTCGTTTACAGTCACACGTTCGTGCCACTGCGCCACGACTGGCCCCATAAAATACTAAATACTTATAGAATAGCTATAAAATTATTATTTATACATTCACAAAGAAAAGCCTAAAAGCCATTTTAATAAGAAGTACCTACGAGTATAAATGAGATCGTTAAATTGATTCGAGAGCGACCACGACCCGTAATGAATCATCGAGGGATGAAACACGCTAATGGTAAGATGTCTTAAATATATTGATAGTGTTTTTTCTAAAGCAATTTTTCCTATTTTTTTGTTTGAGTAAATTGTATTTTTTGTGGAGCTTTGCAATTTGTTTGCTTTTAGTTTTGATGTTATTCTTGTTTAATAGTAAGGGTCTATGTAAAATTGGCTAACATTAAAAATATTATTACTGTTTTTTAATTTATATAATACTAGTGGCCCACTCGCGGCTTTGTCACGTTAAATATTTCGTTATATTGCAACCCTCGGGGGTGGATTTTGAAAAATAAAGTAGCCTATGTTTAAGCTTACATTATCAACTATATTTATGCCAAAATTCATTACAATCGGTCAAGCGGTTTAGATTTTTCATATAAACTTTCATCCACTATTTCAACCTTTTAAAGGTAGATTTTTGAAAAAATAAGTAGCCTTTGTTAGACCCAGTAAATTTACTACTTTCATTCTAAATTTCATCCAAATTGGACCGGTAGATTAGGCGTGAAAGCTTGACAGACAAACATACAGACTTTCGCATTTATAATATAAGTATGGACTAGCGGCCTGAACGCTGCTTCGGCGCATAAATACACACAATTATAGCTATTTCCTTATGTTGCAATCTTTTGTGGGTGGAGGTTTAAAAAATAACGTAACCTATGTTTAAATCTGGCGGCTTAGATTTACCAAAAAAACATTCATCCCCCATTTCACCCTTTTAGGAGTTGAAATTTAGGTTTTTTGAAAAAAAAATATAGCCTATTCTTGACCCTGGATCTTAAACTATTTTTATTCTGAAAATCATCTGAATCGGACCGGAAAGCATAACAGACAGACTGGCTTTCGCATTTATAACATTAGTATGGATAATATGGATTTAGGCTTGTACAACTATTTCCTATTTTTTAAATCCTGTACTTTCTGCTCCAAATTGAAACTCCACGCGGGACTTTATCGGATCGAACCCAGAACAAGTCGCGTTTTGCAGTAAGACGCTGTTCCACTGAGCCACGATGGCGTCCTTAGAATTATCTAAGGGCATTCATAAGCAAATTAGAAAGTAGGAAATCAACAAGAGAAAGAGAATCTCTTTTCGATTTCCTAGATATTTAAGAAATATATTTATTTATAAATCTATATAAAATTATAAATAACATTTTAAACTATCATAAAATAATGATGTTTCTATTATAGGTATAATTAAATATTGATTGTTCCAATAAGAACTCGATAAGTTCCGCCACTAAACACACAGCAATGTCTCGATTCTGAACGTAAAGTGTACAAAAAACGTAGTGTCTAGACACTATGTTCTCTTTGACGACCTAACCATGCGTAGCTTCATGCCTTTTCCCGTATATATACGCGAAAAAAACGTGAAACCACATAAAAAAGCAAGTGAAGTATGATTAATGAACTTCCATTATAATGGGGAATACTTTGTGACGTCACAACTATAGGATGGATGACTGCTTCCGGTCGTTAATGAAAATTGAGTATTGCCGTTTAGTCTTTGAAATCAAAAAAATAAGTTTTTAATTGGAACAAATTGTGAAAAATTGGATTTTAATGACTTTTTTTTTAAGTTGAGAAATATTCTGAAAGGGATCGAGTTTCTAAGTCATTATATATCTGTATTAGATAGTCCTTGTTTCAGGCTATCATGGCGTATTGTGACGGCGTGTGCGTGTAAACTCGATGATTGTGGGTTCGGTTCCCACTCGGAGTAATATTTATATATATTTTCAGTGTCAACTCCGACGAGAAGACTTTAAGTTCCGTCACTTAACATATAATGTTCAAGATTCAGGAAAAAATAGAGTAGGGAGAGTCTTGACACTAGGTTCTCTCTGCTTCAACTTCTATGCAAGAAAAAGCGCGAGCTGTTTTAACAATAGAAAGACTATTTCAGTCGGACAACTTCTCACTGTAAACTCAGTTGGAAGTAGGTTCGACCCCTACACGGAAAAATGATCATGTCCCAATCATTTTTATTTACCAGTTTTTTTTTTTATTGAATAAAGGAGGCAAACGAGCTGAAGGCCCACCTGGTGTTAAACGGTTACCTTCGCCCATAGACATCCACAACATTAAAGTTATGGATGCGTTGCCAGCCTTGGGAATGTAGGATAGAAGGAGGGAGGAATGGGGATGGGAATGGTGGGAATAGGGAGAGCTGGCTTACATGCTATCGAACCGGAACACATCATAAGATATTTGGCGGTTCGTCTTTGACATGATAGTGGTCGCGAGCCAGTCGGAGAACGAATCTCCTACCACCAAACTAAACTACTGGGTTACCCGCCTTTTACGGGACCCAGCAGCGGGGGGGAATTGTATTCTTAACCCGTCCCCCCACCCGAATCAAGTACCAGTTTTGATAAGACAAAGACGTCGAATTTTGCCATACAGCAAGAAATATATCGATTTCAGGCGAAAAATTAGAACGGAGTGTCTTGACACTATTTTTTTGCTTACTCTATTACTCGAGAAAAAGTATGAAGCTGTTAATTTTTTTTTTTGATCTATGTTAAGTGGTTACCTTCGCCCATAGACATCCACAACATTAGAGTTATGGATGCGTTGCCGGCCTTGAAGGTGAAGGAGGGGAGGAGTGAGGAAGGATCGGGATGGTGGGAATAGGGAGAGAGCTGGCTTACATGCCATCGAACCGGAACACATCGTCAGATGTTTGGCGGTTCGTCTTTGACACGATAGTGGTCGCGAGCCAGTCGGAGAACGAATCTCCTACCACCGAACTAAACTACTGGGTTACCCGCCTTTTACGGGACGCTACCCAGTGGCGGAGGGGAATTATATATATTATTTCTTTCCAAACAATCATTAGTGAATTTACAAGCGTTCATTTACTTTTATTATTATTAGCAGCACTTTCCGATACGGATTTGAGTTTACGATGGGACAGCGTCCGGCGGAGATAATTCACAACTCTGAGTTTTACTTTACTGTCTTTGAGTACTTTTCATTGGCTGGATTTGTATTTAGGGCTCTATTTAAATAAGTTTGTAAATATTATCTAACAATTTAAAGTCACTTCGTGAAGAAAATAATGTCATTAATGTTAATATGTCTGTATTTTTAAAGTTTACGCTTTTTTTGAGCCGCAGTGTCAGTGTCTTGTTACTCCACTTTCCACCCGAATATAGCGTTCCTTATAGAGTTAAAATTAGTGTCAAAATTTATGTCAAAAGTGTCAAAATGTTCATTATTTTACCAAATTAAATATCTTATATATATAGAAGAGAACGTAGTGTCAAGATATTCCGAAAAATACGAGACATTGAATTTTAAGTGACGGTACACAACGCCGTACTATGTCTTGTCACCAAAGTGAACACTCAAAATAATTAAAATATAATCACTTCCCTGAGAGGGAATCGAACTAACAACCAATCACGAGAGTCACACACTGTCCCACTGGACCGCAAAGGTCTCTCTTTGTAGCAATCTCACCTTATCTCTGTTATTGATACTTTTATAAAGCTATTTGTGCTATATTGAGACCTAAACCAAAGTTTAGCTAAAAATTTCAGTTATTTCAAAATAAATTGAAAAAATAATTGAATTGTTTTCGACAAATTTTTAGACCAAAATATCTGGCATAAAACTAAAATCCATGTTGTGTGAAAAAATAAACAAAGTTGTATAGAAACTTTGTATAGTTCAATCTTTTTATATCATTTTATTAATTATTAAATTATTTTTATAACGTTATAGAATAATGTTTCAGATAGGTATAAATGAGGTCATCTTAGTGCAGTAGGACTGTGTCTCGCTGAAAACTTAGTTGGTTGTACGTTCGATCCCCACACTGGGAATTATTTAACATAGCCATGTTAAAATCATTTTTATTTACCAGTTACGTATATATAAGACAAAGCACGACGTGGAATTCAACCACTCAACATGAAATGTCTCGATGTTTATCTGTATGTGCCTAAAAAAGATGTAGTGACAAATCATTCTACTCTCCACTATCCCTTACTTTCTATGTATAACATCGAGGTTGAAGACAGAAACTACACTATATAACCAGAATTTCTAACACTTAGCTTCAGCTTCATGCATTTCTCCCGCATAGTGGAGTAGTAAGAAAGAACCTAATGGCAAATTGGTTCATTCTCTACTTTCCGCCGAAAATTACGACATTGGGTATTAAGTGGCGGAACTCAACGCCACGCTTTATCTTCAATTTCAGTTTCAACAATTTCAGTTGTTTCTGAAAAACAAAACGTAAATGGCCATAACAATATCTCAAACAATACCCTTTGTCCATTTCAATAACCATTTAATATTAAGTCTAGATGCGAGTGGTACCTTACAAAGCAACCCATTCACTATTAATAATTATAATGCCAATATCCATACAGAACACAGTGTCAAAACACTCCGTAGTACATTTCCCGCGGCGTTAAGTTCCCCCACTCAATGCGGAAAGAAGCGTGAAGCTGTAAAAAAAAAAAATTGACGGAACTTAACGCCGCATTTAGCTTACTGGAGCGATTTCAGTTGTTTCTGAAAAACAAAAACGTAAATGGCCATAACAATATCTCAAACCCTTTGTCCATTTCAATAACGATTTTATATTAAGTCTAGATGCGAGTGGTTCCTTACAAAGCAACCCATGGATTCACTATTAATAGTCATAATGCCAATATCCATAGCAGGGTAGTCATACAGAACACAGTGTCAAAACAATCCGTAGTACATTCCGCGCGGCGTTAAGTTACGCCACTCAATACGTAATACTATGCGGGACGAAGCGTGAAGCTGTAAAAAAAATAATTGACAGAACTTAACGCCGCATTTAGCTTACTGAAGCGATTTCAGTTGTTTCTGAAAAACAAAAACGTAAATGGCCATAACAATATCTCAAACAATACCCTTTGTCCATTTCAATAATGATTTTATATTAAGTCTAGATGCGAGTGGTTCCTTACAAAGCCGCCAATTCGCTAGATATTAGGTGTCAATAGATTTAGGGTCCCGCAAATGATTAGGGTCAGACAATTTGGGCGTTATCTTCTCATTCCACTTCATACTGTCATGTTGTTTGTCTAATATAGTCCTTATTGCAAATGTATAAAGTTTATTTTAGATTTGTATGTTTATTGAAAGTATATATTATATGGTCATTATTTTACATGAAATCAAAGTTATTTTGATCTATAATATTATGTCTTTGAGAAAGTAACGAAAATTCTTGATAATTGAAAAATAGCTTGAATGAAAAATACTTTTAAAAAACATATTTAAAAAAAAATCATATATCTCAAGGGATGCGAACCGTGATAGTGAACGCATGGCTTAGCGATGAGCGTTTAGGCAGTTTTCAAGAGGTTCGGGTTCAAAACTCTGCGTGCAAAAGCTGCGTTAATAATGTTATACTTTTTTCTAAAAATAATTTTCAATTTCCTAAGTGTGTAAATAACAGTTTAAAAATTTGAAACATGAAATGGAAGTCTACAATATATAACTAGTATTAATATATCTATACTATCAAATACATAAATGTGAAAATTTGAGTCCAGTTCAACAGAAAATTCATTTTTTATACACTTAAATGAAAGCGGCGGTCTTGACACTAGGTTCGTTCCGTAAGCCTTTTCTTTTTGCTTTACGCTTTATCCCACACACATTAGGGTAGTCAGAGGGAACCTAAGGTTAAAATACGCCGTTCCTCAATTTCCGCCAATTCTGAAAGCATTGCGTGTTAAGTGGCAAATCTTAACGCCGCGTTTTGCCTCGACAGCAGAGCGAAGAAAATGGAAACATTAAATACTTCCACGATTCCCATTCCGGGAAATGATTACATTTAAATTTTCATTTCTTCGCAAGACAAAAGACAAAACATTCTAAGACACAGAAAAGGTGGCTTTGATTTCCGCCACTTAACATACAACGTCCTGATTTCAGGCGAACGTAGAAGGACGTAGCGTCTTGACATTGGTCTCTATGACCACTCGGTAAGACGTTATTTTTTTAAATTAAAATAGCTATCTATATATAAACTACCTTTTTAAATATAGATTTACATACCACCTATGGGTAGAGGTATACTAAGTCACTAATATTGTGGGTGTCAGAACCACCAGCCCCACCTAATGGTGCTTCCCGCTTTCTAACTCAACTAAATAGGCACTAAATAGTACCTGTCACTTGCAAGACAGCATAAATTACGTTTACAATTCCATAGAGAAACGGTTCTGGAGTTCCGTATTATAGAAAAATAGTGAATTTTTAGTATAATGTATTATTCTTTGGTAGAAAATTGAGCGTAAGCTGAATGAGAAAAAGTATGAAATGAAGTCCAAAATGTTTATTCTTTGTCCTTTTTTGTTAGTTTAACGCTGTATTCCGTACACAGCAGGGTAGTCATAGGCCACTTAGTGTTAAGACACTCCGTTCTTCATTTTCTAACCGATTTGAAGACATCGCGCGTTGAGTAGTGGAACTCAACGCCGCTTTTTTTGATCTATATATTCTGTAGTTTTAAAAAATACAAAATTTGTCAAATTGATCCTGTTCCGATGATAATATTTTGATAAGTTTGGACTTTACTTCCACGATATATCTTAGACATGAAATATACAGAATTAGATTGCGATAGATCATTCTAAAAACCAATATGTCGAGGTCTCTTGAAGTATTTGGTAGGCGCCTGAAATAAAGAAATCCTCACGTAAAAGCACTCATTATGCACTTCCCGTTCGAAGTTAAAACTTTCATTTCGAACAGGCGGCGTGTGTAATGGCGGAACTCAACGCCACGCATTATTTCATGTAACAAAGCGGAGAAATCAAAATAATTTAAATGTAATAATTTCCCCGCGTGTGATTTGAACCTGCAACTACCACCTTAACAGAACCACTGTGGCACACAATTGAGTTATTAATTTACATGTTTTATAAATATATCAGCCAGTCGTGCCAGTCGTGGCGCAGTGGCACAGGCGTGTGACTTTAAACGACTGGTTGTGGGTTCGATTCCCACTCGAGGAGTGGAAATATTTAATATTTCCATTTTCTTCGCTCTGGCGTCGAGGCAAAGCGCGGCGTTAAGTTCCGCCACTTAACACGCAATGCCTCCGAATTTATCGGAAAGTGGGGAACGGAGTGTCTTAACACTAGGTTCCCTCTGCATACCCTGCTGTGTGCGGGATACAGCGTGAAGATAAAAAAAAATATACTTTCGCTTTTCAGTATTTTAAATGAAATCAATACAAACTGTTTATAGTTAAGAGAAATAAATTAAATAAAGTAAAGGAAACTGTGAATTTTAATTCCTTTGATAATCCCTCAGAATTAGAATACATTACAAGTTTAAAGTGGAAACTAACAATGTGGGTCCTTTTAGTTGCTAAAGTTTGATGCTTTTAAAATTTATGACAGGGATGAAGTTAATCTGTTTGAACGATAAGTTTATATATAACACGAAATGGGAAACGGAGTGTCTTAACACTAGGTTCCCTCTGCCTACCCAGCTGTGTGCGGAATAGAGCGTAAAGCTATAAAAAAATCAAGAGAGAACCTAGTGTTGAGACACTTTGTTCTCCATTTTCTATCGAATTTCGATATAATTTCGATATATTGACCTCTCTTATAAATAGAAGCTAATGCCTTCTATGTATAGTTATAGTATCTCTATTATGGTACAGTGCTAAACTGTCCTAATATACACGTGATAGTAATAAGTTTAAGCCCCACTCAGAGAGAAATTTATTTATTTATTAAGATTCATCAGCGATTGAACAATTGAACATTTGCAAAAAATATATTTTTCTTACGTTCGCTTAAATATTTGAACACGCAAAAACAACACGAGATATATCTTAAGAATTGTAAGTGACGGATAAAAATGACTCTGCTCATTGTTGGTGCGACGTAATTGGGCTGTTTTGGTTCCTGTCACTTCAATACGGACCTTATTTACAAAGCGATTTGTTTACTTAATTAAATTTTAAAAAAAATAGCTTCACGCTATATCCCGCACACAGCAGGGTAGGCAGAGGGAACCTAGTGTTAAGACACTCCGTTCCCCACTTTCCGCCGAATTCGGAGGCATTGCGTGTTAAATGGCGGAACTTAACGCCGCGCTTTAACTCGACACCAGAGCGAAGGAAATGGAAATATTAAATATTTCCACTCCTCGAGTGGGAATCGAACCCACAATCAGTCGTTTACAGTCACACGCTTATGCCACTGGGCCACGACTGGCCACATTCAAGTTTACTTAATTAAACGATTGCGTTTTCAGTATACTTTATTGAAGCCATGCATTTTTCACGTATAATAGAGTGCATTTAGTGCTGATATATTCCGTTCTCCACTTTTTCGGCTTTATATAAGGAATAGGGGGACTTTTAGAGGGGCCAGTCGAGGCGCAGTGGCATAAAGTGTGACTGTAAAGCGACTGGTTGTGGGTTCGATTTCCACTGTCTGGAAATAGGGTGGAAATATTTAATATTTCCATTTTCTTTGCTCTGGTTTCGAGGCAAAGCGCGGCGTTAAGTTCCGCCACTTAACACGCAATGCCTCCTGAATTCAGCGGAAAGTGGGCAATGGAGTGTCGTAATACTAGGTTGCGCGTCTTAACACTGTTGTGTGCGGGATAGAGCGTGAATCTAAAAAAAAAATAGGAACTGCCTTCTTCGGCCTTAAAGGCCGTCAACTCATTTATAGCTCATCTGGTGTTACATGCAGTCGTGAGCGGCAGTACCTATCATTAGGTCATCCGAATGTTCGTTTGGGTGATGATTTTTAAAAAATGTATAATAATTTGAATGCAGCGGGATTCGAACTCGTGCTTCTTTGAAACCGTTTACGAACTTTGACCGCATCGGGGTCGTTACGTTATACGTTTTCTAAAAATGTTGTTCAACTCTTACTAACGTAACAAATGCGAAAGCCTGTATGTCTGTCTGTCCGTATAAATAATAAAAATACATATAAATAATAAATTGAAGACCTAGAGTAGGTCCAACATAGGCTAGTTTTTTGTTGAAAAATTAAACGCTAAAAGGTTGAAATAGGGGATAGCTAATATGAAAAATCTAAACCACGTGAGAGACTATGTGAGAGACTACTGGGTTACCCGCCATTTACGGAACGCTACCCAGCGGCGGGGAGGAATTGTATTCCCAACCCGTCCCCCCACGGATCAAGATTTTTTTTTAGCTTCACACTGTATCCCGCACACAGCAGGGTAGGCAGAGGGAACCTAATGTTAAGACAATCCGTTCCCCACTTTCCGCCGAATTTGGAGGCAATGCGTGTTAAGTGGCGGAACTTAACCCCGCGCTTTACCGCGGCACCAGAGCGAAGAAAATGGAAATAATAAATACTTCCACTCCTCGAGTGGGAATCGAACCCACAACCAGTCGTTTACAGTCACCCGCTTGTGCCACTGCGCCACGACTGGCCACAAAGGCCACGGATCAAGATGTGTGTAAATTATACTTTAAAAATATTAAAAAACAGCTTACCTTACTTAACCTTACAAATACTAAATACGTTTTTACTCTCCATGTTACGTACTCCATACAACAACTATACTAATAATTAAATTGCATATTCATAAGTTCTATCAAAATACAACCCCGAGGTGGGTTTGTAATGGAAAACTAGAAAAGTGAATTAATTCATGCTTTCATTTCCCAAAGCACCGTTACGCGATAAATTGTTTGTTAAAGTGACGTATGTTTACTGTTTACCTGACCATAAAAACGTATATTTTTTTTAGCTTCACGCTGTATCCCGCACACAGCAGGGTAGGCAGAGGGAACCTAGTGTTAAGACACTCCGTTCCCCACACACGGCCGAGTTCGGAGGCATTATGTGTTAAGTGGCGGAACTTAACGCCGCGTTTTGCCTCGACACCAGAGCGAAGAAAATGCAAATATTAAATATGTCCACTCCTCGAGTGGGAATCGAACCCCACAACCAGTCGCGTTTACATTCACACTTTATACTCTTGCGCCAGGATTGGCCTCTTTTTCGAAAGATACTAGTGTTAAAGCACTGTGCCCCACGTTCCGCCCTACCGATAACTAAAAAAGTAATAATTTCTCCGACTGGGAGTTGAACCTACAACCAATTGCGTATACGGTTAGACTCTGTCCCACTGTGTCACGGTAACTCCATAATTTTAATTTTATTTTAGTCCTTATAATACTCATCAAAATGTACTGATAGTTTTTTCACGTTTTAAAATACTAGCGGCCCCCTCGTGGCATTGCCTGCGTTAAATACATGACTACAACTGTATTGTTTTTTCGCCCACCCACGACTTAATTTAAATTATTTTATTTATGAACCGGTTAAATACAATATCCAGAACTGCATTTAAATCGGTTAAGCCGTTTCAGATATTAGCGTGCACAAGCACACAGACAAACAGATAAAAACAAGAATCACAAAAAGAACATTGAAAGACATATAATAGTTTTGAGTTCTATTACATCGATATAATATTGTTTCTCATATACAGACAGCAATCAGTTATTTTTATATATTTTTTTATATTTTTTTAGTTTCACGCTGTAATCACGCACACAGCAGGGTAGGCAGAGGGCACCTAGTGTTAAGACACTCCGTTCCCCACACACCGCTGAATTCGGAGTCATTGGGTGTTAAGTGGTGGAACTTAACGCCGCGTTTTGCCTTGATACCAGAGCGAAGAAAATGGAAATAATAAATATTTCAACTCCTCGAGTGGGAATCGAACCCACAACCAGTCGCTTTACACTCACACTTTGTGCCACTGCGCCACGACTGGCCCTAACTTTTTATTATATATACAGATATATAAACAACACTAATACAAAATAGCGTGTCTGAACCTAATTTCTGCCATTTTTTCAATTACAAGGGAACATTTGTAAAGTGTTTAGTATCATTATCCCTTCTTTATATTACACAAGTCTATATGGTTTTGGTTCTTCAAGCGTAGCGCTTTCTCCGTCGCAGCCATTTACCCTGTTTTTACGACTATCTTCTTAAAGAATGCTATGATTTGTCATTTTGTGAATATTTTCAAAAAGAAATATAAGTAGACAATGAGTGAAATAGCAAGCGATGGTGGTGGGTTTGATTTCTACTCGGGGAAATAATTAGATTTAAACTATTTTCATTTTCTGATAAGACTAGACTTTGCTCTTCTTTTATGGTTTTTCGTTCGATTCTCTTTTCTTAATTTCTTCATTGTGGTGCAAGACAAAGGGCGGCGTTGTGTTCCGGCACTCAACACGCAACATTTCAAACTCGGCGTGAAGTGGTGCTTGCCGACTAGTGGTTACTGAATTAACAGCTATGTTAGGGCGAAGGTTCAATTACCGCTTAGAACAAACGTTACTATTAAGGACATATGAATTTTGATTATTAATATATTTAAAGATATTTCTGTATCAAAACTACAATTCATTCTTATACATGACGAGATTAACTAAAATTTGTTAATTATAAGAATTTAACTGTTAATCTTAATACTTGTGCCAAGTTTTTATCTATAAGGAAGAAAAAGCAGTCAAAATAAAATAGGAAAATTTGACTTCCTCATATTACAAATTTAAAGAATACTTACTCTCATTTCGGTAGCTAAGTTCTTTAATGTAAAGTTATTTAAATTTACAGGTTGTTTTATATATGTTTTATTGAACATAATTATACTGTATGTATCTAGTAAACATCTAGCATAAAATATATATAAAAAAATAATGTAGCAGAATTAAAATGCCCTTATATAGACCGAGAACTCCGCGTGCTTTAACTTATTTGTCTATACAAAAGTTTGTAACTGTATTTAACTACGCGAGAGAGCGACGACGGCTTAACGGACTGTTTAGTTCAGGAGAGGTCATTTACAATTAATTTAAGTTAAACTTCATTTGAACTTTGCAAGTAACTTATGCAAAAATATAAAAAAAGGGGAAATTATTAAAGCATTGGCCAGTGGGCATGAAATTTGTAATCCCCTTTTTTATATTTTGTAAAAATATAAAAAAGGGGAAATTATTAAAGTATTCGGTAGTGAGCATAAAGTAGAGCCAGTCGTGACGCAGAGGCACAAAGTGTGTCGTAAAGCGACTGGTTGTGGGTTCGATTCCCACTCGAGTAGTGGAAATATTTAATATTTCTATTTTCTTCGCTCTGGTGTCGAGATAAGGCGCGGCGTTGAGTTTCGCCACTTAACCACGCAATGCCCCCGAATTCAGCGGTGCGTGGGGAACGGAGTGTCTTAACACTAGATTGCGGGACACAACGTGAAACTAAAGAAAAAATTAAAGCATTTCAGTTCACTCGGAATTAGTAAATTTCTTTTACAATACACTAACGCTTTTGCCACATAGCCTAGGTAGTCAGGGAGAACTTAGTCTCCAGTCGAGAATGTCCTTAAGTCGAGACATTGCGTGTTGAGTAGTGGAACTTTTACTTAAACTTTAACTTTGAGTGGGAATCGAACCCATAACCATCGTTTTATTATTCAGATGCCATACCTTTACACCACGATGTGTGATGATTTACACCTATACACCATACCTACCTATATATCATACACTAAGCAATTTTTATGTAACTTTTCTTTTTCAGGTTCAGGCGTTTCCACGAATATCAGGAAATAGAGAAATTAGTGTCATGGCACTCCGCTCTCTACTTTGCACCAGAATTCGAGGTACGTAAATGAAAATAGACTTGGAATCGAACCCACAACCAATCGCGTTTACGAGACACTACTCTACTGTACCACAATGACCTTTTCAAATTAACACGCAATGCCTCCGAAATCGGCGGAAAGTGGGGAACGGAGTATCTTAATACTAGGTTGCCTACCCTGCTTGCTGTGTGCGGGATACAGCGTGAAGCTTAATTTAACAATCATTTAAAGCTCAAACATCTAAAGTACAATGCAGATTGTACAATATTATATTTCGCTTACATTCTCGTTACATTAAACTATGTTCCGCAAAACCGAAGCGGGGCGGCGTGTGATTGATGGATCATTGATGCCGGCTTCAATCAAGAGAGCACAAGTGTTCTGTGTGGTAGAGTAAATATTTATTTTAATATGTGTTACAGTAAAAATATTATGATACAAATATTTTTAGAAAATATATCACAAGTTAAAAAAAAATTAAGGAGAGAGGCGGAAGAAAATGAGATTTGATTTCACGTTTCTTGGGAGCCGTCTAGCGCATGGTTTAGTGATCAGAGTGTTGGGACGATTTTCAGCAAGCGCGGCTTTGAATCCCAATATGTCCAAATTTTTATCGTTTTCTTAAATGTTTGTTTATCCTTTTCCAAAAAGTGTAAATAACACTTAGAATAAGCTTTTTTAATTCACAAAAAAATCCATCATATGATTCTGATTAATTAGTGGAAGTACTGTGGTCAGGATAGACGTTAAAAATATGTATGAAATAGAACAACTTGTTACTTTTTATTATACTACTACCGCTATCGAGCGGGATATTTCACGCGGGCAAAGCCTACTATTAGTCAACTATAGTTATTTCGTATAATCGACGGCCCGCGTTCTCGCTTGTAGTTAAGTAGTTTATATTTTACATTAAAAAATTCATCCCTTATTTCAACCCCTTAGAGATTGGTTCCTGAAAAAAAAGATAGCCTATAATAAAGCCTAATAGATATTTCAAAGGCATCTTAACACTCAGTTTTTAAGTAATTATTCGTTCTTAATATAACTATAACAATGTTATTTCAATAAACATTCTGTAAAAATATTTTTTTTTGTACCTTCACGCTGTTTCCCGCACACAGCAGGCTAGGCAGAGGAAACCTAGTATTAAGATACTCCGTTCCCCACTTTCCGCCGAATTTGGAGGCATTGCGTGTTAAGTGGCGGAACTTAACGCCGCGCTTTACCTCGACACCAGAGCGAAGAAAATAGAAATATTAAATATTTCCACTTCTCGAGTGGGAATCGAACCCACAACCAGTCGTTTACAGTCACACGCGTGTGCCACTGGGCCACGACTGGCCACAAATAAATATAAAAATATTGTATAAAAATAAATAAACTTAAATCTAGAAGAATCAATTCCTTGCAAATTGGCAGTCCAGAGTAGCTAAATCCTATTACAGTGAAGTCGATCGCGCTCTAATTATGACTGGCGTTACCGTAATGATTTGTTTTTTACTGCCTTTTACGTATTTTCTTTTAAAAAAATGATGTTTGTAGATAATAACCTCTTCATTTCAAATATCATCGTGGCTCAGTGGTAACTTCTGATGGTAAAAGCAATCGTTATGGGTTCGATTTCTGGGGAGAACGATGGTATTTTACCTTTTTTTCAAATGTTATTCGCACAATTTTTTTTTAAATTTTTCCCCGTGGGGGGACGGGTTAAGAATACAATTCCCCCCCGCCGCTGGGTAGCGTCCCGTAAAAGGCGGGTAACCCAGTAGTTTGGTGGTAGGAGATTCGTTCTCCGACTGGCTCGCGACCACTATCATGTCAAAGACGAACCGCCAAATATCTTATGATGTGTTCCGGTTCGATGGCATGTAAGCCAACTCTCCCTATTCCCACCATTCCCATCCTTCCTCTCTCCTTCTGTCCTACATTCCCAAGGCTGGCAACGCATCCATAACTTGCATGTTGTGGATGTCTATGGGCGAAGGTAACCACTTAACACCAGGTGGGCCTTCAGCTCGTTTGCCTCCTTTATTCCATAAAAAAAAAAAAAAAAACACATATGACATGAATATTAATTATTTTTAGTAAACGTATCAAAATTTAAACGCTGCGGGGTCTTTGAAAGCACACTGACGGCTAAACTACACGTTATACGTCCGTCCATTCATCCTTATGAACTTATTAATGTAGAAAGATTTTTACAAATTTCCGCTACCCAACGAGTATTTCTTCGCACATAGAATGGGAATTATTATACTTTATTATTTTAAATTCTTATAAGATTTAAGATAAAGCGCGGCGTTAAGTTCCGCAAACGACTCTTATCTAAATTTCATATAAACATTAAAAATATTTAACCCTATAAATTTTTGCATTAACCTCAGGAACTATAAACCGCGTGTCATAAATAAAAATTGAGTACTAAACGTTTTCAGTCAATCTTCAGTGGTGAAGCAAGACGCTCGTAACTTCGTCTATAATATCGCGTATTTGCTGTGTAAATAAAAACAACACGAAGTACTTATCGCTAAGATAGCGGTCCAATTGATTTTTCTAGCGATAACACCTGAATATTTTTTTTTAATTTTTTTTTAACTTCACGCTGTATCCCGCACACTGCAGGGTAGGCAGAGGGACCCTAGTGTTAAGACACTCCCCACGCACCGCCGATTTCGGAGGCATTGCGTGTTAAGTGGCGGAACTTAACGCTACGCTTTGCCTCTGATACCAGAGCGAAGGAAATGGAAATATTAAAAATTTCTACCCCTCGAGTGAGATCGAACCCATAACCAGTCGTTTACATTACACACACGTTTGTTAAATAAGTTATATTATTCATAAATTTCCAACCCCCATTGTAGCTCCTTAGGGGTAGATTTTTGAAAGACATGAGTATGCTATAGCTATTTGAACTTGCTTCATCAACTATCTCCTTGAAAAAGTTACCGAAGTCAGTCAAACGATTCACTGTTGTCATATATACGGTCATCCTCACTTTTCCCTTTAGGAGATCATTTTCGAAAAAAAAATATAGGCCATGTTTGACCCTGATTTTTCAACTATCCTCATTCTGAACTCCATATAAATCAAGCAAGTAGCTTTACCATGAAAGCGTAACAGACAGACAGACAGACTTCCTCATTTATAATATTAGTATTGTTTATAATTATAACTAGTCCATTTTATATTTTATAACAGTAGTCACAATTTAAATACATCAAAAACATAGTATGAAAAGGCGGGCCGCCTTTTCAGTATCAGTAAAAGCGATCTCTTCGAGGTAACCAACTTATTGGAATCTAAGTACAAGGACGGGCAATGTACGTCCTGAGAAAGAAACCTAGATATTATAGATAGCAATTAGCAACATGACTCAGTGGTGAGAGCACCTGGACGGTATTCAGGAGGCGCGGGTTCGAATCCCGCTGCGTTTAAATTTTTATTCGTTTTCTAAATGTCTTTACATATATACATTTATATACTTATAAGCATACAAAAAATGTACAGTATAGACAAAAACCATTGAATATTAAGTATTTCTTAATAAATGTAATGTCTAATACTAATCGTGCCCCTTAAAAGAAATATATGTACTAACCAAAAGTTCTTAACTAATGACCAGTCAGATTAATGTTTAACCTAACACGAATATAAAATCCATGTTAAATTAAAAAAATGAGTTCAAAAAAACAGCTATAAAAAATATTTTTATCGCTCACCATTTCTCGTTGTCGTATTACGAAATTAAAGCGGGACGGTACATCGAGTCTTCGTAAACTTTTCTAATTTCCTTCGTGACATTGCTAAAGATCCTTGTTATGATGTTATATAATGCAACGTGTGTGTTTTTTATTAATAAAATAATTAATTAAATAGGACCAGTAGGCGCAGAGGCACAAAGTGTGACTGTAAAGCGACTGGATGTGGGTTCGATTCTCACTCGAGAAGTGGAAATTTTTATTATTTCCGTTTTCTTCGCTCTGGTGTCGAGGCAAAGCGCGGCGTTAAGTTTCGTCACTTAACACACAATGCCTCCGAATCCTGCGGTGTGAGGGGAACGAAGTGTCTTAACACTAGGTTCCCTCTGCCTACCTTGGTGTGTTCGCGATAAAGCGTGATGCTAAAAAAAAATGTGTAAGTTTTGGACTGGTGTATTATGTTGCGTAACACAACGCCGTGAATTTCATACACGTTTTCTATTTTCTTCGCTCTGGTGTCGAGGCAAAACGCGGCGTTAAGTTCCTCCACTTAACACGCAAGCCTCCGAATTCGGCGGTGTGAGGGGAACGGAGTGTCTTAACACTAGGTTCCCTCTGCCTACCTTGGCGTGTTCGAGATAAAGCGTGATGCTAAAAAAAATGTGTAAGTTTTGGACTGGTGTATTATGTTGCGTAACACAACGCCGTGAATTTCATACGTACAATCGTTTGTAATACGTTTTTTAGGCTTTACCTTATCTAGGTTCCAATCATTGCTACAGCTACCGTATCCTGAATAAAGCCTTCTTAGAACACGTTTAAAAATTTAAACGCAAATCTTGAAAACCGTCCAAGCGCATAAAGGTATTTTTTTATATTTCTTAAAAATATATGTATGCTATTCAAGTCAAGGAGTTCAATATATTCACGCTGTATCCCGCACACAGCAGGGTAGGCACCTAGTGTTAAGACACTCCGTTCCCCACTTTCCGCCAAATTCGAAGGCATTGCGTGTTAATTGACAGAACTCAACGCCGCGCTTTGTCTCGACACCAGAGCGAAGAAAATGGAAATATTAATTTCCACTCCTTAAGTGGGAATCGAACCCACAAATAGTCTGCCACTGCGCCACGACTGGCCCCAATGAAAATGAAGCTTTTAAATTTATCACCAGAATCGTTAAACCTTTTGAAGTGCAAAAATCAAACACGTTGTTTGAAGAGCTCTTCAAATACCGGACTGCACACGTCTAGTGTCTATTAAATGGTTTCTACTAGTTTGTTCTATAGTACTACTACAGTAGTAGTTGTAGTAGTTGTTTACAGTAGATTCATTTAGTCTTCTTGTTTAACATGGAATAGTAATTAAAGATTTTATTTGCTTAATTCTAATTAAAATGAATAGTCTTTTATATTTTTTTAAGTTCACGGCTCACGGCTTCCCCATGTGTACTACATAACTGTTTCGTTATGTTACAATTATCGGGGGTGGATTTTTGAAAAATAAAGTAGCCTATGTTTAACCTTGGATTATTAACTATATTTATGCCAAAATTTATTACAATCGGTCAAGCGGTTTAGACTTTTCATATCAATTTTCATCCTTTTAGAGGTTGATTTCTGAAAAAATAAGTAGCCTATGTTGGACCCAGTAATTTTTACTACTTACATTCTAAATTTCATCAAAATCGGACCGGTAAATTAGCCGTGAAAGCGTGACAGACAAACAGACAGACTTTCGCTTTTATTATATACTAGCGGCCCGCTCGCGGCTTCGCCACGTTATCTAAGTGGTTGTTTCGGTATATTGCAACCCTCGGTGGTGGATTTTTGAAAAATAAAGTAGTCTATGTTTAACCTTGGATTATCAACTATGCATATGCCAAAATTCATTACAATCGGTCAAGCGGTGTAGATTTTTCATATAAATTTTCATCCCCTATTTCAACCCTTCAGAGGTTGATTTTTGAAAAACTAAGTAGCCTATGTTAGATCCAGTCATTTTTACTACATTCCTTCTAAATTTCATCCAAATCGGACCTGTAGATTAACCGTGAAAGCGTGACAGACAAACACACAGACATTCGCATTTATAATATAAGTATGGAAGTATGGATAGTTAGGATATGAAAAACACTTTTTGTAACACCAGACCATCTTGAGAACAAAAGTACACCCCCTGTGAACCTTAAATATCATTTTTTTTTTTTTTTTGGCTAGCTGTGTATTATCAGTCATTCGGTAACGCAAGAGTTTTACATATGTAGTACATATTTATTATATAAAATATCTATACAAATAAATAAGATTATAGTTTCGGCTTGTAATATTAAAATACCTGCGTTTTACTAAATACATATACATACATACATAAATATATATTTTTGTACACGGTATGTATATTTTTTTACAATTTTTGACTGTTTGTCTATCTGTGTTTGCTCCGGCTAATCTCTAGAATGGCTGGACCGATTTTAACGCGACTTTCACTGACAGACAGCTTTTACAATAAGGAATAAGCTAAACTAAACGATGTCACGGGCATAGCTAATTTATAACTAAATTTCTTGCAAACAGAAAAAGGGTTATTTAAATCAAAACCCTTATCTAATGCCACAGTATCAAGTTAAATGGAAACTTAGATAAGCGTGAGCAATATTTCTATCATCTGTCGTGAAATAGGCCATGCTGATCCGTTCTAACCTCATTATCTTGCGAACGTACCCCCTTCTATAAGGGCTCGTGTAGAACAACTGTTATAATTTTAAATTATATATTTTTTATTATTTTTCAAGATTACTTTTTATTTTTTAAACCATCGTGGTGCAGTGAGATAGTGGACTTTAAACGTGGGTTCACTAGAGGAAATTATTATGTACGTCGTATTTAAATTATAATTTTATTGTGGTAGGACGAAGCACGATGAATTCAGGCGGAAAGCACAGGAGATTTGACACTATATGCTCAGACTGCTTTATAATGCGCGAAATGCCTAAAGCTAATTATTTTGCTATGCATTGCTGAAACTAAAAAGCGTTAAAGTAAACTTTGTACTTTTTAAAAATATGAAGAAAAATCTTTTCTGGAAAATTTCATCGTCTGATTGTAAATGCAATTGATAATGGCTGGCACTTTGTAGCTTTAATGGCAAGTCAAATCACGGCGTTAACTTCCGCCAGTCAGCGCGCAATTACTCAGGGGGGAAATGAAGAACGAAGTCTCTTAATACTGGGTCCTATCTAACTTGTTATACGAGAAAAACCGTAATTTTTTTTTCTAGCAACACGCTGTATCACGCACACAGCAGGGTAGGCAAAGGGAACCTAGTGTTAAGACACTCCGTTCCCAACTTTCCGCCGAATTCGGAGGCTTGCGTGTTAAGTGGCGGAACCTAACGTCGCGCTTTACCTCGACACCAGAGCGAAGAATATGGAAATATAATTTCCACTCCTCGAGCGGGAATCAAATCCACAACCAGTCGTTTACACTTTGGACTGGCTGTAAAATTTAAAATAATAATAATAACAATATACACTTGCCCTAAGGATGCTGGATAAACGCATCATCTCTAAGCCATCAGGACGGCCGCTAATAGCTACAGCCGATAACTAGTTTAGTTTAACACTGTTTAAGGCATACTTTACTGAAGCTTTATATAGATTATTATAGTATACGATACGATTTTAAAGGAATATTTTGCTAATTTTGTACGGAGTGATTGGACACTATGCTCTCTCTGCTTGCCGTCCTTTGCGAATAAGCGTGAAGCCGCTATGTCAAAAAATAAGAAAAGCTATAAGAGACGTTGTATAATTGTTGTTTAACTAAAAATAATTGTAAAATAGTATGTAAAGTGTGAGTTCGATTCTCATTCGGAGAATGATTGAATTTTTATTTTTTAACGTTGAATTCCGCCACAATACATACTATATGTATAATAATAAAATGGGAGAAAAAAAGAAGGATCTAGTGTCTACTTTTAAGTTCTCACTGTTCTTTAATAAATGCGGCAATTTTGTTAACGTAAATAAAATGATTGAAAGGTGTAAATAGCAGATAACCCTGTAATGGGCTTATTTGTGTTCCGGCTAAAAGCAATGACTATATCATTATAAATCAACATTTATTTATACTTACAGAATTTAGAGCAGTTGTGGATGTGTTGCCGGCCTTGAAGGTGAAGGAGGGAAACAAACGGACATCGAACCGGAACACATCATCAAATATTTAGCGGTTCTATTCGATGTGATAGTCACAAGGAGCCAGTCTGGAAACGTATTTTCTACCACCAAGTTATATATGTGATTATTTTTTACTTTTTAGTGCATTTTATTTGATGTCGCTTTTCTTTTACTTGTAGAAAATAATGTTAATGTCAAATACTAATTTTGCTCTCTGGAGGAAGAATTTAGTTCACCATTCATCGTGACATTAGTAAAGTTTGTTTTTCTACTCAACTGCCACGTTTCAAACCCTTGTTATATAACGATAAAGATTTGTACTGAAACCTCTATTTCATAGAAAAATCATATTCTCACCACAAGTTTTTCGCATAGCAGGGTAGGTGGAAAGAACCTGGTGTCAAGACACTCCGTTGCGTATTTAATGACGGGACTCAACGCCGCGCTTTGTTACAACAGAACGAATTCTGACTTATAATTTTAATCATTTGTCTTCTTTATACATAAATTACATATGAAATGAATGAAATTTTTGTTAGCACTCCCATCGTCATATTTCTTTCTGTGACCATAAATTTAATGCTGTTTTAGTATTTCTTAACTTATTTTCATTTCCCCACCCTAGCAGGACAAAGCGCAGCGTCCCTCAATGTTGTAAACTCGTGTGGAAAGCAAAGAACAGTGTCATATCATTTCTTTTTGTCCGTCCTAGTTAGCGGGATTCAACCTTTAAAACCTAAATTTTTAATCAATTTTGTCTTTTAAAAGAACGAAAGAAAGATTTTGAACAAATTTAACCTCATATCAACAAACTTTTTCAAAAAAAAACACCAGACGCGTTTCTCGCATTAAACTAAGTACAAAAAAATTAATGATTAAGAAGAAAAGATACTCTTTATTATAAAGTTACATTATAATTATTGTAACTGCTAAAAGACTTCAAATGAATAAAGTAAATGAACGAAAAAGATGAATGTCATTTGCGATGACGAACATATTATTTCCTTAATTTATATATATTAAAAATTGTAAAAATGATTTAAAAAAAACATTTAACACAAAGTTCCTAAAGATTCAAGACTTACCCGAAAATTTTAAATATTTTATTGCTTCAAAGTAAAATTTAAATAGGATCACTGAAAGTAAGACGCTTGTACAATGTAACATCGGATGATGGTTAATTATGCGCTACGTCCACTTTTACAATTTTATTGAACACGAAATAATAATTAAGGTTATAGATGGTGACACAAGCTCCGACGACTCTGGTTATGATGATCTTGGCTGCGCTCCTATTCCTTAATAGAAACTATTTTAAAGATAAACTTTTTTATTTTTCAACCTTAATTTTTACACACAGGATTATTCTAGGACCTCCAATAGGTGGTTCAGATCATGGAACCAAACAACTTTACCAAAAAAACATGGGTCGAAAAGTGTAAATCTCATCACAGTTAAAAGTATTTTAAAACGTTATTTTTTAGACTACTAGTTTTCCGTTTCCCATCACTAGCCCGTCTGTCAAATAGATCAAACTATCTTGTACAGGATATAGTTTGACAAAGTAAATACTAAATTCGACAGGCTAAAGCATAATTAAATTTTCAAAATAAGCATTACACGAAATACTTTTAAGAACTGATACCAATACTACGCTTACAACGCCATCTAGTTATTAATGTGTAAAAGTAAAATATTAGCAGAGTAGAGGCCAGTCGTGACGCAGAGGCACAAAACAGTAACTGTAACTCAACTGTTCGTGGGTTCGATTCCTACTCGGGGGAATGATTGCATATCATTTTCATTTCCCTTCTTTGTTAGCGTTGAGTTAAGTTCCGCTACTTAACATGCTATGCCTTGATTTTCGGCGGGAAAATGGAGAACTAGCAACTTGCAATGCAGAAAAAGCACTGAAGCTGCCTTTTTTTCTTGTTTTAATATATTAACAATGTAAACAAAATTATTTAGCTCCAATACTTATTTATTTACTTACAAATTACAACTTATAACCTATTAACATTATAAATTCACCCACTCACTTTACAATTCACAAAAAAATGCAAATATTACAATAATAAATTATACCTCTACAATATTTAATTATAACTCTTTATTATCCTTAAATTGTAAATAAATAAAAAAACAAAATTAGACTGGAAATTGGAAAAGAAATTAAGCTTAGCTATGTAAAAAATTAGGTAACATGTCAGAATTACTGGAGAACACAAATAAGCAATCTAAATAATATTCTGTACAAGGCCTACAAACAACATGTAAAAGAACTTGTGAATTATACTAAAACATAACTTTCCCAACCAAAATTGTTGTTGAGAGTGCAATATACACAAACGGCAAAAATTATAAAATTGAAATTATGCAGTTACAAATTATAAGCACTGCATTACTTACTTTTTACATTATTTAAATTAGTTAACAAGGATCTCCACATTTCAAGTAAAATATTACCACGAAACTGTATTTGTAATACCAAATTATTGTTTCTTCCTGAAAAATTTTTGAGATATAGATTTGCATTATTAACAAAACATTTTTTACTTGATATTGCACACACAACAACAACAATACTATATATTGTTATATTATTTTTGCCATAAACAGCTAAATATTATCTTAATATACATGTACCATTCCATATATAAAGGTCCAGAATAGTACATAGGTAAATAGAGCACCAAAGAAACCATTAGTCAAAAGACTCTGTCTCGATACAAAGTATTTATGCCAATTAGAACCAGCTTTTATCATGAACATGATCCACAGTATGACAACTGCAAATACGTAGAAAGCAAAGCCATGGAGTCCTGTCAGGCCTAGTATACCTGAAAATTAAGTATATATTTAATAAATAGGTTGTTTTATACGTTGAGACTATTGTGATATTTCTCTACAATATAGTGCTTTTAATAATTTATTATGCATAGATTGATATACAGTAGGTACTATGTACAAAGTTATAAAAATGATAGTTTTCTTAGTTCTACAGGCACTAAGATGCAAATTTTGATAAGAACAGAATTTAAAACAAGAAGTTCATAACAGTCATTATCTTCTTGAGTGTGTATTTAGTTTTACTTAAGTGTAAAACTAAATACATTGTGTACATACTGTTGGGTAGAAAGTAATACTTTGCTTAGTAATATACTTAGTGTTTAAATAATGTGAAGACATAGTGCAGCGTTGAGTTCCGCCACTCACGCAAAAATGTCTATATTTTGGGTGAGAAATGGAGAACAGTCTCTTAACACAAAGTCGTCTCTGTCTACCCCGCCATATGGGAAAAGCGTTTTTTTTAAAGTTATGTATTTACCAGCTGTAGATCCCGACAATGCAGCCATAGAAGTCCTACAGTATTCTACAACCACGGCATTGTTTCTAAGCGCGGCGTCGCTATATGCCACCGGTTCAGGTTTTGTATCTTTTGATTTTGTAGCCGACATTTTAGTAAATTCTTATAATTTAACAATTGCTTTAATTTAGGTTACAAGTTAAATTATTATTCCAATTTCTATGTTCCATCAGCTAACAGGAAACGATTTTAATCATTTCATGTCAAAATAGCTAATGCATGACACTTGACAGTATTAGGGATGTGTAAAATAATCGATTAAGTATATATTTCATACAACCGTATGTTTAATTTTATTAACAATTTTTTTTTATTAAATTTAATTTGAAGTTTCTATAAAATACAACCATTTTTTTTCTAAGAAAAAAATAATGTCTTTTCATAGTTTTAATTTTTATCCATTTTTATTTAAATTTTCAAATGTGTTGTTCATTATTTTTTAACAAGTCAATATACATTACATAATCTCTATTTATTAATTCATGTACATCTCTAGCTTGTTAGCGCTACAGGTAAAAATGGTAATATTATGATGCTGAAATCAAATTGTTCACTAGAAGTGTGTTACAAGTAAATCGTGAAATATGTTATACATTTTTATTTTTAAATTAAACGATACAAATCTGACATTTTTTACAATTTTAACAATATTGCTGACTCTTTCACATAAACTCGAATATAATATGAATATTCGATTTTAACTTACCTTAAATTCAACTTCAAGATCTAAATACAAAGCTCTTAAATTCACTAACTTACAACGGCCTAATAATTCAAATAAACACCAACTGTCATAATATTCCTTCATAATATATAAAGATGAAACAAACAGCTAAATTTGAAATAAAGTAAATAATTTGTATGAAAAACTAAAATTTTCTTCAAAAATCAATAATAAGACTTTTAAAAGGCAAAATATTAGACAAATATAATTTAACTTGTATTTAAAAAAATATTATATCTTTGAAAAGTGAATACCATTCCATGAGTGTTGAAAAAAAGAATGTTATATACAATTTAAGAAATTGAATAAACAATACAGACAATAATTTTAGTAAACAAAAATATAATTTCAGCAACAAGCAATAAACAAATGTTATTTTTTTTATAATAATTTATTTAAATATCACAAGATTAATTTTATTTTTAAATTAGACATTTGTCATTCAACTTGTGCCAATGAACTGTTACTATGTGTGAGTAAATTCATATCTGTATTGATGTTTGACGCACACTACATTATTTTCATGGTGGTTTTCGCGGCACTAAGCGTCGTTGAACTTATTTTCTTTTTAAAATCAAAAATCAAGTGACAATAGTTGTTTATTATTATTGTGATTTTAAGGTATTAATTATTTACCCTTCTATTTATATTCTTAAACAATTTTAAACGCAGTGGAGTATATTTCTCATAATAATGATTCTGTGATGGCGCGTGGATGACGGCTATAACATATCCCTGTTCGCTGCAAATTAGGACTTTGGTCAATTTATATTGAGGCGTTGCGAATTTCAAGTAAACTATTAGAACCTATACATTTTTAAGTTTATGAAAATGTTCTAAAGTGATTTTTTAGTTGGAATAGTGTTTTGTAAAAATGAAAATTAAGTTTTCGATTCTATGATGTGAGTTGTATATATAGGAGAACGTAACTTATATTTCGCTTTGCTGAAAAACATGGCCATTGGAACAAAGAACTATTAACATGTTTAAATATATAGTTTTGTGCAGTTTCTAATTCTTTAACAGATATAATAATGCATATTTCATTAGTTTTTTACGGAATTTATTTGAATAACCTAATTGACTGAATACAGAACTTCATTTAGATTTTTTTGTTTCAGAATTCAGACTGAGACATTCTCTAATGGTTTATTTGCATTTACAAAGCTTTGACGTTGCATTTCCAATTTTTTAAACCGACATAGTCATGGTGATATAGATATATTAAGAAAATTTTATTATCGAATTTTTCGATTTTGTACTGAATGATAGTGTTACGTCAACCATTAAATAGCATATGATTGTTGATTCGAATACAAAATGGAGGAATCTGAAGACAATTTAAGCTCAGAGGATATTAGATTTGATGATAGTCCATCAATTGTCAAAATGAAACCAAAAAAACGGTCACTTGTGGAACGGGAGTTGGAAACAAATTTAACAGCTAGAGTAACTTCTCCTATAACTAATAAAGATGCAACCAGCACAAGTCGGTATGGCAGAGCTCGGAGATTGAAAAATGAATCTGAATCTACGGAAACAACCCCTAAATCTATCAAGTCGCCCAAATTACATCAGTCGCCAAACAAAATACAATCACCTGTATATAAAATGCATGCTTCAAATTCACCCATTAGAGTGGAAACTCCTAAAGAATATTCTTTGGAAAACCAAATAGAAACAATTTATAATGAGAATTTATCGCTCAGCCGTTTTGGTTCTGAAGAAAAGAAAACGTTGTCTTCCAGTAAATATCCTAAAGTCTACATACGAAAAGATCTAATACAAACAAAAGAGAAGGACGAGGATATTCTTTTAATCAAGAATATGTTCTCGCCTACTAATAGTAAAAAGTTGAATAATTTAGAGTTATCTTCTGAAAAGTATGTGTCTAATAAAAAATCATTGAATGGTTACACAAAAACAGCATCGGTTGTGAAAACTTTGGATTTTGATGGCAATAAAAAGAAGAAACCTGAGAAAAAACTATCTAAAAATGAATTATTTGATTTGGAGGCCTTATGTGAATTTCAAGTGGGAGACCTGGCGTGGGCAAGAATGGGCACTTATCCCTTTTGGCCATGTATTATAACTAGAGATCCGTTGAGCGGAATGTATGTTAGGAAGAAATGTAAGTAGACTCATTTATTATTAATATACAATATTGTTTTGGCATAACTGAAAAAAAAAAAAAACTTGTACTTGTTGTTGCAAATAATATTTTAATAAATATTAAAATAAATAATAAAAATAATGATATTATTGAATAAATATATATTAATAAATAAAATAGAATAACTAATAATCATAAATAAATTATATGTTATATGCATATGATTTATGAAAGTACTATTCTTTTTAAATATTTATAAGCTTGGTTAGGTATTAAATTCTAATAAAGATTATTTATGATAGTTTTATTCATTTGCATTATAAGTCATGCATTTAAAAAAAGATGTTATGAATTTATTTTATCTAGTATTTTTATATTAATATAAAATCACAAGTACTTTTGAAATCTCTTTATTGTGTTTGAAAAAATTTTAAATAACATGATTTAAAATTATTATTATATTTTTTTTCATTACTTTTATAAAATTACTGATATTTTAATTTTTTTTATTTTCACTCATATTTTCACTCATAATATAAGGCAGGGAGAGAGAACCTAGTGTCAAGACACTATTCTCCACATATTTTTTCTTGTGATGGATTTTTTTTAATTTTATGTATTGATTCAAATATTTACTACTACTATTGAATTTCAATGAATAAATAAATCAAATGAGTTGAAAGTTAGTAAGTAATTATAAGTTTAAATTATTTATTTATTGCATATTCTTCATCACATTTTCATTTATTACGATATTTAGAAATTTTAATATGATATTTATTAAATTTTAAATAAATAATAATCAAATAATAAACGGTCCTAAATTTATAATGTTTTGTTTTTAGTATTAGAGTAATTTTAAAATTAATGAAATTATTTATGTTATGTGTAATTATTTTAGTTTTTATATATTTTTTCAATTATTTTCCAGTATTTGGGCGCATAGAACGTGATGTATTGCATGTGACCTTTTTCGGGGACAACGGGCGTCGCGGCTGGATCGTAGACAACATGCTCAGGAAGTTCCTCGGTCAACTTGAATTTGAAACTGCCAGAATGAATTTTACGCCTGAGGTATTTGATATATATTTTAATGTTTTTATAATGTTATTTACATACTTAGTATATGAAAAATGTTTTTAGATATTGTTTTTTTATTATTTTAAGTATATTTATTTCTGTACTTTTATAAAAAATAAACATATTTTATGTCAGTATTGGAATTAGTTTAATTGTTTAAACATTGGCAAATTGATCAGCAGAAATGGTGAATGAATCTATGTGACCAAAAAAAAACAGTAATTCTAGAGCATTTAAAATTGTCTTAGGTCAAATTTATTTTTTAACAACTCCTGTAAATGTTAATGTTTTTAAATTATTTATTTTTTATAATAAATTTCATCTTTTTTTTAATTATTTTCAGGCAAAGAAAAAGGATCCCAGATTGTACGCTGCCCATTTTATATCAGAAAAAAAGACAGCTCAGTGGCAAATATCTGTGGAGGAGGCAGAAATGCTACTAAGAGAACCTAAACGGCTTAGAATAGACATGCTAAATGAAATGCTTGAAAAATCAAGATCTTTAAAAGTTACCCCCAAACAAGAGAAAAGTAAAAAAATAACAAGAACAAATAGTGATGTGTCTTTGAGTGAAAGTTTGTATGACACATTGTTTTCTGAAGAAGATTTCAAAACTAAAGACTCGGAACGATCTAGAAGCAAAAGCAGGAACAGATCGTTGGATGTATCTGAAGTGGTCACAGCCTGTTTAGACAATATGGCCGCCAAAACTGGTATCACAAAAATTCAAAGGCAATCTCACATGGACAGATGGTTGCAAAAAGCCAAATCAAAGACTCCAGAAAAATCTCATTTGAAACCTCAAGCTAAGGATAAGACCAGTACAAAAAAAAAGCCCAAAGAAACAAAAAAGACTTATAATTTCCGATCGTCCAGTCAGGAGTCATTAGAGGATAGTAAACTGCTTTCCCATCATACCGAGCATGATTATAGCCAGAAATTAACAGATACTAGCAGCTCAGTTATATTAGATGACGTTGAAATTGAAAGTCAGAATACTGAGAGCGTAACAGATTCTCTTGATAGTGCTTCCAGTTTCGGTTTAATATCAAATGTTGAAAGTCTGTGTGGAAAAAATCAAATACATGAAAATGAAGATATGATCCTGACTGTGGTAGATAATGAAATATTTATAAGTGATGCTGGCAACATTGGTAACGAAATTTGTATTAATAATGCGGATAATATTGAATCGATTGATTGTTTTATTTCTGATGGTAATAATATTATAGAATTACAAAATGGCGATCTTTTAAGTAATGTAAATAATGATGTAATTGAATGTGAAGAGCACAGTGTAGATAGTGTTGCTTCAGAAAATATTAGTAATAGAATAGAAGCTGACGAACATATAGCTTATAGTGTTAATGATAATTGTATGGATACCAGTGAAATGGTAGAGAATAATGAAGACCAAGTAGAATATAATGATGAAAATGCAATGATTAATGATTATGTTATGGATGATACTAAAATGTCTGTGGATGAAGATAATGATGACATTAGTGATGTAAATAGTGTTGCAACTGAAGATAATAATTTTAATAATGCAGAACAAATATTAGATGCTTTAGAAAACGACATAAAAGAACAGACTGTAAATGACGTAAAAGAACAGAGTGAAGTTGTTAGTAAAAATAGTGAAATAGATAATATACAGGAAGGAGGTAAAGCTGTAGGATCACAAGAACCTTTACTAGAACAGAACAAGAGTGATTTAGTTAAAGAGAAATGTGAAAAAAATAATACAAACGTATTTAATGACAGTAAAATGACAGATATAATTGAAAACAAAGAGGATTTAAGTAGAAATAATGATAATATAACAGATGACAGTATATCTGAAGAAGGAGTTAGTACTTTTCCCATTAACAAAACAATAGAAGAAACCAATTCACAAACCGAGAATACTTTTTTTGAGTTTAGTACAATAGAAAGTCACGCGAAAAAGAAATATGGCAAAGAAACTATAATAGACAGCCCAGTGAAAGAAGATACGACTAAAAAGTTGCGTGGATTTAAATTATCTTTAAAAAAATCTATTGAAAAAGATAATGAAGATAAAGATAATAAAGAAAAAGATAAAAAAAGTGGAAATATAGAAAATTCTGTAATACCTAATGGTCATTTTAATTACAATGAATCTAATGTGGTAGATAATATACGAACAATAAGTCCTTTTGAAAGTATGGAAATGAATGTCTTTGAAATTATTCCTAACAATCTCAAGTTAGATGGAAAACATAATGATGAAGAGATAAATACAGATATATTTGATGATACTAAAAGTGTTAGTTCTGAAATATTGAGAAAAGTTACTGTAGATTTATCAATTGGTAAAGAAAATGAAATACAAGCAATCATAGAAAATAATGAACAAGAAGTCTATTTAAATAATAAGCCGGTAGTAAATGGTTTACACGAAGAAGACGCCATGTCAATAGATACTAATAAAAGTGATAAAATATCTTTAACCAGTGAACCTGCTGTGTTAAACGGTTATCATGATATTGATGCCGACACAAATTCTATTGACGATAACGAAGAAACACTTGCCGAATATCAAGTTAGGTTGAAATCTAGACAGACTGAAAAAAAGGAAAAACCAGATCTAGAAAAACTAGATAGGCTCAGTGAAATAGATCTAGATAATATGTCAGTTAAATCAGAGGATAGTGAAGTATCCGTTGGGAGGAGAAAACGCAAAGACAAGCTGATTGAAAAAAAGAAGTTTCTAGACGACCCAGAATTTATTAAATATTTGGAATTGAGGCAAGATTCTGTTATGGATGAACATCCAGAACTTTCTCAAGAAGATATTACAAATTATTTATACAACACTTGGATATACGAAGAAGGTTTCAAAACTGAGGCCAAAAAGGCTGACGAAATCGATCAATCTAATTTAGTCAAAGGTCTCAACCAAGATGTTCCTGCACCTGTGAGAAAGATAAGAAAAAAGATTAAAGTCGACAAAGATAAAGAAAAAGAACCGACTGTGGAAAAAGAAATACAACCAAAAGAAAAATCTAAAAGACGAATTATAAGACCGTATTACAAAGAAGATTTCTCAGATTTCGACGACGATATAGAATATTATGATATTTTTAAGCCAAAGAGAAAAGAACCGAAATTGATTGAAGAATCTTTAGAAGTTAAATCTCAATCTCAAGAAATTAAAACTGAAGATTTTCAAACTGAGATACGAAGTGAGATAGAAAATGAGATACCTGCCGAAGCTGAGGAGTATGCTTCTGATGGATTTGACCAAGTCGAAGAATACTTTAGTCAGCTAACCGCTCCCAAACCAAATTTATTTAAAGGACTCATAAGAGAGAAAGTTTGTGAAATATGCGAGAAATTTGGCAATCTAGTCAAATGTAAAACCTGCTACGGCATGTTCCATGTAGACTGCGTGAATAAAGTGACGGAAGTAGTAGAAATTTCAATACCTATTAGAGGGAGAAAGAAAAAGAAGAGAAATAGAGGGAGAAAGGGAAAAGAAGGTTGTTTAGATTCAGAAAGCCAAAGTGACGAAAAATCACAGGATGCGAACGTCTCAGAAGAATTGCATAACATGTCGTTGGAGAACGAGGAAGAATATCATATAACGGCCAACGAAGAAGACTTTGAGAGTAAACTATCAGCTAAAATGAAAGAATTATTAGAAAACCCAGAAAGTCTTGAATACGACTCATGTTCAAACGACGAACACGATTTCGCGGATATTAACTACGGGGAATGTAAAATTGTTGATGTCAAAATGAAGAAAAGGGAACAGATCGACTATTCGGATTTCAAATGTTCGAACTGTCAAAAGTTTGACATTCCGCTGTGTTTTGTCTGTAAGTCTCCGGTTTCGCCCAAAGACAAGGCGGGGCATAGACAGAAGTGTACAGTGGCTCACTGTAATAAGTATTATCATATGGAATGTCTTGACCATTGGCCTCAAACGCAATTTAATGGCGGCGAATCTAGGGGTAATAAGAAAAATGAATATTTCGAAGCGTTCTCGTGCCCGCGCCATGTCTGTCATACGTGCGTGTGCGATGATCCCAGAGGCTGTAAGACTAGATTTAGTGGTGATAAGTTGGCGAGATGCGTGAGATGTCCAGCTACTTATCATACGTTCACAAAATGTCTGCCGGCTGGCAGTCAGATATTGAGCGGTTCTCATATTATATGCCCTAGGCATTATGAACACAGGTGTGATATAATTTTTTTTTTATTGGAGTAGGCAAAAGGTTAAAAAAACTCAATGTTTAGAATAACTAACAATCCGTTTTCTATTATTAGCCAATTTATAAGTTCTTTTAAACACTTTTGAAGTGTTATTCCACACTTGGTTAAATTGAAAAATACCTTTAGAAAATATATAAAAATTTGAACGCAATCGAATCCCTCGAACTCGCGCCTGAAAACCGTCCAGGCGCTCTGACCGCCAATCCATGCGTCGCTTAGCGATTTTTGTTCTAAATGTCTTTTTCATTTTATACATTGTTAAGTTGCGGAACTCAACGCCGCGAGAAACGAAAATATGTGTAACTAGTAACAGAACTTTCCTCGAGTGTGAATCGAATCCACGAACATCGTATGTACAATAAGACATTGTTTAACTTTTAACATGCTTTTATTAGCGTGACCTTTGTCTATATCTATCTATTCTAACCTATTGGTAGTTATAATTTGTTCTGTATCCCGCACACAGCAGAGTAGATTGAGGGAACCTAGTGTTGAGACACTCCGTTCCCCACGCACCGCCGAAATGGAAGGCATTGCGTGTTAAGTGGCGGAACTTAACAACGCGCTTTGCCTCTAGACCAGAGCCAAGAAAATGGAATTATTAAATATTTCCTCGAGTGGGAATTCGATCCACAACCAATTGTTTACAGTCACATGTTTGTGCCAATGCGCCGCTACTGGTGTCTGATATTTTGATTTTTTTTTTACTTTTTTAAATTTAAATACAAATGAAATATTACAAAATTTTGGTATCTGTATAAATAAAATCAGAGTATCTGTTAAACAAATGGTGTCGAGGCAAAGCGCGGCGTTAACTCCCGCCATTTAACACGCAATGCCTCGAGAATTTGACGGTGCGTAGTGAACAGAGTGTCTTAACACTAACTTCCCTCTGCCTATCCCGCTGTGTGCGGGATACAGCGTGAAGCTAAATAAAGTGGTTGTTTAAATATATATGTTATTTTCTTCCACAGACCTGGTAAGGTTCCCTGTCACGTGAACACAGGATGGTGTTTTATATGCGCTTTGGGAGGATCTCTGATTTGCTGCGAATACTGTCCCACTTCGTTTCACGCTGAGTGCCTTAATATTAAACCGCCTGAAGGTGAGCTGTTATTTTTTCTTATTATTGTTATTTTTTTGCAAGTTTTTACAGATAGCAATGTATAGAGCCTAGTGTCAAGACATTTTGTTTTTACATTATAATCAAATAATTTAAATATTTAAAGCTTCTGTCGCTCGGGAATCGAACCCACTACAATTGCATTTACCTTTTTTTCATATATATCAGGATTTGAACTTACACCCTACCAAATTCCACGAGGGAAATACCTTATTTAGAATGTTTTTTAATATATATTTATTTTACTTGAATGTCTGTATTGAGGTGACGGAACTCAACGATATGATTTTGAATAAATATATATTAGCTTGTTCGAGTTGTAGCAGGAGAACTAATTAAAAGGGCGGACTGTATAAAGAAATTTATTATTTAATGCAACTGTCTGTCTATGCTGCCGTTTGAAGCGCAATTGCACGTTACGGCCTTCCATCCTCGCGCCGAGGCGCCGTCCTCCCGCGCCCGCACCCGTCGCCAACGCCAGCCGATGTATCGAACAAGCTTAACTATAAAAAAATAGCTTCACGCTCTATCCCGCACACAGCAGGGTAGGCAGAGGGAACCTAGTGTTAAGACACTCCGTTCCCCACGCACCGTCGAATTCGGAGGCATTGCGTGTTAAGTGGCGGAAAGAGAAAGCTTAACTATAGTAATATATTTATTTGTTTTTTACAGGTGGTTATATGTGTGAAGATTGTGAGACCGGTCGTCTGCCGTTGTATGGAGAAATGGTTTGGGTGAAATTAGGACATTATAGGTAAGTTGATAATAAAAATTACTAACTTTAATTCTATTTTTTATAGATTGCAAAGTAAATAAGTGACTCGATTATCCCGATCTCTAAAGCTTCACGCTTTTTATATTTTAATTTTTGTTTTAAAACGTTATATTCAGATTATGGCCAGTCGTGGCCCAGTGGCACAAGCGTGTGACTGTAAACGACTGGTTGTGAGTTCGATTCCCACTCGAGAAGTGGAAATATTTAATATTTCCATTTTCTTCGCTCTGGTGGCCGAAGTAAAGCGCGGCGTTAAGTTCCGCCACTTAGCACGCAATGCCTGAATTCATCGGAAAGTAGGGAACGGAGTGTCTTAACTAGGTTCCCTCTGCCTACCCTGCTGTGTGCGGAATATAGCGTGAAGCTAAAAAAAAAATGGCAACTCTTAACTCCTTCCTCTAAGTAAGATAGGGTACAATGTTTGTTTATTATGTTATAACATTTATAGAAAAGACTTGAACGCAACGGGATTCGAACCAGCGCCGTTTGGAAACTGTCCGCGCTGTCTGATCTTTAAGCCATACGTTCTATATCCTGCTGAGTCGAAATTCTTATACGCTTTTTACATTTTGTTTTACTTATTAGCATTTTTGTGTTAGTTTTCTGAGTGTCTTTTTTTAAATTTCTTTAGTACGTAGATAATATTTTAAAATGTGAGAAGAATTTTATTATAATAAGATGGCTGTCTTGGCTCAGTGTAACAGCGTTTGTCTGTAAACGCGATGGTTGTGGGTTCGATTCCCATTCGTGGGAATTATATTTAAATTTTCATTTCATCGCTCTAGTATCTAGGACAAAGTGCGGCGTTGAGTTCCGCCATTCATCACGCAATGTCTCGATATCTAGTGTCTTGACACTATGTCCTGTGTGACTTTCCCCCTATGCATGAAGATGCTTTTTTTAAATATATAATATAAGAAATGGCGGATTTTCACTCCTCGAGTGGGAGTCGAACCCACAACCAATCGTTTACAGTCACACGCTTGTGCCACTGCGCCACTACTGGCCACGATTGGCCACTATATAATTTTTTTTAAACATTATTTTTTTTTTTAATTTAGATGGTGGCCCGGTATTATTCTACATCCGTCAGAAATACCTCAGAATATACTGTCAGTGAAACATTCGCCGGGTGAATTCGTTGTGCGTTTCTTCGGACAGTATGACCATTATTGGGTGAATAGAGGGAGAGTGTTTCCTTTCCAAGAGGGTGAGTGGAGTGTTTCTTTATTCTGCTTAAGTTAAGCGGGTTTTGCTTAAGTTAAGCGGTTTATATTTTTTTTTAAACAATATGTAGCATATGTTTGTCCTTGTGTCAGAAATTATTTTACTGAGAAAAATATGGAAATCGGTCAAGGGGTTTAGATTTGTCATAGAAACTTTCATCCTTTATTTCAACTCTTGTTATATGAAAAAGTAGCCTATGTTTGGCTTTAGGTTTTAGACTATTTTTATTTAAAATTTGATCCAAATCGAGCTAGTAGATTAGCCCTGAAAACGTAACAGACAGACATACAGATTTTCACATCCATAATGTTAGATTTATATATGAATGTATGTATTTATATATTTTAAAATTTGTTTGGATAATCCAAATAATTCTATTAAAATTTTTAAGGGACTCATATTGATATTAATTTTATCGCAGGTAAATAACAAAAAAAAAAAAAATTTTTTTGTTGCGCTTTGTCTCGACACTAGAGCGAAGAAATTGGAAATATTAAATATTTCCACTTCCCGAGTGGGAATCGAACCCACAACCAGTCGCTTTACAGTCACACTCTGTGCCTCTGCGCCATGACTGGCCCCAAAAAAAAGATGTTTACCGAAATTTACCGAACTTACCCGAAATTAACGGTTAATACGAAAAAGAATTATGTCTCTGACCAAAACCGAAAACGATATGGTATTCTTTCTATATCCTTATCCGTATACGGATCCGATGTTCCGAATGTTTATATACAATTCAATATCCCTAATACAATGTGTTGATGCAAAATAATTATTTAAAAAATTGAAAACGACATTTAGAAAACGTATAAAAATTTGAACGAAGCGGGATTCGAACCCGCGCCTCCTGAATACCGTCCAGGCGCTCTCACCACTGAGCTATGCGTTCACGCATTTAAATGTCTTTACCAATTTTCCTAAGTGTGGAATAACACTTTAAAAAATGTTTAAAAGTATTAAAAAAATGTTTACAGGTGACTCAGGTAAAGTGTCAAGCCAAAAATCTAAAATCGATGCCGCCTTTACAATGGCAATGGAACACGCGCAAAGGGCCTGTGAGATTTTGAAACGTATGTTTTTTTAAAATTTTTAATATAATTTAATTTAATTTTCATCTGTATGTACTACACATACATAAAATGATGCATTCACGTAAAAATAAGTACTACTACTATTATATGCCTATGTGTAACATTATTCATTACAAACGGTCAAGCGGCTTAGTTTTTTCATATAAAGTTTCATCCCCTATTTCAATCCCTTAAAGGTTGATTTTTGAAAAAAATAAGTAGTCTATGTTAGTTAGACCCAGTAATTTTTTCTATTTTCTTTCCAAATTTAATCCAAATCGGACCGGTAGATTAGCTGTGAAACCATGACAGATAAACAGACAGACATTCGCATTTATAATATAAGTATGGATATATCTTTTTTATTTTAATAATTTAGTTTATATGGAATAATTGTTTTGATTATTTTTGGTTTATTTACTGTTATTTACTATATTGTGTCCTTTTTGTCTCATCCTTCTTGGTATTTTTAACATAATTTTGAAAGAAAAGAAAAGAGATTATGCTTTAAAGCTTCATCTCTTTTACCATTCTTTATCTATTTTCTCAGTTTTAAAATCCAAATCCGACCTCTAGTCTTAACCCGAATCCGTATCCGAATCTGAATCCGAACCTGAACTTGATTTTTTCATTTTTTTAATTTGAATATTTCTTATTTCCCATACAGAAGCCCAACCCAACGAAGAAGAGTCTCACGACATAGCCTCCTCCCTCCTCCCGCCGCACTACGGGAAGCTCAAAGTGAACAAACCTTGCGGCTCCCTTCTCGGGAAGAAAGTGGACCTGGAAGAGGGCTCGCTCACGCAGTGCGAGTGCGACCCGCGGGATGTGGAGCCCTGCGGGGTGTATAGTCAGTGCTTGAATAGGTTAGTGGGTTTATTTATTATTATATTAGCGTCCTATATAATATACAACTCGGAGGTGGATTTTTGAAAAATAAAGTAACCTTGGATTATCAACTATATACATATATTCTAAAATTCATTACAATCGATCAAGCGGTTTAAATTTTGTATATTAACTGTCAGCACTAATTCAACCCTTTAGAGGTTGATTTTTGAAAAACTAAGTAGCATATGTTAGACCCAGTCATTTTTACTACTTTCATTCTAAATTTCATATAAATCGGACCGATAGATTAGCCGTGAAAGCGTAACAGACAAACAGATAGACATTCGCATTTATAATCTAAGTATCGATTGTATGTTGAGGATATACTCTCTAAAGGCTACTGTATGGCTAAGTATATGAAATATTCAAATGCTTCAATTTCTCAAGTGGGAATCGAACCCATAATTAGTCGCTTTACAGTCATACTCTGTGCTTCTGCGCTACGAATGGCCCCAATATGAAAAGTTAGTTTTTTTAACATTTTAAGGTATTATTCTCACATTTAGAGAATTGAAAGCCATTTTTACTCCCAACTGGTAGTAGAAGGCATGACATGGCAGAGGACTTGGATAGTTTCCAAGTGGCCTCGGGTTCGAATCCAGCTGCGTTCAATATTTTTATACTACTCTTTAGAAATAAAAATATCTTTTTAAAGTTAGCTAACAATTTATATTTTTTTTTCAGAATGCTACTAACAGAATGCGGACCGACATGTCGAGCTGGGGACAAATGCAATAACAGAGCGTTTGAAAAGCGCTTATATCCAAAGTTAACTCCCTACAGAACCCCCCACAGGGGTTGGGGGTTGAAAACCTTGGTGGATATTAAAGCTGGTAATATATTATTATTATTTAAAAATAATGGCTTCATAGTTTTTCCCACATAGCAGGGTAGGCAGAGGGAACCTAGTGTTAAGACACTTCCAAGTGTTGAGTGGTGGAACTCTACGCTGCGCTTTGTTAGATAATAAAGGAAAAACAAAAAATAATATAATTACTTCCCGAGTGGGAATCAAACCCACAACTATCGCTACACAGTCACTACTCTGAATACACCAAACACGGGGAAAAGCGTGTAACTGAAAAAAATTGTGATATACCATAGTAAAGATAGAAACTTGCAAGATGTGATTCTCGATTCCATTACTGTTTTTATACATTTCGATTATTCGAATCGATTAATCCATGTCAAGAATTGTTTATTGTAAATGGAATTGGTACGGAGTGCACAACTTTAACAGAAGTCCTTAAATGGAATTGATGTCTAAAAAAGGAAAGCTGTGTTCAAGCGTTGGTTATATTGCAGTCACCAGAACGGGGAAATGAAAATAACTTGAATATAATCGTTTATCGTGGCCAGTCGTGGCGCAGTGACACAAACGTGTGACTGTAAACGACTCTGAATTCAGCGGTGCTTAGGGAACGGAGTGTCTTTACACTAGGTTCCCTCTGCCTACCCTGCCGTGTGCGGGATACAGCGTGATACAGCGTGATGCTAAAAGCATTTATCCGAGTAAGAATTGAACCTACAACCAATTGCATTTACCAAGAGGCACAGGTGCTGCCCGTTATTGTATTTTTTTATATCCAATGTAAAAAATCAAATATAATTTTATAATATATATTTTTTCTTTTTTCAGGCCAATTCGTAATAGAATACGTGGGTGAATTAATAGACGAGGATGAATTCCAACGGCGTATGAGAAGGAAACACGAAGTGAGGGATGAAAACTTCTATTTCCTCACTCTGGACAAAGAAAGAGTTATTGATGCCGGGCCTAAAGGGAATTTTGCTAGGTTAGTTCTTATTTTATACATTCACGCTTTTGCCCGCATAACAACAAAGATATTTTGAAATGAAACTATGTTTAACCGGATTAATCGCGTATATTATTGGTATTCGAAAATACATTTTTAGAAACCCACGAATTTATATTTATTTATTTTCGAATACCAATAATATACGCGATTAATCCGGTTAAACATAGTTTCATTTCAAAATGTGTAATAATCGTGAAAACAAAAGAACAAAGATATGTTCTATTATCCGCTCTGCGTGAACTATATTACTGTTTCGTCGTATTGCTAAACATTGAGGGTGGATTTTTGAAAAATAAAGTAGTGTATGTTCAACCTTCATTCCAGTCCGTCAAATGGTTTAGATTTTTCATATAAACTTTAATTCCCTATTTCAAATCCTTTAGAGGTAGATTTTTAAAAAATAAGTTAGCCTATGTTTGGCCCTGAATTATTTACTACTTTATTCTAAATTGCATTTAAATTGAACCACTAGATTAGCCGTGAAAGCGTAACAGACAAACAGACAGATTTTCGCATTTATAATATAAGTATGGATAGAAAGAAACAGGTGTATAATTTCCTCTCATTTTCGCTTAAAAACCCTCCTAAATGAAAAAAAAATCGTGAAAAAATTGTGGCGCAATATGATAGTGTCAGAGTAAACAAGGTGGTTGTAGGTTCGATTCCCACTTGGGGAAATGATTATGTATTATTTTGAGGTCTCTTCTCTTATATTTCTCCGTCCGGCGTTAAGTGCGCATCTTAACTGCGCGTGGAAGAAAGGAACTGTATATAAAATAGATGTAATAGTTTGCGTTATTCTAATTAGAGGAAATAAAAATATTGTCCTTTCTAGCAAATAAGTTGCTATTGTGGCCAATACATGTCTAAGTGTAAATGCGATGCGTTTTAGGTTCGATTTCCATTCGAGAAATGATTATATTTAAATTATTTTTATTTCTGCGGCGTTAAGTTCCGCCATTTAACACTCAATGCCTCCGAATTCGGCGGTGCGTGGGGAACGGAGTGTCTTAACACTAGGTTCCCTCTGTCTACCCTGCCAAGGTAACCTGTGAAGGTAAAAAATTATTTTCATTTCTCTACATTAGTGATAGGACAAAACGCGGCGTTAAGTTCCGCCACTCAACTCGTAATATCTAAATTGCGCTCAGAAAGTGTAGTACAATGTCTCTTGATACATAGATACACTCTGACTACCCTAAAAATGACAAATACATTGAAAAAGACATTTAGAAATTTTATACATTTTCTTAACGTCTTTTTCGATTTCCTAAGTGTGTCTGAATAATACTTTAAAATGTTAAAAAACAATAAATACATGTTTTTTGTATGTTACAGATTCATGAATCATTCGTGTGAACCGAATTGTGAAACACAAAAATGGACGGTGCTCGGTGATATTCGTGTTGGTCTGTTCGCTCTGTATGATATACCTGCTGTAAGTATGTTTTTTAATTAGAAAACGTAGAAATATTTGTATGAAGCGGGAATCGAACCCGCGCCTCTTGTTTAATATCGAAGCGATCTGCTCGCTATGCCATGGGACTACGTCAAATGTGTTATGATTTTGTATTCATTCTTGATTTTTAAAGCAGGGTCCACACTATGCCGCGGTAGGGCGGGTTGACCCGGGTGGGCTAAGCCGGGCGGGTACGTTCGGGCCGGCACGACGTCCACACCGAAAACGACTACCTAAACAAACAAACTGAGTCGAAAATAAAATAATTCGTCTAGTTCGGCCGGAGATTTAATTGTAACTGAAGCCGCTCGGGGCCGCTCGGGGCCGCTCGGCACGTCCCCACTCTATATTTTTATTCGGTTCGGCTCGGCTTCCTTTGATTTGTACCTACTTTGTACGGGTTGGGATCGGCACGGCCCGGGCCGGCATTTTCTAACCCGGCAAAGCCGCCCGAGGCGTCTACATCAACGCGGCTTAGGCCGCCCGGGTCAGCCCGCCCGGCCTACCCCGGCATAGTGTGGACTCTGCTTTAGGGTTAAATATTTTATTGTTTACAGGGGAACAACTTATACTGTAGGACACGGTGGATGCAAGTTCGATTTTCATCTTGAAATCTTATCAGTTAATTCGATTCAAATTTATATTTAAATCATCAGTTTAAATATAAATTTAAATTATATTATTTATAATATATATATATTTTTAGCTTCACGCTGTATCCCGCACACAGCAGGGTAGGCATAGGGAACCTAGTGTTAAGACACTCACCCCCTATTCGGAAATTACAGTTCCCCATGCACCCCCTATTCGGAAGCATTGCGTGTCAAGTGGCTTAACGCCGCGCTTTGTCTCGACACCAGAGCAAAGAAAATGGAAATATTTAATATTCACCTCGAGTGGGAATCGAACCCACAACCAGTTACCACTGTGCCACGACTGGCCACTATTGCATAATATTGTAATAATTTATATTCATATTTTTTACAGAATAGCGAACTGACATTCAATTATAATTTGGAATCGGCCGGCATTGAGAAAAAACGGTGTATGTGCGGCGCTAAACGTTGCTCCGGATACATAGGGGCTAAACCGAAACAGGTATTGCTTTATGCTTCACGCTCTATCCCGCACACATCAGGGTAGGCAGCGGGAACCTAGTGTTAAGACACTCTGTTCTTCATTTTGCGCCCGAAATCGAGGTATTGCGTGTTTAGTACCAGAACGAATATATTTAAAATTAAATAGAGACACTACACTCTCATATGTTTCTTTCTGAAACTAATAAATTATAGATACTCTTATATCGTTGGTCATATTTTTATTTTTTTTACGAATTCTAATTAATAACACTTTTGTGTAACTTATCATAGTAATCACATTTTTCAAAAAACGTACAAAAATGTGGACGTAGCAGGATTAGAACCAGCGGCCTCTTGTTTATAATAAAATTCTTATATGCTTATTACTAATTAATTATCAACAAGTGGCCAGTCGTGGCGCAGTGACACAAGCGTGTGACTGTAAAGGACTGGTTGTGGGTTCGATTCCCACTCGAGGAGTGGAAATTATATTTGCATTTTCTTCGCTCTGATGTCGAGGTAAAGCGCGGCGTTAAGTTTCATCACTTAACACGCAATCCTCCGAATTCAGCGGAAAGTAGGAAACGGAGTGTCTTAACACTAGGTTCCCTCTGCCTACCCTACTGTGTGCGAGATACAGCGTGAAGCTAAAAAAAATAACAACAAAAATTTATTATAAATTATAAATTAATCAAGAGATTCGGGTTCGAGTCCCGCTACGTTCACGTTTGATACATTTTCCAAAAATGATTTTCTTATCAATACTATTATATAAAGATATAAAGTTTGTCACTTTGTTTGTAAAGGGTAATCTTCGGAAATATTGAACCGATCATAAAAAATCTTCCACATTCAGAAAGTTTTACTTCTCTCCAAGTGCTATAGACTACTTTTTTATTTTTTTGGCTGCTTACTAAACGGTTGCTTGTGTAGTTTGTGCGGGCCAAACCGTGGGCGGGTCGCTAGTTCTAAATATGTGAATAAAATTTTAACATTTCCACAGGATGATCAACCAAAGAAAAACAAACTACAGAAACGCGTGTACAGAAAAAGAAAAAATATAGAGGATTCACCGTCGACAAGCCAAAAGCCAAAAAATAGAATCGGTCGACCCTACAAGCCGAGAGAGTTGACTGACATAGAGAAAGATTTATTAATAATAAAGAATGCGACTGTATCCAGCGATTCAGAGTGTAGCGGACGTCTAAGTAGCTTAGACAGTACAAAAGATAACAGAAGTTTGAAAAGAAAAAAGATATTCGATGATATATCACCGAAAAGAATCAAAATGGAGTTCGAGTGATGTTGAATCGGATTCAGTTGTGATGAATCGTGATGTGAATCTAATCACGAGTCGGATTTAGTTGCGATGAATCGTGATTTGAATCAAATCGTGATTCGGATTCAGTCGTGATGAATGGTGATGTAATTCGAGTTGTGAATGGGATTCAGTTGCGATGAATCGTGATTCGGATTCAATCGCGATAAATCGTGATGTAAATCGAATCGTGAATCGGATTCAGTTTACTATGTCGGGATTTTATGAAGTGGAATGTATAAATAATGGATTTATTTTACGTGTATATATGCTTTACATATCAGCTGCTAATAAATACGTATTCTAACTGATTTTATTGTTTTATTAATATATTTTTTTCTTTATGTAATTATTATTAATTTTATAAAGTAATGCTAACAATTGTAACCCATATCGAAATAAATTGTTTTAGGGATGAGCATCCATTTTGAAATTAAACTTTTTTTAACCGGATTAATCGTGTATATTTTTGGTATTCGAAAACACATTTTTAGAAACCCGACGTTTCGAACACTTTACAGTAGTCCGTGGTCACTCACCGGTAGAGTGAGGTGGCATTCGTCTGTCAGTTGATACATTATTATATCAAACTACCGCCAACGATTTCTTAGTTGCCTCGCGTACTGCCCTGGATTCTTGCAGAATGAGCTGACTGTATCATGCCCTCTGGTGTGGGGGTTTTGAGACTTCAAAGTTTTTGGAATTGGGTCCCAGGTGGTAGAAAGTAGAGAATATTGGACAGATGACCATCTATCCAATATTCTTTTTTTTTTAGCTTCACACTGTATCCCGCACACAGCAGGGTAGACAAACAGAGGGAACCTAGTGTTAAGACACTCCGTTCCGCACTTTCCACCGAATTCGGAGGCGTTGCGTGTTAAGTGTTTGTTTGTGTTAATACATCGTGTTTTGTATTTTAATGTTTATAATACATCTTATACATTTTATGATAGGGATAGATTTGTTGCTAAAAAGGATTGAATACCCTTAATCTAATCGCGTATATTTTGGTATACTGGTCCACATTTTTTCCGCATTGCAGGAATTGTTAAGAACTTTGTGTCCAGACACTCTGAGACATTGTGGTTTGAGTGGCGGAACTCAACGCTGCACTTTGTCTAAGATATAAGAGAAATTAAAATATTTTAAATATAAGTAATTATTTTTAAACATTTTTAAAGTGTTATTCCACACTTAGGAAAATTGAGAAATACATTTAAAGAAAACGTATAACCACTGAGCTGAGCCACCTGAACGCATGGCTCAGTGGTGAGAGCGCCTGGACGGTATTCAGGAGGCGCGGGTTCGAATCCCGCTGCGTTCAAATTTTTGTACGTTTTCTTTAAATAAGTAATTATTCCCACAAGTAGGAATTCAACTAACCACCAGTTGCGTTTACAGTCAGATGCTGCCCATTGAGCTACTATATATAGCCTCGACGATAAAATTACAATTAGTTCTAAAGAACTGTCAATGTATACCCAAAATATCAAGCTATAAAAAAAAAGAAATAAAAATATCAAACGGGATACAGCGTGATGCCAAAAAAGACAGTGCTTTTAGTATAATTCGTTCGTGAATTCATTTATAAACAGATAATTTCCTATATATGGAGCCAGTCAGACGCAGGGGCACGTAAGTGTGACTAAACGCGATTGATTGTGGGTTCGATTCCCACTCGATGAGTGGAAATATTTAATATTTCCATTTCCTTCGCCTTGGTGTCGAGGTAAAGCGCGGCGTTATGTTCCGCCACTTAACACGCAATGCCTCCGAATTTGATTATCGTCCCCCAAAGAGATTGCCAAAATGATTTTTTTTCTAAAAACATAAATTTTAAACTGTTCCGGTGTTAAGTTCACAATATGGTATTTAATCGATATAGCCTTTAAACTGTCGATATGTTTAACCAATTTCAAAACCTTTATCCATACTTATATTATAAATGCGAATGTCTGTCTGTTTGTCTGTCACGATATCACAGCTATTCTACCGGTCCGGTTTGGTTGAAATTTAGAATGAAAGTAGTAAAAATTACTGGGTCAAACATAGGCTACTCATTATTCAAAAATTGACCTGCGAAGGGTTGAAATAGAGGATGAAAGTTTATATGAAAAATCTACACCGCTTAACCGATTGTATTGAATTTTGGCATAAATATAGTTGATAATCCAAGATTAAACATAGGCTATTTTATTTTTCAAAAATCCATCCCCGAGGGTTGCAATTTAACGAAACAGCTGTTTAGTTCACGCGGCAAAGCCGCGAGCGGGCTACTAGTTCAAAATATATCTTAAATGCATGGTGCCCATGCTAGTCCTTTCTTAAAACACTCCTGTATAACTTGACGCCGCGTTTTGCCTTAAGTACCAAAGGGAAGAAATGAAAATAATTTAAATTTAATTCCCCAAGTGGAAATCGAACCTACAACCGATCGACTGCGCCACGGTATCCCCATTTAAATACATTTGTTTTACCAATTTCTCTACTAAGAATACTCGTATACATTTTACGTACAAGCCTCGCTTCGTATAGTAACTGAATTATCGTAAGGCAATCTCTCGCCGCGAGCGGTATAAAATTTAGGTATCTACGACGTCGGAGTGAAAACAAATAAGATTGTGTAAAGGTTTTACATTTTTGGGTTATTTTCTTGAATTTTAGGTAAAAATGTATTTAATACCTGTTTAGTTTTAAGTATGGAGAGATTCTAGTGTTAAAACACTATACTCTAATTCGTATATAGGTACTATTTTGGGGCCAGTCGTGGCGCAGGGGCACGTAAGTGTGACTGTAAATGCAACTGGTTGTGGGTTCGATTCCCACTCGAGGAGTGTAAATATTTATTTTCTTCGCTCTGGTGTCGAGGCAAAAGCATGGCGTTGAGTTCCGCGACCTAATACACAATGCCTCTGGAAAATGGGAGAACGGTGTGTGTTAACATTAGGTTTAATTCTACCTATCCTGCTGTGCGGGATAGCCTAACACTTAAAAAAATATATTACCACATTTTTTAATTATATTATGAAATAATATGGAATAGGTACTTATTATTGTTGTTTTGTATATTTAATAATTACAGGGGTTATAATTTCACCTACTTGCAGCCCGCTGCCCATGACCTACTTAAACCAATAAGAAATGAAAAAGTCCCTTAGCCAAAGTGCCAACGTGATGAGAATTTTGGTGGGAAAGGTCACTAAGTCAAGCAAATAAAGTTGCTGGCAGCTATTAGTAGCTAGTAAAAAATATTGCTTTTTTCTTTTTTTTTTTAGCTTCATGCTGTATCCCGCTTACAGCAGGGTAGGCAGAGGGAACCTAGTGTTAAGACACTCCGTTCCCCACTTTCCGCCGAATTCGGAGGCATTGTTAAGTGGCGGAACTTAACGCCGCTTAACACGCAATACCTCCGAATTCAACTTAAAAATATTGTAAAATAATTCATTACATGTTATGTTCTTTATAAAAGATAATGTGTTTAGTTCTACTTTATAATATTGTCTTACTTGTTTTATTTAATTATCACTGATGGAAGTCATGTCGATGAGGGCGTCGAGGAGCAGGAGGATAGTATCTGAGAGTAACCACAATGGTTGTAGGTTCGATTCCCGCTCTGGGAAATAATGACACTTTATTTCATTTTTCTACCTTAGTGAATAAGACGACGCGCCGCGTTAAGTTTCTCCACTTAAATGAAACGAAACGAAACTGAAGAACGGAGTGTCTGTTCTCTCAACGCCTTGCTATAAGAAAAAAACGGCTTTTTTAAAATAAAAAAATGATGAATGAACTTACATATTATATATTCCTAAATAACCTACAACTTATTTAGTACATATAACTGAACAAAGTTTTAGAAAGAAAAAAAAAGAGTTCACAATTGGTCAATGATAGACATCGCCACTAGGTAATAAGATTAAGTTTGAATTGTCACACTGAGAACGGGCCAAACTAAATACAATTTTTTACTAACGAAAGACATGGGCATCTGTGAGCTCAAGAAGAGAGTTCCTTAATATATAAAAAAGGACCTACAAGCGAGCAACAATAAGTACTTAACGGTTTACCATATACTCTATAAGATAAAGGATATTACAAAATGCTTTTAAGTCAACATCAAAAGTCAAATAAGAAGGATTAAAGCCCAAAACAAAAACACAAGTAAATAAATAAATAATCTCCTTCAAATACGAATATATTTAAATCCGGTTCAACAAAACAAAGGAGTGTCAAAACAAAATTGTAAGAATTTGTATAATTTCAAAGTGTATGTTTTCTGAAACAACTTTGGAAAGATTAATCCTGTTTTACATACAAAAGTTGTTAATCGTATGTTCGTTTTATGTCTGCTTCAAGTTTATTTCCGCTTAGAAGTCGGAGAGAACGTGTAGTGTCAAAACACTCCGTCCTCCATGTTCCGTTCTTAATTGAGATATTTGTGTGTAGGATTCGATTCCCACTCGAGAATTCGAAATCCATACTTATATTATAAATGTGGAAGTCTGTCTGTTTGTCTGTCACGCTTTCACGGCTAATGTATCGGTTCAATTTATATGAAATTAAGAATGAAAGTAAATTGACATAGGGGATGAAAGTTTATAAAAATATTAAAACCACTTGATCGATTGTAATGATTTTTCGAATAAATATAGTTGGTAATCTAAGGTTAAACATACGCTACTTTGTTTTTCAAAAATCCACCCCCAGGGTTGCAATATAACGAAACAGTTACATAGGTCACGTGGCAAAGCCCCAAACGGGCCAATATATTTCCATTTTTTTTGATCTGGTTCTATGCATCCAGAATCCGGCGGAAAATGGGGAAAGGAGTGTCTTAACACTTGGTTTCGTCTGCCTACCCTGCTGTGTGCGGGATACAGCGTGAAGCTAAAAATAAATACTTTCGGTAATGGTTAGCTCTTCTCAACTCGTTACCGACTGAGGTCAAGTGCTACAATTTGCGTGTTTTAGACTTACCTTTGTCATAATGTAGAAACAGTTTAGTTTTAACTGTTTAAATCATTTTTTGTGTTTATTTATGTTTGTTTTGTTGTTTATTATTTATATAGACAAAAAATATTGTAATATGATTTGACAATTTAACATTTTAAAGTGTTTTTTTTGCTTTTAAACATTTTCAAAGTGTTATTCCACACTTAGGAAAATTGAAAAGACGTTTAGTAAACGTATAAAAATTTGATCGCAGCGAGATTCGAACTCGCGCCTCCTGAATATGGCCCAGGCGCTCTCACCACTGAGCCATGCGTTCTATCTACTACTAGCTACGTCGAAATTCTTTCGAATTCGCGGGTTCAAATCCCGCTGCGTTCAAATTTTTAATACTTTTTCTAAATGTGTTTTTAATTTCAAAGTGTTATTAACACACTTAGGAAATGTAAAAGATACTTACAATAAAAATTACCGTAAAAGTGTTTCGACGAGTCTCAAAAACGTACTTTTAAAGTTCTGGAAATGGTAGATAATATTTTTTGAACTTTTTTCTTGTAGCAGAGTAGTCAGCAAGAATCTAGTTACACGACATTCCGTTGTCAACGTCGTACTTTGTCTTACTAGAACGCAGAAATTAAACTAATTGAAAAGAATCGAACAATAAAGTGAGAATCGAACCCAAAACCAAACACGTTTAGTCAAACACGGAGAGCGTTATGTACGCAACGACAACTTTTAAGTATATGAAAAATCTAAATCTTATAAAAAATATTTATATAAAAAATATAATAATTAAAAAAGTATGTCGTAATTTACACAGAGTATTATTAAAATATCTTTTAGGTTAAAAATGAACGTAGCTCGATTCGAACCCGTGCCTATTGGCACTCTTAGACACCAACCGCAAAGCCATACGTTCAAAAATATTTATAAGATTATTCTTTTGTATGACTATTTATAACGTTCTTTATTTTATTTGAACCTGTAACCTACAACCAACGCGTCTAAGCCACTTTCCGTAAACATTAAAGATACCTTTACTCATCTGAAACAACAAACTCTAGGTAATCAGTACTAAGAAATGTTATCTTAGTTACGTACTTATGTTCCACGTTGAGCTTTCCAAACACACTCGAGATCTTCTAGGCTTAGATTTACTTTATGTAATCGTAAACTTTAAAGCAAAAAGCTTTAAACTTTTAGGGTACGTAGAGAGAAGTGTCAGAAGACATTTTGTCCACTACTATCCCAGCCCGTAATCGAAACGTTGTTTGTTGAGTGGCAAAACTTTATGTCGCGCATTGTCTTAGATGCGGTACGAGGGAGTGTAGAAATGAAATTAATTGAATATAATATTTACCCCGAGTGAGAATCTAATCCAAAATTATTGTTCGAATTAAAATATTTTGGATGAATGAATGATAATTTTGGATGAACTAAAAAAAAAAAATAGCTTCACGCTATATCCCGCACACAGCAGGGTAGGCAGAGGGAACCTAGTGCTAAGACACTCCGTTCCCCACTTTCCGCCGAATTCGGAGGCTTGCGTGTTAAGTGGCGGAACTTAACGCCGCGCTTTACCTCGACACCAGAGCGAAGAAAATGGAAATATAATTTCCACTCCTCGAGTGGGAATCGAACCCACAACCAGTCGTTTACAGTCACACTCTTGTGCCACTGGGCCACGACTGGCCACAATTTTGGATGAACATGAACAATAATTTTTGATGATGAATCATACTCTGCTTCCCCACTGCGCCACGACGGTCATATATATATGAATATGTTCTAAAAATGTTGTTTTCATATCCTAAATGTAATTACACTTTAAAATTAAAGCAATTAAAACGTTTATTTATAGCTAAAAAAACAATAAATATCTTTGGAAATAAAATTTTGATAATTGGAAAACAGAGTGAAAATGGAGAACGGAATATCTAGACACTAGATTCTCTCTGCCTACCTTCCCATACGTAAGCTTGAAAATACTAAGAAAAAATAACATTATAAAGCATTTAATATTTATAAAAAAAATCTATATTTCATTTAAAAATAAAGCATTTCTTGTTTTATCGCGCCGCGATTGTGCAGGCTCAAGTCTCTTGACCCGCTGTTATCGGGTTCGGAGGACCACTCGTGCTTTTCAATTTGAAATCCAAAGTTACTGTTTTGCTCTTAAAGCCTAGCTTATAAAAACTTTTCTAGCTACAAAAAATAATAAAGGTAAATAATTCAGTATTTTTAATCTAGTTTAATAGGAAATAAATATATAGTGTGGTCGTGGCGCAGTGGGGCAATGTTTGTAAACGCGATTGGTTGTGTGTTCGATTCCCATTCGCGAAAATGAGTATATTTAAAATACTGCCATTGCAAGAAAGGTTTGCGCTCATTTCCATCACTGTATCTCACGCAATGAATTTGAATGATTTCGGACAGAAAGTAGTAAATTTGTCTTGATTATTGTTTCTCTCTGAATACCGTGCTTTGCGGGAAAGTGTCTGAAGCTGATATATAGATATTGATGACTTGTTTAATCGGCGTGGCGCAGAATCACAAGGTACGACTATAAAGCGACTGGTTGTGGGTTCGATTCCCATCCGAGGAGTGGAATTATTGGATGTTTCCATTTTCTTCGCCTGGTGTCGAGGCAAAGCGCGGCGTTAAATTCCGCCACTTAGCACGCAATGCCTCCAGTATTCGGCGTAAAGTGAGGAACAGAGTGTCTTAACACTAGATTCTCTCTGCCTACACTACTGTGAGCGGAAAACAGCGCTTAGCTTAACATTTAAACTATGCGCGCTGAGTTTTAACATTCAAGTACAACACACTATGTGTCTTTCACAATTCCGACTGAAAGTAGAAAATGGAGTATCTTGACACCAAATTATCTCTGCTAAATGCTGCCACGAGTGAAAACATGAAGCTTAGTCCAACTACAAAAATTTACGTAATAGTTTAATAATATATAATCTTTGGGTAGCAGAAATTTATAAAAATCTCTCTACAGAGATGCTAACAGCAAAAATAACGGCTTCAAATCCCGCTGCGTTCAAATTTTTATACGTTTTTTCAAGCTGTATTTCAGTTTCCTAACAAACACTTTGAAAATTTTTTTAGCTTCACGCTGTATGTATCCCGCACACAGCAGCGTAGGCAGAGAAGGCAGGCAGGAACCTAGTGTTAAGACTCTGTTCCTCACTTTTCGTCAAATTCAGAGGCATAGCGTGTTCGTAAATGTTAAAAGAATATACTTAGAATAGATATTCTTAAAAATGTATTATATACTCGTAAATTGCCCCGAGTGTTAAAGGCACTTTGAAGATCTTTTAGCACACAAGCATAAGGAGTATAATAATTCATAATACAGTGGTAGTAAAAATATTCCTACATTTTATGGCGAGCGCTAAGAAAGCCCAGATATAATTCCTTTTGAAAACGTCTTATTACTTTCACCTGTATTTATCTATCAATGTAAGAAATCAATGCTATTTTGACCAATTTCTTGCAGTCAGATTTGCTTGAAAATTTACACCCGATGGCACTACAATATATTCATTTTTGTTTTAGCTTCACGCTGTATCCCGCACACAGCAGGGTAGGCAGAGGGAACCTAGTGTTAGGACACCCCGTTCCCCACTTTCCGCCGAATTCGGAGGCATTGCGTGTTAAGTGGCGGAACTTAACGCCGCGCTTTACCTCGACACCAGAGTGAATAAAATGGAAATATTAAACATTAAAAAGTAACACTTAGGAAAATTGAAAAAAACATTTAAAGAAAACGTATAAAAATTTGAACACAGTGGGATTCGAACCCGCGCCTCCTGAATACCGTCCAGGCGCTCTCACCACTGAGCCATGCGTTCTACTACACGCTGCGTCGAAATTCTTATACGCTTTATTAAAACTTATTTTTGTTGTATATTAAATATTACCACTCCTCGAGTGGGAATCGAACCCACAACTAGTTGCTTTACAGGCACACTTTGTACCACTGCGCCACGACTGGCCCCTATTCATATTCATAACATTACTTTGAGCATTCCTTCCTTAAGAATTTCAATGACCTTTGGTTTTTTAAATGTTGATTATTCGCCCATTCAAAAATATTATTTCAATGGGTAACAAAACTTAACGCTGCGCCATATTTACTAATTCTACAAAATGTCTATAGCATAAATAAAAATATTAATATTATCACAAATTCATACAAACATCATAAATTCAAAAGTCAGTTTGTTTGTCTGTCTGTTACATTTTTACGGCTAATCTGCCGGTCCGATTTTGATGAAATTCGAAACGAAAGTAGTTGAAAACTTAGGACCAAACAGGCTACTTTTTTTCAAAAATCAACCCTTAAAGCCTTGTGATTAATAAGACAGCTTACTCTCACCATTATTAAAATTGTCACAAACAGCGTTCAACGTATTGTTATACTTTTGTAATTAATTTCAGTCGCCAAAAGGAAAACAACATTTGTTTGATGTGTCAAACACTTTATATATCTTACATCGCTTAAAGTCAAAGCAAAGATAAGCAATTGAACTTCTTCTTAGTATAATTAACAGTATTAATTTACTGCCACGCGCAACTTTTGGCGGATACCTTGGTTACAAGAATGTTCTTGTTCTTCTTGTTGGATGCGGCATCTATACTGATATATATATTTTAATTTCACGCTGTATACCTTGTGGTGTAGTCAGAGAGAACGGAGCGCCAAACGCGACGGTCCCTGCATACTTCTCTTGCCTCGTCCACTGTCATCAACCTCTTCACACACGCCCTCCATGGGGTCATGCTTTTTACGTGACCTTCCTCCAGTACGGTCGATACTGTATTTTCGAAGGTCAACCGAGGTCTCCCCGGCTGATCTTACCACTATAGTTATATTATAATATAATAATAAACATCTCTTTTTGTAACATTTAAGTTTTCCAAGGTGTGCGAATAAGACTATAAAATATTACAAGTCTCGCGTCTTTATTTACTGTGGTAGTGAGTTTTATCGTAAGATAACCACAGTTATATAAATATGAAGTAATTCGGAAACTTTTTTGAGATTACTCGTTGTCATTGTAAAGAAGCATATTGCCTATTATATAGCCCAGTAGTCTTACCAGTGATAAAATTGGAAATTTCCTTACCATTTATAAACTTACTGATAGTAGGTGCTTATTTTTTTTTATAATTTATGGGCATACATACATTAATATAACGAGCACCGATGATTTTAATAAAATTATGTATAAATTTATATATAAAATTATAAGCCTACATATTATTGAATTTTAGTGTTATTGCATTAATTGAGGTATATTGATTCGTTTCACTAATAAGTCTATTGGGATTAAAATTTCTACTAATCTTATTAGTAAGTATCAATAGACCTTGCCAATGCAAGGAATTTACCAGCAGGACTATAAGTGGAGGTCGGATTTTATGAACACCTAGTTCTGACTTACTTGCTATGGATAAAAGCGTGAATTTAAAAGAAAATCGACTCATCAACCAATTTACTAACATTTATCTTCCTCTCAAAATCCGTTCGCCTCGCCTGATCACACCTTTTGTAACACTCGTCACGTAGTCTCCTGTTTATTCCTTAAGTAAAGAGTATATATAAATAAAGAAGTTGAACTTAAAAATTTAATAATATTGCCACATCCATTTACTTCACAACATTTGATAACAAAGTTTACACATGTCACAGGAGCTTGGCAGGAGGCGAAGCGATAACACTAAGTTACTTTACTTACCCACTGTTTTATATAACGTAAGGAGTTACGGAGAATCGTTAACGCAAACATTTCTAATTACAAAATATATAAATTAATGTACATAGGGTAAAACTAGGTAAAACGCCCCAGTTGACAAAACGCCCCACAGCCATAGCAGGCACATTAAGAAAGCTAGATGATACACGTATTGCACGGAGAGTAGCCATAAGTTGATAAACAACATAGCTAATGTGCACGTGTGGTTTATTACGCTCCCTTAAAAAATATTAATAAATTTAGTGTTTCAGTGAAGTTACAATTTGTGGTAAGTTGCAAACATTTTTTTATATTTTAATACTCATTAAATTTAAGTTAAATTGATATTAACTGTTGAAAATACACATAAATACACTTTATTATAAATGTTCGTTAAACGTGATAACTTTGAAATTGAGGCTTTTTTCTTGATAGGGCGTTTTAAAAAGCAAAATTTGCAATACGCCCCACCGCATGTTTTTTAAAATGCCCCCGTACCGAAATTACATAGATACCAATTTATATTGTATTTTAATTACAGAGTATGTCTCTTAAATATAAACGCAAGACTCTTCGAGCTTCTTGGAGGCAACGCGATCTGTATGAAGTAAGAAAATGGGAGAGAATGAAGCTTCAAAGCACTTCAAAGTTCCATCTTTGAGAAGCACCTTAAAACTGTTCGGATATGGACATAAATAAAAGCGTTGAATGTACAGAAAATTACTACATAACAAAGTCTTCTGAAGACTGGATTCAAGTTTGACACGTTCAGGGTTGTTTGTGTAACAACTATGGGCAGAAAGCTGAGAGAGAAGCTGTTAAAAGCAGCAAGATTTGATTTTATTCTATTCAACTATTGATGATTATTGATGACTATGATGATTTTAATTTGGTTTATGTCAAAGTTAATTGAAAAGACTGTTATGTTAATCATTAATTTAGAAGACTGATGTTTTTTATTGTTACAACTTTTCTTTTAATTAATTACTTACAAATGAAAATGTTTTTTTTTTATTTAGAGTTTTTAAGGACTTTTAAGTCTTGCCTTACATTTGTGTTATGTTTGTAAGTTATTATATAATATTGATATATTGTGTTTTTTTACGTTTTGGATAAAATTTAGGTATGGACATATATGAGGACATTTTAAATTGCATGGGGCATTTTATAATACAAAACGAGGCGTATTAGGTAACATGTACCTGATAAAACGCCCCACTCCATGTCTGCAAAAAAATTGAAATAGATCTTTAACCATCGTTCCAATTACATTAAGGTTTTGTAAAATTATTGTTAACGAACCAATTAACGTCCAGGAATAAAAGAAATAATTAAATCTATGATTATTTGGGTTTTATTGAAGGTTAAAAAAAAGTGGGGCGTATTACCAAGTTTTACCCTATATATAATCTTTTAGAATTTGTAAGAATTTCCTGTATGGACCATTTTCATCGGAACTTAGTGTCAAGACACTCCGTTGTCCATTTGCCGTTGACAATCGATACATTACGTGTTAAGTGAAGGAACTCAACATGGCTATTTATCCTACAAGAGCAGGAAAATTTTTCAAATACAATAATTTTGTCGAGTGAGAATCGAATCCAAAACCAGCGCGTTTACAGTTGCACCAATCATTTTGCACGGGACTCCCGTTGTTACTAATTTTGATCAGATGATAAATATACATTTGTATATTATAATCATTTTATTTATGGCTTTAATCTCATTGTTAGCATCAAAAATAAGTTGTAAGAAAGCGTATAAGATTTTCAACGCAGCGTGTAGTAAAACGCATGGCTCAGTGGTGAGAGCACCTGAACGGTGTTCAGGAAGCGCGGGTTCGAATCCCGCTGCGTTTAAATTTTTATACGTTTTCTAAATGTCTTTTATACGTTTCCTAATTGTGCAATAACACTTTAAAAATGTTTAAAAGTCTTTAATCTAGTTCAAAATTCAATCTATACATACAATTAAAATGTTACTCATCGCGGTCTGTACAGGGAAAAAATATGAGAAAAAATATTATTGAACCTATTAATAAATGAAATAGAAAACCAAAAGAATTACAATGTTTTTTTTTTCTGTTTGTCTGTTTATTAGTACACGGTGATCTCATAAACGGCTTAATCAATTTAAATGCGGTTTTGACTATAGTATATTGGTAACCGCAGGTACTGTCAATCAGCCATATGAGAGTTGGCGAGTGGCTGAGATACAAGACTTTTGCTTGATACCAATCACTCCCTGAAAGTCGGTTCTGCGATGCGTATTGTAGCTACGTTCCGAACTTTCCAGTTAAAATGCACTTAAAATACACATACTATAATAGTCTCATAATTTAATATATTTGCCCTGTCATTCACTTTATTCATTCACAGAGATCTTCATACTTTGTATCTTCAAGACCACAGCGTCGTTATTTTAAAACTGTTTACTATAACCAATAAGTAGAAATAAACTGAAAGAGAAAATAAAAAATATTTTTAACAACGATAAAGTGCTTTTTTTTTTAGCTTCACGCTGTATCCCGCACACAGCAGGGTAGGCAGAGGGAACCTAGTGTTAAGACACTCCGTTCCCCACTTTCCGCCGAATTCGGAGGCTTGCGTGTTAAGTGGCGGAACTTAACGCGCTTTACCTCGACACCAGAGCGAAGAAAATGGAAATATAATTTCCACTCCTCGAGTTGGAATTGAACCCACAACCAGTCGTTTACAGTCACACGCTTGTGCCACTGCGCCACGACTGGCCACAAGTTCACCTACTAAGTTATCTTTCTTAATAAGTAAAATAAATACTCAATTCTTTTTTCAGCACAGAAAGGTAGTGAGAGAAAGCTTACTGTCAAGATAGTCCGTCCTCACGCTTTGTTTTAGGCATCAGAGCGAAATTATGAAAATAATTTATGCTCAATCGTACCCCCGAATGAGAATCGAACTGAAAACCAATAGCGTTTACGCTGTCCCACTGCGCCACGACAGCCCGATTACATTGAGAGGAAAGCGGAAAACTGAGTGTCTTAAAACTGGGCTTCACGCTATATCCCGCACACAGCAGGGTAGGCAGAGGGGACCTAGTGTTAAGACACTCCGTTCCCCACTTTCCGCCGAATTCGGAGGCATTGCGTGTTAAGTGGCGGAACTTAACGCCGCGCTTTGCCTCGGCACCAGAGCGAAGAAAATGGAAATATTAAATATTTCCACTCCTCGAGTGGGAATCGAACCCACAACCAGTCGTTTACAGTCACACGCTTGTGCCACTGGGCCACGACTGGCCACACTTTAAATTATAACGCATGGCTTAACTGTCCAACTGGTTGAACGGTATCCGAGAGGCGGTGTCTGGCAAGGAGTTCGAATCCCGCTGTGTTCAAATTTAAACAGTGATTTTGACGTGTTTTTTAAAAAAAAAAATTATATATACTTACAACAGTTCCAAGACAAGGACATCATAACTTTTATAATATGTTTCATAATTTTCTTCTCTTCCTTTAACAACTTCCATACAAAGCTCATAACATTGCACGTTATTGACAAACAGTTATAGAGAAACGCGTACCACACGAATATGTGAATCATGAGATAATTTGACTGAAAACAAAAAAAAAATTTTTTTTTAACATAAGGATTAATAAATTTATTTTCACGCTTTTCCCGAAGTCAGAGAGAAGCAAGTCGAAAAGAGTGTCAAGATTCTGCAAAGAGATTTTTACATTTCAATTTCTGCTACCCAAAGATTATTCTATGAACAATCGTTTGGCAAGAGAGAATGCTATTTATTAAATGTCCCTTTCAATTTTCCTAAGTGTGGAATAACACTTTAAATATGCTTAAAACTATTATAGTATTTTTACTTTTTATATCAGATACTTTATATATAATCATATAGTATGAATATTTATAAGCATGATACTTTTGCGCATCTACACTACAATATCCCACATGACAAGGTTATCTGGAAGAGAATGATTTTTAGAGTCAAGTCTACATAGCAAGGTAGAGAGAAAGTAGGAGTGCCACATCACTCCGTCAGTCACTTTCTATCCGAATACGAAATAGGTAGTAACGGGGAAATGGAAATAATTTAAATATTTTATTCCCTCGAGTGGGAATCGAACCCTTCGCCAATCTTGTTAGCAAGCAGATGCTGTTCCACTATGCCGTGATAGCTACATACTCGTATGTAAGTTTATTTCAGTTAAATATCAATTGATATACATCACATTATTCTTCACATATACAACGCGTGACAGCTTCACGCGTCTTTAGCTTTTTTTATTATAAACAATACTTACCATGGCTATACCGAAGAATAGCAACCCACTAGAGAACATAAGTATTGTAGCAATCAATATGTAAAATATTTTGGCACATTGAAATAACACATCTTCTTTGTCGGTAAAGAAATCCGAAACCACTTTATCTGCTGACTGTATTTGTAGCATTGACCACATCTGAAAAAAATATTGGAAATATTACACAATGGGGCCAGTCAGCGCACGAACGTGTGAGACTGTAAACGACTGGTTTTGGGTTCGATTCCCACTTGAGGAGTAGAAATATTAAATATTCGCATTTCCTTCTTTGTGGTATCAGAGGTAAAGCGTGGCGTTAAGTTCCGCCACTTAACACGCAATACCTCCGAATTCGGCGGAAATTTGGGAACGGAGTGTCTTAACACTAGGTTCCCTCTGCTTACCCTGCTGTTGCGGGTATTTTATATTATGTAAAATTATATTCAAAAGAACAACAAGGTATATAAGACAAAGCACGGTATTATTTTGCTCCACTCAACACGATTTCACGTGGAACGTGGAGAACGGAGTGAATTGACACTAAGTTCTCTCTGACTACCTTGCTATGAGGGATCATAATATTTCGTAGATATATAAAATACTAGCGGCCCGCTCGCGGCGTCGCCGCGTGAACTATTTCGTTATATTGCAAACCTCACTTTTTAAAAAAAAAAGTAGCCTATGTTTAAGCTTAGATTATCAACTATATTTATGCCAAAATTCATTACAATTGGTCAAGCGGTTTAGATTTTTCATATAAACTTTCATCCCCTATTTCAACGCTTTAGAGTAGATTAGTCGTAAAAGCGTGACAGACAAACACACAGACTTTCGCATTTATAATATAAGTATGGATTCATAGAATAAAAATTTCGTAGACGCAACCATGATGTTTCTTAGAAAAAAACTATTAAAATAACAGCGGCCGTCGTTGTGCAGTGGGGCAGCTTCTGACTATAAATACGATGGTATTGGGTTCGATTTCCACTCGGGGGAATGATTATGTATTATTTTCATTACTTCGCTCTGGTACCTAAGTAAAAGACTCGACATCGGGCCGAAAATGAAGAACGGAGTGTCTTGACACTACGTTCTCTCTGACTACCTTGCTATGCAGAAAAATGGTGTAAAAATTCTTACAATATGTCATAAAAATATTCAATAGTTAATAAAATTCATTTTCCTTTACTTCACATATATTTTCAACCATTAAAATAACATTATGCCAATATTATCATAATATAAATAATGAGAATTTCCAAAACGGGCGTTCGGGGAGACTTAGTTAGGAATTATAAACAGTTTTTAAAATGTAAAAAAACAGGTTCAAATGTCATAAGTTCATTGTGAGGCTCCAGATTTTGTCGTTACAGTGCTTAAGTAGTGCCTAGGGAGTGCTGGGAGCCGAAAATGTATGAGAAATACACGTATATTATATATGAAAATTTGTATAATATTTTATATTATATGTATGTTTCTTTAGGATCACGCTTTACTCTGTATAACTTAATAAGAAGGAGAGAGCTTAGAGTTAAGATACTCCGTATCCCATTTTTGGGTCAAATTTGAAACATTGAGCGTTAAGTGGCGGAGGTCAACGCCGCGTTTTATCTTGTCACCAGAGCGGAGTTATAAAAATAAAATAATTTAATTTATAGACAACTAGCTATGCAGGCGACTTCATCTGCGTAGAATTTACAAAGTCTGCGTAAAAAATACAAAAGTTATTACTCTAAAAATAAAAGTAACTTAGGCTAGTTACTGTTTATCATATCAGCTATTTGCTAGTTAAAAATCCATCAAAATCGGTTCAGCCGCTCCAGAGACCACTCGAAACAAACAGACAGACAGACCGAAAAATTAAGAAAATATTATTAAGGCATATATACCTTGTGTAAATACATATACATTTACTAAAAAGCTTATTTTATTATTAATATATAAACAGACACTCCAATTTTATTTATTTATATATGTTAAAAAATTAAATCTCTTACCAAAGTCATTATACCGATCACAATCGCAGCATATTTCAATGGTACACACCCGCAGCATTTCGCCTTATAGCCGATCCTGTCGACCGGCGACCGCCTTATCGGTGATATCTTGTAGTCTATTGAGGGCTCGACTGGGGGTGAACAATGGCAGAATTTCCACCTGAAAATCCATGATTGTTTGTAAAGGCATAGTGGAAGAATGCCTGTTGTGAGTTCTATTTCCACTGTTCCAGAGGAATGTTTTTTTTTTTAGCTTTACGCTGTATTCCTTGCTGGGTAGTCAAAGAGAACGGAGCGCCAAACGCTACGGTCCCTGCATACTTCTTTCGCCTTGTCCACTGTCATCAACCTCTTTATACACGCCCTCCAGGAGGTCCTCATGCTTTTTACGTGACCTTCCTCTAGTAATCGTCGATACTGTGTTTTCGAAGGTCAACCGAGGTCTCTTACCACTCACCTCTATTTGTGGAGAACGGAGCTAAAAATAGAGGAATAATGATACTCAAATTATCTTTCGTTCTGCTAAAACAAAGCATTGCGTTTGATTCTACCTCTGACTGACTGACTGACTGAAAAATTGCAGTTTCACGTTTTTTCCTACATAGCAGGTTAGTCAGAGACGTAGTGTTAACACTCTCCGTGGTCCACTTCCCGCCCGTCCTTACTTGTCATAAGTAATAGGACGGATAAATGTTAATAATATACCTAAAATTAATTATAATAATTTGACTAGACTTAAAACAATGTTTAACAATTTTTAACCTATTCAACCTATTCATTTAACCTATTCATTTAGTACTTTCCCACAATTAAAAGTAGTAATATATACCTACATATATCTAGATAAAACGCGAAGCTAAGTTACTCAAGACGCAATATGTGGAGTGTCTTGACACTAGGTCCTCTCTGAATACCCCGCTATACGAGAAAAAGCGTGAAGCTGCACTAAAGTCTAGATCTTAAGTACAATTAGACAAAAAAATAGACAATAGTAGAACCAATAATAAATATACACAAAAAGGTACTAACGATTTTAGAAAGCACATTTCTTTTGCTCCAGCGCTTATTCCCACTTGCGTTTTCGCTCACACTTCGAAAGCATTGTGTTAAAATAATAGTAAAATGTTTTAAATTTTAATATTTTTTCTAAGTTTAATTTCACTTTGCAATATAATATTTTAAGTACCTAAATGTGACAGAAATGACCGCTTATTTCTTTTACTTTAAGACTTTAGATGTATATGCTTTAAAAAGGTTTTATTATTCATTTTAAAATAAACATTTTAAAAAATTGACTGTCAGGGCAGAATGGGACGTCTGACTGAAAATACGATGGTTGTGGGTTCAATTCTCACTCGATAGAGTAATCATAATTTATTTTTAAACATTTTTAGTGTATCAAGTGTTATTCCACACTTAGGAAAATTGAAAAAGGTATTTAGAAAACGTACAAACATAACGCTCTCCGTGTTGAGAACGGAATGTGTTATCTCTAGATTTTGCTACTCCTATCTATATAAGCAAAAAGCTCAAAAAATTATGTATCATTTCCAGAAACTTAAAACTAAGTTTTTGAGACTCGTCGAAATACTTATACGCTAATTTTTGTTATAAGTATCTTCTACATTTCCTAACTGTGTGAATAGAAGGAATAGAAAACGTATTAAAAATTTGAACGCAGCGGGATTCGAACCCGCGAAATTCGAAGCGCCTGAAGGGTATTCAGGAGGCGCGGGTTCGAATCCCGCTGCGTTCAAATGTTTATACGTTTTGTAAATACCTTTATCACAATTTAGTTTTTTTATTATCTGATCTAGTACCTAAATAAGAGAAAGTGAGATTGATTTTTAGCTTGATGGTGGAACTTAACGCCGCGCCTTGCCCTTATACCAGAGCAAAGAAAGTAGAAATATTAAATATTCCCACTCCACAAGTGGGAATCGAACTCTCAACCAGTCGCCTTTACATTCACACTTTGTGCTTATAAGCCACGTTGTAGCTTACTGGCTACAATGTATACTATAATATGCGATATCGATCACACTGAAGCTGATCTAGTATTCAAAGGTGAGTATCATAGTCATAAGGTACATGACTTAAATAACAAAAGCAGCTGCACACCCCTTCCGGCATAGCGGGGTACTCAGAGGGAACCTAGTGTCAAGACACTCCGTCAAAAAATCCGATTTTTTTTTTATATTTTTTACATTTTTGTATTTAAATGACAGACAAAAACGTAAAAAAAGCTTATATTAATATTACAAACATACATTTCACTTATTTGTATAGATATTTCTTCATGAATTTGAACTTGCACCCATCTAGACGTAACCTTAGTATCCGCAACTGAGTCACAAAGGCGTTTTCGTCATATTATTATATGAAATTTTATGAATATGTTAAGTGACATCCCTTCCATATGCAGGTCAAGCGCTCTCGTTGTGAGTGGCCACTGAACGTCACTCACGTAATAGCTATCTATATACCTGTTTATTATTTTTGCAGCTTCACGCTTTTTCCCGCAGCGGGATAGTCTGAGAGCACTAGCACCTAGTGTTAAGACACTCCGCCCTCCACTTCACGTACAATATTTTAAATTATGGCAGTATGTGGGGAATAGTGTTCTTTTTTTGTTTAATTGGTTGACCAATAACTGTTGCACAATAAAACATATAAAAAATAAACGGTATGGTAAACTTAAAGCTATGTGTACAATCATGTTTAAGGTAGACACTCCATTCAAGAAATTATAATAATAGTAGTCTAGATTAAGGAAAAGACATTTAAAGAAAACGTATAAAAATTTGAACGCAGCGGGATTCGAACCCGCGCCTCCTGATACCGTCCAGGCGCTCTCACCACTGAGCAAATTTCAATTTTTTACACGTTTTCTTTAAATGTCTTTTTCAATTAGTGTGGAATAACACTTTAAAAAATGTTTAAAAGCTTAAGGAAATAAAATAAAATCTTATAATATATTAGAAGCGGTTAGTAAGAAATATAAATCTTTAACTTAAGGTTTTTTGGTAAATAAAAAAATTGTTAAATGAAAACTGGCTTGACACTAGGTTTTATAGCATAGAATGCAGGTTATATGCATATAACTATAAAATAATTATATTTAAGTTTAGCCAGTCAATCTTCTCAATTATATATGAGTTTAGTGAGATCCAGTCGAAGCGCAGAGGTACAAAGTGTGACTGGTTTTGGGTTCGATTCCCACTCTAGGAGTGGAAATATTCCACTCCTTGAGTGGGAATCGATCATTTTCTTCGCACTGGTTTCAAAGCAAAAAGGCGGCGTTAAGCTCTGCCACTTAACACGCAATGCCTGCAAAATTCAACGGAAAGTGAAGAACGGAGTGTCTTAGCACTAGGTTCACTCTGCCTACCCTGCTGAGTGCGGGATAGAGCGTGAAGCTAAAAAAGAATCTCAAATATATTTGAGCTAGTACCATAATTTTAGAAGGTAAAATACTGAAACGTTCTTTTATGGATCTGGATGGTAGCCAACGCTTGTTAGCGGCGTGAATTTCAATTTATTACATTATTACACCGTGTTTATTCCTTTTATAATATAATTATGGTGAAAAATTGCTGCCTTAGATACAATATGAAAGTAAATTATTATTTTAGGTCCACGTAGTAAGTAAATTTAAGACTTTTATTTATATTTATTTCAATTGATCTTAGCCATCGTAGCGCAGTTGGACAGTATCTAAGTGCAAATGCCTTTGGTTGTGGGTTCGATCCCCAGTCGGAATTATTATGTTTAAATTATTTTCATTTCTCTGCTCTGGTAAAAACAAAGCGCAGCGTTGAGCACCGGCACCTAATACGTAATGCCTCGATTATGTGGAGAGGGGAATGTCTTGATATTATGTTCTATCTACCTTAAGAAGGAAATGCAAAGAACAAGAAGGAAAGAGGTCAAGAACAAAGTGGACCAGATGTTATTTCAAATAAATATATTTTATATTCTAACTTCAAATCAAATCATTAGTCAAAAACACTTATAAAAATCTCTTAATTTTTTTTCTTCTGTTCGTATATTTTTTGTTTGCATTTAATCCCTCTGTTTATTTGCCTTACCACCTGCCTACAGAGGTTAACTGGAAATGATTTCTTCTAGAGATAAGTTAACCTTTGTAAATGCACAATTATTTTTTTATGTTATCAAATGTAGTTAAGGACATGTTTCCGGTAGCGTGATCATCGCAAGTACGATCTATCAAGAATTCATACTTTACAGCTAAACAACACTTAATAATACCAGTACAATAACCCAATATATACATACTTGACCACTTTCGTCATAATCAACTCGTCCAATATCAGGTAAGGAATAGAGAATATAGTGTCAAGATACTCTGTTCTCCACTTTCCTGTAGGATCTGATACATTACACAATCTCTGACGGAACTTATCGCCGCGCTTTGTCTTATTACCAGAGCGAAGAAATGAAAATAACTTAAATATGACCTACCCCCAAATGGGAATCAAATCCACAACCATCCTGCATACAGCCTGTCACATTACCACCATCATCAGAAAAAAGTATAATTTATCAATACAAAACTATGCTATGATTTTTCCCATCCATACTTATATTATAAATGCGAAAGTCTGTGTGTTTGTCTGTCACGCTTTCACGGCTAATCTACCGGTCCGATTTGGATAACATTTAGAATGAAAGTGGTAAATAACTATGGGTCTAACTTAGGCTACTTATTTTTTCAAAAATTAACCGCTAAAGGGTTGAAATAGGGGATGAAAGTTTATATGAAAAAAACTAAGCCGCTTGACCGATTGTAAAGAATTTTGGAATAAATATAGTTGATAATCTAAGGTCAAAGATAGGCCATTTTATTTTTCAAAAATCCACCCTCGAGGGTTGCAATATAACGAGACAATTAGGCAGTCCACATGGCGAAGCCACTTGCGGGCCGCTAGTACATTATAAGGATACTACTAACCTTCTTCACTCTATCAACCCTTAAAATAGATCGTATATCGATTCCTCGCACTGAAACACTATTTACTGTTTGCGGCATATAAAATATTCGTGGAAATTACTCTATAGGTTGTATCAGGTCAAGATCGTTTTAAGTGCTTGGAAATGTTTATATTGATATTGTTTTGTTTGATTTTTATGTGATTTTTGTACTGAATGATGTGGATAATAAAGAGGCATCGCGGCGGTCATCAATACGAATAGTTGTGGGTTCGAGACCCATGATTGTTTTTAAATTTAGGAATAATTATAGTTAATATTTTTTTTCCGCATCGTTACTTGAGACAAGACGCGGCGTTGAGTTCCGCGACAAAACACGCAATGTCGAGAATTCAGGTTGAAAGTAAACATTAAAGCGTCTTGATAGTAGTAGAAATATTATAAATTACATATTATAATTCCCACGAGTAAAAATCGAACTCACACTGTGTTTACAGTTGAATATTTTGCCACTGTGTCATGACAGCAACAAAAATATATTTTTTAGATATGAATACTAATTCATACTGATAAAATTTTAAAAGAAATATTCATACTTTATGTTTTCGCGATGATAACACATTTTGAAATGAAACTATAAAACCGGATTAATCGAGTATATTTTTACACCAAAAATATACGTCATTAATCCGGTTAAAAATAGTTTTATTTTAAAAAAAAATATTGTCCCACCACAAGTAAAGCCAGAGGGATAAGTAGAGAAGTATTAGTATGCAATACGAATATGCACGGAAGAAGTTCTTTGAAGTATTTGACCTTTAAACCTCACTATTATATATATATGTATGTAAGTTGCGCTCATTATTCTCATTCCAATTGAGCTGCAATGGCTTTGTTTATTATTTTTAATTTAATATTATTTTAAAGTAATTTCTATTCATATATTACAGCAGTTTCAAGTTTTTACCCACACAACGGGGTAGTTCGAGAGGATCTAGTGTCAAGACACTGCGGCCTCCACTTTCTGCCGCAAATCGAGATTAAGAGGAGAACCTCAACCTCAACGCCGTACTTGGTCTTTGCTACCACAGTGAAAATATGAAAATTTGAATATAATCATTCGCCCAAGTAGGAATTTTCTTAATCGAACCTACAGCCATCGCGTATACATTCAGAAACTGTTCCACTGCCACACGATAGCCTCAAGTGGGTATAATACGAGTTATATAAATATTGAATTTAAAACTCAGGCACAGGTCTTTTCCCACAATTTTATATAATTACCTATTTAGTATGTTGTACCTACAGTATATTCACTCTAAATATACAAAATAATTTGTAATGGGCGTATAAGAATTTCGACGCAACTGGCAGAAGAACGCATGGCTCAGCGGTGAGTGCACCTGGACGGTGTTCAGGAGGCACGGGTTCGAATCCCGCGCGTTATAATTTTTATACGTTTTCTAAAAGTCTTTTTCTAATTTTTATTGGTTTTGTACAAGAAAAAATATATTAACTCTATTATGGCGCAGTTAACTAGCGCTCCAGTGTAATGATAATTATACGTTGGATGTCGGTGAAATGTCTATATTTAAAATATTTTCCGTTCACCGGTCTATGCAGCTTCACGCTCTTTCTCACATAGCGAGGTAGTCTAAAGGAACCTGAAGAAGTGTAAAGACACTCCGTTCTCCACTTTCCATCCGAAATCAAGACATTTATTTGAATGGTGAAACTTAACTTTGCGCTTTGTCTTAGGTCCCAGAGCGAAGAAAGGAAAATTTAAATTAAATCATCCTCCAAGAGGGAATCGAACTCACAACCATATCTTTTACAGTCAGATGCTATTCCACTACACCACAGAGGTCTCAAAATGCGATATTTACTAGAATACATGAAAAACAACATATAAAAAAGACTTTAAAGTATAAAGCCGGTGGTATCGATAGTCGATAGCGGAGCACACTCAACAAATTCGAGCGCTCGATAAAATATTCAGAGAGGCAGTCTCTTATTATGCTCCCGTTAGACTAGCCTGAAATAGATTGGACAGTATCCGTATAGGGGTTATATTTCAAAATATTATACTGCTACATGTTTTAACTGTGGAAGAAGCATGCTTTGATCATAAATCTATTGAAAAATCTGGTTTTAAAGTGAATTTGGAGTAAGAAATAGCTAAATAAATATATCTTTATAAATAAAACACAATTTATTCGTGGTAAAGAATACAATTTACCTCCACTGTTGGGTATCGTCTCGTAAAGGCGGGTAGTCCAGTAACTTAGTGGTAAGAGATTCCTTCTCTGACTAACTTGCGACTACTATCATGTCAAAACGGACCACCCAGTAACTAATAATGAATTACGATTCGATTCCCAGTCGAGGGAATCTTTATATATATATTTATTTTCATTTCCCCTCTCTGGTACCAAAAACAAAGCGCGGCGTTAAGATCCTTTTTCTTTTTTTTTTTATTGATAATAGGCTTACGTGTGACCACATCAAGCCTGATGATAAGCACATTGATGTGGTCTACGATGTTGCACGTTTACCTAGAAGAAACTTATTGACTCTAGATTTAAAGATCCTGAAATTGTACGACTTGGGAAATACCGCCGCCGGCAATGAGTTCCATTCTTTTGCTGTACGAATGAAGAATGTTGACTCCTAATGTTGATCCTACAGTAAACACACAATGTCTTCAATTCAGGCGGAATAGGGAAAACGGAGTGTCTTGACACTAGGTTCTCTGACTCTGATCCTGCTATGCGGGAAAAAGCGTGAAGCTTTAAAAAAAAATATTATGTTCCCAACTATTCCACTTAGGAAGTTTCCCTACAGTGTATTTATTACATTACGTCGGTGACAAGGGGTAAGACTGAAACATCTCAACTTAAATTAACTTAATTATTTGCTTTAAAATATACGTACGTATAGTTTAAGTTGTTTTAGTATGTATAGAATAGTTAAATAGTATTTAGAAATAATATTATTTTTACAGGATTAATTATAGCGTATGTTTTTGGTATTAGAAAATATACTTTTAGAAACCCTTTAAGACTGTAGGTCAGTGACCACGGACTACTGTAAAGTGTTCGAAACGTCACGTTTTTTAAAAATGTATTTACGAATACCAAAAATATACGTGATTAATCCGGTTAAAATAGTTTTCATTCAAAATGTGTAAAAATTTGGTTGTGTCTTCAATTCGAAGGCATGCCCTTCAAGTAAACATTGAATTTTATTTATCTTTATTAATCCGCTCTGGCAAGAAGACATGGCGCGGCGTTGGGTTCCGCCAAGCATCTCGCAATGTCTCGGATTTCTTCGATAAGCGCACTAAGTTCTTTCTGCCCCCTCTCTATATATTGTCTATTATTATGTGTTTACTTCAACATTAAAAAAAATCCTGAAAAAACCAATATAAAGAAAGACGCTTAAAATGAACTTTGTTATTAAAAACGCAAAAGCTTTTACAATTAATTCTATACAAAATATATACTATATTCATATTTTTTACCCAAAAATTGTTACCCATTCTTAAATAAAACGAAACACAAATCAAGATTCTAATTTCTATTTGCAAGAATTATTCTTGTTTATAATTCATCAAAGAGGTGTTGTCTACCAAATGGAACGTAAACACGGCGTGCCGCGTAAAGTTTCAATTACATTTTAAGCGAAAAACATGATTTTTAATATATTTTTTATATTAAAGTAAATAATCTGAAATGTAAAAAAATATAATTAGTTGTTTATCTTTGCTGTTTCGCCTGAGGTATTTGTTAAATGAAATCTTGGACGCAGTTGGAAGTAGAACGCATGGCTCAGTGGTGAGAGTATCTGGACAGTATTGAGGAGGCGTGGGTTCGAATCCCGTTGCGTTCAAATTTTATAAGTTTTCTATATGTCTTTTTCAATTTTCCTAAGTGTGGAATAACACTTTAAAAATGTTGAAAAGAATTAATTTGTTGTTGATTTTTCTACTATAAGAGTGTGAATTCAAATTTGACTTAAAAATATTCATTATCCCTGTAGTAAACGGAATGTTTTAATATTAAGTCCTTTCTGCACACTGATGTACGAAAACTTCGTGAAAGTTACAAAATATATTATAAACAAACATACGTACGTTGTTTTTTAATATTTGATATGTTTCCAGAGTCTAGATTAATATGTTCTAATATTAAGTTAGCCATCAATCAAGTCAAGACAATCTGTTCTTGAAATTTCGCCTAAAATCAAAATCCTGCATGCCCAGTGGTGAAACTCAAAGCTGCGGGTTCAGAACGTGGTACTAGAGCAAAGAAATGAAAATAATTTAAATTTAATAATTTTTTTTTAGCTTCACGCTGTATCCCGCACACAGCAGGGTAGGCAGAGGGAACCTAGTGTTAAGACACTCCGTTCCCCACTTTCCGCCGAATTCGGAGGCATTGCGTGTTAAGTGGTGGAACTTAACGCCGCGCTTTGCGTCGACACTAGAGCGAAGAAAATGGAAATATTAAATATTTCCACCCTTCGGTGGGAATCGAACCCACGACCAGTCGTTTACATTCACACGCTTGTACCATTGCTCCACGACTGGCCCCAATTAAATTATTTATTTATTTTATATATCCATTATTGCACTTTGTAACAAATATAAATACAAAAAAAAATACAAAATTGTTGGCAAAGGTGAACTTCCTTTCTTCCAGTCAACCTATGGGTATGAGAGAAAGTAATATTTTGCAGTTCTAAAAGTGCAGAGATGTTTTTAAATACACTTAGATTTTAATTAGGCCAGTCGTGGCCCAGTGTAAATATTTAGTGGAGGAGGAGTTCGAGCAGCTCGAGGAGTGGAAATATTTAGTATTTCCATTTCCTTCGCTCTGGTATCAGAGGCAAAGCGCGCCGTCTAGTTCCGCCACTTAACACGCAATGCCTCCGAATTCGGCGGAAAGTGGGGAACGGAGTGTCTTAACCGTAGGTTCCCTCTGCCTACCCTGTTGTGTGCGGGATGCAGAGAGTGAAGCTAACAGAAAAAAAATTAAATTTACTTATCATTTCCCCAATTAAGGCTCGAATCCACAAAAGGCATGTTGTAGCTTGAGTTCCGTCACTTGAACTCAATGGGCTATAGTGTTTCCGGTGAAAAGTGGAGAACGGAGTGTGTTGACACTAAGTTCTACCTACCTTACTATGCGGAATAATACATGAAGCCGAATACATATTTTAAATTAAAATAATACCCATGATATGCTCCTCCTATGCAATTTGATTGAGCTAGTAGCAATTTGTAATTCAGATTATGCACTCGAATTATACGAGCAGGTACAGAACACTCTAGATTTATTGTACCTATGTTCAAACTACTATGTGCCTTGTAATTTTCAGCGTTTATCACGTATATAGTGCCTTATGGTACAGTGGTAAGGAGGTGCGGAAGTTCTAACATCAAATTCATGGAGAGGTTCGAAAATGTTATGTTTTATAGCGAAGGTGAGTCTCCAATCGTGATTATCGTCAGATGCTGTGATTACGATAGCCTTCATTTTTACATAATTTCTTCCTAGCAGGGACCATTATGTATGTAGGTATAATAAAAATAAAATGTTATAATCAAACGAAAACTACTTAAAAACTCCTGAAGAAATTATATAAAAATAAATAATATTTAATGAGAAAATTGTGTCAATTGCGAATTGCCAATTGGTCGTGGCACTATTGTTAACAAGTAGTCAAATCCAATACTTTTTGCAGATTGTTAAAACATACTTTAGGACACCCTAACTTCCTTATGTAAGCTGACATACTTATTTTATAATATCAATGAATTAATGTGCAATTACTCCTGTCGCTCACTGCGCGGTTACCAACATCTGCTAAATTTAAAAATCGTTTGCGGACCACTTTATCCGTTCTGCGGACCATTTGTGGTGTGCGGACCATTGGTTGGGAACCAGTGTTCTAGGCCAATAAAATAATATAAAAATGATAAATGAAATACTACATATACATAATACTGTCTTTAACATACAGTTCTGTAATTAAAGTGACTTTTGCGTTACTATGCAACACGTATTTTACGCGGTCCTATAGAAAATATAAATATGTTCGTAAATTCAGTTCTTCTCAGGTCTGAAACATTATTTTTTTGAAACCACTGGTAAATTATTAATTGACGTCCAAAAAATGAAGTATGTAACTTTTTATTTTCATTTAAATATTTGATTTAGAATTATATTTAAACTCAAAATTTATTCGTAAATGCACTTTAATATCATTAAATATAGTTCACGTATGACTATTTCAATCAAAACAGATATAACCTGCATTTTGGTTATCAGATAACTGAAATGATAATATGATAACGTGCAAATGGATTAATCAGTAGAAATTTCATATACTAATGTCGTTTTTAATTAACTTTGTATAGACGTATTGTTTTTAGCTAATCTATAATAGTCTACATTGGAAATAAGTTACGACAATGTTAAAGAGATACTTATAAAAATGTATATAAATATGATATGGCGGCTTTTTTACTTGCTTTTTATACTGCTTCTGTATTTTGCTAATAAAGGGTTGAAATAGGGGATGGAAAATCTAAACCAATTGATCAATTTTGATGAATTTTCTCAAGAAGATAGTTATTAACATGAGGTCAAAGATAAGCTACCTTTTTTTTTACTTCACGCTGTATCCCGCACACAGCAGGGTAGGCAGAGGGAATCTAGTGTTAAGACAATCCGTTCCCCACTTTTCGCCAAATTCGGAGGCATTGCGTGATAAGTGGCGGAACTTAACGCCGCGCTTTGCCTCGACACCAGAGCGAAGAAAATGGAAATAAATATTTCCACTTCTCGAGTGGGAATCGAACCCACAACCAGTCGCTTCACAGTCACACTTTGTGCCACTGCGCCACGACTGGCGCTCTGGACTGGTACGATAAGCTACCTATTTTTTAAAAACCAAACCCTAAGAGGCTGAAATAGGAAATGAAATGAAATAATTATGTATAATACTAAAATACATACAAGATATAAACATCGATGCCAGTGAAATAGAAATAGCTTAGTCGGAATACCGCTGGTTACATAACAAGGTTCTCTTTCTTGGCGGAACGTTGCAGTACGTTGCAGTCATTAGGTAATTATTCACTTTGCTAATAAATCTTACTTTAATACTGTTGTTTTATATGATTTTTTTCCAGCTTCAGAGAGACAGAGAGAAACTGGTGTCTGGACACTCCGTACTCCACTCTCCTAAGTTATGACATTACGTATTGAGTTTCAGAACTCAATGCCGCAATTTGCTAAAATATGAACTAACGCTTCCAAGTCCTCTAAAAATTGTTAGATAGTTTATAAGTCAAATCAAATTTATTATTATTAATGATACTATAGGGGCCAGTCGTGGTGCAAGGGTGTGACGGTAAACGACTAGTTGTGGATACGATTCCCACTCGAGGAGTAATAGTATTTAATGTTTCCATTTTCTTCGCTCTAGTGTCGAGGCAAAGCGCGGCGTTAAGTTCCGCCACTTAACCCACCAGAGCCAAGGAAATGAAAAGATTAAATGTTTCCACTCCTCGAGTGGGAATCGAACCCACTACTGACTAACTAACAGTGACCTGACCGAGGAAATGTTGTTTTATTTTTTTTTAAATATCTCAATAGATGTACTCTCCTGAATTAGTTTAGGTAATTTATCGAAGTATCGAACTTACCGGTGAGTCTCACAGTATCATCCATACGCAGAGCAGTTCTGCCTGCGTTGCGTATGGATGATGGTCTGCGTAAACTGCATTTCTCAGCGACAAAAAAAAGGAGGAAAGGTAAATTAGAATTAAGGTAAGTAGAGGAATAAGGATTATTAAGAATATTACAAAGAATAGACAGGATGTGGCTAGTCGTGGCCCAGTGGCACAAGCGTGTGACTGTAAAAGACTGGTTGTGGGTTCGATTTCCACTCGAGGAGTAGAAATTTTATTTTCCATTTTCTTCGCTCTGGTGTCGAGGTAAAGCGCGGCGTTAAGTTCCGCCACTTAACACGCAAGCCTCCGAATTCGGCGGAAAGTGGTGTCTTAACACTAGGTTCCCTCTGCCTACCCTGCTGTGTGCGGGATACAGCGTGAAGCTAAAAAAAAAATAGACAGGATGTGCATATCACCACGAAGCCGGATTGGGAGCCAATTAAGTTGAGCACGAAAATGGGTCACGTGATCGTATTTACGTAAATCAAAAAGCTTTTGTAGACGCTCTAATCTATTAAATTGTAAAATAAAACCATTTTGAACCATGTAAAAATATGTTAATAGCCTTCAAAATATTGGATTTCTAAAATATATTGCCGGATACCAAAAATTTACTCGATTAATCCGATTAAAACGGTTTCATTTCAAAATGCAGTTTCCAATTTCTACTGTCGATAGATATAAAGACGCAATTTTTCCAGTATTTTTAAGAATTTAGGGCAATCCTGTTAGAGTGATTACCTATACCTGCTCTGCAAAACGGCTGCATGCCAAATTTTAGTTTTCAAAACCCTTTTGGTTACTTATACTACCATCATGTTATATTTTATATCATACTATGCCAGTATATTTGGGGCCAGTCGTGGCGCAGTGGCACAAAGTGTGACTGTAGTAGGTTCGATTCCCACTCGAGGAATGGAAATATTTAATATTTCCACTTTCCTTTGCACTGGTGTCAAGGCAAAGCATGGCGTTAAGTTCCGCCACTTAACACGCAATGCCCCCGAATTCGGCGGTGCGTGGGGAACGGACGTCCCCACGTCTTAACACCAGGTTCCCTCTATGATCGTATGGGCAAGGTAAGGAAAAACGATCAGTGTTTGTAATACGAATAGTAACGATTTCAGTTTCTAAGTGTGTTTCATTGTTCGTAGACACCTGTAGCGTTGGCGTAGCAAACGGCTGACGCATTATAATAAAACAAGGCAAAGAGAACTTAGTGAGAAGTCACTCCGTTCTTTACTTTTTGTCCGATTTGTTTATTTTTATTTATTCCTTTATTTACAATTTTGCTGGTTGTGGATTCGATTTCCACTCGAGGAGTGGAAATATTTAATATAGAGTAATTCTCGAATAATTTCATCTTCATCGCTCTGGTGTCAAGTGGTGGTAATTCTTGAATAATTTCATCGTTATCGCTCTGGTGTCAAGGCAAAGCGCGGCGTTGAGTTCCGCCAATCAACACACAATGCTTTCAAATTTGACCGCAATATGCCTACTCTGCTGTGTGCGGAATACAGCGGGAAGCTCAAAAAAACTACTACTACATCGACTAGCTATAAACTATAAGTGTATAGTTACTTAAAAGTAAATTTCTTAAAGTGAGACCATTCTTCTACTTTCCTTAAAAAAACACTTTAAGCTCTTAAATCCTGAAAAGACGTTAGAAACAAAATTGAATTTTTATCCAATTTAATCGCAACATCGCAAGATTTATACATGTAGACATAGTCATAGGGTACATTAAAAAATACAAGAAATAATGTGTAGGGACGGAACCAAAAGCTTCAAATATGTTAGTAAATGAATGAAAAAAAATTAAATTTATTTACTAATCGTATCCACAATCATCACTATTGAAAATGACACTTAGAAACTATAAAAAAATTGAACGCAGTATTTAGGAGGTGCCGGTTCGATTTTTTATACGTTTTCTAAATTCCTTTTTCAATTTTCCTAAGTGTGGAATAACACTTATAGTAAATCATCACTATGTTCTCTCATCTTCCAAAATAGCCCGAGCCACGAGAAAACAAAAGAAATCTTTAGATTCAAATAATTTCCTAAGATAACCATTTGTTCTATTCAAGAATATTATAATAATGTTAAAATGACACCATTGTTTGTAAGAAACAATACCTTCTATTTCATTTGTATTTGTAGTCTTTGAATTATATATTCTCGTTTTTCCGCACAGCTGGATAGGCAAAGAGATCCTAGTGTTAAGACACTCCGCCCTCCACTCTCCACCTGAATCTGAGACACTAGACGTTAAGTAACAGAATTTAAAATCGCACTTTGCCTTACTAGAGCAGGAAATGAAATTATTTTTTATATGTCATTCCCCTGAGTGGCAATCGAACCTATAATCGTCACAGTTGCATTGAGACCCTGTCCCACTGCACCACCATGACCCCATATTTAATTTAAAAAGCATTAATTAGTATTAATATGTAGAAAATATTTTTTATACGGAAATTGTACAGCTGGAGAAGTACGAATTTGTCACAATTGAAGTTTATAAGGGGAATGAATATGAAGTTTATATTGCATTGTAGAAACATGAATAAAATGAACATTACTATGTATTGCTATAGCAACAAGTATTTTACGCGTCAATGGGGAATATCAATAAGCAAAAATAAAAAGGCATTTAGAAATTTCCTAAGTGTGGAATAACACTTTAAAAATGTTTAAAAAGCAAAAATAAGTTTAGGGAATGAGGAGAAAAGTCAGAGAAAACGTAGAGTCATGACAGGTATTGTATGTTATGTGGTGGAACTTAACGCCGCACTTTGACCTTGGTACTAGCACGCAGAAATAAAAATAATATATGAAGATCATACCAATATTATTTTACCGCGTTTAATAAGTTTAATTTCAGATATAGATCCAGGGTAGGCAAAAAAAAAACTTAAGGATAGCAAAAAATAATTTGTTTTTCTTTACCAGACCTACGTATTAAATTATGAAACTTAATACCGTCCTTGTCAAACTAAATCGAGCTAAAAATATTTGAAATATAAACATTAAAAAAGAATTGGTTATTTGTGTATCCACTAGCGACCTCTGGCGACTTCACCTGCGCAACTTTTCTTCATAAAATTTTTCATCCCTACTTTAACCTAGAGGTATTTTTTTTAAAAAAAAGTAGTGAATGTTCTGCCCAGGGTATCCCACTATTTTTCATTATTTCAAATTTCACCCAAACAGGGCTAGTAGATTAGACATTTAAACAGACAGACAGATTTTCGACAGACAGACAGATTGTCGCATTTATAACAGAATAGTACGGATAACATTTTGAAGTCTGTCTTGTTGCAGTGGGAGAGCGTATAATATATTATTCTTATTTCTCCACCCTAATACGTAGACAAATTGCGGCGTTGAGTTCCACAACTCAACAAACAATGTCTCAATTCTCTACAGAAAATGGAGCACAGAATGTCTTAACACTAGGTTCTCTCTGCCGCCTAAAAAAAATTAAAATCTATATGGTAAACTAAGGAGGAAAAAAAAGCAGAGGTCGACCCAGGACAAAGTGGTCAGATGATATTATCTCAGTTGCAGGTCGGAAGCCCTAAATAGAAAAACATGGCAGGGATTGGAGGAGGCTTTTACCCAAAAGGGATCCACATTGAAAAATAACTAATCTTAACACTAACATATTTTTTCTTATATTGTAACCTATTTTTTTGTTTTTTAATGGAGGAATTAAATAAAGCTTTATTATTATTATGGTAAACTAAGAAAGCTTATCTAATTTAGTTATACGGAAACACAATCTATTTGTTTTTGTTTACACCGCAAGATATGGAAAATGGATGGGGATGAAGAAATATGTTACCGGAAGCACATGTGCACGTAATGACAATACGATTCGATTAGGAAAAGGTCAGGTATAAGAAAGACATTAAAGATATATTAGTTTAGTAAGACTAAACGTAATGTCTTGATTTTCGACGGAACGTGGAGAGTGGAGAGTCTTACCACTAAGTTTTCAACTACACACAAGTTCTCAATTAAATTATAAATTAAACAACTACAAGTTCTTACTTGGTGAGAACGCAAGTGGGGAACGGAGTGTCTTAACACTAGGTTCCCTTTGCCTACCCTGCTGTGTGCGGGATACAGTGTGAAGCTAAAAAAAAAAAGAAAACTCGCTTAAATTATAAATTTTATTACATTTTTAATTTAAATTGTTATAACAATTGTATTTATAAGCCGGTTTAAATAAAATAAGCACACAATGGAAGCCTATTTTATTGGAAGTTAGTTGGAAGTTTACCAGAATACAATAATGATTCACTAAAATCGGTTCAGCCGTTTTAGAGATTAGCATGCACGAACGCACTGACAAACAAGATTTTTTTTGTATCATTTACATTGGTAAATGCTCCCAATAATATTTTTCTCACATGTCTTCCATGTATAGACACTGATTAGTTATATCAGGACATCTTTATATACGTACTTGCGGCCCGCTAGCGGTTCCGTTGCGTGATCTATATGACTGTTTCGTCGTATTGCAACCCTCGAGTTGCAATATGACGAAACAGTTGAAACAGCATGGTGGATTTTTGAAAAGTAACCTATGTTTAACCTCACCTAACAACCTCTTAAAATCCAAATTTTTAAACTATATTTAACCTTGGATTTTAAAACTTGTGGCCAGTCGTGGCCCAGTGGCACAAGCGCGTGACTGTAAACGACTGGTTGTGGGTTCGATTCCCACTCGAGGAGTGGAAATATTTAATATTTCCATTTCCTTCGCTCTGGTGTCGAGGTAAAGTGCGGCGTTAAGTTCCGCCACTTAACACGCAATGCCTCCGAATTCGGCGGAAAGTGGGGAACGGAGTGTCTTAACACTAGGTTCCCTCTGCCTACCCTGCTGTGTGCGGGATATAGCGTGAAGCTATTTAATTTAATTAATTTTAAAACTATATTTATTCCAAAATTCATTATAATCAGTCAAATGGTTTAGATTTTTTATATAAACTTTCATTATTTCAACCCTTAAGAGGTTGACTTTTAAAAAATAAAAAGCCTATTTGACTCTGGATTATTTACTACATTAATTCTAAATTTCCGGTAAACCGTGAAAGAGTGACAGACAAACAGACAGACTTGCGTATTTATAATATAAATATGGATGTCATCGAAATTGTTTTTGTTATTTTTGAAACTACAATATAGAATATATATAAGCTTCAAATTCAAGTTATATTTTGAGATTTTTTTAATTAAACAGAAAGTCACCGGACAGTTAGGTCTAAAAAACTATGTAATAATAAACCATTGTCAAACGAATATTAAAGAGTACAAGAAATTACAATCTAGATAGAATGCCATGGTCATGGCCCAGTGGCACAAACGTGTGACTGTAAACGACTGGTTTTCGGTTCGATTCCCACTCGAGGAGTGGAAATATTTATTTCCATTTTCTTCTCTTCACTTCATTGCGCGACATAGAAAACGCAAGAAACAAAATACATATGCAAATAAAAAATGTATGACAAGGCGACCTTATGTTATGCTTCAAGCTATTTCTTGCAGACAGCTTTTGGTGTATAAAGGAAGTATATAAAAAAATGGGATATCCACCTGGGCCTTCAATATAAACAATATTTCTAACGCAACAGCATATAAACACACCTGTACTTTAAAGAGAAACAGCCATTTTTCCTGTATAGCAAGTTAGTCGGGTAGAACCTAGTGTTAAGACACTCCGTCCAAAAAAGCGACTTGTTTGTCAAGTTTCTTTAAGGTACTAGAGACAAGAAATTAAAATTTAAATAATCATTCCCTCAGGTGGGAATCGAACCCACAATCATCACGTTTGTCAGGGACACTGTCACACTGCACCACCACGACCTCAATATAGTAATAAGAAATTACCAAAAAGGAAGTTTACTATCGACATTAAGATCTTTTAAATTTACCTAATTTATGCTCTCTCATACCATTAGTGTCACATTTTTCATTTTTCCATTACACCAAGGTGGATTCAAATTTTCTTTAGTGTTTTTTTCATAATAAAAATATGTTTTTTGGAATAATAAATACATTTTAAATCGCTCCGTTCCCCACTTTCCGCCGAATTCGCAGGAATTGCGTGTTAAGTGGCGGAGCTTAACGCCGCACTTTGCCTCTGACACCAGAGCGATGGGAATGGAAATATTAAATATTACCACTCCTCGAGTGGGAATCCTACCCACAACCAGTCGTTTACAGTCACACGTTCGTGCCACTGCGCCACGACTGGCCCCAAGTGTGGAACGGAGTGTCTTAACACTAGGTTCCCTCTGCCTACCCTGCTGTGCGAGGGATACAGCGTGAAGCTATTTTCATTCGCTTTTTCCCGCATAACAGGGTAGTCAAAGAGAACCTAGTAGTTAGTCAGGGAGTCTCTATTACTTTTTCTATACTTTTACTCTATTACTTTACTATACTTGCCTGAAAATAAAATTTTGGCTGTAAATAGTTTTTGTGGGTTTAATTTCCACTTGGGGAGATAATTGTTTAAATTATTTTTATTTTAAGAATTTCGACGCAGCGGATAGTAGAACGCATGGCTCAGTGGTGCCATGCTCAGTGGGCTCAGAGCGCCTGAACGGTAGTAGGCGCGGGTTCGAATCCCGCTGCGTTCAAATTTTTATACGTTTTCTTTAAATGCCATTTTCAAGACTTATTGAGTTTGACGATTCGACGTCCTGAATTTAAAGGGAAAGTGAAGAACGAAGTGTCTGTGATACTATGTTATTTCCTTCTACTGTAATATGCGGGATAAAGTATGTAAATGAATAAGAAACATAAATGAGAGTATAATCTGACCTTATACTAATTCATTATAGAATATAAGCACGTATAAAATAAAATATACTTTAATTATTTTTAAAATAACTATATTTGCCTATAGGCATAAGTGGCCAGTCGTGGTCCAGTGGCACAATCGTGTGACTGTAAACGACTGGTTGTGGGTTCGATTCCCACTCGAGGAGTGGAAATTATATTTCCATTTTCTTCGCTCTGGTGTCGAGGTAAAGCGTGGCACTAAGTTCTGCCACTTAACACGCAATGCCTCCGAATTCCGCGGAACGTGGGGAACGGAGTATCTTAATACTAGGTTCCCTCTGCCTACCCTGCTGTGTGCGGGATACAGCGTGAAGCTAAAATCATAAAATCTCTATATTTTCTGGGTAGGTAGTTTCTGGGTAGTCAGGCCTCGTTCTGTCCTTTCTACTCGAAATCGAGATTTTATATCATATATTGAACAGAGGAATTCAACGCCACGCTTTGTCTTAGACACTACAACGGTGAAAATGAAATATTACTAAATTTCGATTCCTCGAGTGGGAATCGAACCCCCAACCATCACATTAAATCTCAGATAACCTTAAAATATATATAATATTTTTAAATATTTTAATATTACTGCATTATATAGATAGGACCTGCGCAAGTTGCCGCAGACAGTCAGTCGCTTGCCTCCATTTAAACGGTTCACACGTGCCGAGTGGTGAAACAAAGTGATTTCCCGCGAACGAATGTATTGTGACAGTGACAGTTGGTTTTTTTTTTAATTATTGAATTTTTGATCAACGCTTTGGATTATTGGTTTTTAAGGTGAGTTTTCGTTGTATTTTTTTAATTTTTAGTTTAAGGTTATTTATAAGATGCTTCGGTTCTGATGCATTGACAATTTATTTAAAAAAATGAAATTAATTTTGTTTTTAATTTAATTTTATGCTGTATTTAAAAGCTAGAATTTAAGATGTTAAAAAATGCCAACAATGTGTGTATATATATATACATTACGAGTATTATAAATATTTGTGCGAGTACAGTGAAATGGGGAATAAAAAAATAAAATTTAATTTATTTCGTATTTCATAATTAAAAAGAGAGAGAGAATAGAAAGAGGATTTAACATCAACAATTTTACTATTTCCATCTTTTATTTATTTATCGTAGGCACGTGCCCTACTTATTATTATAGTAAAGTTTATAATTAGAAAAATAGTTTACCCTTTCATTGTATACACGTTGAATATAGATTCTATATATAAAGATGTTCTAGAATAATTTTCTATATCACGCACACAGCAGGGTAGGCAGAGGGAACCTAGTGTTAAGACACTCCGTTCCCCACTTTCCGCCGAATTCGGAGGCATTGCGTGTTAAGTGGCGGACTTAACGCCGCGCTTTACCTCGGCACCAGAGCAAAGAAAATAGAAATATTATTAATATTTCCACTCCTCGAGTGGAAATCGAACCCACAACCAGTCGTTTACAGTCACACGCTTGTGCCACTGGGCCACGACTGGCCACCAAGAATAATTTTAATAATTTTGCCATGGCTAGAATAATTTAAATAATTTTGCTCATTTAAAAGTTATGTTATATATCAATCCATACTAGTATTATAAATACGAAAGTCTGTATGTCTGTTAGACTTTCATGGCAAATATACCGGTCCGTTTTGAATGGAATTCCGAATGAAAATAGCTGAAAATCCAGGGTCAAACATAGGCTTTGGTTTTTTCCAAAAATCAACCCTTAAAAGGTTAAAATAGGGGTAGAAAGCTTGTATGAAAAATCTTTCATAGGTAGTATCGGGCTCGAGATCACACTGTTTTGCAACAGGGTGGTCTACATAAATTGCATTTCCCAGCGACAAAAAAGGGGGTTGAAACTTTGTATAAAAAAACTAAAGCGCTTGGAAGATTTATTAAGTAAATATAATCGATAACCCAATGTTAGTTAGTGATTAAGTTTATTAGTCTCCTTTTTTTTAGCTTTAGTTTCACGCTGTCTCCCGCACACAGCAGGGTAGGCAGAGGGAACCAAGTGCTAAGACACTCCGTTCCCCACTTTCCGCCGAATTCGGAGGCATTACGTGTTAAGTGGCGGAACTTAACGCCGCGCTTTACCTCGACACCAGAGCGAAGAAAATGGAAATATTAAATATTTCCACTCCTCGATCGGGAATCGAACCCACAACCAGTCGTTTACAGTCACACGCTTGTGCCACTGGGCCACGACTGGCCACTAGTCTCCTTTAATTTTTCAAAATCCATCTCATAGAGTTCTAATTAATACGTTATATTAACAATACAGCTATACTTGTGAAGTTCACACGGCGAAGTCGTAAGCGGACCACCTTTACTTTTACACTTGAATTATATAAAAAATATTATACATAACAATTTTGCCCTATAAAATACTGGACTCTATTCTCTTATTCTTATTAAGTAGCCATGTAAAACGAATGACGAATGTATAAGTCGAAAGTTAATTTCAAAGAAATAGCATAATAAAAAAGACATTTAGAAAACGTATAAAAATTTTGAATGAGTAGAACGCATGGCTCAGTGGCGAGAGCGCCTGAACGGTATTCAGGAGGCGCGGGTTCGAATCCCGCTGCGTTCAAAATTTTTATACGTTTTCTAAATGTCTTTTTCAATTTTCCTAAGTGTGGAATAACACTTTAAAACTGTTTAAAAGTAAATAGCATAATAACAGAAACAATGTATTAATAGCAAAAGTAAGGACTATATACAAAAAATTAGGACTGTATATAGTCTGGAATATAAAGAAAAAGACGTTTGCGTTACTCAGTGACTGACAGACACCGCACAGATTAAACTACTGGCAGCAAAAAACTGACTTAGGTTTGTAAGTCCCTTGAGTGATATAGAGGAGGAGAGCATTCAGAAAGGCCGTCGTGGCGCAGTGGAATAGCGTCTAACTAAAATATGATGGTTGTGGGATGGATTCCCACTCAAGGAGTGAAAATATTTAATATTTCCATTTTCTACCCTCTGGTACCGAGGCAAATCGCGGCGTTAAGTTCCGCCGCTTAACACGCAATGCCTCCCAATTCAGCGAAAAGTGGGAAACGGAGTGTCTTAACACTAGGTTCCTTCTGCCTACCCTGCTGTGTGCGGGATACGGCGTGAAGCTAAAAAAAAGTAATAATTAAGAAACGCCCTCGTGGCGCAGTGGGACAGCGTCTAACTAAACGCTATGGTCGTGGGTTGGATTCCCACTCAAGGAGTGAGAATATTTAATATTTCCATTATCTTCGCTCTGGCACCGAAGGCCACTCAACACGTAACGTCTCGTTTTCGAGCGAAAAGTGGAGGACGGAGTGTCTTAACACTATTACGGTTATCTTTGACTACTCTGCTTTGTCAGAGAAAGCGCGACGCTACAATAAGCAAATTTTGCAATTTCTACGGAATCGGAATACAGAATTAGTAGAGTAGAATTTTAATTTAAAATTATTTTGAGTTAAGATATTTGGTTTATATTATCATTTTTATCACGTATATAATTCAAGTTATATATTATATATAAGTATATTTAGTAGTTAATAATACTAATAATTAAAGTATAGTATGCTCAATGTCTTTATTAGGCTTAAAATACATTAGACCTAGGTGTTAGAATTACGTGGCCAGTCGTGGCCCAGTGGCACAAGCGTGTGACTGTAAACGACTGGTTGTGGGTTCGATTCCCACTCAAGGAGTGGAAATTATATTTCCATTTTCTTCGCTCTGGTGTCGAGGCAAAGCGCAGCGTTAAGTTCCGCCACTTAACACGCAAGCCTCCGAATTCAGCAGAAAGTGGGAAACGGAGTGTCTTAGCACTAGGTTCCCTCTGCCTACCCTGCTGTGGACGGGATACAACGTGAAGATAAAAAAAATACATTAGAATATTAAAAAATGTTACACCTTGTGACATACAATTTTGTACATTATACTAAGGTACTAAGGTAACAGGTATAAATATAAAATAATAATTTTAAGAAAAAAAAAATTAAGAAAGAGATTTTTTCTACATATTTGTACTGTTATCGTAGATTAAAGGTACTTCAAACCTAGTTTATGAACGGGGATTCCCATTTTCCGTACACGAAACGAACTTGAGCTCATTTACTCTGGATAAATACTGTGAGTTTTTTAAATGAAACTATTTTGAGTGTACTATGAAGCTGATATTTTTCATTTCCATTTTGTTCACTCTGGTGTCGAGGCAAAGCGTGGCGTTAAGTTCCGCCACTTAACACGCAATGCCTCCGAATTCGGCGGAAAGTGGGGGACGGAGTGTCTTAACACTAGGTTCCCTCTGCCTACCCTGCTGTGCGCGGGATACAGCGTGAAGCTAAAATAAAAAAAATCCTTCGCCTGAGTTAAAGGACAAAGCACGGCGTTGAGTTCCGCCACTTAACATGTAATATTTTCATCAGCAAAAAGTGGAGTGCGGAATATATCAAGATTTTGTTCTCTCTGATAACTCTGCTAAGCAAGTAATCGTAAAGCTGCATAAATAACCATTTTAACCTCTGACTACGGGCTACTTAGGATATTATATCGGATGGCGAAATAATAATTTTTATTTTAACATTTTAAATACTAAAATATATATGAATAAATAACCTGGAAGAGAAAAATCTTCTTAGCACAAAATAATGCGTGTGGCTGCCCCTCACGTTGCGAAGAGAAGCTTTGAGCGATGTCTGCAACGTGCGACACAAGTGTAGGCTTAAAGGGCCTAGCCCTTTAAAAATGCGCATTAACACTTGCCTCTATAGTTATAGCTCATTTCTCTATTTAACCAAATTTCTCGATTTTAAAAAAATCCTACAATTGTCGCCTTCTAAATAAGTGCTAGAAATAATCTGTTAATAGTTCTAGACAGATTGAAATCTTTTAGTAGATTATAGAGAGATTACGTTACTATACGTCGTCTTCGTCGCGTCTACATTTACATTTAAAATACTATATTAAATGAATAGGTTCTACTAAGTAATTAACAATTAAAAAATCGAATTTAAGTTACGCCACTTAGTACGAAATATCTCGAATTTAACCAAAAAGTGGGAAACGGAGTGTCTTTCCACTAAGTATTCTTGACCGCGCTGCTACGGGGAAAACACGTGAAGCTTAATAAAATATGTAGCTTCACGCTGTATTCCGCACACAGCAGGGTAGGTAGAGGGAACGTAGTATTAAAATACTCCGTTCCCCACTCTCTGCCGAATTCGGAGGCATTGCGTGTTAAGTGGCGAAAGTTAACACCGCGCTTTACCTCGGCACCAGAGGGAAGAAAATGGAAATATTAAATATTTCCACTCCTCGAGTGGGAATCGAACCCACAACCAGTCGTTTACAGTCACACACTTGTGCCACTGGGCCACGACTGGCCACATATTTTACATAAAATATGTAAAAATCACATTAACCATAGATAATGTTGTTTTATAAGACTACTTTGTCATGTCTCAATAAAGTAAGAAGAAGTAAGTGGGGTTTCATAAACTAATAATACATAATGGACCTCGTTCCTTCATAACACTGGCGGTGCGTCTTCATAAAACATTTATTGTGATTTACGCGGCAGTGTTGGTATTAAACACTTGTTGTTACCTTGTACGTGATATAAAAAAGTGCATTTTTTTTTATTTCAAAGCGTTTATTTATATGCTAAGGAAAGTGTAAAAAATATTTTTCGTAAACGTATAAAAAATTAAACCCAACTGGATTTGAACCCGTTCTTCTTGGAATCTGTCCAAGCGCTCTAACAACTAAGCCATGCATTTTGGTATCGGCTGCGTGTCTTGGGCAGCGTGTCTTGCTTATTCTTCTATATTTTCTATAAATAATTTTTAATTTCCGAGTTTGAAGTGTGCACATAATACTTTAAGAAATGTAAATAATATTTAATAAATGGCATTGTCTCCTGCCAAAAGATTGTTGATAGAATAATCAATGGATGGTAGAAATTTGTAAATATCTCTCTACAGAGATGCTAACGACAAAAATAAGTTGTAATAAGCATACGAGTATAAGAATCCGATATTTCGAAATGGAACGTTCAAAGCGCTAAGGCGGTTTCCGTGAGGCGTCGGTTCGAATCCCGCTGTATTCAAATTATTATATACTAGTGGCCTGCCTGAAGCTTGGCCTTCGTGAACTACACAACTATTACCTCATTATAGGCACATAGACATCGCATTAGAAACATCTAAAATTATCGGTGTTTCTCTACTATATTATGCATGTATTATATATAGGTACAAACCTTTCATTTGAATCATTCTATCTATTAAAAGAAACCGCATCAAAATCTTAATAGTAATTTAAGATTTTCTCACATATATTGATTGATTGACAACACGTGAAGGTAATAGCGTGTTAAAGTAGTCAATATAACAGGTGTGGCTAATTGAATAAACAATACATTATGTAGCCACCGTGGTGCAATGGGAGAGTGTCTGACTGACGCTTTTGGTTTTGGGCTCGATTTTCGCTCGAGCAATGATTATATTAAAACTATTTTAAAATTATCAGAGTGGAGGACTGTAAATGATGGTTTGTTTTGTTAAAGGTCACTATATTTTCGCTGAAAGAGAGAAAGAGAAATTTCTCACTAAATTATCCGTTTAACTAGTATTCATCATGTAATCAGACAGAACCTAGTGTCAACACACTCCATTCACCGTTTTCTATACGAAATATGGATGATGCGAGTTGAGTGGCGAAACATATTATCGCGCTTTGTTTTAGGTACCAGAATAGAGGACTGATAAAATATATAATTCGAAGGGGAATCAAACCCATAACCATCACGTTTACTGTCAAATGCCAACTGTGCCACAACGGTCAAATGGTCTAATATGAACAGCTGACAAACTGTCAATATAAGAGTATGATATTTTTTTTATGTAGCTTCACGCTGTATCCCGCATACAGCAGGGTAGGCAGAGGGAACCTAGTGTTAAGACACTTCGTTCCCCACTTTCCGTCAAATTCGGAGACATTGCGTGTTAAGTGGCTGAACTAAACGCCGCGCTTTGCCTCAACACCAGGGCGAAGGAAATGGAAACATTCAATATTTCCACCCCTCGAGTGGCGACCGAACCCACAACCAATCGTTTACAGTCACACGCTTGTGCCACTGCGCCACGATTGGCCCCGGTATGATATTTTAAAAGCTATTTTACAACCTTTTACAATGTACTTGTCTGTATGTTTGTTCGGAGGGAATCTTACAACTAAATTTGGAAGCATAGTTCCTAAACCGATTGGGGTGAATTTTTGTATATATATACGTAGTTTATACGACGTAGGTCATAAAACATGGTTAGCTGTGTAACTTTATTCTAAATCCAACATGGCGGAACACTCAAGATGGCGAACAAGTTGTTATTAATACAAAGAATAATTTGAAAGAAACTTGTTTGATTATTATTTTTTAACTTTTAACTTCGTGGCTAGTCGTGGCCCAGTGGCACAAGCGTGTGACTGTAAACAACTGGTTGTGGGTCCGATTCCCACTCGAGGAGTGGAAATATTTAACATTTCCATTTTCTTCGCTCTGGTGCCGAGATAAAGCGCGGCGTTAAGTTCCGCTTCTTAACACGCAATTCCTCCGAATTCGGCGTAAAGTGGGGAACGGAGTGTCTTAACACTAGGTTCCCTCTGCCTACCCTGCTGTGTGCGGGATACAGCGTGAAGCTAAAAAAAAGACAAAAAGAAAAAACTTTTAACTAGTTTAAATCTTAAAAGAGAATTATAAAAAGTATCAGCTTGACTAAAACACTCAAAAACTAACCACTTTGATTTCAGCATATGTCACTTCTGTCTAGACGTTTTAAGTCACTTGTCGATAAAAAAAATAATAAAAAAAACGTTATAAGAAAAAAAAACTCAGTTACATTAGTTAAAGAAAATCATCATAAAAATGACAATTCAAGTAAAGATTTTATTTGCATTATTGATTAAATTGGAATAAAAATTCAATTTTGCTTCTAACGTCTTTTCAGGATTTAAGATCTTCAAAGTGATTTTTCTTCTTAGGACAGTAAAAGAATGGTTTCACTGTGAGATAATTCACGTCTAAATAACTATGACTTATAGTTTACAGCTAGTCGATGTAGTAGTAGTTTTTTTTAGCTTCCCATTGTATCCCGCACACAGCAGGGTAGGCAGAGCGAACCCAGTGCTAGGTCACTCCGTTCCTCACTTTCTGTCAAATTTTGGAAGCATACCTGTTGAGTGGCAGAACTAACGCTGCTTTGCTTTGCCTCGACACCAGAACGACAATTAAATATTTAATATTTCAATTCCTCTAATGAAAATCGAACCCATAACCAGTCGTTTACAGTCACACTTTGTGCCCACAAGCCATGACTGGCCTCTTGTGATCAGTAGTAGTAGTAGCAGTAGTTGTAGCTTTGTTTTCAATAAAAGATTCAAAAGCATATTTGAATAAAGGATATTGTGAATTTAAATTGCACTGAGCTGTTAGTTTTGTTTTATGTTATACAAAATATATGTATATACTGAATACTATATTTACTAATATTATAGATGCAGAGTATGTCTGTCTGCTTGTTAAGTTTTAACGGCCAATCTACTAGACCGATTTAGGTGGTATTCGGAATAGAAAAGTAGTATTATTTACCAGTATTTGTTAAATAAATATTCATTTAATATATAACATCCAGCCAGTCGCCAGGCATAAAGTGTGACTGTAAAACGACTGGTTGTGGGTTCGATTCCCACTCGAGGAGTGAAAATATTTAAAATTTCCATTTTCTTCGCTCTGGTGTAGAGGCAAAGCGCGGCGTTAAGTTCCGCCACATAACACGCAATGCCTCAGAATTCGGCGGAAAGTGGGGAGTGGAGTGTTTTAACTCTAGGTTCCCTCTGCCTACCCTGCGGGATACAGCGTGAAGCTATATATTTTTTTATATTTTACGCTTATGCCGCATATCAGGGTAAAACACGCATTGTAGCATAAGTCACAGAGGATCTGGTGTCAAGACACTTCGTCGACCTCTTTTCGCCCAAAATCGATACATTGCGTGTTGAACGGCGAAACTAAACGCCACTGCTACCAGAGCGAACAAAAGAAATACTTTAAATATATATAATAATTCCCTCGAATAGGAATCGAACCCACTACCAATCGCATTTACTTGACCCATTGCGCTAACGTGTCCCATTTCACCCGTGGGGGGACGGGTTAGAATACAATTTCCTTCCGTCGCTGGGTAGCGTCCCGTAAAAGGCGGGTCACCCAGTAGCTTGGTGGTAGGATATTCGTTCTCCGACTGGCTCGCGACCACTATCATGTCAAAGACGAACCGCCAAACATCTGGTGATGTGTTCCGGTTCGATGGTATGTAAGCCAGCTCTCTTTCCCTACTCCCACCAACCCCATCCTCCTTCCCTCCTTTTCTCCACACCACTTTAGGTCGGCAACGCATCCACAACCTTTCTTATGTTGTGGATGTCCATGGACGAAGGTAACTACTTACCATCAGGTATTCCTTCTGATCGTTTGCCCTCCTATCGTTAAGGAAAAAAAAATGAAAAAAATAATTACTTAAGTATATTTTATTTATTTCTATATTGATGATTGTGGGTTGAAATTAATAATAATTTCCTTGAATAGGAATCGAACCCAGAATCAATCGTTTACACTTAGATTCTCTCCCAATGCGCCTCCTTATACATCTATGTATATAAGAGTATCGTCTATCCTTATGTATATGTTTAAATAAAATATATCTAAATAAATTCTAATAGTTCATTTCCCGCACAAAAGCTACTTGTCTCACAAAACTATTTATTTTACTGTCACTCTTCTGACTTGTCTGTAAAATGAATAGCATTCTCAAGAGAGCCATTAAGCTGAAGCTACTTCTATATTGTCAACGACTAACAGTTGCTATTTGTTACACCGGCGGTTATAAGTTTGATTTCGGGGTTGACAAATGTCTATATTTACGCAGTGGCAAACATTTTGACAGTGGTTGCGGTAAATAAGTTGGTTGTGGGTTCGATACTCGCTTGAGGCAAATATTGAATACTTTTTAATATTTTTTACCTACCTAGTGTTAAGACACTCCGTTTCCTACTTTCTGCAAAATTCGGAGACATTGCGTGTTAAGTGGCGGAACTTAACGGCTTAAACTGGTCCCCTGAACCTAACTGGCACCCTATTTTTTAATATATTTTTATTAATCTTATATATTTTAATTATTTAAATTTCTACGTCCTGGTACGGAAAGCAAAGCAAAGAATTGATTTCCGTTGCTTAATACGAAAGCGTATATAAGAATTTCTTGACCCTAGGTTCTTCTTGGCTATGCAGGACCTTTATTTATATTACATTAAATTAAATATTAATAAGGACATCATAGCGCAGTAGGACAGTCGCTGAATGTAACGCGGTTGTGAGTTCGATTCCCACTCGAGGGGATGATTATACTTAAATTTTCATTTCTACCCCTCTTCATTAAGTACACTTACACACTACAATGCGCGGCGTTGTGTTCCACCACCACTTAACACGCAATCCCTTGATTTGTGTGTGTCTTGACACTAGGTCCTCTCTGTCTATCCTGCTATGTGGTAAAAACGTGAAGCTGTTTATTTAAATTAATTTTTTCTTTTTTTTTCTAGCTTCACGCTGTATCTCGCACACAGCAGGGTAGGCAGAGGGAACCTAGTGTTAAGACACTCCGTTTTCCACTTTCCGCCGAATTCGGAGGCATTGCGTGTTAAGTGGCGGAACTTAACGCCGCGCTTTACCTCGGCACCAGAGCGAAGAAAATGGAAATATTAAATATTTCCACTCCTCGAGTGGGAATCGAACCCACAACCAGTCGTTTACAGTCACACGCTTGTGTCACTGGGTCACTATTGGCCACAGTTTAAATTAAATATTAATAATAATTTTAAATCATCAAAAAACTTCAAAACTTAGATTAAACCGTTGAAAGAAAGGGCGTAGTGACTTGATTCTCCTTTCTACTCTACTCGGTCCTTTTTTAAACTAGTCTCAATTGTCTCAATACATCAAACAAATAAGAAGGATGTAAGAAAGCCATTATGATATCACCTAACGCTAGAATAAAGGAAAAACTGAATACAAATGTTAGCACAATGTTTTTGCTGTGTAATTCTTCGACTATATATTAATGATACAACATTGTTTCTACAAAGAATATGAAAATATAAAATAATATAATATATAATAACATACTCTCATCTCTTTATAGAGAAAGTAGTTGTTAGTAATTGTGTGGTATATTATACATGCTTTTTTTAGCTTCACGCTGTATCCCGCACTCAGCAGGGTAGGCAGAGGCAACCTAGTGTTAAGACACTCCGTTCCCCATTTTCCGCCGAATTCTAGAAGCATTGTGTGTTAAGTGGCGGAACTTAAAACTGCACTCTGAGACCAGAGGGAAGAAAGTGGAAATATTAGTTATATCTATTAATCGAGTGGGAATCGAACCCACGCAGTCACATTAACAGTAACAATATTGTGCTCCCAAGTGAAGACTGGCCTTAATTTAAAATTGTTGTGAGTTGAAATTCAATGTAACGAAAATGCATCACGATATAGAAAAAAAAAAACACATAAATGTATAGAATTCCAGCTTCACGCTTTTTCCCGCATATCAGATTAGTCAGAAAAAAGTCGATATATTGCGTGATGAGTATCGGAACTCCACGCCGTGCGTTTACCACAAACTGAAAAATATTTTACCAGGGCGGAGAAATTAATAAAATATAATTTAAAATAGTAATTCCCCCGAATAGAAGTCGAACCCACGATCCATCGCGTTTACAGTCGGAAACTAAACCACTACACCATAAAGGCTTTTTCAATTATTGTAAAACGCGTGAACTATTTCGTTGTATTGCAACCGTTGGGGGTGGATTTTTATAAAATAAAGTAGCCTATGTTTAAGCTTGGATTATCAACTACATTTATGCGAAAATTCATACAATCTGTCAAGCGGTTTAATTTTTCATATAAACTTTTATCCCCTATTTTAACCCTTTAGAGGTTGATTTTTGAAAAATTAAGTAGCCTATGTTAGACCCAGTAACTTTGACTTAGACCGGTAGATTAAAGGCCGTGAAAGCGTGACAGACAAACACACAGACATTCGCATTTATAATATAAGTATGGATAAAATGTATAAAATCATATTACTTTCATGTTTTAAATATATTAGTTGTCAAAAAGTAGCTTTGAAATAAGTACGTTGTTTTGTTACGTTAGCAAAAATGTAAATAGACCGAGTTGTTCCTAATTTGGTAATTTCCTTTAACCATTTCTCTATTCAGGGATGACACACAAGTGACTAGTATTTATTGCTATTTAGAAGTTCTACTCAGTTATATATAATATTTTTAAGTAACAATTGCGTACGTCATAGTAAGAATGAAGAAGGGCGTGCTCAGATGTTTTGGGCACGTCGAGAGGATAAATGATGGAAGGATGGTAAGAAAGATTTATGAAGCAAAGGTGAGTGGTAAGAGAGGCAGGGGTAGACCTCAGTTGACCTTCCAAAAATAGTATCGACGATACTGGAGGAAGTCACGTAAAAAAAAAGAGAAATGTTAGAATTGCTTATAGCTTATTTGGGTATATTGCGATAGAAGCAGGTACAAATTCAGCAATTTTAATATTTTACTACTTATAAAAAATATTTTTTATATCCTTAATATACTTTCATATACTAAGGATATAAAAATGATTTATTAAAAAAACATAAAGAAAAATGATAAAAACATCTATCAAATTCTTATGCGTATCCAAAAAATATTTATATTGGTAACTGTTTTTTTAAACTAGTGAAATTCGGCGTAATTAAGTAAGGGGTCAGAACTTTATAAATAAAGTTAAATTAAATATTTTTTTGCAGCTTCACGCTTTTCTCGCTTTGTAAGTTGACAAAATTATCAATTCGCTTTTATGTAGTCAACCGTACTTTTAAAATATAAAGTTCATATAAAATATTATATCTTTTAAAGTATACATATGTTTTAATAGCTATCGTGTTACCTGGCTATTATAATTAATGTTTATTTTCTTCGTTCTGGTATCTAAGACTTCATGCTGTATACCGCACAAAGAAACTAGTGTTAATACACTCCGTTCCTCATTTTGCGCCTAATTTTGTAGGCATTCTTTTTAAGTGGCGGAACTTAACGAGCCGCTTTGCCTCGATACCGTAGTGAAGATGGAAATACTAAATATTTCCACTGCTCGAGTGGGCATCGAACCTACAACCAGTCGTTTACATTGTGTCCATGCGCCACGACTGGCCTCGATAATAAATAAGACCAAGCGTTGCGTTGAGTTTCATCAATGTCTCGATTTCGGACGGGAAGTGGAGAACAGTGTGTCTTGACACTAGGTTCTCTCTCCCTACCTTGCTGTGTAGAAAAAGCGAAAACAGAAAAAATCTTTCAAAATACTTTTACATTTTTTGTCACAATAATAAAAATATTTTAAAAAATCTCCAGTAAAATATGACGTACTTTTTAATACAATTTCATTTGTATGGTATTTAAAGGGGCTATTTTCAAACTAGTCTAGCATTAACTGCGGTTAACCAACTTGATTGACAAGGCGAGGTGCTTTACACGAAATCGAAGTAAAATTGAAGTTGAACACGAAAATGTAAAGTGAATGAGTTTATGTTCTTACTTCTGTTTAAAACAGGTAGTCGTATGAGATTTTTTTTTAGAAAATATATAAAAAATTTTAAACATTTTTTAAAGTGTTATTCCACACTTAGGAAAATTGAAAAAGACATTTAAAGAAAACGTATAAAAATTTGAACGCAGCGGGATTCGAACCCGCGCCTCCTGAATACCGTTCAGGCGCTCTCACCACTGAGCCATGCGTTCTACTAGCCGCTGCGTCGAAATTCTTATACGCTTTATTACAACTTATTTATGTTGTTAGCATCTCTATAGAGAGAAATTGACCACAGTAAAAATCGAACCCGTACGTACCTCTTGGAAAAATCTTGCTAATAAAAATAAATAAAAATAATATAAAAAAGTTTTAAATTGTAATATTAACAATAATTTCAATGCAGCCGATAGTAGAACGATAGTAGAACCACTAAACCTAACGGTCAGATCGCTAGGACGGCTTCCACAGACGCGGGTTCGAATTCCGCTGCGTTCAAATTTATATACGTTTTCTTAAATTAACTTTTTTAATATCCTAAATGTGCAAATAATATTTTAAAATGCTAAAAATAACCATATACTAAGGTTAGGTACGGTAGGTAGGTGATTAAAGCGTCAGGACGACATATACTTTTTTCTTTTTTTTTAGCTTTACGTTGTATCCCACATACAGCAGGATAGGCAGAGGCCGGTCCCCACTTTCCGTCAAATTCGGAGGCATAGCGTGTTAAGTGGCAGAACTTAACGCCGCGCTTTGCCTCGATACTAGAGCGAAGAATGGAAATGGAAATATTAAATATATCTACTCCTCAAGTGGGAATCGAACCCACAACCAGTCGTTTACAGTCACACGCTTGTGCCACTGCGCCACGACTAGCTCCTTTATAGACTTTTATATATATAAAAAAATAATAATGTTACTCATTTTAAATCTTTTGTTATACATAATCTTTTGACCTTTTCAAAGAAAATTACACACAAACAACTAGTATGCAAAGGGACGAGAATAGAAGAAGAATTAACGTCCGGCTTTTAGAATAAAATGTTTGCCTTTTATCCCGAGTTCCTGTTTCGGAGAGGCTAAAAGGGAGATTGAGGTAAAGTATCTATAATCCGTATTAAGAATATATAATTATATATTGAGACCAGCTCGACGTAGGGTAGCTCTGACTGTAAATGATTGGTTGTGGGTTCGATTCTTCGGGGGGTTGATTGAATTTTTTTTTAAATTCACGATGTATCAGGGTTGGCAGAGGGAAGCTAGTATTAAGCTTCTCTATTCCCCGCTTTCCGCCGAATTCAGAGGCAATGGCGAGGCGAATGCGTGTTAAGTGGCGGAACTTAACGCCGCGTTACCTCGACACCAGAGCGAAGAAAATGGAAATTTTAAATATTTCCACTCCTCGAGTGGGAATCGAACCCACAACCGGTCGTTTATAGTCACTACTTGCCCCAATTCTTTATTTCATTTCTGTATATACAATTATATTTACATACATTTATACATTATGTATGTAATTATGAGCTTCACGCTTTTTTCCACATAGCAAGATAGTCGGAGAGAATTTTGGGTCAAAACACTCCGTTCTCCACTTTCTGGCCGAAATCAAGACATTATTTTTCGAGTGGCGAAACTCAACGCCGTGCTTTGTCTTTCAATAGCAGATATTCAAAATAATTTTAAATGCAATCATTCCTCTTAATGAGAATCGAACCTACAACCTTTGCATTTATAGTTAGGCGTTGTGCCACTAAGCTACAATAATCTCATAAATTTATTTTAATGTATATATAGATTTTGAACTTCAAGTTCATTCTTTTTCTGACGACATCCACTTTTTTGGCTGAACATTCCTTGTTTTAAACTATCTTTATTATTCTAAATTATCTTTATCCTTTTTTCGAATAGATGATTTCAAAAGCAAAATAATATTTTACGCTACTTACCTATAATCTGAACAGTAGTGCTACTGATATTTTTTTCTTAATAAACTTACTAGCAAGGTTAAAAAGAAGTCCTGCTGAGTTTCTTGCGCCGGTTCTTCTCAGTTCTGAGGCATTAAAATTAGTGAACCGGTGGTAAGCTATATGAAGTTCAAAAAATTAAGCTTGTAACTTCTTATTTTGAATAAAATTATTTGACTTTGACTTTGATAAAGTTGAAAATCGACTCAAAATAGACTCTTCTCTGAGTCATAATTGGTCTGGGTAGCGTTACGGTAGCTCCAAATCTTTGTGATACGTAGAATACAACTTATAATTTGCCTGAGTAATAAACTTCTTTTCAGTAACAATAGAAAGCTGCAGAGATATCAATTATTATCCATATTTTGGTTCGTTTGTTCTGCTTTGACAATTAAGAAAATCATCTGAGCCAAGTACAATACCACCAAATCTAGATACAAATAAATAAAACTAGATTATTAACTATAATAAAACTAGATTATTGACTATAAAACTAAAACTAGATTAAACAAGATTAAACTAGATCTAAAATAAAACTAGATTTGTCCGTTTATAGTATTAAACTAACCGCTTATCTTTATATCTATTAAATTAACTAAATGCATATGTATGAAGATATTTGAACACTTTTTGTCTAGCTTCCTGTTTGTTTGTTCCGGCTAATCTCCTAAAAGGTTGGACCAATTTTAAAAAGACTTTCACTGGCAGATAGCTGATGTAATAAGGAGTAACATAGGCAACTTTTAATTTAGAGTTATAATGTTGAAATGGATATTTAGAAAACGTATAAAAATTTAAGCGCAGCGGGATTCGAACCCGCGCCTCTTGATTACCGTCTAAGCGCCCTGATCAGCAGAAGGGTAACAGAATTTTGTAAAAATCTCTATACAAATATGCTAACAACAAAAATAACTTGTTTTAAAGTGTATAAGAATTTCGACGTAGCTGGTAGTAGAACGCATAGCTCAGCGGTGAGAGCGCCTGGACGGTATTCAGCTGCCGCGGGTTCGACTCTCGCTGCGTTCAAATTTTTATATTTTCTAAATGTCTTTTTCAATTTTCATTATTGTGGAATAACACTTTAAAAATGCTTAAAAGTTATACCGTATTTTATTTATTTACATATGGACGAACTCGCGGGCACGTCTAGTTTTATATAATACTAAAACATATTATTTATGTAATAGCCCTACAAGGTAACTTAGCAAGTCTCCAAACAGATCGATTACCGGTCAGCTCTCATCAATCATTGCTAACGCGTGAATTATGTGCTCGCTTCAGAAAACTTTCTTATAACCCATCTTACTTTAGACGTTATTACAATATTTTGTGATTTGTGGTATGAAGTCATAAATTTTCAAGTAATGTATATGAAAGTTGTTTCTTTTTAGCTTGAGTTTTTGCTGAATATAATAGAGTAGATACGAGATAGTATCTAGTGTTAAAATACTCCGTTCTCCTCTTTTTGGCCAAATTTGAGATACTGTCTATTTTGCTCTCTCCGTTCGAATAAGTTGAATGAAAAAGACTTGTTGAGAGAAGCGGGAGAAAAAAATCAAAATTAAAAAAAAATCTTAAGTGTGAAATAACACTTTAAAAATGTTTAAAAGTAAAGTTGAATGACTTATAGTAATAATTGGCGCTCTTAACTCTGTTTGAGTGGACTTTAAATGTTTCATAAACTGGTTGCAAAATTCGGAAAAACCTCTTTAAGGCCCCCATACAAATCTTAAGGAACAAGCAAGATTTTAGGTTTCTACGAGCAATAGTTTTAAATATTCCTATAACAATTAGTCACTGAGTAACAATCAAATTTGAACGTAGCGGGATACGAACCCACGTGTCTTGGAAACTGCCTAAGTGTTCTGACCACTAGGCTATGCGTTCTATATTCGACTACGTCGAAATTCTTATGCGCCTATTATACCTTATTTATTTTTAGGGCCATCGTCGCGTAGTAGGACTAAGTCTGGCTGTAAACGTGATAGTTGGAGTTCGATTCTCACTCGAGGGGATGATTATTTAAACGTTATCATTTCTTCACTCTGGTATCATAAACAAAGCGCGAGGTTAATTTCCACCACTTAACACGCAATGTTTCAATTTTGGGCGGAAAGTAGAGGATTGACTTTCTTAACACTAGTTCTCTGACTGTCCTTGTATGAGAAAAAAGCAAAAAATAATTCTTATTTATGTTGTTAGCGTCTTGATATAAGAGCGCAGAAAACTTAAGTTCACTTAACACACTATGCCTCCGAATTCGGCGGAAAGTGGGGAACGGAGTGTCTTAACACTAGGTTCCCTCTGCCTACCCTGCTGTGTGCGGGATACAGCGTGAAGCTAATAATACAGCGTGAAGCGCAGAAAACAGATGTTTTTTTACACCCATGTGTGGTAAAGACTAGAAACAAGCAAAAAATATATAATATTTCACAAGCAAATTAGAACTGAGGTAAAATGGCGATGACGTTGTCTATGCATCACAATAGAGCAATATCCGGCGGCAATGAGCTAATAGACTGGCAGTGCTTTGTGAATCAACTATTCATTTCTGTTGTGCCCACGTTTTTGATTAAAATCTCTATGAATACTATCTTTTGTATGAATGTATGTATGTATGTATGTAAAATTTGCATTAATATAATAAAAAGAAAGCCTTTGTGAGTTTGTATGTTGGAGGTTATCTCCGAAACAACGTGATTTCATTTTTTTTATTGTTAAAAAGCTACATGATTTATAGAGCAGTATATTTGTAATATAGCGTATAAGAATTTCGACGCAGCTGGTAGTAGAACGCATAGCTCAGTGGTGAGTGCGCCTGAACGGTATTCAGGAGGCGCGGGTTCGAATTCCGCTGCGTTCAAATTTTTATACGTTTTCTTTAAATGCTTTTTTCAATTTTCGTAAGTGTGGAATAACACTTTAAAAATGTTTAAAAGTGTTTAAAAGGAGTATATTTGTTTTTAAATTATTAGCTTCTAATCAAACTAATAAAGTTAAAACCGTTATCAAAATAATTTTTGTGTGTACAGTGGTATTCCTATAATTCTTTGAAATATATAATTCGATAAAGTCATAAATCAATTAATAAATTTAGGTAGATTGGCATTTAAACGAGAAAGAGGGCGGTGGAAAATACGAAATAGCTGTAGTATTAAATATGTTTCAAATATCATTACACTAAAGGCCGTCGTGGCGCAGTGGGACAGCGTCTGACTGTAAAAGAAACAGTGGTTCAATTCCCATTCGGGGGACTGATTTATATTTTTTTTTTTTACTTTTTTTGCTCCAGCACCTAAGACAAAGTATGGCGTTGAGTTCCGTCACTCAACACGCAATGTCTCGAGATCTAGCTAAAAATGGAGAACATAGTGTCTTGACACTAGGTCCTCTCCGACTACCCTGCTATGCGGGAAAAAGTGTTTTTTTATTACACTAAAATCGAACATTTGACCTCATATATTAATCTTATAAGCATATATACCAGTATTATTACAGTTATTACAGAATATATTGGAGCCAGTCGTGGCGCGGTAGCACAAGCGTGTGACTAAACGACTGTTTGTGGGTTCGATTCCCACTCGAGGAGTGGAAATATTTAATATTTCCATTGTCTTCGCTCTGGTATCAAGGCAAAGCGCGGCGTTAAGTTCCGTCACTTAACACGCAAAGCCTCCGAATTTGGCGGAAAGTGGGGAACGGAGTGTCTTAACACTAGGTTACCTCTGCCTACCATGCTGTGTGCGAAGTACAGCGTGAACCTAAAACAAAACACATATTCTGTATATACTACACTACTGTTAAAATTATGTATAGATACATACTCGAATTACTAAAAGTTATAAAAATAACCTAAAATACCTTTATTGTGAGATATCACGTACTTATAATGGACTTTCGTTGTTGGTAATACTCAGAGCAGAGCGCGATAATGACTATAAATTATAGCGAATATATTATTTTTATTGAGACCGTTGTGGCGCAGTGGGACAGTATCTGGCTAAACGCGATGCTTGTGGGTTCGATTCTTACTTGTGGAAATGATTATATATAATTTAAAGCGTTATTCACACACTTAGGAAATAAAAAAAAAATGTTTTTATAAAACTTATAAAAATTTGAACGCAGCGTACAGAACGCACGGCTTAATAGTCAGAGCGATTTTCAAGAGGTGTGGACTCGAACCGAGTTCCACAATTCAAATTTTATACATTTTTTAAAAATATCTTTACCTACGATTATATATTACTAGCGGCCCGCTACATAGCTGTTGTATAGCAACCTTCAGGGGTGGATTTTTAAAAAATAAAGTAGCCTATGTTTAACCCCGTAACTTTTACTACTTTCATTCTAAATTTCATCTAAAACGAATCGGACGATTAGCCGTGAAACCGTGACAGACAAACAGACAGACTTTCGCATTTATAATATAAGTATGGATTTCCACTTCTCCCTTATGGTATCGAAGACAAAGCGCGGCGTGGAGTTCCACTCAGCAATGTTTGATTTGTCTTAAGACTAGATTCTCTCTCCTTCCATTAGGATCTTATATAAACCTAAAACTATAATGATGTGATAATTGTATTTAAGTAATTTGAGAATATAATCAACATTAACAGTAATCGTTTAGTTTTAAGTTATTAGAATAAAAAAATGAATACACATAAGTATTTCTTAAATATTTCAAATATTTTTATTTTTCTTTGCTACGTATAAGTTGGAAAGTAAGATACTATACGGTATATCACTCTAATTGGGCAAAACATGAAGAACCAAGTCTCCTTAAAAAGTTTGTTCCTTTAAAACAACTTTTAAAGGATTATTATTTTTAATAAATTTATTTTGCTAACAATTTTCAAATACAAATTTCATGTTATACGCGCATTTATTCTTGAAAACTCATATAGGTATACTCGAATTTTCAGTCAACCAGCCAATGATGTTATCGAGTGCGGGGTGACTGAGACACTACACTCCGCGTAATGGAGTCACTAGTATATGTCTCTCGCCTCTCTCTCTGCTCTCCGCCTCTTACCATCAATCACGAGCTAAAAGTCGATTTTGCGACGCCCATTGTAGCTAGGTTTCTTTCAAATTAGAATGCGTGTACTTTTAATAGACGTATAAAATCTTTTTTAAACATTTTTAAAGTGTTATTCCACACTTAGGAAAATTGAAAAAGACATTTAAAGAAAACGTATAAAAATTTGAACGCAGCGGGATTCGAACCCGCGCCTCCTGAATACCGTTCAGGCGCTCTCACCACTGAGCCTGAGCGCTTGTGCCACTGGGCCACGACTGGCCATGGCACGGCACTATATAATGATGACAATACTGGAGTGAATATATAAAACCCCTATGTCTTTCCACTATGCCTTCTCATATATGGATCTATATATAAAACATTAAATACTTACTATTTAATTAAGATAGCACAGCTATAGTCACGTATCACTGAGCCAGGCATTTCTTAAGCAAACGCCTGCTATTCTAGTTTATTATACTCTATGTTGCAGTCAAAGGTATTGTCTAGTTAAAATTATTTTTGGCTAGTCAATTAACTATTCTATTTTTTTTTTTAGCTTTTTTTTGGATTTTTTTTTCAAAAAAATATTTTATATGAGAACAGCTACTTTCTCCGTTTACCATGTTTTGGCAAAGGCCTCCTCCAGGTGTTTGCCATTCTAAACAGTGTTTGCCATTCTAATCAGATTCACGCTATTTTCCGCATACCGGCATAGTCAGAGAGGACCTAGTGTTAAGACACCAATCAAGACGCAATTTCTTCAATTCAAACGTAAAATGGAGTTAAATTTCATCCAAATGGGATCAGCAGATCAGCTGTGAAAGCGTGACAGACAAACAGGGAGACTTTTCATTTATAATAAGTATGGATATAGATAAAGTCGTGAAAACATAGTTAGTAGTAATTATGGCTTTCTTAGATCATTCCATTATATAAGCCTTAAACAAACAGTATAAAATACAATGGTAAGCAAATAACTAATAATAAAACAATAGTACTAATGATAAATGGGATTAGTGCATTTTACTCTTGTGTGATAATGATAATTCATATTGTGTTTCAGACGCTTATTTCACGTCTTCACGCTTCACGCTTTTTCTTGCATACTGAACTATCCCGCTGAAGGGGGTGGTTAGAAAGGGCTTAGTGTCAAGACACTCCGTCCCCATTAATATATGCAAGTAGTATATTAAGATAACTATATAGTACATGAGGGGCCAGCCGTGGCGCAGTGGCACAAGCGTGTGACTGTAAGCGACTGGTTGTGAGTTCGATTCCCACTCGAGGAGTAGAAATATTTAATATTTCTATTTTCTTCGCTCTGGTGTCGAGGTAAAGCGCGGCGTTAAGTTCCGCCATTTAACACGCATTGCCTCCGAATTCGGTGGTATGTGGGGAACGGAGTATCTTAATACTAGGTTCCTTCTGCCTACCCTGCTGTGTGCGGGATACAGCGTGAAGGTAAAAAATCGTTGTTTCGATACCAGAGCGAAAGAAATGGAAATAATGACATTTTAATTCCTTGAGTGGGAATCGAACCCAAACCAGACGCGGTTTCAATTACACTATTTGCCGTTTGCCAGCTAATAGTGTAATTGAAACGTATGCCCTTAAAACGGACTGCCACGATGAATAATTAAACAATGTAATATTTCAATTATTGAAAAACAAAATAATAAACAATTTTCATACTAAAATACTTTTGAGATCATTGTAAGTTGACATTTTCGAGGCGTATTTTCTAAGGTCTCGTTCAAACAGTAATAAGGCAAGTGGGCATTGTGTACGAATTGTTTTGGGCCCACTCATACTTTTTTAGATCTTTTTTGTGAATTTATTATTTAACTGTATTTTAAGATCGTGGGCGCAGTGTTACTGTAATCGTGGTGGTTGTCGGTTCGATCCCATTTGAGGAAAAAAAAAAAAAATTTATGCTCTAAAAACGTCATTATGAACTTGCTAACGGTAACAATGTCATACATTCCTTAGAAAAACTTGAGTCTAACATCTGGTTATCTTGTATTAGAATATATTTATGCTATATTTTTTTTTTATTTTTAGTATTTCTCCAAAAATATATTAAAGAAAGGGAAAAAGAACTTAGTGTATCGATTTCACACGCTTTCTTTTCCTTAATTTAGGAATAGCAGGTTATAAGTATGCGTGAAATAATATATTTAATGCCAAAGCGCGGCGGAAAGTGGGGAACGGAGTATTTTAATACAGGGTCCCCTCTGCCTTCCCTGCTGTGTGCGGGATACAGCGTGAAATATAAAAAAAAAACCTAATATACTAAATTAGAAATTTTCCAAAATTATTGATTATATCCATAAGTGTGTAAAAAATATAAAAAAAGGAGCTTTTTTGTCTGTTGAATTTGAAAACATCCCTTTATTACTGAGTAGTAGTAAAATTCATAAGTTTTGTATGAAAAAAGTTTTGAACAATTGCTCTTATCTGCGATGTTTGTCAATTGCTAGAGATTGAGACTACAACGAATCCTTCACAGGTGTTATACTAATTATTTTTTAAAGAGTTGAAATAGGAATTGAAAGTTTGCATAAAAGATCAAGAGAGCTTGACTGATTGCAATGAATTTTGGCATAAATATTATTGTGGCCAGTCGTGGCACAGTGGCACTAAGTGTGACTGTAAAGCGACTGGTTGTGGATTTGATTTCCACTCGAAGAGTGGAAATATTTAACATTTCCATTTTCTTTGCTCTAATGTCGAGGCAAAGTGCGGCGTCAAGCTCCGCCACTTAACACGCAATGCCTCCGAATTCGGCGGAAAGTGGGGAACGGATTGTCTTAACACTAGGTTCCACAGTGTGAAGCTAAAAAAAAAAAAGTATTATTGATAGTTCAGGGTTAAGCTATTACTTTATTTTTAAAAATCTACCAGAAACGGTTGCAATATAACGAAACAGCTATAGTTGTGTAGTTCACGGGGGGAAACCGCAAGCGGGTCGCTCCTATTTATTAAATTACTAGCGGCCCGCTTGCGGCTTATTATTATAATTATTAAATTACAAATAATTATTTGCTTAAAATAATTATTTAACGCACCCATATAACTTGCTATTCCTAAATTCATAGAAAGGAGAGAGTGTGAGAGTCGAGACACTAAGTTCTTTTTGAATTTCTTCAATATATTATTCGAGAAATACTTAAAGCTAAAATTATAAAGAATTATAGCAAAAATATATTCTAATACAAGATAACTAGATATTAGACTCGAGTTTTTCTAAGGAATGTATAACATTGTTACCGTTAGCAAGTTCATAATTAAATTTTTATCGGAACGCTTAATTAAAATTACTTAATGTACACTTTGAAAGAGTATCTTGTTAATTAATGTTTAGAATAAGAACAATAATAAAACGTTAAACAGAAATTGTTAAGGAAGTATTAAATTGGGGCGTCGTGGCCCAGTGGCACTAAGTGACTGGTTGTGGGTTCGATTCCCACTCGAGGAGTGGAAATATTTAATATTTCCATTTTCTTCGCTCTGGTGCCGAGGTAAAGCGCGGCGTTAAGTTCCGCCACTTAACACGCAATGCCTCTGAATTCGGCGGTGCGGAGTGTCTTAACACTAGGTTCCCCCTGCCTACCCTGCTGTGTGCCGGATACAGCGTGAAGCTAAAAAAAAAAAAACAAAATTCTATTTCTTGAATTTTGAATATATTTTAGTTGGTTATATAAATATCATTAGTTTATTTAAATTGTGCACACTTTGCTAGTTTTTGGAAAGTCAGCAAACGAACTTTTGAAATTACGACTGCAAGTTTAAAACTTTGCGGAAAATTGTGCTTCAACTATTGTAAAGTGCAACTACATATATGTGTATGTAAAAGTGTTATGTATAATTATAACATGTACCCATGCTTATATTATAAATGCGAATGTCTGTCTGTTTGTCTGTCACGCTTTCACGGCTAATCTACCGGTCCGATTTGGATGAAATTTAGAATGAAAGTAGTAAAAATTACTGGGTCAAACATAGGCTACTTATTTTTTCATAAATCAACCTCTAAAGGGTTGTAATAGGGGATGAACGTTTATACGAAAAATCTACACCACTTCACCGATTGTAATGAATTTTGGGATAAATATAGTTGATAATCCAAGGTTAAACATTGGCTACTTATTTTTTTAAAAATCCACCCCCAATTCATATGAATACTAATATTATAGAGGTCATTGTAGCGTTGTAGGTTCGATTTCCTCTCTGGGGAATGTTGTTAAATTATTTTAAGTTCTCTCATCTGGTATCTAAGACAAAGCGCGGCGTTTAGTTCCGCAATTCAGCACGCATGTGTTGATTTCGGGGGAAAAGTGAAAAAGGGAGTACCTTAATACTATGTTCTCTCGGAATGTCCAGCTATGCAGAATATATATCTACTATCCGCTTTGCCATCCGTTCTCCACTTTCCGCCCGAATTTGAGACATTAGCTGCCGAATGGCAGAACTCAACACCGCCCTTTGTCTTATCATTAAAAAAAATACAAATAATTTAAATATAATTCGAGTGGTAATCGAATCCACAGTCATCGTGAACAGAATCAGATTCCGTCTCACAGTGAGACTAAGGCCTTAAAATTATAGATCAAAGCAAATATGGACTCCTTCTTTCATTTAAGCCAAATGGAATTACCATTTGGCTTACATTTATTATTCCTTTATCATAAAAATAGTTCAAATAATCATTGTAGAGTATGTAAAAAATTTTTAGGGTATTTTTTTTGTATGTTGTCTGTTGAGGCCGTCGTGGCGCAGTGGGACAGTGTCTGACTGTTATGCGCTAGTTCAGGTTCGATTTTCTCTCGCAAGAATGATATTGTAATTAAAATATTTTTATTTTATTATAAAGTAGTTAGAGATAATCTTGTGTCAAAATATTTCACTCTTCACTTTCCGTCAGAAATTAAATCAATGCGTGTTAATTGGCAGAACTAACACTGAAATTGAGAAGTTAACATGTTTTCTCTAAATAAGAATTGAATCTAGAACTATCGCGTTGACAGGCAGATACTGTGACACTGCACCAAAATGGCCTCTATTGTGTACTTTTCAAAAGGTCATCTTTATCGTACCTAAAATGAGACATGAGACAAGCGTAATTACTACATAGTATAAGTCAAAGTCGCTTTTCGTCTGTCTATCTCTATGTAAGTACGTAACTTTTATCCATGTGGAGAATACACAACAATTCCCCTCTGCTGTTGGGTAGCGCCCCGTAAAAGACGGGTAGCCCAGAACTTGGTGGTAGGAGATTCGTTCTCCGACTGGTTCACGACAACTATCAAGTCAAAAACGAACCGTCAAATATTTAATGTCGATGTTAATATCTAATGTTCGATGACATGTAAGCCAGCTCTCTCTATTCCCTACATTTTTCCCTCCTTTATCATCAAGGCTGAAAACGCATCAACTTCTCTAATGTTGTTGATGTCCATGAGCGAAGGTAAAGACTTACCATCAGATGGTCCTTCTGCTCGTTTGCCCCCTGTTAAATAAAAGAAGTGATTTAAGACCAAGGTTTATATGTATACTACTAACTACTACAATACCAGTAACTTACCTCTTTTTCCCGCACAGCAGGGTAATCTGAGGAGACGTAGTGTTAAGACACTGTTCTGGAACACTTTCCCATTGAAATAGAGACATTTCGTGTTGAGTTGCGGAACTCAACTCCGCGGATCTTAATGAATCGTATAGTAAAAACGCTGTATAGTAAAAAAATACCATTTCCATTTTCTTCGGTCTGGTGCCGACTAGGGCTTCCAATACCGGGATCCCGGTATTGACTAATACCGGGATCCCGGATTTTTTCCGCCTTTTTTCAATACCGGTATTGAAATGTCTAATACCGGGATACCGGTATTAGACACACTTAGCAATTAATCACAAAGACAAGAAGTATACACACATTAATTTACGGTTAAACTAATTTTCTGTAAGTTATAATTATTGTCGATATGTTTCTTTTGTACTTATATAAAAGTAGATATTTATTTTGTTCATTTTCCATACTTTGTATAATAAGACACCGAGCTTATTTTTGGTTTTTCTAAATAAAAGTAATAAAGTATTTAATTTGTTAAGTTTTGCCATATTTTGTATTATGTACAATACGATTTAGTCATAAAGAGACACGCACTGATTTTTATTTATAGGTAAGTAGACGTTTTTAAAAATAAAAGCATGTAGGTATTTAACTTGTCAAGTTTTGTCATATTTTGTACGCACAATGTTATTAATTTATAAACAATAGGTAAACTGATTTTTGTCTAGATGTTTTTATAAATATTCGGTAAAGGTGTTGTTTGTTATGTCGTTTCCATCAAAAAATATAGAATTTACTGCGTTTTAGTAAATAAAGTATTAAATCCTTTTTTAAAACCGGGATCCCGGAATCCCGGTATTGGAAAAAAAAAGAACGGTATTAATACCGGTATTGAAAAAATCCGGTATTCGAAAGCTCTATGTAAGACGTAAAGCGCGGCGTTAAGTTCCGCCACTTAAAACGCAATGCCTCCGAATTCGGCGGAAAGTGGAGAACTGAGTGTCTTAACACTATATTCCCTCTGCCTACCCTGCTATGTGCGGGATGCAGCGTGTAGATAAAACAAAATTAAAATGATTTACTTAAAATTTGATTTACCCAAAAAATTGATTTATTAAAAAAAATAATATTTAAAAAAAAAATGATTACTTGATCAATCTAAGCTTGCAGTTTTTGTATTAAGATTTATATTTTAATATTGGGCGTAAGTCGTGGAATTTACACAGGCGAAGCCGCGAGCTGGTCGCTAGTATTGGACATTTGCAAACATTACATAATAACAGATTATGACTGCGACCGGCGAGTGTTTTCCGGAAATGGCCGCTGAAATACAGATTTAGTGACAAAATGAACACTGAATAGTCATTTTGGACATTGTAATCTGGGTTTAGTTGATAGACGTATATACGAGTATGTACGTATAAAGAGAATGGGAAAAGGGAATTATGTTGTGAATATTTTAAAGGAGTCTATCGTGGTGCAGTGGGACAGCGTATGGCTGTAAAGCGATGGTTGTGAATTCGATTCCCACTCGGGGAATGATTATTATTAAAATTTACTTTCGTCTCTCTGGTACCAAATGCAAAGCGCAATGTTTCGATTTCGGGCGGAAAATGGAGGGCGAAGTAGATACTTCGCCCGTACTTTCTTGCCACATAGCTTTAAATAAAAATATCCTTAGGTCCTTATATTCCTCCTTCCTTATTCTTCCGGTCCTTATCCTTGCCAAGGTTGGCATAAGGTACTTTCTGAATATTACTATTAATTTTGTTTTTTTTTCTTTAATATTAAGCGTAAATAAAAGGTTGACAGCTTTAGAGAAAGATAGAGGAGAAAGAGGTAAAGGTCATCTAAAGTTAAGACACTTTAATCTCCGTTTTCCAATTCATTTTGAGATATAGCGTGTTAAGTGGTGGATTTTAACGATTTTGTCTTCACAAGAGTCGAGAAATTAAAGTAATAAGGACCTAAAAATATTTTTATTTAAAACTATGCGGCAAGAAAGTACAGAGTGGAACAAATAGTAAAAATAAATAAATTTTCTTCATCTACTCGTATATCCTAAATATAAAATCTAGTACAAAATATATATAAAACAACGAATTCTCGGCTTATTAGATATTAAGGGGATAACGTCAGAAGTTGCTGCGGATGAAATAAATTTCGCCTTAAATAAGTAAGTCAGCTCAAACTATGCCCAATTTGTTGTACGCAGTATTAAAATTTCAAGTTGTTTACTTTGCTACTATATTATTTAATTTGGATAGTGTTTTAGTTTATAGTGTATATATTTTCACGCTTCACGCTTTTTCACGCATAGCAGGGGAGTCACAGAAAAAATAGTGATAAGACATTTTTTTTCACTTTTTGCCTAAGTTTGAGACCCAATATGTTTTGAGTGGGGAACCCACAATGCCGCACTCTGTCTGGATTTTTTTTTGTAACTACACTCTGTAGTGAACCTAGTGTTAAGACACTCCGTTCCCCACTTTCCGCCGATATAGGAAGCGTTGCGTGTTAAGTGACGGAACTTACCGCCACGCTTTGCTCGATACCAGAAGGAAGAAATTGGAAATATTAATATTTATTATTCGAGTGGGAATCGAACCTAAAACTATCAAATTAAAGTCAAACGGTTTCTCATTGCATTACGATACGATTTTTCCATTACGATTTTCACATATAATTTTATTTTTTGTTTAATTTTAATTATTTATGCAAAGCCACGGTCTCTCATTATTTTAATGTATTTTGTAGAGATTCGAGCTTGTAGCAGTTCCTGGGGACTTTGATCTACTAAGGGACCTCTCTAAACAACATAGTATAAGTTAGCCTCCCCGTCAGAGCTCCTTGGCACTTGGCAGCTTTACGCCTTCTCCCATGTAGCAGGAAGAATAGTCAGGAATCTAGGGTCAATAGAAGGTCATTCTCCATATTTTGCCCGAAACTGAGACCATGCGTATTAAATGGAACTAGCGCATAATTAACTTAACCAAAGATAAGTTTCTACTAATGACGCGTCCGAAGTACATGTTACAAATGAAATGACATGGGCCAGTCGTGGCCCAGTAGCATTAGCGTGTGACTGTAAACGACTGGTTGTGGGTTCGATTCCCACTCGAGTAGTGGAAATATTTAATATTTCCATTTTCTTCGCTCTGGTGTCGAGGTGAAGCGCGGCGTAAAGTTCCGCCACTTTCTCGCAATGCCTCCGAATTCGGCGGAAAGTGGGGAACGGAGTATCTTAATACTAGATTCCCTCTGCCTACCCTGCTGTGTGCGGGAAACAGCGTGAAATTAAAAAACAAAAAAACTTAAATTATCGATTGCCACACACAAAATCAAACCTGTGACCTGTTACCTATATTTTTAGCTTAACCTTCAACTGTAATACTGTAAGCCACAGCTACAACAACGATAATTAATTTTAAAGGCCCTACGATAATACCAATATAACGAGCGGTCATTCGAGCACCTGTCGGCGATCGACCGAGTATCCTCTAGTGATTTAATGAGATTTATACGTATTTGCTTTTATAAATGAGGAAGACTTGCCCGTTATGGCGGATTTTTCAGCAACGAAGGCAATTAATTTTTGTACACGTTGAGTAAAATATATTGTAAAAATATTGTAAATTATTCGGTTTGGGATGTAATATTGGAGAATAATATTATTTTTTTTTCAGCTTCACGCTATATCCCGCACACAGCAGGGTAGGCAGGGGGAACCTAGTATTAAGATACTCCGTTCCCCACTTTCCGCCAAATTCGGAGGCATTGCGTGTTAAGTGGCGGAACTTAACGCCGTGCTTTATCTCGACACCAGAGCGAAGGAAATGGAAATATTAATTATTCCCACTCCTCGAGTCGGAATCTAGCCCACAACCAGTCGTTTACAGTCACACGCTTGTGCCACTGGGCCACATTTTTTTTAATTATTGTGCTTTATTTCGCATAGCACAAAGAAAGAATGTATTTTAAGACACTTCGTTCCTAATTTCCCGAGAAAGAATCGAATCCACAACCGTCGCGTTACAGACAGACAGTGTCTCACTGCGCTACGGCAGCCTCACTTAGTAGAGTAGTTTAGCTTTCTAATGAGCAACCAGTAAATATTTTTTTTATATTTCTAACGCAAAAAATGACTATTTTTTTTACATTTTCTCAATCCTTTTTCGTCAACTTAGTGGTAGAATTTTCATAATCGCTGAAATACGTATTTACTATTTTTTAATAATACGCTTATAAACAGAGTTTCACATTTTAACATTGCAAATGGCGAACTTCCATACAAACTTTCAACCTTATTTCACCATCTTAGGGCTCGAGCTTTCACAATCGATGAAATAGAAATTTAATATTTTTTTATTAAATATACAGAAATTAGATTTCATGGCTTTAACTTCAAAACTGATGGAATTTCATACACTCTGTTAACCAACTGTTAACCACTACTTCCCCCTCTTAAGAGATGAATTTTTAAAAATCCTTTCTGATTGAGCGCCTACGCTACAAAAAAGTTACAATAACGCTCCGCTCAGTATTTCTTTCGGGAAATCGTTTTCTTGAAATAATGCTTACAATAAAAATATCTTAAAAAAACAAAAATTATAATTAAAAGTCCAATAAACTTGTACAAAAAAAATAAAATAAAAAAAAAATAAAAAATTAAAACAAAAAAGAATAAAAAAAAATAGACATCCATGTCAGGATCGAACCGTGGACCCTAATAAAAAATAACCATAAAAAAAAAGCAAGCGCTCTTCCAACTGAGCTATCACAACTATGTCAAAAGTCGCGAAATTGACATTCGTATACTATGTATAAAGTGATATTTTAGCAGCTTTTTATCAATTGTTTTGCCGTCTCGAAACCTCTCCAGTAACATTTAAACTTTATGGTATGGTATTAAAGTTCAAATTGACTTTTAATAATTATAACGAATATTTTGTATGGGAGGATAGAAAAGTGTTGTTTTAAGACTTTTTCAGATTTTTTTTGTATTTTTTCTCTCCGTAACAACAATCCTCGTACTTCAAGGAATATTCTAAAAAAAGAATTAGCGAAATCGGTCCAACCGTTCACCGAGTTTTGCGCTTACCAACATATTCGGCGATTCATTTTTATATATAAGATTTCCATTTTCTTCGCTCTAGTGTCGAGGTAAAGCGCGGGGTTAAGTTCCGCCTCTTAGCACGCAATGCCTCTGAATTCGGCGGAAAGTGGGGAACGGAGTATCTAAAGGGTATCTTAAGTGCGGGAAACAACGTGAAGCTAAAAAAAAAAGAAAATTACCTTAAATTATCGATTGCCCCACACAAAATCAAACCTGTGACCTCTTACCTATATTTTTAGCCTAACCTTCAACTGTAATACTGTAAGCCACAGCTACAACAACGATAATTAATTTTAAAGGCCCTACGATAATACCAATATAACGAGCGGTCATTCGAGCACCTGTCGGCGATCGACCGAGTATCCTCTAGTGATTTAATGAGATTTATACGTATTTGCTTTTATAAATGAGGAAGACTTGCCTATTATGGCGGATTTTTCAACAACGAAGGCAATTAATTTTTGTACACGTTGAGTAAAATATATTGTAAAAATATTGTAAATTATTGGGTTTGGATGTAATATTGGAGAATAATATTATTATTTTTTTTCAGCTTCACGCTGTATCCCGCACACAGCAGGGTAGGCAGAGGGAACCTAGTATTAAGATACTCCGTTCCCCACTTTCCGCCAAATTCGGAGGCATTGCGTGTTAAGTGGCGGAACTTAACGCCGCGCTTTACCTTGACACCAGAGCGAAGGAAATGGAAATATTAATTATTCCCACTCCTCGAGTGGGAATCGAACCCACAACCAGTCGTTTACAGTCACACGCTTGTGCCACTGGGCCACGACTGGCCACTGAGAATAATATTTTTTAAATTATTGTGCGTTTTTTTGTTTCACGCTTTATTTTGTAGAGATTCGAGCTTGGAGCAGTTCCTGGGGACTTTGATCTACTAAGGGACCTCTATAAAAAGCATAGTATAAGTTAGCCTCCCTGTCAGAGCTCCTTGGCACTTGGCAGCTTTGCGCCTTCTCCCGTCTCACAAAGAAAGAATGTATTTTAAGACACTTCGTTCCTAATTTCCGCACGTATTCGAGATATTAGCGTAGCTTAACGCCGGACTTTGGCTTATCAGAGCAGAGAACTTATTATAACTTTAATGTTATCAATTCTCTAAGTGAGAATGGAATCCAAAAACTATTGTGTTTATTTTTTTTTATCGATGATAGGCTTACGTTTGACCACATCAAGCCTGATGTCAACCACATTGAAGTGGTCTACGATGTTACGCTTGCCTAGAAGAAACCTTTTGACTCTTGATTTAAAGATCTCCTCCTCGAATTGAAAAAGACATTTAAAGAAAACGTATAAAGATTTGAACGCAGCGGGATTCGAACCCGCGCCTCCTGAATACCGTTCAGGCGCTCTCATCACTGAGCATGCAAGTGGCATGCAAGTGTGGAATAACACTTTAAAAATGTTTAAAAAGTATCCTCGAATTGGTTTATAAATGGTTTGGTTTATAAAGGTCCTCAAATTGGTAATTGGTTTATAGTTATTCATTGTCTTTTTTCTTAAATTTTTCTAATAAATTGTTTTTTTTGATTATGATTTAAGGTAATACATAGCTTGGCTTACGCACAGTGCGGTAGACAGAGAAATCCAAACGTTAAGCAACTTCATCCTCTATTTTCACTTGAAATCAAGACAATATGTGTTGGGTGGCGGAACTTAACACCGTACTTTGTCCTATTAGAACAGAATACTAAAAATAATTTAAACATTATAAGTTCTTATTCTTAATATTGCTTTACTTATAGCAAATGGGGCCAGTTGTGATGCAGTGGCAAAAAGTGTGCCTGTAAAGTGACTGGTTGTGGGTTCGATTCCCACTCGAGTAGTGGAAATATTTATTATTTCCATTTTCTTCGCTCTGGTGTTGAAACAAAGCGTGACGTTAAGCTCCTCCATATAACACGCAATGCCTTTGAATTCAGCAGAAGCAGAGCGTGAAGCTTATAGCAAATAATTAGTATACTAGTCACGAAGAAAATAAATTTAAGTAAATTTTTAATATATCTACTTTATTCATACTCCCCCACTAAAACCGCTACAGTATATAAATTCAAGATTTATTTGACGTTCAATCGCTCGCTCTAGTAATTACAGCGCAGGTGCTTCGTATACTTGACAACGATGTATGTACGTACATATATTATAGAAACCTGCTAATGATGCTGTCACTCTAGATATGTCTTGGTTAGTTTAATAGAAAACATTTTTTTTTAGCTTCACGCTGTACCCCGCATACAGCAGGGTAGGCAGAGGGAACCTAGTGTTAAGACACTCCGTTCCCCACTTTCCTCTGAATTTGTAGGCATTACGTGTTAAGTGGCGGAACTTAAAGCCGCGCTTTGCCTCAATACTAGAGCGAAGAAAACGGAAATATTTAATATTTCCACTCCTTGAGTGGGAATTGAACCCAAAAGCAGTCGACCACAACAGTCACACGTTTGTGCCACGGCGCCACGACTGGCTTCTTTGGTTATTTTAATAGAAGACATTATATTTATAAGAATAGAGAATAGTGTTAAGACACTCCGTTCGCCATTTCCTGTCTATAGTTAGGACATTTTGTGTAGAATGCTGGAACTTAAATTTTTCTAATAGTATAATAAATTTTGTTTGGTCGTATCAGACCGGTTTAATGAAAATAATTTGAATTGTGGAGAAATTAAAATAATTGAAGTATAATTTCAAATGGAAATCGAACTCACAGCCAATCACGTATACAGTCCGTTCCACTGTGCCATGATTGCCTTAAATATGTATTAGAAAATAATGTAATTAAAAATACAAATAAAATATAACATGTTAAAGTAGTACGTAATTAAAAATAATTACTATATAATTGATTCGTGGTCATCGCGGCATAATGGGGCATAATGTTTATTACTATATTAAAATGATTTTCATTTCCCCGCTCTAGTCTGGCCCCAGACAAAATGCGGCGTTGAGTTCTACCACTCCATACATAATGTCTGAAATCCGGACAGAAAGTAAAAAACTGAGTGTCTTAAGTGTCTAAACTGCAATATAAATGAGAAACTAAACAATGTTTAGGCACTATTTTTTTTCGTTAAAATTTTTCTTAAATCCATCTACACTCTCTTTTTTATCCCCACAAAAAAACCTAAAGACGCCTAAGCCTTCAACAACAGGCCTAACAATTCGTTTGCCCAACGACTAAGCAAGGGTCTAATTTTTTCTCTAGATAGCCGTCTTCTAAATAAATCTTACGTAAAAGGGTTCATGAGGTTTAGTCCAGGGGTGCTCAACTCTCGGCCCTGGGATGCATGCGGCCTGCTTAATAAATTAATACGGCCCGCTACCGGGAATATAAACGGTTGTTTATTTATGCAAATTCATAATGTTTCTTTTTTGTTTTACGTTGTATTCAGTTATAGAGGCATTGAGTGTTACAGTTATAACAATAACAATAAGGATAAGTAAAAGTTTCCATTTTATATTACAGATATTCTCCTACTACTGTTCATACTTTTTTAGTTTCAAGCTGTAACCTGCACATAGAAGGATAGGCAGAGGGAATCTAATGTTATGACTCCCTACATCGTGTTTTTGTATCGACTCGAGTGAGAATCGAACTCACAACCTGTCGCGTTTATATCGCATCTTTGTGCATCTACGCTACGACTGGCCTCTTTTGTTAAAATTTGTCACTTTAGACCGCAAAAAAAATATATATACACCCATTCCCAAAAAAGGTTGCGTACCCCTGGCTTAGACGATATACGTATGTGAGTGCACGCCTTAATCAGATGGGTGGTTTTTTCTGACCTAATATATTTGTATACGAGTACATATAAATTATTAGGGTTTTACATCTCTTTTTACTCAGCATTGGATGGACACGGGAGCGTGTCGAGTCAAGTTCAAGCTAATAGAACTGGTGATCAGCATAGTATGTATTACTTAATCTGATTTTTTTTCTGATTTTTTTTATAATAAGCTTTATTTATTACAACTTATTTTTGTTGTTAGCATCTCTGTAGAGAGATTTTTAGAAATTTCTGCTACCCAAAGATCGAAAGACGAACCATCGATCAATACGAAATACTTTTAAACAGTTTTAAATATTATTACATACTTAGGACAATTGAAAATGACATTTAGAAAGCGTATAAAAATTTTGTAAAACAAACACTCCTATTCTATTTATTTACATAGATAAGTACTTACCAGTCAAAATCCGAATTCAGCAGAAAGTGGGCAATGGAGTGTCTTAACTCTAGTTTCCCTCTGGCTACCCTCTATTATTACATACTTAGGACAATTGAAAATGACATTTAGAAAGCGTATAAAAATTTTGTAAAACAAACACTCCAATTCTATTAATTTTTATAGATAAGTACTTACCAGTCAAAAAAACCCTGTATGTTGTATAAATAATAAATTCAAAATAACATCACTATTGGAGGCATTCCAATATCATTAATATTGAATCGGTTTTGATGTAAACAACACTTAAGTTGTTATTGTAGATGTCAGATATTCCTTGGAGTCTTGACATGGTTGTGTGGAACATATCGAGTAATCCTATTAACTAACTACTGAATTATATATAAGTAACTTAGGCCAGTCGTAGCTTGTGGGTACAAAGTGTGACTGTAAACGTGATTGGTTGTGGGTTCGATTCCCACTTATGGGAATAATTGTGGGTACTATTCCCACTTATGGGAATGATTATTTTAAGTAACTGAGAGAAAGCGTATTGACTCTTTGACGGGTGGCGCTATCAGGAAAACGCGTGCTATGCCTACAGGCCAAGCAAAAATCACATTTCTATCCAAATGTCACTATTTGTGACGTCATTGAACGTCGGTCAGCTCTTGAAATTGTCGTATTACTTACAAAATTTTACATTTTTCAAAAACTAAATTATTTTCGAGTAACTAGTGAGCCATGCGGGTCAATACGTATGGTTTTTAATTAGATAGCAGTGCCCTATGGCCTGTATTAAAGAATGGAAGTATCTGAAATCGCGGTCAGCACCGACCGACGCGGCCCAAACGGAAAGTGTCACTGTCGACCAGCATTGACCGACGAGGCCCGCACGGGAAGATGCATAATTTTTCTTGGCTTTGAACGTGTTAATGTACATTTTTATTAACTTCATCTTGCTAATAATAAGTAAACACGTGTGTATTTGGTAACAAGCGTACAAGAATTTTACCGAAGACGGGTACAAGTACGGGAAGTGCTTGAAAGAGTAGTTCGATATTGTTTCTTTATAATATTTAAACGTTTTTATATAATCTTTTGTAATTATGTATATAACATTTTAAAATTATTATTTCTCAACTTTTGCATACAATAAGAAAGGTAAGCAGAGAAAATCTAGCCTAATCTAGTATTAAAAATTTCGTTCTTTTTAAAAAATTCTACTGACAAAAGTCCATTATGTTCTAGTAATCTCCAATATTTGGAAAGTGAATGTTATAAATTTTGCACATACATAAGTATTTAATTAATTTTATTGAAAAACTTTTCACATTGTTATATTAAAAGCTTTTAAAGCGTTTTACATTTTGTGGAACAAAAACCATACGGATGATTGCCTTATAGCATGGTAGGCAAAGAGAACTTAGTATTAAGACACTCCGTTCTCCACATTCAGTCTGAAATAAGGATGTAGTGGCGGGTGAGGCTGTCGTGGCACAATTAGACAGTATCTTACTGTAAGCGGGGTTGTCGGCGGTTCCGTTTCCCCTCGTGGATATGATCATATTTTAATTTTCGTTTTTTCACTCAAGTACCAAAGACAAAGAGCTACATGCATTGAATTCCACAACTCAATACGCAATGTCTCGATTCCGGGCGGAAAGTAAGGGACGGAGTAACTTAACACTACATGTCCTCTGACTACCCCACTATGCGAGAAAAGCCTGAAGCTGAAAAAGAAAGTAGTTGATCTCAACGTGAAAGCATGATTTGCTAAGACATATTTTTAATAAATAGAGAAATAAAAAATGATTAAATATAATATACATATTAAAGATTCAGTTAAATTCCCCACTTTCCGCCGAATTCGGAGGCTTTGCGTGTTAAGTGGCGGAACTTAACGCCGCGCTTTGCCTCGACACCAGAGCGAAGAAAATGGAAATATTAAATATTTCCACTCCTCGAGTGGGAATCGAATCCACAACCACTCGCTTTACAGTCACACTTTGTGCAACTGCGCCACGACTGGCCACTATAAAAAAAAAATAATACAATCATTTCTCTGAGTGGGAATCGAACCCCAAACTATCGTGGATACAGACAGACGTTGTTCTAATATTTAATATCTTTTACATAATATATTTAAAAGATATTATTCTAAATACAATAATTATTTATTTTCAAATCAAGATAGGCTTAAATTGTTTGAAATAAATAATTTTGCTGTTACCAATTAATTAGTGTAAGGATGCCAGTTAAATAACGTTACTTGAAACCGTAATACTTCGTATCTTACGAGTATATACGTGGGAGGAGGAAGTGAAATGTTTCAGTAATAATTTTTATTTTGATATTAAAGCCATTATAGTGTAGAGTGATGGCGACTGTTAACGTGATAATTGTGGGTTCGATTCCCGCTTAGGGGATTTTTTTTTTAGCTTCACGCTGTATCCCGCATACAGCAGGGTAGGCAGAGGGAACATAGTGTTAAAAATCTCCGTTTCCCACTTTCCGCCGAATTTGGAGGCATTGCATGTCAAGTGGCGGAACTTAACGCCGCACTTTGTCTCGATACCAGAGTGAGGAAAATGGAAATATGAAATATTTCCACTCATCGAGTGGGAATCGAATCCACAACCAGTCTTTTACAGTCATTCGCTTGTGCCACTGCTCCACGACTGGCCATATTATTGTCTGGGAAAGATTATATTTAAATAATTTTCACTTCTTCACTCTAATGACAAGATTAAACGCGGCGTTAAGTTGCGTGACGTTGAGTTTTATCACTTAACACACAATGAACAGAGTGTTTTAACACTAGGTTTACATTCTTCCTACGCTGGTATGGGAAAAAAGTGTTAAGTTGAAAAAAAATGAGGTCATCATGGTGCAGTGGGACAGAGTCTTACTGTTAATAAAATGGTTGTGGGTTCGATATTTATATTTAAACTGTTTTCATGGAACTGTTCTGGGTAGACAAACTAAAGTTTGAATCTAGCTACTTTGAAACACAAAATTTCTTTAGAAATAAGTAGAAAGCAAAGTAGGAGGTCAGTCGTGGCTTGTGGGCATAAAGTGGGACTGTAAACGCGGCTGGTTGTGGGTTCGATTCCCACTTGAGAAATTGAAATATTTAATATTTCATTTTATTTTGTTGTCGAGGTGTTAAGTTCCTCTACTTACCACGTAATGCCTATAGAATTCGGCGTAAAATATGGACCGGAGTGTCTTTACACTATTTTCCCTCTGCCCTAATAGCAAAACAGCGTGAAGCAAAAAAACAACGTTAAAAACTTGATTGATTCAATATCGAACCCACTACCAATTGAACTTGATCTCTATATTCTATTATATTTATATGCAATACGTCTACTCTCACCTTAGATTTACAACTAAAACTTTTGTTACAAAGGTGTTTAAGGATTATTCACCCTTCGTATTTTCTCTAAGTGTCTCGGGGGACCCATTTCACGCGCCCTTTACTTTGGGCCTAGAAGTTTTTTATTTATAGCCTGTCTACAAATCGAAATCGCCTACAGAATAAATTTGCTAATGATGAAAATTGAAAATGTTGATGTAGTTTCTTTTTAATACGCTTTTTTAAGCTTCTGTAGGTATTTGTTTATTTACTTGCTGAGCCAGTGATTTTGTCTGAGTTTAATTCTAACGAAAAAATTATAATTTTAAAATAAAAGTAAGTAGGTTATTCCTTATTAAATCAGCTAATTTCTAGTGAAAGTCCCCTGGTTTAACGGTTGCAGAGATTAGCCGGAAAAAACAGACATACAACATTTGAAAAAAAAATGTTATTTTTGTATATACTGTGGCCAGTCGTTCCCAGTGGTAAAAGCGCGTGACTGTAAACGACTGGTTGTGGGTTCGATTCCCACTCGAGGAGTGGAAAATATATTTCCATTTTCTTCGCTCTGGTTTCGAGGTAAAGCGCGGCGTTAAGTTCCGCCACTTAACACGCAAGCCTCCGAGTTCGGCGGAAAGTGGTGCTGTGTGCGGGATACAGCGTGAAGGTATATACTCCGTGTATACAGGCATACGAGTATATGTATAAATGGATTTAAAAATATATATAAGACAAAAACAAAACAAAAAGTAGCACATAGACCAATTAAGTCTACACAAATTAGGATATTTTTTTTAGCTTCACGCTGTATCCCGCACACAGCAGGGTAGGCAGAGGGAACCTAGTGTTAAGTGGCGGAACTTAACGCCGCGCTTTACCTCGGCACCAGTGCGAAGAAAATGGAAATATTAAATATTTTCACTCCTCGAGTGGGAATCCCACAACCAGTCGTTTACAGTCACACGCTTGTGCCACTAACTGCAGGATAAAATTTTAAGCAATCTTTTTGAGAATTAATATATGTTAGCAAATTTTACAACATTATTTTTAACTACCTGCTGTCTCATTTGTTTGACAATTTACACCGTGTCAAAAATTGATGACTACAGAATATTTAGAGGTAATTTAGTCTTACTGTATTAACGATTGGCTGTGGGTTCGATTGCCTTTCGGAGGAATGGAATTTCACCATTCTGGTGAATAATATAAGGAACTTAATATCCACTACTGAACGGAGAGTGGAGAACGGAGTATTTTGATAATAGGTTTTCTCACATTACCTTACTAAGTATGAAAAAAGTGAAGCTATATTAAAAGAAACAACAATCGAATAGGTAAAGGTTATTTAAAATTATAATGTGACTGTATAGATTTTATCAGTGTACTTTTTACAATATCGAACCTGTGTTCTTAGCCATAGAAAACAATAACAGCAAAGTAAACCTTCCAAAAATAATCTCGTTTTCTAAAATAACAAATGGTGAAGAAAATTCATGTGAGCTTACTTCCTATGTTCTCGCTCGACTAGTTTATAGCTCGGGGCCAGTGACTCGTAGACCGGAAGGGATTTCGAAGGTAGCCTTATAAAAATTTAATAGTTACCCAGTATTTGGTCAAAGTTTTTGCGAAATATTAAGTTATTGTTTTCTATTAAAAGGTATTATAAAGAAACTTGGAGCCAGTCGTGGCGCAGTGGTACAAACGTGTGATTGTAAACGACTGGTTTTGGGTTCGATTCCCACTCGAGGAGCGGAAATATTTAATATTTCGATTTCCTTCGCTCTGGTACCAGAGAACAAGCGCGGCGTTAAGTTCCGCCACTTAACACGCAATGCTTCCGAATTTGGCGGAAAGTGGGAAAAGGAGTGTCTTAACACTAGGTGTCCACGGTCAACCCTGCTGTGTGCGGGATACGGCGTGAAGCTAAAAAAAATATACATTTTAAATCTTTACATAGTATAAGGCAATGTCGCTTACCGTGTCTGTCTGTATGTATAAGTATGTATACTTAGATCGTCAAAACTACCCAACGGATTTTGATGCGGTTTCTTTTAATAGGTAGAATGATTCAAAGGCAAGGTTTATATGTATAATACATGAGTAACATAGTAGAGAAACACTGATAGTTTTGGAGGTTCCTAATGTGATGTCTATGTGCCTATAGTGAAATAGTTGTGTAGCTCACGCAGGCGAAGCGACGACCGGGCCATTAGTATAATATAATTTGAAACAATATTTGAACTTACTACCATTACCTAATTAGTCAAAATAACCTGAATTAATTTAAAATAATACCAATTTCAGAGTCATTTGTTACGAAATCAAAAGATCTCGCCCAAAGCCTTACAATCTCTTAATAACCACATCTATATTAATAGAATATAGTGGCCAGTCGTGGCCCAGTGGCACAAGCGTGTGACTGTAAACGACTGGTTGTGGGTTCGATTCCCACTCGAGGAGTGGAAATATTTAATATTTCCATTTTCTTCGCTCTGGTGTCGAGGTAAAGCGCGGCGTTAAGTTCCGCCACTTAACACGCAAAGCCTCCGAATTCGGCGGAAAGTGGGGTACGGAGTGTCTTAACACTAGGTTCCCTCTGCCTACCCTGCAGTGTGCGGGATACAGCGTGAAGCTAAAATAAAAAAAAACCTGAATTAATTTAAAATAATACCAATCTCAGAGTCATTTGTTACGAAATCAAAAGATCTCGCCCAAAGCCCTACAATCTCTTAATAACCACATCTATATTAATAGAAAACCGACTTAAAAGGTAAATTTCTAACATTGGAATGGATTTACTCAAACGTCTGAATTGGAGAACAATAGTTCACTTTAAATATTAAACGTACAATAAATATTTCAATAGAGTCTCTCGCCGTCTTCAATTTGTTTATTTTGTGGGTGAAACGGAGCTTTGTGTTTTTGGTATTGTTGTTACTTGTTCGTGTATTAGGTTTTCGTTCGCCTGGTTTATTTAAATTAAGTATGGAATTTGTGGCCAGTCGTGGCCCAGTGGCACAAACGTGTGACTGTAAACGACTGGTTCTGAGTTCGATTCCCACTCGAGGAGTGGAAATATTTGATATTTCCATTATCTTAGCTCTGGTAACGAGGCAAAGCGCGGCGTTAACTTCTGCCATTTAACACGCAATGCCTCCAAAATTCGGCGGAAAGAGGGGAATGGGGTCTGTTGACTCTAGGTTCTTTCTGCCTACCCTGCTGTGTGCAGGATACAGCGTGAAGCTAAAAAAGAGAAAGAATATAAAAAGCAAAATTAAAAATTTTGAAAAAACCTACGACGGTTTAATTGTAATTGAAAAAGCATAAAATAACTAGAAATCCCCCGCCTAAAAGAATATATGTAACGAGATGATGGGGACGACTTCGTCGGGGGCTGCAGCTGCTGCAGCGCCCCCTGGTGAGTTGGGGCGATAAAATATATCTAAGAACATACGCCAATTGAACCTGAACCTATCAAAGAAAACCGTATCAAAATCGGAATTATAGTTTTAGAAATAATTGACTTGGTAATTTGCACAAACATACAAACAAACAAACAAACAAACAAACAACCTCTCACCCCAAACACATATACAGTCACCGTTCCGCCGTTCGCGGGTAAAAAACAACATTACCATTTTTCGTCCATAGCAGAGTAACAGAGGACCTAGTGTCAAGGTACTCCGTCCTCCACTGGCCTCTTTTATTTATTATTTTTGTCTTTTTTGCTACCAATATAAAATTTGCCAGAGATATGCATGAGCATCTCTGGCAAATTTATGTTTTGTAGTAATGATACTCCGTGAAGTATTTATATAAAATTGTATGCTACAATTAGTTAATATAATAATCAACTATTTTTGAATCAATCGTGTTATGTTAGCTTCACGCTGTATCCCGCACACAGCAGGGTAGGCAGAGGGAACCTAGTGTTAAGACACTCCGTTCCCCACTTTCCGCTAAATTCGGAGGCATTGCGTGTTAAATGGCGGAACTTAACGCCGCGCTTTACCTCGCCACCAGAGCGAAGAAAATGGAAATATTAAATATTTCCACTCCTCTTGTGGGAATGGAACCCACAACCAGTCGTTTACAGTCACACGCTTGTGCCACTGGGCCACGACTGGCCACTACAATACTTTAATATTGAAAATACTGTAAAAGTATAATTTTACAAACATTTTAAGCCTTACAGCTAGACAGTGATGTATATGCATACATTCATTTGCTAAAGCGGGTTTGACGTTATAAGAATATATGACCGTGTTATATTACAACTTGCTTTGCTTTACATATTTTTTAAATAGATTGAAAAGAAAATACTTCACGTTTATTCTCGCATTACATGATAGTCAGAGAGAACCTAGTGTCCAGATACTCCGTTCTCCGCTTTCCACTCAAATTTGGGAGATTTTGTTAAGTAATAGAACTAAACGCTACGTTTTGTCTTAGTTTTTTTATGTTTTTATTCTTAGCTGCACGCTGTATCCTGCACACAGCAGGGTAGGCAGAGGGAACCTAGTGTTGAGACACTCCATTCCCCACTCTCCGCTGGATTCGAAGGTATTGTGTGTTAAGTGGCGGAACATAACGCCGCTCTTTGCCTCGACACCAAAGCGAAGAAAATGAAAATATGAAATATTTCCACTCCTCAAATGGTAATCGAACCAACAACCAGTGTATTTTATGTCTTAATTACATAATATAATATATGATTTTATAGCTATTAAGACATCGATCTCTATCAACCAAATTGTATTGTCACTAACTGTAAGCGCGACTGGTTGTGAGTTTTATTACCACTCTCTGGAATTATGATGTTTAAACTATCGATCGCTCGCGCTTTCGCCAGAGTAACCTCATAACTTTTTATGCTTGCTTTTATGCTGCACTTTCATCCCCTATTTCAAAGCTTTAGGGGTTGATTTTTGAAAAATAGTAGTATGTTTGATCCTGGGTCGTCAACCATTATCATACCGTATTCCATCCAAATTAGGCCAGGAACATAGTCGTAAAATCGTAAGAGACTGGCAGACTTTAGCTTTTATAATATTGGTTTGGTTATTTTCTTTTCTTCATTATCTGTTAAGATAAAGCGACGTTGAGGTCCATTCCTCAAATTTCGATATTCTTCTTGCAATAGTTTTCTTTCTACCCTGCTAAGCGTGAGAAAACGTTGAAGGTTTTTTTGCAGATTCATGGGTATCAGCATAGTAAGGTAGTCAGGGAGGACTGACCTAGTGTCAAAATACTTTATCCTCCACATTCAGCCCGAAATTGAAATATTGTGTTTCGAGTGGCGGTACTTAACGCCGCGTTTTTGTCTTTGGTACCAGAGCGAAGAAAGGAAATTTAATACAATCATGCCTCCGATTGAACTAAATGCTACGTTTTGTCTTAGTTTTTTTACGTTTTTATTCTTAGCTGCACGCTGTATCCCTGCACACGGCAGGGAAGGGAGAGGGAACCTAGTGTTAAGACACTTCGTTTCCCACTTTCCGGTGGATTCGAAAGCAATGCGTGCTAACTGGGGGAACTTAACGCCGCGCTTTACTTCGACACCAGAGCGAAGAAAATGAAAATATGAAATATTTCCACTCCTCAAATGGTAATCGAACCAACAACCAGTGTATTTTATTTTTTAATTACATAATAGTATGTATGGTTTTATAGGTATTAAGACATCGATCTCTATCAACCAAATTGTATTGTCACTAACTGTAAGCGCGACTGGTTGTGAGTTTTATTACCACTCTCTGAAATTATGATGTTTAAGCTATTGATCGCTCGCGCTTTCGCCAGAGTAACCTCATAACTTTTTATGTACACTTTTATTGTACACTTTCATCCCCTATTTCAAAGCTTTAGGGGTTGATTTTTGAAAAATAGTAGTATATGTTTGACCCTGGGTCGTCAACCATTATCATACCGTATTCCATCCAAATTAGGCCAGGAACATAGTCGTAAAATCGTAAGAGACTGGCAGACTTTAGCTTTTATAATACTGATTTGGTTATTTTCTTTTCTTCATTATCTGTTAAGATAAAACGACGTTGAGGTCCATTCCTCAAATTTCGATATTCTTCTTGCAATAGTTTTCTTTCTACCCTGCTAAGCGTGAGAAAACGTTGAAGGTTTTTTTGCAGATATATGGCTATCAGCATAGTAAGGTAGTCAGGGAGGACTGACCTAGTGTCAAAATACTTTAACCTCCACATTCAGCCCGAAATTGAAATATTGTGTTTCGAGTGGCGGAACTTAACACCGCGTTTCGTATTTGGTACCAGAGCGAAGAAAGGAAATTTAATATAATCATGCCTCCGACTGGAAATCGAACTTAAAACCTTCGCGCTTACAGTCAAACGCTGTCCCACTGCGCCACGATGGCTAATGAAATTAATGTACTAAAAGAAATTTATCTCTACTAAACACTTAGTTATTTTCGCAAACTCCATTTAAAATGTTCGTCGGCCTAATATCGGTCATGAGTCATAAAAACGCGGTGCTTTGCGCGTTAACAATGAAATGTCAGCACTCTTTATCCAGGGATTATGTTTTGTGTGTGGTGCAAGTAAATTAAATATTGAATAATTTTAATATTTTTATCATACACTTAGTAAATTGAAAAATACATTTTTAGAAAATGTATAAAAATTTGAACGCAGCGGGATTCGAATCCGCGCCTCTTGGAAGGCGTCCAAGCTAAGCCATGTATTCCGCTACTACTTGCGTTGAAATTCTTACAATTTTTTTATACATTTTCTATAAAAAATGTCTTTTTCAATTTCGTAAATGTGTGAATAACACTTTGTAGTGTGCTTTTTAACTTCACGCTGTATCCGTCACATAGCAGGGGCTATGTGCGGGATAAGCAAAGGAAACATAGTGTTAAGTCACTCTGTTGCCCATTTTACATTTGATTTTTATGGCTATATATGTAAATATAAGCTGTTTTACATAAAAATATAGATAACATTAAGACCTTCGTGCTATAATTGGACCTTGACTATAATAACGATAGGCTGTAGGTTCAATTACTACTCGCTCGAATAATCATAATTTAATAGTGAAAGACTGGAAAAATGGGAAAATGGAGAACACTAGGTTCCCTCTGACTAACCTATTATGCGGGGTAAACCGTGAAGTTAAAACGATCAGTGACTCCATTTTCTTCTTTCTCTCCATGCAGATTAATTCAAAAGTATGTTAACAAAAGTTACACTTGTATCAAACATATATCAAATAAATTCTCTCAAAAGTAAATATAATATTAAAATGAAATACAACGATTCGTTGAAACCAGAAAGTAAAATTCCTGATATATATTTTAATATTTTTCCCTTAAATAAACAGAACAAACTATTTCAATATTGCCTTCTACATCCAGCCTTTTGAGTACGTGTAAATACACTGTAGTAGTTAAAACTTGAAGCACTGAATGTTATCTTACTTCACTCGAAATAAATTCTCTCTCGTGGATTAAATTCCAAATAACTTTTTGGTTAAACCTAGAGCTTGGAACTAATTTAAGGAATTGAATCTATTTGAATAGGAATAAGTGATTGAAACATGTTAAGTAATGTTGTATTTAAAGTTTTGATTAAATAACTTTAATATATATTATTCTTTTTTGTATTAAATTAAATAGTTAATACTGTAGGTAATTTGCATGCCGTCATCACCTATAATTGCGGCGGCACTTTTAACTTAGTAATCTTTGTGTTGTAACTTTTATACGTAAACTGTCAGTGCTTGTTGTGTTGGTGATCAAAATAAATAAATAAATAACTACAGGCTTAGTAGCGGGTTCCTAATTTAAAAAAGATTAGTTGTGGGATCATTTCCCATTCGAAAGTATATTTTTTTCCTTTTCGTCATCGTATTTTATTTTACCCGTGAGGGGACGGGTTAAGAATACAATTTTCCTCCGCCGCTGGGTAGCGTCCCGTAAATCCCGCAGTAGCTTGGTGTTAGGAGATTCATTCTCCGACTGACTCGCGATCACTATCATGTCAAAGACGAACCGCCAAACATCTGATGATGTGTTCCGGTTCGACGGCATGTAAGCCAGCTCTCCCTATTCCCACCAATCCCATCCTTCCTTCCTCTGTCTGTCCTACATCCCCGAGGCTGGCAACGCATCCATAACTCTAATGTTGTGGATGTCTATGGGCGAAGGTAACCACTTAACACCAGGTGGGCCTTCTAGTCGTTTGCCTCCTTTATTCAATAAAAAAAAAAATTCAATGTCTCGTGGAAAAGTCAGTTGGAAAGTAGACACCGTACCGTCTAGACACGTCTTTTAAAAGACACGTCTGATTCCTCTTGTCGGTCGAATTGTTTGAAGATTAGCAAATGTGTATGTTATTATGATAGTAAAAATGTAACTTTTAAATATTACCAAAACGAAGAAAATGAAAATGTTAAATATTTCCACTCCTCGAGTGGGAATCGAACCTACAACCACTTTGTGTCCCTATGAACAGTTTCTATTTAATTATACGAGTATAAAACGCAATGTTGAAAACAGCTGTACTCTTGTAACTTCGACCGATCTCATAAGGGTAAAGCTCATTCGCCGCAAAACCTTTATTTTAATCAAGGCTTGCCTCATTATTGTACAAAATATTTTTGTATTATATTAAAAGATCTCATTTCCTCAACGTAATGAGGTTGTGATGATTTAAGAAGACTATCTGCTTATTTTTTAAACATTTTTAAAGTGTTATTTACACTCTTAGGAAATTGAAAAATATTTTTAGAAAATGTTAAATAATTAGGGCCAGTCGTGGCGCAGTGGCACGAACGTGTGACTGTAAACGACTGGTTGTAGGTTCGATTCCTACTCGAGGAGTGGAAATATTTAATATTTTTGTTTTCTTCGTTCTGGAAATATTATTATTTCTCTCGTGGTCTCAGTGTAAATATTTTTGTGGTGTACAATAAAGTATAAAAAAATAAATAAATATTTTCATTTTCTTTGCTCTGGTATCAGAGGTAAAGTTAAAATAGCTTCACGCTATATCCCGCACACAGCAGGGTAGACAGAGGGAACCTAGTGTTAAGACACTCCGTTCCCCACTAAAAGTACGGCGTTAAATTCCGCCACTTAACACTCAATGCCTCCGAATTCGGCGGAAAGTGGGAAACGGGATGTCTTGACACCAGGTTCCCTCTGCCTACCCTGCTGTGTGCGGGATAGAGCGTGAAGCTAAAAAAAAGGTAAAAGTGCTTATGTTTTTGCTAATGTTAACAGGCGAAGAAAATGGAAATATTAAATATTTCCACTCCTCGAGTAAGAATCGAACCCACAACCAGATTTCTTAGTTTCTCTTTTCAAAAAGTGAAAAGTAAACTAAGAAATAGTGGATAACAAATTTTGCTTACAAAAAACGAAAATAATATATATAAATTCTTACAATAAATTCAACCAATTTCTATTTTAAATTTAATTGAAATCTTATACAACAACTAACTTTTCAATTTTAGCATAAATTTTAAAGGCGGAACGTCAAACTGATAGCGAAGTTTTGTAATTTTGTTAGTTATTCAGATTTATATTTGAAATTTCTATGTAAATAGCTGGTTTTAATTTTAAATTTATCTATATATAAAAGATTTTCCGATTCTCAGGGAAAGAGAATCTAGAGTGACGACCCTCCGTTTTCAAAAAGATAGGCAAAAAGATTTTTCAGGGATGGAAAAAATGGAAGGAGCAGCCAAATAGATTTAGATTTCCTTAGAACTTAAGTAACTATAAATTATAATTATATGAATTCTTAGCTTGGTTTAACCAGAACTACCTCTGGTACTCTGACACTTAAGACAAAGCACGACGTGTAGTTCCGCCGGTCAACACACAATGTCTAACTTTGAGACATTAGAGAACAGAGTGTCTTGAATCTAGATTCTCTGACTATCCTGCAATGTGGAAGAAAATGAAATAGCGAAATATGTCTATGATTTTCTTACACATTCTGCTATTTTTGTTTGACTACAAAATGGACCACGAATTTTTAATAATCAAACGCAAAAACAAATTCAAAGTTAAATTAGTCTGTTTAACAGTTTCGGTATTGCCCAAAACTCAATATTGAGGTTTGTACCCACAGCGATCGATTTAGTTTAGTTCTTTGCACCAATATAATATGTATAAAATATATTTGTCTTGTCTTCTAGCTTCACGCTGTATCCCTCACACAGCAGGTAAGCAGAGGGAACCTAGTGTTAAGACACTCTGTTCCAACCTTTCCGCAAAATTTTGGAGGAATTAAGTGTTAAATGGCAGAACTTAACGCCGCGCTTTGACTCGGTGTCAGAGCCAAGAAAATAAAAGTATTAAATATTTTCATTCCTCGTGTGGGAATCGAACCCACAACCAGTTGTTTGAACATGTTTTTCCCACTGCGACACTGCAAGAAACGACGAATGTGAGGCGGAAGTTAATAATTGCGTCACAGTTCCAAAATAACGCAGTTATTATCGTTATAAAATGTTATAATTATGTACTCACTGTTTAAATCAATAAATAAATATTACTAGCGGCCCGCTCGCGGCATTACCGCGTGAACTTTTTCGTTATCTTGCAACTCTTGGGGGCGCATTTTTAAAAAATAAAGTAGCCTATGTTTAAGCTTAGATTATCAACTATATTTATGCCAAAATTCATTACAATCGGTCAAGCGGTTTAGATTTTTCATATAAACTTTCATCCCCTATTTCAACCCTTTAAAGGTTGATTTTTGAAAAACTAAGTAGCCTATGTTAGACCCAGTCACTTTTACTACTTTCATTCTAAATCGGACCAGTAGATTAGCCGTGAAAGCGTGACAGACATTCGCATTTATAATATAAGTATGGATTACTAAAATAAATATTATTAATATTACTGGACCACGACTGGCCCCAACCTATATAAGCCATTTCTTGATGTCCAGCGGAAAGTTTAGAACGGGATATCTCGATACGGGGTTCTCTCTGACTACCTTATGACATGCGGGAAAAAGCGTGAAGCTGTAAAAAATAAGAGATAATTCATAAATAATGATTAAAAAAGGCAACATCATCGTCTAAATTAATCAAAATGAATGGCAGAGTTTCATTTGAACGTATTTTTTTCATATTTTCAAAGATGAAAGATAAATTTTGTAACAGATCGTTTTTTATACGATGTTTTTTAATTCAAACAGTATTTTAATTAATATTTCATTTAATCTATATTAAGGATCTTTTTGAAATAATATTTATTTTAAATTATGTATAGAAGGAGTTTGAAGTTTCAAATCGTAGGTGAAATGTTATGTCAATAACCTTTTACCATTATGAAAATGGAGACCATCATAGTACAGTGTCTGACTGTAAGCTTGATTAATTGTGGGTTCGATTCCCACTCGGGGAATTATACGGGGATTTATACAACAAAACAAGACAAAGCGCAGCGTTGAGTCCCGTATTCGCTTTTCGTCCGAAATTTAGACACGTAATATCTAGATTTCGAACGAATAGCGGAGAGGGGAGTGTCTTGACCTTAAATTCTCTCTGACTACCCTGCTATTTAATCGATAGCGTGAAGTAGTAAGAACCACTTAATATAGTGGTATAAATATCTTGGCAAATAAATCTATAATCAAGCTTTTGACCTTCAAATATATTGACGTGCCACGTGCACATCAAAGTGAACTTTTAAGTAGCAAATTCGATTTTTCAAACATTAAAATAATTCAGACTAAATATATCTTTTTTAATTTGCCTAATGTGAATATCACTTTAAATGTTAAAAGTATTAAAACCATTCTTTTGATTCATTAATTTGTAAAGACGAAATGAACGAATTGAAGTGGCCATCGTGGCCCAGTGGTTTACTAGTAGTTGTCGGTTCTACTCCCACTTGGTGGAATTCTATGTTATATATATAGCTGCTTTTAATTTTAAATTTATCTATATATAAAAGATTTTCCGCATATCTGGGAAAGAAGATCTAGAGTGAAGACACTACGTTTTAAAAAATAGGCAAAAAGGTTTTTAAGGGATGTGGAGTATCAGAGATGAAAAATGGAAAAAAGCAGCCAAATAGATTTAGACTTCCTTAGAAGTAGCCATCGTGGCCTGCGCCACGGTTACTATTAGTTGTCGGTTCGACTCCCAGTTGGTGGAATTCCGGTTTCAACGACGTACCATATCTTAATTATATTAGAAGGAAATAATCAAACACAAAATATTTTTTATTCAAGGCAAGTCATACCGGAAGCTACCACAGGTGAGAAAAATTGCTATTTCAAAATATATATATTGTTAATAATTTCACAAGTAATTCTGCATTAATTAGAGCTTAAACAGTAGACTTCTTATATACAGATTTAATAGAGAAGAACATAGTGTCTTAACACTAGGTTCTGTTTGACTAACCTGCTATGCGGCGAAAAACGTTAAGCTGCTTTTTTCAAGTCATTAGTCGTTTAACAGTTGTGAATTCGATTCCCGCTCGATTGAATGACTACATTTAAATATTCATTTCTTCACTCTGGTACAAACGACAAAGCAAAGCGCGGCGTTAAGTTCCATCAATTAATACGCAATGTCTCGTTTTCGCGCGGAAAGTCGAGAACGGGATATTTTGACATTAGCTTCTTTCTGACTACCCTACTACATGGGAAAAGGGGATAAGCTGTTTTTTTTATAAAGAAATCGAATTCACAACTTCCGTTTTGCCAGTCACAGTCACTCAAAAAAAAGTTACAACAAAAATTCCTTGCAATTAAACATAAAGAACCACAATATTAACTGAGCTGTCATATAAAAAAATATATTAAAATTTCGTTCCAAAAAATGTTTTCACCAAAAAAAGTTATTGTAACTTTTTTTTTGTGAACCCGGTCTCTAAAGTTTTATTTTTTGCGAATTGAATTTTTTATTCTCCTTTGTTTGGGGATTACTTTAAATTATGATAATTATGAGTGTCGTTAAAAGAATATTGTCAATTTGTTAGCTTCGTTACAGGATAATAATAATAATTTGGGCGTTTTCTTCTATTTTATATAAAACTAGTCGTTACCCCCACGGCTTCGCCCGCTTCATCAAAGTGACCGACTTCTATATAAACTTTCAACCCCTATTTCACCCTCCTAGGGGTAGAATTTTCACAATCACTAATATGAAAATAACTAAAATACTAAAAACTGATAGACTGGACTTTCATACAAACTTGCAAGCCCTATTTAACCGCCTCGAGGGTTGAATTTCCAAAAAGTGAGCGTCTGCTTTATAAATGAAACATAAAATAAAAATTTGATTATACTTCTTTAATGTATAGTGTGTATTTAATGTTGATACTATACATTAAATACTCACTATGCATCTAAAAATGGGGATCAAACCTCCAACCATTACCAGATCTAGAAAATATCTTTGAAGGTACAACTTCAACTCCCGGCGATCTGACACATATGCAAATACATACGTACTTACGCGAACATTATATGCTGCTATGGGATTCTTGTCTCTTAACATATTTTCATTCAGTAGGCACATGCTAATAATTTTAGACACAATTTTTCTAGAAAAAGTATCGTAATACAATGTTCAAATCCAAATACTATAATTTCGAATATGAACGGAGTTTAAACAAGAGCTGTCAATAGCTGTCAATAACAGATTTTTAAAAAATAACAGCGCCTGCGTTAAAAGTAATATCAAACAAAAAAGTAAAAGTCGGCTCTGATAGTTGCGAAGGGGCACAAGGTGTGACTGTAAACGTGACTGGTTGTGGGTTCGGTTCCCACTCGAAGAACTGACGTCAGAATCAGTACTTCATTTTCTTCGCTCTAGGGTCGAGGTAGAGCTCAGCTATGATTCCTACCACTTAACGCGTAATGCTACCGGAATTATAATATAGGTAGCTGATGTAATAAGGAGTAACTTATCCTACTTTTATTTTAGAAATAGCGGATGCTCGCGGCTTTGCCGCATATACTTCGTGGCTGTTTCGTTATATTGTAACCCTCGGGGGTGGGTTTTTGAAAAGTAAAGTAGTCTATGTTTAGGCTTGGATTATCAACTATATTTATGCCAAAATTTATTATATTCGGTCAAACTTTCATCAATCTATTTCAACCCTTTAGAGGTTGATTTTTGAAAAAATAAGTAGTCTATGTTTGGCCCAGTAATTTTTACTACTTTCATTCTAAATTTCATCCAAATCGAACCGGTAGATCAGCCGTGAAAGGGTGACAGACAAACAGACAGACATTTTCACATTTATAATATAAGTATGAATTGTACATTTTTTAATTCAACGCGCATGAAGTCGCGAGCAGAGCTAGATTAAAATAATAAAGAAGACATTCTTAGATTTCAGGTCATATCTACAACATAGGTGTTACATACCACGAGTATACACGATAAGTAACACGTGCGCTCTTACGTTCGACGTTGACAGAATACATTTATATTTAAACTAGCTGTCCGCTCGCGGCTTTGCCGCGTAACTACATACATAGCTGTTGCGGTGTATTGCAACCCTAGGGGATGGATTTTTGAAAAATAAAGTAGTCTATATTTAACCTTGGATTATCTACTATATTTATGCCAAGTTTCATTACAATCGGTCAAGCGGTGTAGATTTTTCATACAAACTTTCACCCCCTATCTCAACCCTTTAGAGGTTGATTTTTGAAAAAATATGTAGCCTATGTTAGACCTCTGCTAATCTACTGACTACTTTCTTTTTTTTTTAGCATCACGCTGTATCCCGCACACAGCAGGGTAGGCAGAGGGAACCTAGTGTCGTGTGTGAAGACACTCCGTTCCCCACTTTCCGCCGAATTCAGAGGCATTGCGTGTTAAGTTGCGTAACTTAACGCCGCGCTTTACCTCGATGCCAGAGCGAAAAAAATGGAAATATAATATCCACTCCTCGAGTGGGAATCGAACCCACAACCACTCGTTTACAGTCACACGTTCGTGCCACTGCGCCACGACTGGCCCCAATATGATTCCCATTTTATAATTTTCTACCATTTTTCAAATTAAAACTTTAACTTTGTAGCATAAATGTGTGTATTTCACAGTCTTTTCAGTCATATTTCATACAAGTTATTAAAAGGCTCGGCTGCATACGACTGAGGGCTCATTGAGATCTAACTAGATGCTGATAGAACACGCTCCTCTTAATTAGCGATAACTAAGTGTGTACAAATAAAAACATATAAATATACTACATTGGGTTAGCGTCTGACTATAAAGACGATTGGTTCCAGGTTCGATTCTTGAGACATTGCGTAATTAAGTGGCGGAACTTAGGGGTCAGTCGTGATGCAGTGGCATGAATGTGCGACTGTAAACGACTGGTTGTGGATTCGATTCCTACTCGAGGAGTGGAAATATTTAATATTTTCATCTCCTTCGCTCGAAGCTAAAAAAAATATATAGTAGAGTGGGTTAGCATCTGACTGTAAACACGATTGGTTGTGGGTGGCGATTCTTATTTGGTTTGGAGTGGTAAGGTTTAATTTGGTAAGGCAACGCACAGCATAGATATAATCCAAAAGAATTAATGTCTTGGATACAAGTGGAAAGTTAAGGGAAAACGGACAGTAGATTTAATCCAGCCATAATAAGTGTAGCTGAAAAAATACAAATAGATAATATGTGGTGATAATACCTGTTGTTGTTTAGAAATATATATACAAAAAAGTTCTTTCTATACAAAGGCAGGGAGCAAGTTCGATTTTTGAAGATTTTTTTTAAGGCACATGAAAAATATTGAGTTTTTGAGTTGCGCCACTCATCATGCAATGCCTCGATTTCAGCGTAAAGTATCTAAATCTAAAGGACCGAGTATTTTGACACTAGGTCTTTTTTAACTGCCCCACTATAAGAGATAAGGCTAATAAAACATTATAAGTTCCGCCTTTTAACACGCAAAGTCTCAATTTTATGGAGAAAGTGGAGAGCGGAGTGTCTTGACACTATATTTTCTCTGACTACCCTGCTCTGTGGCCAGTCGTGGCCCAGTGGCACAAGAGTGTGACTGTAAACGACTCGTGGGTTCGATTCCCACTCGAGGATTGGAAATTATATTTCCATTTTCTTCGCTCTGGTGTCGAGGTAAAGCGCGGCGTTAAGTTCCGCCACTTAACACGCAAGCCTCTGAATTCGGCGGAAAGTGGGGAACGGAGTGTCTTAACACTAGGCTCCCCCTGCCTACCCTGCTGTGTGCGGGATACAGCGTGAAGCTAAAAAAAATATATATATGAAGGCGGCATTTTTGCGATACGGTTGTTATACGTTCGATTCCCACAAGCTAGTGATCTATATATATAGGAATGCTTGCCCTGATTCACTCACAAGCTGATTTATCATCGCCGAACCGAAACTACTGAACTAGACACCTGATTTTTCATTATATAATATTTTTATATGAGGTTTTCGTATTGAAATCAGAATACGCTCACAAGCGTGGGTCGATTCTCCACTTGGGTTTTAAGAATATATTTATAACTAATGACCTGCCCGCGGCTTTGCTTGCGTTAATAAACAAACAAGCAAAATATACCTTATTGCACACACAATTACAGACATACTCGTACATATACAAGAAATAATTAGAAAAATAAGCAACAAGGCGGCCTTATCGCTTAAAACGGTCTCTTGCAGGCTACCTTCGGATGTAGGAATTGTATAATATGATAGTAGGCGGTGCAATGTACACGATATTTACACGTTAAACATATATTAAGAACATACAACCACAGTGGCCAGTCGTGGGGCAGTGGCACAAGCATGTGACTGTAAACGACTGGTTGTGGGTTCGATTCCCACACGAAGAGTGGAAATTATATTGCCATTTACTTCGCTCTGGTCTCGAGGTAAAGCGCGGCGTTAAGTTCCGCCCCTTAACATGCAAGCCTTCGAATTCGGCAGAAAGTGGGGAACGGAGTGTCTTAACACTAGGTTCAGGTAGGCATTTATTTGTATAGATTTTAACCTAATATATTTTTTTATGTATTACTTCTTATATAACTAAACGAATACACGCCACAAAGCTCTTTATCCTACACGAGGCTTACAATAAAAAACTTAAACATACTCAACTAACTTTAAAGTAACAAATGACGGAGTGGCAAAAACAAGCAAACTTAGACTTTAGCTTTAAAGAAATAAGGTCGACATTTGAAAGAATCCTATATTAAAACTAATGGTGGTGTCACGTGGCACAGTTTATACGATCTGCTTCATACTGGATATTACTTGAAATTCCCTTTCAGAAAATATAAACTGAAATTTCACGCGTTTTTCAACAAAAAAAGGTTAAAATCTCTAGCTTTTGAGTCTTGTTGGACATTTATATGCGTTAGTAAGTGTTAGTATATTTTAGAGGCATATAGAACATTAGAATATAATATTGTGGCCAGTCGTGGCCCAGTGGCACAAGAGTGTGACTGTAAACGACTGGTTGTGGGTTCGATTCCCACTCGAGGAGTGGAAATTATATTTCCATTTTCTTCGCTCTGGTGTCGAGGTAAAGCGCGGCGTTAAGTTCCGCCACTTAACACGCAAGCCTCCGAATTCGGCGGAAAGTGGGGAACGGAGTGTCTTAACACTAGGTTCCCTCTGCCTACCCTGCTGTAGCGGGATATAGCGTGAAGAATATAATATCTACTATAATATAAAAAAGAAGAAACGTTTGTAACTTCACTTATAAGGGGTTATCTTCGGAAATACATAACCGGTCTTGAAAATTCTTTCACAATTAGAAAGCTAGGCTATTCAAGAGTACTATAGGCTATATTTTATTATAATTGAACAGAATCCTAAGTCAATATTAATTTAGAATGCTAAAGGAGCTTAAATAGGGGATAAAGATGCAGATACTGTATATTAGGTACGCACAAGTAATGCAGTAAGAATATATTTGTTTCACTCTCTATTTTTCGCCAAGAATAACTTATAGTGTGTCGGATGGTTAAACTCAGGGAAGTAAGTTAATAAAAAGCAGTTAAAAGAGGATCATTCCATGTAAAATATTAAAAAAAAACATGAAAATTTAAACGTTAGCTTAGTGAGGCATTTGGACGATTTCCGATAGGTGCGGATTCGAAACTTAAAAAAAAGTTATTAAACATTAGTGTGACGTGGACACTATTTATAATGAATAAATACAACAACAACAAAAAAGTTGGAGCCAGTCATGGTGCAAGGGCACGAAGTGTGACTGAAAACGGTTTTAGATTCTATTCCCACTCAAGGAATGGAAATATTTCATATATTCATTTGCTTCGTTCTGGTGTCGAGGCAAAGCACATCGTTGAGTTCTGCCACTCAACACGTAAAACCTTCAGAATTCGGAAGGAAGTGGGGAACGGAGTGTCTTAACACTAGTTTCCCACTGCCTACCCTGCTGTGTGCGGGATACAGCGTTAAGCTAAAAAAAGTATAAGATTTTCGACATAACTGGGCGTTGTGAATATCCTTTCAAAAAATACTACATTTTAGCGGCTTTTTGTTTCTCTGCTAAGCTTTGGAACACAAATAAAAATATTACGTTAAGCTTAAAATGAGCTTAAATTCTGTTATCTGATGATTTAAAAGGATTTTTACTGCAATTTATAACGAAAGCAGGTAAAATTATAATATTTTCGTTTATTTGAATATAAAAACTACAGACACCTGGTCTTTATCCTCTTTTCCTTAATATTATTTCATTCAGAACTAAAGCTTTGTGGTGTATAAGTTAAGATAAGCATGTTATTTCTACTCTACTTATTTGTAGAGTTACTTTAATTCCGCTACTCAGTATATGATGTCTAAATTTCAGGACGAAATTAAAGAATGGAACGTGTTGATAGTAAAATCTCTTTGACTACCCTATTGTGAGGGAAAAAGCGTGAAGTTATTGTTTGTAGCTTCACGCGTTATCCCGCACACAGCAGGGTAGGCAGAGGGAACCTAGAATTAAGACACTCGGTTCCTCACTTTCCGCCGGATTAAGAGGCATTGCGTGTCAAGTAGCGGAACTTAACGACGCGCATTGTCTCGATACTAGAGCGAAGAAAATGGAAATATTAAATATTTCCACTCCTCGAGTGGGAATCGAATCCACAACCAGTCGTTTACAGTTACACGTTCGTACCACTGCGCCACGACTGGCCCCTGAAACGAAGGTTTTAATTTATATTATAAAATATCTGCGTTTAGATTTTACTATGAGAGACCTGGATACTGGTAAATGGATGCTGTAATCCCGATTGGTTTTGGGTTCGACTCTCATTCGGTGGCAATGATTTAATAAAAAATATATAAATACGTATTCAGCGTTTTACAGAAAGATAACAACTTAATATAGCCTAAAGATTAATATTGTTTTGCTTATTTTTATTAAATGTACCTTGAAACAGTAATAATTTAGAAGAGCTCGTCTGAAATTTTAGTGCAGAGTAATGAAATTCATAAGTCGTTATTGTATTCTTTGAAAGTTTAATATAATTTTAATAATATTAAATGGTTTTTTTGTATACAGTAAAGAAAATCTATTTGACGACATTTAAATAGAACATAAGCATCTTCATGCTTTTGTTCACATATGCAGAGAGAGTGTTAAGACATTTCGTTTTTCACTTTCTGCGAGAAATTAAGACTGCATTTTGTTTTTTTACCAGAACGGAGAAATAGAATAATTTAAGTAAAAATTTTCCCCCGAGTGAAAATAGAACCCACAACCATCGCGTTTAGGAGTATATATATGTAACACAGTGTCCCACTGCGGTACAAGATCTCGATTTTTTTTAAATATAACCTCTAAAAATAATATTTTAATGATGAAGCGTAGAGGCTCAGAGTGAGCCTGTAAAACGACTGGTTGTGGGTTCGATTCCAACTCGAAGAGGGAAAATATTTATTGTTTCCATTTTCTTCGCTCTGGTATTGACGCAAAGCTCGGCGTTAAATTCCACCACTTAAAACGCAATGAATCTGAATTCAGGGAACAGAGTGTCTTAACACTAGGTTCCCTCTGCCTACCCTGGTGTTTGCGGGATACAGCGTGAAACTAAAAAAACTCATTCATAACCGTGACTCCTTATTATAATATCAGATATAAAATCAGAATCAGGTGGAATATTACAATAAGTCTCGTCAAAATCAGTTTAGCTTTCCAAAATTAAGCTGAAGCAAACGGATAGATAGACAAAAATTAAAATATAGCTTCTTCCCCCGAGTGAGAATCGAACCCACATCACGTTTAAACTCAGACACAGTACCACTTCACCTCATTTATTTATTTATATAGACTACTTATCTATTTTGCGGCGTTAAGTTCCGCCACTTAACACGCAAGCCTCTGAATTCGGCGGAAAGTGGGGATCGGAGTGTCTTAACACTAGGTTCCCTCTGCCTACCCTGCTGTGTGCGGGATACAGCGTGAAGCTAAAAAAAAAAACTTATCTATTTTTTGCTCATAACCAGATGTACTCAACATTTTATATATAAAATTTTGTAAGAAAACAGGTGTCCTAGATTTAAAAAACTTACACAATTTACGCTTTAAAGCTCTCTCATAAAGTTTCTAGGGCGGAGATATTTTTATATACATAGCTTATGTTTATACTAGCGGTGTATTGGTAAAGGAAATATTTTATGAAAAATTTAAGCAGAAAGGCTAATAAATGTTGCCATTGTAGTGCAGTGGGACAGCGTTTGATTGTAGAGGATTGGTTGTAGGTTCGATTTCCCGAAGATATACTACAGTTTTTCGGGTAAAGCAGAGTAATAAGATAGATTCCCGTGGGGGGACGAGTTAAGAATACAATTCCCCCCCGCCGCTGGGTAGCATCCTGTAAAAGGCGGGTAACCCAGTAGTTTGGTGGTAGGAGATTCGTTCTCCAACTGGCTCGCGACCACAATCATGACAAAGACGAACCGCCAAATATCTTATGATGTGTTCCGGTTCGATGGCATGTAAGCCAGCTCTCCCTATTCCCACCATTCCCATCCTTCCTCCCTCCTTCTGTCCTACATTCCCAAGGCTGGCAACGCATCCATAACTTGATTGTTGTGGATGTCTATGGGCGAAGGTAACCACTTAAGGTGGGCCTTCAGCTCGTTTGCCTCCTTTATTCCATAAAAGATAGACGCCGCATTAACGCCGCAATTTTTAAAATTTTAAAGAAGGGAGATTTTTAAAATAATTAAACATAATCTATTCTCTGGGGGGAAATTGAACCCAAAAATCGTTTGCTGTCATTCGCTCTTCCACTGAGTCATGACAGCCTCATGATTAAATTCATGCGTAAAATGTGATCGGAATTAAAATTTGGGTTCATCGTACGTGACGCCCTAATTTACTTAAATTACAAGTTAAGTAAATAATGCTTATTCAGTCAATTACTAACGAGTCAGATAATTTTTGTATCAAAATGTTCTTTTTTTGAGGCAATCTTTGGTGGTCTGACAGCGTCTGAAAGTAAACGCGATTGAATGTGGGTTCGATTTCTACTCAGGGGAATGATCAAGTCAAAGTCAAAGTCAAATAATTTTATTCAAAATAAGAAGTTATATGCTTCATTTCTCGAACGTTAAACAATTTACCACCGGTTCACTAAAGTTAATGCCTCAGACGTGAGAAGAACAGGCGCAAAACACGCAGCGGGACTTTTTTAATTCAACTATTAGCAGGTCATATACTATTTTGATTTCTCCAGTCAATTACCACAGACAAAACGCGGAGCTTAGTTACGAAATTCAACACACAATGTCACGATTTCGTTGCGAAGGGGAAAACGGAGTGTCTTGACACTATTCTCTCTCTGACTACCCTGTTCTGCGGGAAAAAATGAAGCTACTTATAACACAAATAACCTTAAATAAGAGATCTTGAAGTTTATAATTTATATTAGTACTGATGTTTCAGTTTTCACTTCTAAATAAATATCCACGAATAATTGACTACTCCAAACTCGTGAAATAACTTTGCTTAGTAAAGTAGCTCCTTTGGAGAGTTATCTGTCTTAGGTATATAAACATTGCGGTGAAACTTTCTCATTCAAATATATATTTTTCCTTGTGTATTTTGCGTATTTTTTGTATGAAAAAAGATGAATATGGCATACGAGTATGTTCTCATATTCTATTTTGTTAAGAAATATTAGATATTGAGTTATGGGGCCAGTCGTGGCGCAATGGCACAAGCGCGTGACTGTAAACGACTGGTTGTGGGTTCGATTGCCACTCGAGGAGTAGAAATATTTAATATTTCTATTTTCTTCGCTTTGGTGTCGTGGCAAAGTTAGACGTTAAATTCCGTAACTTAACCCGCAATGCCTCAGGATATGGCGGAAAGTGGGGAACGGAGAGTTTTAACACTGGTTTCTCTCTGCTAAAAAAAAGAGTTGTGTGAGGCTTTAGTATTAAAATTTATCGGATAAGATACACAGCTTCAAGCTTTTTCCTGTAAAGATACTCCGTTTTTCCGTTGAGCGGTGGAACTCAAGACCATGCTTTAGACAAGCATTGGAAACGATTTTTTTACTTAAAAACAACACACAATTATATTGAAAAAGACATTTGAAGAAAACGTATAAAAATATTAACGGTAGACGATATTCAGTCGGTGTACGAACCCGCACGTCTTGTACACTATCTATTCTCCACGCTATGCCTAAATTCGTGAATTTGCTTATTGAAGTCCAGTGGCGTGGCGCAGTGGCACAAGCGTGTGACTGTAAACGACTGGTTGTGGGTTCGATTTCGACTCCATTTTCTTCACTCTGATGTCGAAGCAAAGCGCGGCGTTAAGTTCCGCCACTTAACACCGTACTCGATGGAAAGCGGGGAACAGAGTGTCTTAACACTAGGTTCCCTCTGCTTACCCTGCTGTGTGCGGTATACAGCAAGAAGCTAAAAAAAAGTTATTGAAGAGCGAAGCTCAACGCCGTACATTCTTGTTATCAAAACGAAAAAAAATTATATTCATATATAATTTCTTCGAGCTGGGATACTCTTAAGTGTCGGTATTCAACAAATAATATATACTCGTACATTCTTGCCTTACTTTTTTAAATATATAAAAAACTAGCGGCCCGCTCGCGGCTTCGCCGCGTGAACTATTTCGTTATATTGCAACGCTTGGGGGCGCATTTTTAAAAAATAAAGTAGCCTATGTTTAAGCTTAGATTATCAACTATATTTATGCCAAAATTCATTACAATTGGTCAAGCGGTTTAGATTTTTCATATAAACTTTCATCCCCTATTTTAACCCTTTAGACATTATTTTTTAAAAAAAATAAGTAGCCTATGTTAGACCCAGTCACTTTTACTACTTTCATTCTAAATTTCATCCAAATCGGACCGGTAGATTAGCCGTGAAAGCATGACAGACAAACACACAGACTTTCGCATTTATAATATAAGTATGGATAAATATATATTTAAAAATATATTCCACAAATGGAAAACCCATGGCTATTATATTACAAGCAAAGAACATTCATAGAATATGACATTTCGCTGAGGGATAAATTTTGGACAATCTTAACCGCAGATGTCGACCGACTTAGACAAATAGCGGCAGCGGCTAGGGATACCATAATATAGGTGTTTTGAAGATAATAAAGCCAGTAATTAAACTATATAACTGTGGCCTGTCGTGGCCCAGTGGCACAACCGTGTGACTGTAAACGACTGGTTGTGGGTTCGATTCCCACTCGAGGAGTGGAAATATTTAATATTTCCATTTTCTTCGCTCTGGTGTCGAGGTAAAGCGCGGTGTTAAGTTCCGCCACTTAACACGCAATGCCTCCGAATTCGGCGGAAAGTGGGGAATGGAGTATCTTAACACTAGGTTCCCTCTGCCTACCCTGCTGTGTGCGGGATACAGCGTGAAGCTGAAAAAAAAATTAAACTAAAAGTTTATATATAGATAAACTCTAAAACCATTTAACAACTTTAACTCTAGATTTGTGAATTTGTATTTCTCTTGCATGGTCTGATTGTAAACGTGATTGGTTGTGGGTTTGATTTCTACTAGGAAAATAATCATAATTTAATTATTTTCATTTTTCACTTTTGATAAAGAAGAACTGCATTAAGGTCCTTTAGGAATGTCTTGAGTCTAGATTATCTCTGCCTACCCTGCTATGGAGGAAAAACGTATAGTTTAAAACAGCATTACCACCAGAAATATGCCCTAATTGTGCAAGCAAGACGTTTCCTAATTTGTTCAGGATAGTGTCAACTAACGAGTTTTAATGTAAACTAAATGTAGATCCGTTGACGTGTGAAATACACGCTTTGCCTTGGAGTAAAATAATTTAAATATTTATATCGTGAAAATATAAAAAAGCACCATATCTAACGTTGAATTCCACCACTCGATATGTAGTTTTTCGGTCGAAAAATGGAGAACGCCACTCCACTCTCCGCTCTTTAGTCACTACGTTTCTCTCTGACTATCCTGCTATGTGGCAAATTCTGTGAAGCAGGTAATATGGCAATTTTTTACTGAAAATTGTATTTTTTATTTTGACACGTTGACTTCGTCGAGGTATCGTTGAAAAATCATTGTTGAAATTTCAGTTTTGAACTAAAATCACTGACATTTCGGATTTTAGCCAACTCTAAATATGAACAATGTACACACGTCAAGAAAAAAATATTACTCGGTTTTACGAAAATTTGGTTGATAGTGAAAGTCAACGTGGTAAAGTGAATAAGAAGTTACCTTACCAGTCTATTTGATAATACTGATACGTATATAATATACATAGTAATATTTATTTTACTAACTTCCATATGTCGTATTTGAGGACAGGGGTCTAACTGTAATCACGATGGTTACGGGCCATACTCCCACATAATAGATTTATATTTGAATTATTTTCATTTTTACGTTCTGGTGATAGGAAAAATCGCGGCGTTGAGTTCCACCTCCATAATGTCGCATATTTATTGAATGTCGTGAATATTATCAGTTTCTGAATTAATGAATTTGTATTAAATATATTGGTTATATTTATACCTTTTATACTATAGTTTTAGCTTTTCAAAATATCACACTCCATTCCCACACAATTTTTTTTAAATAAAAGAATTCACACTTGTTCTACGACGAAATTATTAATTTATACAAAGCGCGGCGTTTAGTATCGCCACTCTTAACATTAGATTCTCTTTGACTACCTTGCTAAATGAGAAACAGCATGAACCAAAAATATGTTTAGAAAACGTATAAAAATTTCGCTGCGTTCTGCGTTTCTGCGTTTATACGTGTACTAAATGTCCTTTTCAATTTCATAAGTGTGTGAATAACATTTTAACATATTAAAAAGCATGAAACAAGTTATTTTACACGTATAAATATAATTAAACACGAAAACAAACAACTATATCAGAGCAAACCGGATGTATCCCAAAGCGCCAAATCGCATGGTATCCCCTAGCTTATCCAAGCACCTGGACCTTTATTGATTTACGTAATTACTTCACTTATACGAGTATAGCCACTGGCGATATGGACAGAGCAGACTTCAACTAATCTAATTTTGGGGCTTCTGAATATTTATATGTTAATAATATTTTATTCTTATTTGATAGTGGCCAGTCGTGGCCCAGTGGCACAAGAGTGTGACTGTAAACGACTGGTTGTGGGTTCGATTCCCACTCGAGGAGTGGAAATTATATTTCCATTTTCTTCGCTCTGGTGTCGAGGTAAAGCGCGGCGTTAAGTTCCGCCACTTAACACGCAAGCCTCCGAATTCGGCGGAAAGTGGGGAACGGAGTGTCTTAACACTAGGTTCCCTCTGCCTACCCTGCTGTGTGCGGGATACAGCGTGAAGCTATAAAAAAAAAAAAAAAAAAAAAAAAAAATCTTATTTGAGGTCAGTTGTGGCTCGTGGACACTTTTCGCGACCAATGTCATGTCAAAGACGAATCGCCAAATATCTAATGATGTGTTCCGGTTCGATGGCATGTAAGTCAGCTCTCTCCCTAACCCCACCATACCCGTCCTTCTTCCCTCCTTTACCTTTCCCCTCTTAAGGTTGGCAACGCATCCACAACTCTTCTATTGAGAGTAGTAAACTGAAATTTAGCATAAAAGTGTCTCGACGAGTAAACAAGAAATAATGACATTTAACGTTTAATGAAAAACAAATGTCTGACATTTGTCAGAGAGACCTAGTGTCAAGACACTCCACCTTTCTCCTTGAACGAACAAACAAGACATTACGTGTTGAGTGTTGGTACTTAATGCTGATAAAAATGAAAATTTAAGTACTATCGTTCCCCTGAGTCGAATCGAACCTACATCCATCGTGTTTACAGTCAGTCGCTGTACTACTGCGCCACGATGGCGTCTTTGCCACGGTTCCAAATTCATAGTCAGGCAAATAGAATCGTTCGTTCGCCATGTGTTCATGGATCGACCTTAGCGTTTAGAGCGCTTTGTCGGTTTCCATAAGACCCAGATTCAACTGCGTTCAAATCTTTATCTTTTTTTTTTTTTTTTTTTTTTTTTTAGCTTCACGCTGTATCCCGCACATAGCAGGGTAGGCAGAGGGAACCTAGTGTTAAGACACTCCGTTCCCCACTTTCCGCCGAATTCGGAGGCTTGCGTGTTAAGTGGCGGAACTTAACGCCGCGCTTTACCTCGAAACCAGAGCGAAGAAAATGGAAATATAATTTCCACCCCTCGAGTGGGAATCGAACCCACAACTAGTCGTTTACAGTCACACGCTTGTGCCACTGGGCCACGACTGGCCCTGGCACTGGTTTTCTATAAATGTTAATTTCTCTAAAATCATAGCAATTACGCCTCAATTACCACTAACTAGCCAAATAAAGCGCGAAGGTTAAAAAAACATCTAACATAATATCACACTAAATGTAACAGAAACTGAAACAGAAACAAAAATACATTCTTTTAAACTCGACTATTGTACACTGTCAAGAACATAAGCCTGGTTTAAAGTGGCTTTACAAAACGTAATCTCGCTGTTTGTTGTCCACTCTAAGGTTAGTCTCAAGAAAGACTTACTCGAATGACTTCTTGAAATTTTCTTTGGATGAAAATGAATATTCGTGCGTGAATGTTTTATTCTATTTTAGTAATCGATGTGCATGCGACTTCGTCCGCGTAGAATTTTAAACTGAAAGTACTAAGCCTAAGTTGAATGGCTTACCAGCGGCAGTGTTTCCAGTTCGATACGACTTGGGTACCTTCAAAAAGCGCGCTTACCTCCACCTCAAAGGCCGGCAACGTCCCTGTAGCTCCTCTGGTGTTGCACGGGGCCGTGGGCGACGGTGTTCACCTAACATTAGGTGACCCGAACGCTCGTTTGCCTTGTCCTTTATAAAAGAAAATAAATAAAAAATAAATCCTCATTATATCAGCTAGCATCACCGGCAAATGTCAGTGAAAATACCGTCAAAATCGGTCCAGCCGTTACTGATAAGTCGAAACAAAGAAAAAAATCACACAAAAATTAAAAAAAAAATGTTATTTTGGTATATATACCGTATGTGTATATGTAAAATAATTTAGTAAAAAGCATTTCTTTTATTATTACAAACAGACCCACTCAGTGAACGCTCTGGTGAACAATATAAAGGACGGCGTTAAGGTAAGGTACAGGTCTAAATGCAATGCCTCAAATTCAGGTATAAATTGGAGAACAGGGCGCCTTATAGGCTCTTTTCAGCTATCCTGCTATGCGGGGAAATAGTGTGTAGCCGAAAAAAAAAAATTTTTAAGAAAGCCCAATAAATATAGCTTCACGCTGTATCCCGCACACAGCAGGGTAGGCAGAGGGAACCTAGTGTTAAGACACTCCGTTCCCCACTTTCCGCCGAATTCGGAAACTTTGCGTGTTAAGTGGCGGAACTTAACCTACCCAATAAATATAAGACAAATTCGGAATATTAAAAAAATCTATTATCTACCTTATCACAATACGAAACGAATCATAAAAATACATACAAAAAATATTTATTCTTTACCTAGATACCGTGGAAGACAAGATTTTCCAGATATCGAGGGAAAACCGGAAGGGATATCCGCCGAGTAATGAATCGGGAGATCGAAATAGAATTTAAGGCGATCGCTCCTTTTATCTGTACGATATTAAGCCGCTCCAATAACGTCTAATCTTATGAAAGTTTTCTATAAACACAAGTAAGGTAAAATTATATACATATAATTTAAATATCATTTTTTTTATTTTTTTTTAATTTCACGCTGTATCCCGCACACAGCAGGGTAGGCAGGGGGAACCTAGTGGTAAGACACTCCGTTTCCCACTTTTCGCCGAATTCGGAGGCATTGTTAAGTGGCGGAACTTAACGCCGAGTTTTACCTTGACACCAGAGCGAAGAAAATGAAAATGTTAAATATTTCCACTCCTCGAGTGAGAATCGAACCCACAACCAGTTTACAGTCACACGTTTGTGCCACTGCGCCACGACGGGCCCCAAATTTAAATATTGTTTCCTTATATATGCTATGAGTCCGTCATGGCGCAGTAGACAATGTCTGATTGAAACGCGATGCACGTGGGTTCGATTGTCACGTGAAGGAATGATTATATTTCAAATTGCATTTCTTCATTCTGGTGTCATAGACAAAGCGCGGTGTTAGGTTTTTACTACTATAGTCGAATAAGATGTTTTTTTTTTAATTCTATATTATTACTCTACGAACATAAGATCTGCACCTTTTTTAACAATATTCTTCGTTTATCATGTACAATACACTGTTTTTTTACAATTTCAGTACTTAAAACTAAGACTTAAAGAATATATCTTAAGAGAGTCCAGTTATTACAAATTGCCCGTTTTCATGTTAATACAACTTATGATATAAATATTAAACGTAACCTAACTTCTTTTATTATAAGTGTATAACTACTATTATTTCATACATTTAAAATGTAAAAAATAAGATGTTAAGAGCAATATCAAAAATATCAATATTGTCAGTCCTACAACAAGCTAGCACCGGTGAGAAAGACAGTACTGCTGAGAAGAGCCCGAGCCATTAACTGCATTTAATTCCACACACTAACGTCAAAATAGTATTCTTGGACAGACTAACGTACCTTCCTCAGTTATATATTTATTATAATACCTATATAGTATACCTTTCAAGGTAGTTGAAGTGTGATTCAAAAACAATTAATGAACTCAATCGTAACAACTTTCAAACTATTTCACCACTGCGTGGGTTAATTTCATTTATTCTAAATATCTCAGTATAACGAAAATAAGCAAAGTTTTCTTCTAAGGTTAATAATACATATAATGTAATATTATCATAATAATAATAATAACGAAAAAATATCAAAAATTGATAAAGCTCAAAACGGTTATCCTTCGTTCATCAGCTTATCGCGAAACGTAAAAAGTAAAACTTCTGCCAATGAGCCGTCAACAACTCCAAATTGAGCACGCACAAAAGAAATCACTTTTCAAACAACTTTTCCTTTTGCAGGTAACGAGCGGGGCACAATGGCAGGGAGAAACAGGGCGGGTCCGGACACAGTCGCCCCTTTCACCTTAACAAAAGAAATAAACATAACTTAAAGAACATAAAATAAACAAAATGTGAAAACATGAGAGTTGATATCGATATCGTACTCAGCGATTCCCAAAATCTAACTCTGGACTTTAGAGATCTTTCTACATCCATGTATCTGACGGATTCTTACGTGAACAGGACTCTCGAGCTGAACGAGACCATCAACGATTTGGTGTATTCCAACCAGTTCGAAGACGATCCCATTATCGTCTTCTTTGTCATCCTAAAATGTCTTATTATGCTGTTCATCATTCTAGCAGCAATATTTGGAAACCTGCTCGTTATAGTATCTGTTATGAGGCACAGGAAGTTGAGGGTAATCACAAATTATTTTGTGGTTTCCCTTGCTTTGGCTGACATGTTGGTGGCTATTTGGGCGATGTGCTTCAACTTTAGCGTTGAAATTACAAATGGGCAGTGGCTTTTCGGATATTTCATGTGCGATGTATGGAATTCCTTGGATGTGTATTTTTCATCAGCGTCAATATTACATTTATGTTGCATAAGTGTTGACAGATACTACGCCATCGTTCAACCTTTGGATTATCCGTTGATTATGACGACCAGCAAGCTTGGGATTATGCTGGCAGTGGTCTGGTGCAGTCCAGCTCTGGTTTCCTTTCTCCCAATATTCATGGGATGGTACACTACCCACGAGCATCTGGACTTTAGGAAAAGACACCCAAAAGTGTGCAGTTTCACAGTGAACAGAGTGTACGCAGTGATATCTAGCAGTGTCAGTTTTTGGATTCCCGGAGTTATAATGCTGTTTATGTATTATCGGATATACGTGGAGGCTGACCGACAAGAGAGGATGTTATACAGGTGAGCTTATATTTCTGGTTTTCATTCGCGTTTTTAGTAGATTTAATTTTGTGATTATTTTGTTTTTTATTCTTCCTTATTATATTTAATTTGTACATAAATATATACATATATTGTGTAATAGTTGGACAATTTTTTAGTGAAAAATATTTAACTAAAATACTTTTGTAATGTAAATACTTTATTATGAATTTAAGCCATATTTTTATATAATAATATTTTCAATTTGGGATTACAATAAACAAATTTTCTTAAGGCCTTCTCTACCCTTCTGTATTTGTGGCGATTATAAAACAAAGTCGATGAAAAGGTCTCGATATATTTTTATCAGCAAAATGGAAAACAGTTGCTCTAAAGCTTCTAAGCTGATCATGAAAAAATAGGCTATATTTATATGGCTATATCTTTTAATTTGAGCGCTGCAAAGTATTAGTATTACTACAAGTCTAAAAATATAACATTGTAATAAAAAACTATAATGAAAATATCTTTCAGATTTTTTTGCAGGTTCATACTTTTTGCAATGTATAGCAGGATAGTCAGAGAAACAAAGCACTCCATTCTCCGCTTTCCGCCTGAACTCAAAACATTACACGTAAAGTGATGGAACTCAACCCCACGCTTTTCCTAATTCATCAGACTAGGGAAATTAAAATAATAAATTTGACCATTCCTCCGGCTGGATATTGAACCCACGTTATCCCACTGCTCCACGTTGGCCTCATTTCTTTTATTTATTTATTTTAATACACTATGAAATACGGCCCGTAGTTATTTTTTGATTAATATTATTTATTTATATATTAAAATATTTTTTACATTTCCATTACTCTGTTTCCTTTAAAATCTTTATAGTGCTATTCTATTTAAAACTTGAACAATATACGATTACAATATAACAGTCAATTAAAACAACGTCCTTGGTAAATCATCCTCTTGAACGGGCTAAGCTGCTTAACCGACTACGCTGCTCTCGTCTTAGCTTGTCACATTTATATAGAGATTAATGGCAAATTGTAATATATTTATACCTGCAGAGAACTATTATTTATAACTATTATTTATGTAGTATATTTCGTTCATTCATCCAGGGGCCAGTCATGGCGCAGTGGTATAAGCATGTGACTGTAAACGACTGGTTGTGGGTTCGATTCCCACTCGAAGAGTGGAAATATTTGACATTTCCATTTTCTTCGCTCTGGTGTCGAGGCAAAAGCGCGACGTTAAGTTCCGCCACTTAACATGCAATGCCATGCATAAAATGAGAGTCAGATAGAATATTACAATGAGAGTCTCGTCAAAATCAGTCTAGCTTTTCAAAATTTAGCTGAAACAAACGGATAGATTGTCACAAAAAAAATATAATATGTTATTTTGATGTATGTATCGTGCAATTAGCAAAAAACGGTTATTTTAATATTACGAATAGATACCTTAATTTTATTTATTTGTATAGATGCTTACTTTAGCCAAATATTATAATTCATTTATCCCTTATATTTTCCGATTCCTATAAATAAATATATATTATTTTTATTTCTCCGCTTTTAACACGAAATGTCGCTGATTTCAGTCGAAAGGTGATAATCGGAGTGTCTTGACGTTATATTCTTTTTGACTGCGGGCAGCAACGTATAGCTGTTTTTTCCTATATAATCACTTTAACTGTACCCAAATCCTACGCCTCTTTCCTTATAGCTTTTATAAAAAGTACATCAAAGTTTTTATTACATATAAATTATAATTCCGAGACACTATTCATTTTATAAATATATTCTTAATATAGCGACCGCTCGCACCTTCGCCTACGTAACTACACAATATTCAGGGGTTAATTTTTGAAAAAAAAAATGTAACATATGTTTGAACTTGGGTCTTTCAACTATTTTCATGTCGAATTTCATCCAAATCGGCCCAGCAGACACAAACAGACATACAGATAGACTTTCAGATCTATTATATTATCATTTAAGCGATATTGTATCCACGATATTTCACTAAAAAGCTAACCTTTAGTCAAAACTATTAACAATCCCAAAGCCACATTTGCATTTAAAATTCGGTGGAATAATTTGGTGTATCAACATCTAAAGTATATGCTTAGGTAGGTAGTAAATGTTTAGAAACAAAACTCTCTACAAAAGGACCTTTGTTACAATCACAATCAATTACCATGTTTTCATCAACGACTTAACTTTGTGTAGAATTTCAATTCGTTATTTGACAGTGGGATAGAATGCGAAAGTTTTAGTTTTAGATTTTAGCTCTGAAAATAGGTACCTGACTTATGTATGTTTGTACTAGATGCTGCCCACAGTTTAGTTCAGAATTTTTGAATCTTCTCTTATTAATTTGACTTTTTTCAAGTTTAACTATTTTTAAGGTTGTAGGCGCAGTATAACAGCGTTTGACCGTAACGCGATAGACTTGGGTTCGATTCCCTCTCGCGGGAATAATTACATTTAAATTTTTACGTCTTCGTTTCGGTACCCAAGACAGAAGCGCGGGGTTGAACTCCGACACTGAACACACAATGCCTCGATATTGAACAGAAAGTAGGGGACTGAGTGTCTTAACACTAGGTCCTCTCCCGCTATGTGGGAAAGACCGTGAAGCTGTAGAATTATTTTAAACGAAAATTTACTAAAGTTATAAAATCATATGTTGTAAATTCATTTACTTTACATTCTTATATTATGTCTTTATCTTTTTTTTTTTAGCTTCACCCTGTATCCCGCATACAGCAGGGTAACCTAGTGTTAAGACAATCCGTTCCCTACTTCCGGCACCAGAGCAAAGAAAATAGAAATAATAAATATTTCCACTCCTCGAGTGGGAATCGAACCCACAACCAGTCGTTTACAGTCACACGCTTGTGCCACTGGACCACGACTGGCCACAATCATTATCTATCAAAATAAATATAATTAAAGTGTCTATTTGTAATAACAATATATCCACTTCTTACTATATGCATAATATGTATATATACATATATAACACGCTACATATAACAAAATATCATACTTTTACAATTTTTGTATGTCTGTCTGTCCGTTTGTCAGTGTTTAGACTAGACTAAAAATAACTTAGTCTGCTTTTTTTTATTTTGACTATCGTAAAATCTGCGTAATAGCTTTTTTCCACGAAGACAAAGTCAAGCGTAACAACTGATTGATGATTTCGACCGTTTTTATTTCTCCGCTCTGGTAACGGGACAAAGTGTGGTGTTAAGTTCCACATTTCAACAAGCAATAACACGGATTCGGGTGAGTAGCCCTAGATTTTAGGATAAACAAAGACAATATGGTCTCCAGTTTTTTTGATACTGACAGATTGATATGTATGTAAATTGTTGAAAATTGAAAAAAACACAGTAAAACAACTTCTCATTGTCAGTGGATTCTTCCTTATAGAAATTACATACATTTCAATTGTTTATATAGTCTTTAATGGAATGGATGGGATATAAAAAAAAAGTTATAATTCTAAAATAAAAGTAACCTTAGTTATTATTAAAAGTCCTTTCAAAATGGATTCAGCCATTCCAGACATTAGATGGAACAAACAAACAGACAGATAAACTAAAATTGTAAAATTATTTTGATATATTTATGTACCGTGTATACATATATATATATTTAGTTAAAAGCATTTATTTTAATACTACAAACAGACACTCCAATTTCATTTATTTATATATTATTCCGTTTTACATTACAAAAATTATAAAAACAAAGTAAAAGTACTTTATAATGTAATATAATATATTGAGACATAAATATCAGATTTGAAAATAAAACCTCGGGGCCTCAAGCCATTGAATAAATAACCTGAAGTAAATCCCCTCTAAGTAGATTTTTATTAGAAAGTACAGTACTCGAGATGTAAAGTTTGGGAAATGTGGGTTTAATGATGAATGATTTATAGAAACTTTTATATTACGTATTTACAATACATATTTATGTTTGTATATGTATGTTTGTGTATGTATGTTTGTGTATGTATGTATGTGTATAATATGTGTGTGTGTGTGTGTGTGTGTAAATGTATTTAAAATACATGTGTATGTGTTTATAGGGGTAGATACGTATTTTACTGTAGATGCGATAGATTTTAATTCTCAGAGAAATAATTAACAGTTCGCCACTCAATACGCAATGTCTAAATGTCAGGTGCAAAATGAGAAACGGAGTGTCTTCACACTAGGTTATCTCTCACTGGTATAGAGATCACACACTATGATTATATTTAACAGTTTCACGCTGTATTCCGCACACAGCAGGGTAGGCAGAGGAAACTTAGTGTTAAGAGACTCCGTTCCCCACTTTCCGTCGAATTCGGAAGCATTGCGTGTTAGGTGGCAGAACTTAACGCCGCGCTTTGCCTCGACACCAGAGCGAAGAAAATGGATATGTTAAATATTTCCACTACTCAAGTGGGAATCGAACCAACAACCAGTCGCTTTACAGTCGCACTTTGTGCCTCCGCGCCACGACTGGCCCCAATACTAATAATAATTTTAAAATAAATATATTTAAGGCTACAATGTCTGCATAAACGAAGTAGCAGTCGACAATTAGTATAATATAATTTAAAAGGAAGACCTGATCAAAGATAAAGTAGAATATTCAGTAACATACGTACTCGTATAGTTCACTAATTATGAAGGGTCAAACGCAACCGATACGTTGCGGCCTCCCTTTGATGTGTGTAGAACAATGATTCAATACAAAATATATACATATAACTGTATGTATATAATGGCCAGTCGTGGCTTAGGGGTATAAAGTGTGACTGTAAACGTAGCTGGTTGTGGATTCGATTCCCACGCGAGGAATTTAAATGGTGTTGAGGCAAACGATGGTGTTGAGTTTCGCCACTTAGCTCGCAATGCCTCCAGAATTCGGCGGAAAATTAGGCATGCAGTGTCTTAACATTAGGCATAAAATAATGTATATAAAGTCATTGCATTGCATAAGGATTTACTAAAGTAATAATATCAATGTAACACGTATTGAAAATAATGAAAAAAAAAAAACATATTTTTTACATCTTCACGCTTCCGGAAGTCCGCACAGTTGGCTAGTCAGACACAACATAATAGCAAAGTCAAGTCAAGTCAAGTCAAGTCAAGGCAAGTCAAGGCAAAGTCAAAGTCAAAGTCAAAGTCAAAGTCAAAGTCAAAAAAAAATATTCAAAATAAGAAGTTACAAGCTTCATTTTTTGAACGTCAAATAGTTTACAACCGGTTCACTAAATTTAATGCTCAGATCTGAGAAGAACCGGTGCAAGAAACTCAGCAGGACTTCTTTTTTTTTAAAGTAATTGTTATATACAGATTTATTGCTGACAGTGATACTCTTGATATAGCGAGACACTCCATTCTCCACTTTCCCTCGAAAATCGAGACATTACGTATTAAGTGGTGAAAACTTAGATACTTTTGGAATTAGAGAACGTAGAAATTAAAATAATTTCAAAAATAAAATTATTCATCCGAGTAGGAATCGTTGCTTCCACGACCAACTGCGTTTACAGATAATTGCTTAAACCGCATGAAACAAAATTTTGAGTGTCGATCTATTTCGGTTCAAATGCTACACCAATATTGCACGCGTTGTAAGATATGAAACATACATTGGGGCCAGTCGTGGCACAAAGTGTGACTGTAAAGCGACTGGTTATGGATTCGATTCCCACTCGAAGAGTAGAAATATTTAATATTTCCTTTTCCTTCGCTCTGGTGTCGAGGCCAAGCGCGGTGTTAAGTTCCGCCACTTAACACACAATGCCTCCAAATCCAGTGTGAAGTGGGGATAACTCAACGGGAAATGACATCATATATATATATATATATATATATATATATATATATATATATATATATATATATATATATATATATATATATATATATATATATATATATATATATATATATATATATATATATATATATATATATATATATATATATATATATATATACAGTACTGGACAAAAAAAAGTACGCACCCAAGCTTGTCATATTATCAAGAGTGACTGCGATGCGATTTCTCTCAACAAAGTTTAGCAAGGCAAATAGAATGTAAACGTAAGAATTTCACAATTTTTCAGCGAGCTATCTCTTCTCTAGGTGCCAGTAAAACCTTTGAAATCCGTAAGACCGAAAATACTAATTCAAAATAGAAAACTGGTGATAAAAATCCAAAAAATAGGTATTTCGAAAAGGCAGATTGGCCGGAAATGTGAAATAAGTGAAGGTGCCATGTGAAAACACTTGCGATAAGGTTGAATAAATAGTGATAATCAATAATAACAACGAAAAAGGGAGTAATAGAAAAATCATTGCGGTGGATGATCGGAGAATAATCGAAGAGGTGAATATAAATCCTCCATTAACCAGGCGTGCAATACTCGAGAATACTCTCTTGAATGTATGTGATCGTATGATTCGGAAGAGACATCAACGAGCGGACTTAAACAACAGTTTCACACAACGTCACTTTCCGATTCGCAAAGTGCACAAAATCAAGAGCCTTGAATTCGCCAAAAAAACGCGTTTATAAACCGATTTCCTTTTTGCAAAAAAGAATTTAGAGTAACGAAAGCAAATTCTATTTATTTGATCATTAACGACAATCGTGAGTTTGGTGCAAAGCGACGGAACTGCTCTGCAAAAAAAATTTCATAAGATAGTCAAATACGGATGAGGTAGTGTATTAGTTATGGGGTGTCTTGCCTGGTCTGGAGTCGTCAATTTCATACGTATACGTGCTCTATATATAGAGAATTATGACCGCCGATGTGTATATAAATATAACCAATGAAATTTTGGAAGAATCGTCGCTGAAAGAAGAATGAAGAAGATGAATTCATCTTCCAACAAGAGAACGATCTATAACATGTGGCTCGGAAAAATCATTTTTTTCCGATTTGTCAAAATAAAATGTTGGACTGGCCTGTGCAATCACCGGACTTAAATCCGAATGAAAATTTATGGTCAATTTTAGACCAGAACGTCAATAAAGTGACGTGACGAATAAAAAGAAGTTGTTTCGAATCTTTGACTGAAGACCTGCGAAAAATCGATCGGCAATATTAATTAATGTTGTTCAAACTATGCTCCGACGTTCAGAGATTGTTTTCGCAGCAAAAGGTGGTCATACAAAATATTACAAACGGGATATGATCATTTATTTGTTTTTTTTCATAAGTGCGTACTTTTTTTTGTCCACTCCAATATTGACACCCTGCGGGTGATATATTTTTTTTGTGCCGTATTTATTTTATTTTGATTATGATTCAGTAAGGATGAGCAACTAATCTCACAAACTATCGTTGAAACGGTTGTGGAAGTACGTCATTTATTGTTTTCATAAGTAAAATAGCACTAATTCAAAATTTCACATAGTGCGTACTTTTTTTTGTCCAGTACTGTATATATATATATATATATATATATATATATATATATATATATATATATATATATATATATATATATATAGTATATATATATATATATATATATATATATTATATATATTATATATATATATATATATATATCTATATATATATATATATATATATATATATATATATATATATAATATATATTTAAAAACGAATTCTTGTCTGTATGCGCTTTATAGTACCGTAAACTATGTATATGATTATGTCAAACCTTTACAAAAGTTGTTCTACATTAGCTTATGAAGGTTTTTGTCGGTATTCCACCAATTTCTTATTGAAACAAAAGGCTACAATGTCATAATTTTCATAATGAATTATATATTGTATCATGTCAATGAGCAGTTGATAGTGGCCAGTCGTGGCCCAGTGGCACAAGCGTGTGACTAAACGACTGGTTGTGGGTTCGGTTCCCACTCGAGGAGTGGAAATATTTAATATTTTCATTTTCTTCGCTCTGGTCTCGAGGTAAAGCGCGACGTTAAGTTTCGCCACTTAACACACAATGCCTCCAAATTCGGCGGAAAGTGGGGAACGGAGTGTCTTAATACTAGGTTCCTTCTGCCTACCCCGCTGTGTGCAGGAATACAGCGTGAAGCTAAAAAAAAATAAAAAAAAATAAAAAAAATGTCAGTGACAGTCTTTCCTTAAATTTATTTTAGTTCATGGCGACGCACACATGGTACAGTTAGTATATAACAATAGTAGAAGAATATAGGTAATACAAATAATCGTTTACCAGGCCGCATCCGTTCTATGGGCTGTAGAACGCGAACCTCTGTATTAGAGTGTACTTAAACTAATCATATTTTAAATGAATCCATGTACCCTCATTTTGTATGAATAGCCAATGGGATCCAAGAAAGGTTTCTATTTAGTTTACTTATTTACTCACGCACGTCGTACTTCGATTCGATGTGAATTCTTTTCTTTGCCATTCACATAGCTTGCATATAGTGGAAAAGGCTTAAATAGTTTGGCGCTAAAATCGGCTAATTTTAAGTAACAGTAGATGTTTGCAAGGCCATCGTGGTGAAGTGGGACAGCGTCTTATAGCAAATTAATTGCTTGTGGATTCGATTCCCAGTTAGAGAATTATATTTAACTTATTTTTATTTCTCTCCTCTGGTGCCTAAGATAAAACGCAGCTTTGAGATGTTACCTAACTTAACCAATAAACAAAAGTGTAGACCGGAGTATTATGAAAAAGTGTCTAGAGTGAGCGTTTAAATTTTTTTTCCTTTTTTTTTAGCTTCACGCTGTATCCCACACACAGCAGGGTAGACAGAGGGAACCTAGTGTTAAGACACTCCGTTTCCCACTTTCCACCAAATTCGGAGGCATTGCGTGTTAAGTGGCGGAACTTACCACCGCGCTTTGCCTCGACACCACAGCGAAGAAAATGGATATATTAAAAATGTCCACTCCTCGAGTAGGAATCGAACCCACAACCAGTCGTTTACAGTCACACGCTTGTGCCACTGGGCCACAACTAGCCCCTAAACTAAATTATATTTTAAAAAACAAGAACGGAGGGTCTTTACACTAAGTTCTCTCTGACTACCCTGCAATAGGAGAAAAAGTTAAGCTGGCATTTTTAAAATAAATATACAGATACACCTTTAAACATTTTTAAAGTGTTATTCCACACTTAGGAAAATTGAAAAATACATTTAGAAAACGTATAAAAATTTAAACGCAGCGGGATTCGAAACCTCGCCTTCTGAATACTGTCCAGGCGCTCTCACCACTGAGCCATGCGTTCTACTACCAGCTGCGTTGAAATTCTTATACGATTTATTACAACTTATTTTTGTTGTTAGCATCTCTGTAGAGTGATTTTTACTAATTTCTGCTACCCAAAGATTATTCTACGAGCAATCGTTTGGCAAGAGAGGTTTAAAATGTTATTCCACACTTAGGAAAATTGAAAAAGACACTTAGAAAACGTGTTAAAATTTGAACGCAGCGGGATTCGAACCCGCGCCTCCTGAATACCGTCCTCACCACTGAGCTATGCGTTCTACAATTCATTACGAAATCATTTACACATACGAGTTCTTTGCAGAAAAACCTACTTAGTTACGTGTGATTCGATTAACTGAAACATTAATGGATATTAGCGTGTTCCGACGATATATTTCATTTTATTTTTCCAAGAAGAATTTCTAATCTGATTTGTTTTTAGTACGAAACGTGAACAAGGTTTTGTAATAAAGCTTTCCTTGGACGTTAACGTTGTTAAATGTAATTTCAGGTTTACGAATTTTGCTTTATTTTTTTTTCAGTTTATTAGATCTGAGCTATGTTTTTTTTACTTTCTATTTTTAAAAGTATTTTAGTATTATTTAAATTAAAAAATATATATATAGTAGTAGGGGGAAAATATAGTATTAATAAAAACAATAATATTATTTAAGATCTTTTGAACACAAATTGTAACATCTTTTCATTTTTTTGTCATCTTTTTTTATTTATATAAAAGTGTGTATTATTTTTTTATTTAATTTATTTTGAATACCTTAATACAAAAAATATTTATATGTACTGTTATTCTTTTATATACGTTCTCTAGATAAGTTTTAATTATGTCAAGTTTCATACTCCACGCCCAGACAACCCTTGAAAGAAGGAGCCGAAAGGTGTTTCTTAATAATTAATATATACATATATAAAGATCATGAGGTCATTATAGCGCGTAAACTGAGTCTAATTGTCAATGTGATATGTTGTAGGTTCGATTCCCACTCGGGGAAAAAATATATTAAAATTATTTTAATTACTCCGCTTAACACTAATGTATTAGACCTTACAACGCACGGCGTTGCGTTTTACCTCACATAAAGTTTAAGTTTCTCTCTGATTATCTTACAATGCCGGAAAAAAACCGTTTAAATGTGAAAAAAAAAAGAATATTTAAATCATTTTAATTGAGTGAAGAACTTGTTCTAATTTTATTTTCTTAGAGTCAGCCTTAGGTTTTTAGAGTCAGCCTTAGGTTTTTATCAATTCAACACACCAATAGAAAACAGGTTGTTGCCCCAAAAAATACCATAATATCATTAATGAGAAAAGTAACCCCAAAAATACTACTACTTCTATTACTATACTACAATTACTACTACTACTACAATTTCTACTACTACTACTAAAGAAATACTAAAACTACAACATTTTTCCAGGAGTAAAGTAGCAGCTCTCCTCTTGGACAAACATCTGCAAATCAACGGGATTTCCGTTGGGGAAGTGATGCGGGAACGTCAAAGCATTCAAATGCAGCCGATGGCCAGTAGCAAGATGAAGAGGGAGAGGAAGGCGGCTAGAACCCTTGGAATCATTATGAGCGCTTTCTTAGCGTGCTGGTTACCGTTCTTTTTGTGGTATGTAACTTTTTTTTATAGCTTCACGCTGTATCCCGCACACGGTAGTGTAGGCAGTGGGAACCTAGTGTTAAGACACTCCGTTCGTTTACCGTCGTATTGCTTGTTAATTGGTGGAATTTAACGCCGCGCTTTGTCTGGACACCAGAGCGAAGAAAATGGAAATATTAAATATTTCTACTCATTGTGTGGAACGTAGTGCCAAGGGCACTACAATCTCTCTGAGTACCCTGCTAGGGAAATATCGTGGACCTAAAAAAATATATTACTATTTATTTACTTGACACTTTATTGTAAAAGTTAAAAATCAGTTATCAAAAGCTCAAGTTTCTAATAAAAAGCTTAGTTTGATTATATTTCAAAAATAATCTTCTTGCTAATATTAAAGCCTAAAAGTCTGATTTTTATTGTTTTTCCCATTTTATTTTGCTTTACGCTTACTTTTGTATAGTAGAATAATTAGAGAGAATTTAGTGTCTTGACACTCCGTCCTCAAGTTTAGCATTGAATTCAAGATTTTGTATGTTGGTTAAAGGAACTCAATGTCGCTTACATTGAATTTAAAAAAATATATATTAAACTTGACTTATTTTATGAAATCGTTTTCGAAAGGAAAAAGCTTTTAATATTTATATAAGTGAGGTTATCCTGGCGCAGTATGACAGTATTTAAAGTAGGTACTCGATGGTTGTACGTTTAATTCCTATTCGAAGGAGATTGATTGATAATTATTTATGTATATTTTCCCACTCTCCCATCAAATGAAAGTGAGACGTTGAGTTCAATATCTTATACTTGGACAACAAGTGGAGAACGGAGTGTCTTGTCACTTACCCTACTATCCGACAAAAAACGTTAATATAATAAAACTCAAGCGGCAATATAGATGCTGAAAAAAAATAAAATAATTTAGCCTTTCCGAACTATATACACACAATATATTTAAAAAAAGCATTAAAAAGATTATTTTTTAAAAAAAATAGCAAAAAAAAGGATATGGTTTTCAATTTTCATATGTAATTTCTTATTATGTTCCTTCCAAAGGTACATTATAACAGCTCTGTGCGGTGAGGCGTGCCCGTCGCCGCCTCCGGTCGTCGCGGCTGTGTTCTGGGTTGGATACTTCAATTCCGCTCTGAATCCACTCATCTACGCGTATTTTAATAGGGATTTTAGAGCTGCCTTTAGAAAAACATTGGACTCTTGCTGCAGGTGAGTTATTTTTTCTGCATATTATATAGTTTTATTTTATTTTTTAATCTCAAATGAAAGGGCTTTGTCGCTAAAGCGAATATGTCGCCCTGGTAGGTTTATTCACATAAAAAACTATTTTTGTATATAACTAGTTAACTACGACTATTATCTACGAAATAATGCCAGCCTGTAAAGTACTCTAGCTTCATCCGAAAGGGGTGAAGCCAGGACACTGTTACAGTACCCTAGCTCTCTAAGTTTTGCATAATATACTTGACAGACAGAACTGTAGGGTTGGGAAAAAATTTAATTGCAATTAATAATTATCATTTTGTTATTTTTTGTGGTGAAATCTCATAAAAAGCACAATTATCTTAAAATAAATTCGCTGTTAATTTATACACTATAATAAGCAATGAATTTATTGTTAATTGTGATTTTCGCACAAATAAATGTTCAATTATTAATATTTAATTGTTAATTGCATTTAAATTTTGCCCAACACTGGTGTCAAGACACTATATTTTTCAGTTCTTGTCCAAAAATAAGATATAGTACGTGAAGAGGCGCAATGCCGTACTTTGTATTGCTATAAGAGAGGAAAAATAAAAGTATTTAATTTGTTTAAACAGGAGTATTAGCGAGTGGAAATGGAACTCAAAACGATAACATTTGAAGGAAAAACATTAAATTTCATTTTTATAATATTATGCGGGTAATATATTTGACTCATTTAACATATCTGAAAAAAATGTGAAAAAGCATAGAACAGATTGTTTTTTTTTTTTTATGGGATAAAGGAGGCAAACATAGACATCCACAACATTAAAGTTAGGGATGCGTTGCCAGCCTTGGGAATGGGAATGGTGGGAATAGGGAGAGCTGGCTTACATGCCATCGAACCGGAACACATCATAAGATATTTGGCGGTTCGTTTTAGACATGATAGTGGTCGCGAGCCTGTCGGAGAACGAATCTCCTACCACCAAACTACTGGGTTACCCGCCTTTTACGGGACGCTACCCAGCGGCGGGGGGGAATTGTATTCTTAACCCGTCCCCCCACGGGAAAAAAATGCCAATATTTTAATAGTGCATTCGTAGCAATCTGTTCGTGTCTAAAGTTAATGATATATATAATACACACTCTGCCATGTATGCGACGAACACTTTTAAACAATGTTACATATAGGTTGCGATGGCAACGTCTATTTTACACATTAACATATTTACTAGTATATATATGTAGGATTTAAATTTTATATTAACTCATGTTTAAAATGTTCATGTAAAGGAACGTAAGTCTTTAAGAGCGTGTGATTGGTTGTTGCAAAGTATATATGGCGGCAAAACGGTAATGGCGAGTTCTGTTAAAAAGGTGTAAGCGTTGAGTAAGGTGTAGCTTGAAAAGTAAGAAATTAAAACAATATTTTATTCCCAGAGCCTATTATTTCCATCCCACATATATACTACTGATACTCATATCTATCATAGCTTTTCACACTATCCTCTCGACATACGATGGTAGAAATAAAAAGGAAAGCTGTAAAAACTGTTTTTCCCGGCTTGGTTAGTCGAAGTTGCGTTGGGCCACACGAAACGGCTTGCAGCATTTTTTCAAACGAAACGAAAATTGTAAACTGAATTTCATGACAGAAATTCTCTCTGCCTAATGTTACAAATGCCTAACTTTTTGTATATAAATAGAAATATGAATCGTCTTGCTTCCCGTATAAAAAGAATCAAGTCTAAGACACATCGTTGTCTACTTTTGGCCACTCGACTCAATTCGGGCAAAAAGGAGTGTCTAAACACTAGGTGTCTCTTTGCTACCCTGAAAAAAAGATTGACGCTGTCCTAAATAAAATTTTAACTTTTGTACCAAATCTCCACTCTAACTAAAACGCAAATATAATGCAAAAAAGGGAGTACGGAGCTATTTGCCACTCGATCTACTTGATATATCCTACTATACATTTCAACATAAAACGCTACCTTCACCTCTACTAAATCTAAATCAACATTTTTTTAAACACTTTTAAAGTGTTATTCCTCACTTAGGAAAATTGAAAAAAGACATTTAAAGAAAGCGTATAAAAATTTGAACGCAGCGGGATTCGAACCCGCGCCTCCTGAATACCGTTCAGGCGCACTCACCACTGAGCATGCGTTCAAGCTCAGTGGTGAGAGAAATTTTTATACGCTTTTTTTAAATGTGTTTTTACATCAAAATTTGTTTAACAATTTTTTTCTTCCAGATCTCTATGCGGCAACATCGGCCGTCGTTATTGCCACCAGCATAGGCGCGAACACCATTCGAACGCGTCTTCAGAGATCCACATGAACAATTGTATTAAGTCGACTTCAGCTGATGTACTACGGAACCAGGCTTCGTCATCGAAACCCGAGGATATCGCTGTACGGGCTTAAGTAAGGCATTTTGATCTGTAACATGAAGAAAAATATTTATAATGTATTAAAAAATGTTTTAAAATATATAAAGAAGTATATCGTTCCTTCAAAACAATAGTGCATGAACTTGAAACATAACGCCCTTTGAGCGAAAGGGAATTCGTTTCGTTTTATTAATTGTTTCCTGATTTTTGAGCGAGTATTCGACGGGGTAATCCAAACTGGCCTGAATATGCCACCCAGGGGTACGGTGAGCAGGGTAGGCAGTGGAAACCTAGTCTTAAGACCCTCTTTTAAGAGAGCTAAGAAAATGGAAATACAAAATTATTCAATTCCTCGACTGGGAATCGAACCTACAACTAATCACGTTTACAGACGTACTTTATGCCCTGCGCCACAATTGGCCTGTTCAATCATTGAATATGTGTATACATTAAGGGTATTTTTAGAAGCAATAAACGATTTAATAAAATCATTTTTATTTCGCGCGTCTTAAACTAAAATTGAAGAGAAACGGTTGCATTATACATGGACTTTGAAATCTGAAATCATTGGAAATATTTTTTTAATGTAAAAAATATAAGGGGTTTAAATTTTTACGTTTTTTTGACTAACGGTACGTACCTACTATTGATTTCAAGGAGCGATATGCTATATAAAATATATGTTGGTTATAAACAGCGTGTCTAGTGTATAACGATGTACATACATATATCTCAGTTATTTCACTGATATTATTGTGCAACAAAAAAAACAAACAATTTATCAGTAAAGTTACTGAGGACGAACTATTAAATAGTATAATTATGAGTATAATATTATATTATCATTTCAAATATCAGTAAAAATACTAATAAAAAAATTAGCACCTAATAAATGAATATCAAAAACAAAAGATATGTAAATACATTTAGCTAAATGAGATCTTTATGATTATGAAATCTAGCAGAGTTATAGATAAGGGGGGTGTTGAACTCCGCCACTAAACAAGCAATTTCTTAATTTCAAGCCGATAGTAGTGTCTAGACTCTGACTTCTCCCTGTCTACCATGCAGGAAAAAGTAAAAAATGCTATTTATTTTTCATGATACATAAAAAAATATATAATAACTTTTTTTTATATGTATCATGACATGTAAAAATGACATACACGTTGCTATGGCAACGCATATGCGTCAACTGGTACTGTTATAAATAATTAATTTATTTTATCTGTATCATGTATAGGTACATGTATAAAATGACATACAGGTTGCTATAGCAACGCATGTTTTTTTTTTTTTTTTTTTATGGAGGCAAACGAGCTGAAGGCCCACCTGGTGGTAAGTGGTTACCTTCGCCCATAGACATCCACAACATTCAAGTTATGGATCCGTTGCCAGCCTCGGGAATGTAGGACAGAAGGAGGTAGGAAGGATGGGAATGGTGGGAATAAGGAGAGCTGGCTTACATGCCATCGAACCGGAACACATCATATGATATTTGGCGGTTCGTCTTTGACACGATAGTGGTCGCGAGCCAGTCGGAGAACGAATCTCCTACCATCAAACTACTGGGTTACCCGCCTTTTACGGGACGCTACCCAGCGGCGGGGGAGAATTGTATTCTTGACCCGTCCCCCCACGGGAAGACGTCAACTGGTACGGTTATAAATAATTGAACAAGTATAAATTATTATGCCTAAAATAATTTATTTATTACTTAAAAATTCGAACATTGAGACCCAATAAAAGAAGGTATCAAAGAGAAAAAATCACATGATCAACAGCTTTTTTCATTTGAAATCTTAATTTATATTGAAATATCAATAATTTTTTTCGTTGGCAAAATTTCGTTTCATTCTGTACTAGTGTATACTAATATTAGAAATGCGAAAATGTTTGTCTGTCTGTCTGTTACGCTTTGACAGCTTATATATCAACCTAATTAAGACGAAATTTGGCATAAAATAATTAAAGACTTAGGGAAAATAGTAAAAGATGGGCTACTTTGACAAAGACATTTAGAAAACGTATTAAAGTTTTAACCCAGCGGGAATTGAACCCACGCCTCCTGGTACCGTCCAGGCGCTCTCACCACTGAGCCATGCGTCCTAAGTGTGGAATATCACTTTAAAAATGTTTAAAAGTATAGGCTACTTTATTTCCAAAAATCAACCCCTTAATTATCGATATAGGGGATGAAAGTTGGTATTACAAGTTTACAGACGAAGCCACGAGCGGTTGCTAGTTAGTTATACGTTTGTATACATTCTCAACTACAAGCATTTTCCCATATAGCAGGGTAGTTAGATAGGTCTTAGTGTCAAGACACTCCGTTCTCCATTTCAGCTCGAACTATTCCTACGGGAATTTTTTTTACGTTCCAATGCTGACATACAGAGGAATTTGCATATCATTTTGTTAAAGAAAAAAATGAATGATAATACTAAAATTATTACTATTTCAGTTAGCCAGTCGTGGCGCTGAGGGACAAAGTATGACTGTAAAGGTCGTGGGTTCGATTCCCACTCGAGGGGTGGAATTAAAATGTTTAATATTTCCATTTTCTTCGGTCTGGTGTCGAGGCAAAGGTCCGCCACTTAACACGCAATGTCACCAAATTCGGCGGTGCGGGAGGAGTGTCTTAACACTAAGTTCCCTCTGCCTACCCTGCTGTGTGCGGGATACAGCGTGAAGCTAAAAAAAATATATCTCCACGTTCTGATACCTAGACGTGGTGTTAAGTTACGCCACTCAATATAACGGAGTGTCTGTGATAACCCTGCTGCTTTTTTACATTAAAAAAACTTTCTGAATCGTGTCACGAACAAATGATTCTTACTACAATAATTTGCAATTAATAAATTAAATCTGTAACCTTCGGCAAAACAAAGCAGTAGATTTATATGGAAAAACAGTAATAATAAAATGTATTAAATAAATGTAGCAGTAGAAATGTAATGGAGGTGTAGATGACAGAAAATATGTTGATTGTGGGTTCGATTCTTACTCGTGTAATAAATTTAATTTATTTCCAGTACCACATTCTGGCCAAAAGCGCGGTGTTTAGTTCCGCTAGTGTATATGTAATGTACCAAATTTAATTAGACATTTCTACGCTTTTTTGAAGATAGCAAGGTTACAGAGAGAACCTAGTGTTAAGACACTCCGTTCTCCAAGAGGGAAGGTAACTCTCTAGATTTCCACCTCTTTACTGCAAATGCTCTAACCAGGAATCAAACCTAGTACCTATTCTAGAAGCGTCTTAGCCAAAAACTGTCGTCATAAATAATTTTAATTAAATTTTAACTTAAATAAATACAAGCCTTTGTTAAAATTGAAAAAACTACAGACATATCACATTTTAATTGATCTTGATGATAATACATTGTGTGTATGAACAAATCGTGCTTCGTATTCAGGTCAGGTCGCATTCGTTACCGTTGATTTTAAAAATACTCACATATTTTCAATAGGCTGCGAAATTATGATATTTTTACAAGATTTTCTTTACTATATTATATTTTGTTACTATATATGTTATGTATTTAAAAAGAAAGCTTTACGCTTTTGCCCATATAGCGGGATAGTCAGATAAGGGCCTAGTGTTGAGACATTCCATCTACTCTTCGCCTGAAATTGCCTGAAACATTGCGTGTTGAGTGGCGGAACTTATAGCCGTGCTTTGTTTATGGTACCAGAATGGAACAAAGAAATTAAAATTTTAATAATCATTCTCTCGAATGGGAATAGAACCCACAAGCATTAAGTTTAAAATCAGACGTTACACTGCGCCACAATGGCCATCCTATATCTATACGTATATATCGCTGTCTGTCTGTTCATGGGAAATATATGAGAAAAAATATCACCCTCTATCGTGGAAATAGAAACCAAAAATTTCTGTTTTTTTTTGTTTGTCTGTGTACCTGTGCACACTAATCTCAGAAACGCCTTAACCGATGCAAATACTGTTTTGACTATTGTATTTTAGTAATCTTTCTTAATAATTTTTTTTATTGGTTAGGTTAATAAATATTGAAGTTAAATTATTTAAAATTTTGATCGACAATATTATTACAAAATAACTATTTTAATTAATTAGCAGAAACTATAATTTATGCAGGTGAAGCCGCGAGTGGTTCACTAGTATATTATACATATATATGTGTATATGTATATATATATATATATATATATATATATATATATATATATATATATATATATACATATATATGTGTATATGTACGATACTACTACAACTCTAGTAATATTTTATTATTATAGTAGATATCTAGTAGTAAATAAATGTATATTTTTTTTTAAGAATAACAACAATGTCAAATATTTTTTATAATTTGTTTTCCTCTTACATTTAATAAATAAAATATTTTATAAAGCAATTTGTAGTGTATATTTTGAAATATCATGTTTAAAAGAAAACATTGCTTATGTATGGTTGAGACTATCGTAGCGTAGTATGGCTGTATACGTGATGGTTGTCGGTTCAATTTCCACTTAATGGAATAATTATATTAATATATCAATTTTTTTTTCGCCATTTCGATCAAGTGAGAAGATAAATCTCAGATTCGAGTACACTAGGTTCTCTCTGTTTATCCTACTATGCGAAAAAGAATTCTAAATATTTGTTATACTGATATATTAATCATTTGTTTTAATAATTACATAACATAAAGCTAGGAAACTGCAAATTGCTTTTCTGTTAAATTTATTTTTTGCCCTTTTACCAGTCTACGTAACTTAATCCATACTTCCATACTATATTACAAACGTCAAATAAATCAAATAAATGCGAAAGCTTGCCTGTTACGCTTACACGGCAAATCTACTAAACCGATTTGGATGGAATTCAGAATGAATATAGTTATAAACCCAGGGTCAAACATAAGCAGAAAAAAATAATTAAAAAATCAAAGTTTTAAAATAGGGAATGATAAGATTTGTATAAAGAATAAACCTATAGGTGAATAATAAAAACCTATAGGTAAAGTTATATATAACTTTGTCTATATTTGTGTAGTTCCCGCGGGTGATGCCGCCAACAAGTCTCTAATTGTTATATATAAAAGTAGCATTTTTAAAATGTTATTTACACAATTACAGTATAAAAAACGAAAAAATAAAGAAAAAAACGTATAAAACTTTTTAGTATAGTGAAATTCAAACCCGCGCCACTTAGTAACCGACCATGCGCCCTTACCGCTAAGCTATACGTTCTATATCATATCTCTCTTTTATACATGTTATTTCTGTTCAATATAATTGAGCTGAGCGAAGCGAATTTCTTACTGGTCAAAAGTGTGTTTCGTTATGGTTTAACTCTACCTGGGCTATTTGTAGTAGACCTCTGAAATTTGGCATTGGGGATATCGAGCATAGTTACTTGTGTGCTGTGAATTTTTTTGGTGACAATTGTAATTTTTAAACTAAAAGTTTTTGAATAAATGCTAATCAAATGGTCAAAAAGTGTCCATAGACTTTCTGTGGAACGTTAGGTGTTATGTTAGTGTTAAGTGCTTGCTTTTCAAACTTTATTAATAACTGTGGCCAGTCGTGGCCCAGTGGCACAAGCGTGTGACTGTAAACGACTGGTTGTGGGTTCGATTCCCACTCGAGGAGTGGAAATTATATTTCCATTTTCTTCACTCTGGTGTCGAGGTAAAGCGTGGCGTTAAGTTCCGCTACTTAACACACAAGCCTCCGGATTCGGTGGAAAGTGGGGAACGGAGTGTCTTAACACTAGGTTCCCTCTGCCTACCCTGCTGTGTGCGGGATACAGCGTGAAGCTAAAAAAAATAACATTAAAAATGTACTTCGCTCAGCTGTTCTCGCCATGCAGAGTAAAGAGGCGGTTCCTAGTATAATATATTGTAAGCACGAATAAAGTACAATAATAATACATTCGCTCTGAACTCTCGCAATCAGTCGTATGGAAAATATAATTATATGTATGAAAAATTTGCAAACCACTGGGTACACCAGACACAAACACTAATTTGTAGAGATGAGATGAATTTTACATGAATATATATGAATTTACATGCGTTATGTTATATTACTAACTAATATACTGAAGAAAGTAAAGAGATTTGAGCCTGTGTCCTTTTGTATAGCATATTCTTATTTTATGAAAAATATAAGTAGTTGGGGCCAGTTGTGGCGCAGTGGCACAAAGTGTGACTGTAAAGCGACTGGTTGTCGGTTCGATTGCCACTCGAGGGGTGGAATATTTAATATGTCCATTTTCTTCGCTCTGACGCCGAGGCAAAGTGCGGCATTATGTTCCACCACTTAACACCCAATGCCTCCGAATTCGGCGGAAAGTGGGAAATGGAGTTTCTAAACACTAGGTTCCCTCTGTCCTACACGTGCGGGATACAGCATGAGCTAAAAAAAAAAATATATATTTATATACGAGTATATAGTAACTAGCGACCCACACGCGGCTTCGTCCGTGTTTCAAATTTTCATCCTCTATTTAACCTCTTAAGGCGCGCGGCGCTTGGTTTCTTACTTGCGTAAATTTTAGTTTCACATTTCGTGGTGTAACTTACTTAACTTAACTGTAATTTCGTAACTCCGTAATTCTCTGTATTTTTTCTATATTTTTATTTTCTCAGTCCAGTCTTCCAATAAGCTTTATACCCACATCATCATAAAAAAACTTTCATCCCCCATTCTTAGTCCTTTCACAAAGCGCGGCTTTGTCTTACTAAAAACTTACAATGTCTCGATTTCGGGTAGAAAATTGAGAAAAGTGTCTAGACACTAGATTCTCTCTAGCCTTGACACTACACCACACTTGACTCCGCGACGTGCCTTGCAGGCTCCCGCCGCCGGTGTCCTCGGACGATTGATTCGGTCTCCGTGGCCCGGCTAGTGGCCGAGTGATCGAGAAGGAGCACCGTCAGGTTTTAGTGGATAACAGCGGCGTTACCATCTTGCCTCACCGGAGTCCCACATAACCACGTGGCGAGTCCCCACTTGAGCTGGTATCCGTAACGAATTTCCTGACGTTTAAAAAAAAAAGATTCTCTTTAGCTACCCTTCCATGCGGATAAAGCGTTAAACTGCGCTTACAGAAATGGAACCTGTTATACTAATACATATAACCCTACCACTGAACCATACCAATCTAATTTGACACTCCAGTAGAAACGAAAACGTAATTATAAACTAATTAACTAAATACAAACGCGACTTATAATTTAACTTTCGGTATTAGTTTAAATGAAACCTATTAACGTTTGTAAAACTCATCAAAAGTTTGTCATATTATATCAAAATTATGTATTTGTGGAATGTAGAATGTATTAAATGGTAGGACTTTAGAAATTTAACGTTTTGATACTGTATTCAAGTTAATGGCCAGCCGTGGTTCGATTCCCATTCGAGGAGTGGAAATTATATTTCCATTTTCTTCGTTCTGGTGTCGAGGTAAAGCGCGGCGTTAAGTTCCGCCACAACACGCAAACCTCTAATTCGGCGGAAAGTGGGGAACGGAGTGTCTTAACACTAGGTTCCCTCTGCCTACCCTGCTGTGTGCGGGATACAGCGTAAAGAAAAAAAAATGTATTCAATTTTTTTTTTGTAGTAAAATTTGAAGTTAAGACTTAACTGTACGTAACGGTTGTGGGTTTGCTTCCCACTAGGGAAAATTAGTATATTTAAATTCGTTTTGAGTTCTTCAGTTTGGTGATAAAACAAAAAGTTCTGGTGGAAAGTGAAGAGCGGAGTGTCCTGACATTATATGTTCTCTTTGACCAGCCATGCGGGGAGTCTAGCCATTGTATGCAGGGAAAAGCGAGAAGCTGTTTTTTTTAATTTAAACTTGTTACTCGACTGTTTACGTGATGATTATGGATTCAGTTCCCACTGCAGAATGATTATATAAAATACATTTTCATTTCTTCGCTCTGGCGACAAGAGAAAGCTCGGCATTGAATTTTGCTACCCCACAGACTGTTTCGATTTCGAATGAACTGAAGAACGAAGTATCATGGCACAATGTTTTCTCTGATGACCCTGCTTTTGTTTTTCAAAACGTACTAAATAGAAATTTAAGGTTTCGAGAGTAATTTTAAGTGTTTATTGTTATAAAATTTGAACTTGAGGCTATCGTGGCGCGGTGTGATATCAACTGTATAGGTAAATGGTTGTATGTAGGTTCGATTCCCACTTGGGAGAGTAATTATCTTTAAATTATTTTGTTATCATTTGTTCGTTCCCTTACTTCCACTCAACGCAATATATCAATTTCGGATGAAGTAAGGAAGAAGAAACGGAGTGTCTCGACACAGACCTCTCGCTGACTACCCTGCTATACGGGAAAAGGCATGAAGCTCAGAGAAACATAAAAACAATTTGATGGATTATTTATTGAATGTAAACCTTTAAATTACGCAGCTGAGTGCTTTAGTAGGGTAACATAGAATACACAATTTTCTAGTTAAATTTAAAAAAAGCTTTACACTTTTTCCCTAGCAGGGTAGTCAGAGACAACCTAATGAGTGTTAAATGGAGGAACTCAACACCGCAATTTATCTTAGGCGGTGCCGAATGGTGTGGAGAAATAAATATAGTATAAAATTCCCCGTGTGGGAATCGAACCTACAACCAATCGTGTTTAAAGTCAGACGCTGTCCTTCTGCGCCACTTGGTGTCAAGACACTTCCTTTTCATTTTTCGCCTGTATAAGAGACATCACGTGTTAAGTGACGGAACTCAATTTTTTTTTTATGGAATTCAATGCCATCAGAGCGGAGAAATGAACATAATTTTAAACATAATATCTTTCCCGAGTGAGAATCGAACCCCAAACCAATTGCATTTACAGTCAGACTGTCCACTGTACTACAAATTATATATTAACATTAATATTTCTATGAAAACACATATAATAAGCTCAGTAAATAAACAGACAGACAAAATATCAACATTTCACGCCACTAATAGCAAAATAAAGAAATAAGTAACTACGCTATACAAAACTCAAGTTCCCACGAAAAGCCTCTGAAGTGGACCCTCTAAGAAAATGTTAGCAAGAATAGATTGATTTTACCCTCCGCCGCCCTATCTATTGAGTCTTTTGTTCTTATCACTGATAAAACTTGATTGTTTGATTACTTGTTGGCTGTAAATGGTAATACGAGAATATATGGCTACTGAAGATCAGAAATATGATGGCATCCAGTGGTAGTGGGTTTAAAGCTCGCTTAGGGAAAATAATATTAAAATTGTATTTGTTTTTTAGATTCTACATTCACAAAAAAAATATTTTCGGGACCATCGTGGCATAGAGACAGTATTGAATGTTTACACGATTGGTTATGGGTTCGATTCCCACTCAGGGGAATGATTATTTTTAAATTATTTTTAACATAAGGAAAAAATGGAGAAATGGGAAAACAATAATAAGTTATAATAACGTATAAGATGCGGACGAAGAACGCATGCCTTAGAGTTTCGTGCTTTGAACGGCATCCAAAACACGCAGGTTTGAATCCCTCTGTGTTCAAATATTTATATCTTTGATTTTATTCTCTTTCACCCTATCTATTGAGTCTTTTGTTCTTATCACTGATAAAACTTGATTGTTTGATTACTTGTTGGCTGTCGATGGTAATACGAGAATATATAGTTATCGTGGACCAGAAATAGGTGACATGCAGTGGTTGTGGGTTTGAAGCTCGCTTGGGGGAATTAATATTAAAATTATATTTCTTTTTTAGTTTTTCCTTGTAATAAAAAAATGGTTTTCTAGTCCATCGATTAGTTCTTGGTTCGATTCCCGCTCTGGGCAATGACTATATGTAAATTATTTTTATTGTCATTATAATGTGCTATTGAAGCTCTTTTGAAATTGAAACCCAAAATAGCCATGACTTTCAACATATAACGCTTAGAGGTCCGTGCGCTTGGACAGTTTCCCAAAGACACGAGTTCGAATCCTTCTGAGTTCAATTTTCTATAGGTTCCATAAAAATATTTTTTATTATGTGTAAATTATTTACATGTCTCTATCTTTCCTACATACAATAACTTTTAAAGTCGGAGTGAAGAGTGTCTTAACACTAGGTTCTTTCTAACCTTGCTAAGCTGTAAATAGCTTAAAATTACTAGAAAAAAGAAAAAGATAGTTGAAATTGCGTTTTCTTCAATATATCTCAAGAACAGTGGGGTCTAGAAGATTGCCTTTACCAAGGAATTTAAACGAGTATCTAAGTCTTTTAACCCCTTTCAGTAGAAAATGAACTTTAATGTATAGAAATAAGGTTACTTTTTCAATAGCGATATCTTCTCATTAAGGTTTGAGTTAATTGATTTTTCAATTGAATATTCAACTGCCGAATAAAATTTTCTTTTTAGAAAAAGTGCAATTAAAACTCTGATATAGGTGTAACTAAAAATAGAAGCCGTTGTGGCGCAGTGGGACAGCGTATGACTGTAAACGTGATGTGTGTGGGTTCGATTACCAATAACGGAAATGATTATATATTATTAATTATTTCCTCACTCTGGTATCTAAGATAAATCTCAGCGAGACGGAGTGTCTTAACATAAGGCGTAATAAGATAGCCAGAGAGTCAAGACAATACCTTCTCCTTTTGCCATCCGAAATTGAGATACTGGGATATTACTAATTTACTTAAAAAAATAAAGAGTTTCTTTTAAGTGGCGGAGTGGATGATTATATACGTTGTTACAAAGCGTATTTTATTAGCCAATTGGGCTATTTTTTATTTAATATTAGTCATTGACCTTAATTTCCTTTATGTGGACATAATGACCTTTCACCCAAAATACCTATCATGGTGTTTTTTTGTTAAGGTACGATTCTGTATTTCTTAAAGTTTAGTTGGTCTATTCTACATCAGATGTTTCACTATTCGAAAACAATTAATTAAATCAATCATACAATTCATCAATAACCTAAAATTATACAACAAAAAAGGTTTCATTAAAATCAGTCTAATAGTTCCGAAAATGTATTCTTACTAGCGGCCCGCTCGCAGCTTCGCCGCGTGAAGTACGTAGCTGTTTCGGTATATTGCAACCCTCGGGGGTGGTTTTTAAGAAATATAGTAGCCTATGTTTAACTTTAGATTATCAACTATATTTATGTTAAAATTCATTACAATCGGTCAAGCGATGTAGATTTTTCATACAAACTTTCATCCCCTACTTCAACACTTTATAGATTGATTTTTGAAAAAATAAGTAGCCTATATTAGACCCAGTAATTTTTACTACTTTCTTTCTAAATTTCATCCATTTCGGACTGGTAGATTAGCCGTGAAAGCGTGACAGACAAACACACAGACATTTGCATTTATAATATAAGTATGGATTTATTTTTACTCTTTTATTATATACATAAATATACTAGAAATAAAAGAAATCTAAAAAAATATAAGCTAAACAGAAAAAATCCAGCCAAATAACCTCCAAAATCTAAAAAGAAAAACCACACTCAGAAACAATTAAATTGCAATTAAGTAACCATTATAACAAACACATTCATAACGTTACGTAGGTATATCGATTAAGTCGTTACAAACGCTCGCGTGTTAAACGTCGTTAAACGTCGCGTGTCACCAAAAATAATATTATACAATATAAGGATTTCTACAGATATGATTTCTTTGAATATAAATAAAAAAATAATTATAAGGCGTTTTATTGTAATCGCAATTGGTTGTGGGTTCGATTTCCGCTTGTAGAAATGACTCATTTCTCCGCCTGACTATAAGACAAATAACTCGGTATTGGGCGAAAAATGGAGGACAGAGTGTCTTGACATTAGGATCTCTCTGATTATCCGGATATGCAGGGGATATCGTGGCGCAGTGGGATAGCGTCTGATTGTGATAGTGATCGGTTGCGTGTTGGATTCCTGAGCGGGGGAATAATTATAAATAAAAAATATTGAATAATTATAAATAATAAATTAACAATTATAAATACAAAAAAATATATATTTATAGGGCGCCGGGTTGTAAACGCGATTGGTAGTGGGTTCGATTTCCGCTCGTAGAAATGACTCATTTCTCCGCTCTGACGATAAGACAAATATTCGATATTGGGCGAAAAATGGAGGACAGAGTGTCTTGACTTTAGTCTCTTTCTAATTATCCGGATATGCAGGGCTTATGGGGCGCAGTGGGATACCGTCTGATTGTAATAACGATCGGTCGCGTGTTCGATTCCTGACCGGAGGAATAATTATATTTTCATCCTTCGCTCTTATACTTAAGACAAAGCGCGGCAATCTTGCGGATATGGTTGGAAGTAGAAAACGGACAGTTTTGACACTAATTTCTCTGCCTTTCTTGTGATACGGGGTAAAGCACATAAACATGAAGGTATAATATACATATACATACGAGTATATCACTAAAGTCTACATATAAAGAGGCCATCTTTATACAGTGTATACAGCATCCGACTCTAAACGTAATGAATGTGGGTTCGATTCCCACTCAAAGGGACGATTATATATTTTTTTTTATTTCAGTCTCTGGTACCTAATACAATAGTATTTTATCACTAGTTACTCCCTGACTTATATGAATGGTATGCGGAAAAGAGAGTGAAAACATAAAGAAATAACATATCCAAAGTAAACATATTAAATAAATATATATGACCCTACTAATAAATCTTCCTGGTAACCCAACTGACATTAATTAAGCGTTTTTTTACACGAAATAAATTCTAAATTAAATAATTTACTCGACAGTGTTATCTCACGTAGCGCTTACATTTTTTCTAAAACGGCACCGAAGTTGAAGCTCAGATGAAAGATAATACAGATGATACTTTCTTAATACTCTCTGAAAAGATTAGCTTTAATTTAATTTGAATATGACATTTGTAGAATACGTTTTTTTTAGCTTCACGCTGTATCCCGCACACAGAAGGGTAGGCAGAGGGAACCTAGAGTTAAGACACTCCGTTCCCCACTTTCCGCCGAATTCGGAGGCATTGCGTGTTAAGTGGCGGAACTTAACGCCGCGCTTTACCTCTGATAACAGAGCGAAGGAAATGGAAACATTAAATATTTCCACTCCTCGAGTGGGAATCGAACCCACAACCAGTTGTTTACAGTCACACGTTCGTGCCAACGCGCCACGACTGGCCCCGTGGTAGAATACGTACTTAAGACAAAACGAACACGGCGTTTAGTTCTGCCACACAACAGGCAAAATGTATTGATTTTGATAAGTGGAGGACGGGGTGTCTTAACACTAAGTTTTCTCTGGTTTTCGGAAAAACGAGAAGGTGCTTTGATTTTTTTTAAGAAATGTATAAAGATCATTTAACTTTCTAAGTGTATAAATAATACTTTAAAAGTGTTAACATTATTAGCACTTAGTGTGGCAAATAAAAAATATTTTAAATGTGACCATTTGATAAACTAAGTGCGGCGTTAGGTTCCACCGCTCAGCACGGAAGATCTCGGGGGAAGAAAAAGGGGTTTTTTTTCTTGTTGTTATTTAAAAATTATAAAAAAGATTTCTAAATGTCTTTTTCAATTTCTCAAGTAAATGAATAATAATTTAAAAATATTACAAAGCTTTCAATATAATTACTTAAGTTTAGGCGTTATTATAAATATATAGGCAAAATGCGAAATGTACATGACCACATTGAAAATTTATTTTTCAATCAACTTTTATGTGACGCCATTACCGTTACAGCTTGTGTTACGTTGTCACGCGTGCCTAAGCGAAGAACAAACTTAATATGCAGTGTAAACAAAATATTATATTATATTTGTATAATAATGAGTTCAGATTTAATATTTAATATTATTATATTTTTTAATTATGATTGTTATTAATTTTTGTAATACATTTTAGTTTATGTAGGAAGAGATAGTTTTTTTTATAAAAATATAGCTTCGCATAGCAAGGTAGTCAGAGAGGACCTAGTGTCAAGACACTCCGTCCTTCCACTTTATGCCTGAAATTGTGAAATTGCGGATTTAGTGAAGATTTAGGCACCAGAGTGAAAAAAATAACATTTAAATAATCATTCTCTCGAGCGGGAATCAAACCCACAACTGCCAACCTACAATATTTACATTATTATATTTTGCAGCTATGATTATTATAATATTTCTAATGAATAAACTTCAAGTAGGCAGAGATAATCTTATTATAAAAGGGGTAGTCAGAGAGAACGGAGCGTCAAACGCTACGGTCCCTGCATACTTCTTCCGCCTCGTCCACTGTCATCAACCTCTCCATACACGCCTTCCTCACCCCGGGAGGTCCTCAGGCTTTAACATATCATCGATGTGTCCTCATACACCCTCCTTCCTCCATCGATACTGTGTTCTCGAAAGTCATAGAAGGTTAAAATTTGTAATAACAGAAATTACGATTATGTCACTTACATTCAAACAATGTGAAATTATCTCTGAGATAAAAGACTGTCAAGGCATTCTATCTATGTAGGTATATGTATATGTATAAGTTATTCAACTTAAACTATAGCTTTTGGTTTAAATTAAATGAAATTACTCAGTTTTTTCATCATTTTTATTGTTTCTACGGTTTACGCTTTCCCTGTGTATTAGAAGTGTCAATACACTAAGTTTATTCGCTTTATTTTATAGAAAAGTGAATATTATCGCTTATTATTAAGATTGTGGCCAGTCGTGGCCCAGTGGCACAAGCGTGTGACTGTAAACGACTGGTTGTGGGCTCGATTCCCACTCGAGGAGTGGAAATATTTAATATTTCCATTTTCTTCGCCCTGGTGTCGAGGTAAAGCGCGGCGTTAAGTTCCGCCACTTAACACGCAACGCCTCCGAATTCGGCGGAAAGTGGGGAACGGAGTATCTTAATACTAGGTTCCCTCTGCCTACCCTGCTGTGTGCGGGATACAGCGTGAAGCTAAAAAAAAATTAAGATCTTTTGTTTTCATGATTGTTAAACATTTTGAAATGAAACCTTCTTTAATTGGATTAATCGTGTATATTTTTGGTATTTTAAAAATACATTTTTAGAAAAGCCGACGTTTCGAAGACAAAGGTGGTATTTGTCTATCAATTGATACATTATTATATCAAGCTACCGCCAACAATAATAGCCTCGCGTACTGCCCTAGGTTCTTGCAAAGTGAGCTGACTGTATTACGCCTTCTAAAGTGGTAGTTTTGAGACTAAAAAGTTTTTAGAAATGGATTGGGAATTATTCGCTTTCCGCCCAGACTTGAAACATTGCGTGTTGAGTAACTTAACTTAACGCCACGCTATCTCTTAATAGAGGGAGCTAATGAAAATTTAAATATAATCGTTCCCACGAGTGGAAATCGAATCTGCAAGCATCTTATTTACCCGTGGGGGGACGGGTTAAGAATACAATTTCCCCTCGCCGCTGGGTAGCGTCCCGTAAAAGCGGGTAACCCAGTAGTTTGGTGGTAGGAGATTCGCTCTCCGACTGGCTCGCGACCACTATCATGTCAAAGACGAACCGCCAAATATCTTATGATGTGTTCCGGTTCGATGGCATGTAAGCCAGCTCTCCCTATTCCCACCATTCCCATCCTTCCTCCTTCTCTCCTGCATTCCCAAGGCTGGCAACGCGTCCATGACTTGAATGTTGTGGATGTCTATGGGCGAAGGTGGCCACTTAAGTGCCAGCCAGGTGGGCCTTCAGCTTGTTTGCCTCCTTTATTCCATAAAAAAAAAAGTCAATCTCTGTCATACTGTGCCACGATGGTCTCAATAACATAATCATTTTACTTATAAAGTTGTAATATAAGTTTAAATTCAGTATACTATATTATACTGACTTCGAGCCACTAACTTCTATACTATTTAACAATAAAAGTATTAAAAATACAAGGAAATTCACAATAAAACAAACCTTTGACATTTGCTATGAGAAATCCTTGGAAATGGTCCTCCGAGCTGCGAAGCAAATCAATAGTAGACAGCTGATTGCATTTATATACACTTTGTAAACAACCTTAGTAGATTCTTGTTTACTACCTAACACTAGATTTACCAAGTATTGAAAAATACCTATGTATAATTACAAGACTTTTTTTAGCTTCACGCTGTATCCCGCACACAACAGGGTAGGCAGAGAGTGTTAAGACACTCCGTTCCCCTCTTTCCTCCGAATTAGGAGGCGTTGCGTGTTAACGCCGCGTTTTACCTCTGATACACAAGCGAAGAAATGGAAATATTAAATATTTCCACTCCTCGCATGAGAATCGAACCCACAACCAGTCGTTTGCATTCACACGTTCGTACCACTGCGCCACAACTGGCCCCTAGAACTGGAAGAATTATATTTGAATAATATATCCTATTAATAAAAAAAAACTTCATTAAATAATTCTTTAGTTATGGTTACCAAAATTATGATATAGAGAAAAAATATTACATCCAATAGTAATCTTAAATTGAAATTTGAAAAACCAGTCATTTTGACTGGTCTGGTAAATCTAGTTAACTAACAGCGTCAGGCTATATTCCACAAACAGCAGGGTAGGTAAAGGGAACCTAATGTTAAGACACTCCGTTCCCCATTTTCGACGCGCTTTGCCTCGACGCCACAGCGAAGAGAATAAGATATTAAATATTTTAATTCCTCGAGCAGGAATCGAACCCATAACCAGTCGCGTGTACAGTCACACTATATACCCACAAGCCACGAATGGCCGCACAGATTATTGTTTAAGTTAGAAAATAAGTGATCGACACCTACACTGAACACCCACTCTGGGTAAATGTGAAAGTTTTCAATTTACTAGCCACTTAAGTTTAATGCCAAAGCATATAAATATATGGTTAGTACATAAAGATAAGAAAATGGTGTTTTTGACTTCGATTTTCTTAGTTTGCGGTTATATAAAGCGGAAAACGGAGTGTCTTAAGAAAATTCTCTCCGAATATCTACATGGCTTATTATTTAGTGACTGCAAAGAGAGCTTAGTGATAAATCTCTCCTATATCCGAAAGAAGGTTGAAAATGTTTATCCAATATGACTCTCTAAGTTGATATTGAAAATATATACAGCGTATAATCAAAGTATCAAATGCCTAATGATTTGGTTTTCCTAAATATTATAATAATTTATATAACACGCCTTCGTGGCTAAGTTTAAACGTAATGCAGTGCAGGTTTTATTCCCACTTAAGCAAGCTATCATTACACTAGAGCAATTATTTAAAATAGTATCACTAAATGTGGTGGGCGGAAAGTGGAGAACGGAATGTTAGCAATCGTTGAATACTCCGCTGTTATATTATAAAATTACTAGCGGCCTGCTCGCGTCTTCGCTGCGTGAACCACATAATATATATTGCAACCCTCAGGGTTGAATTTTTAAAAAAATAAGTAGCCTATGTTTAACCTGGAATCGTCAATTATATTTATGCCAAAATTTATTAAAATCGGTCAAGCGGTTTAGATTTTTCATATAAACTTTCATTCCCTATTTCAAAACTTAAGAGGTTGATTTTCGAAAAAACACGTGGCCTATGTTTGACCCTGGATGTTTTACTACTTTCATTTCATTTTTCATCCAAATCGGACTAGTAGATTAGCCGTGAAAGCGTGACAGACAAACAGATAGACTTTCCCATTTATAATATAAGTAGGGATAACTGGAAAATTAACTTTTTCATTTCAGCTTTTTCCGCAGAGCGAAATTAGTGTCGATATATTCCGTTCTCCACTTTACGCTCAAATGTATGTTAAGTAGCGGAACTCGACGTCACGCTTTATCTTTCCACCAAAGCGAAGAAATAATTAAAATATTAATCATTTTTTTAAGTTAGGATTAAACCCACAACCATCATAGTCAGAAGTTGTCCCACTGAACCACAACGGCGTATCTAAATTAACATATCCTATATAAACAGATAGCCATATCAGTATTTAATTAAATTGGTTCAGAACTAGAGGAATATTTCCAGCCATTATTTGCAAATAACTGAATAAATATCTCGGACGGCATTATGAAGATTCCTTGCGTATTTATGGATTCGAAAATAGCATATTGATGTGGTTTTCAAACTTACCTGCCTTGTTTATTAACTACTGATTTACCCTCGGCTTCACACATTTCCATCCCCTATTTTAGCTCCTTAGGGGATGATTTTTTTTAAATAAGCAAGTTATGTTTGACATTGCGGCATTAACTACCTTACTGGGAAAATATATCAAAATCGGTGTAAGGTTTAGATTTATTTTAATAAAAAGTCCCTGATAAAAGAAACAGCATATGTTGAATTTATTTAACCGTGAAAGCGTAATAGACAGACTTTCATATTTATAACAGACTTTCATAGTATGGATTTTCATATTATCAGCGAGTATATATATTAGAAACCCCTTTATTTGTGTTTGTAATATTTATTTTAATAATTTCATACATTTCTAATATATTATTATCAAAAATATTTGTTTATGTTTTATGTTTTATTTATTCTGCATATGGAGTTTAACTATACCAAATTTCATACTTCCTCGTCCGTATAGTTCTCGTAAAGAGGGGTCGAAAGTTTGTCCTTCGAGTATTAATTAATATATCGACGCTGTAAAGTGTATTTGTTCTAACGTCAAAATATATGTTATATTATATTTGATATTAGAAAAAATCTTTTGGAAAGAAAGGATTTTTTTAGAATCTACAATAGAATAAAAATAGTGAAAACATAAAGTTTGTACGCGTAGGTATATCTACAAAACTACTGAATGGATTAGAATGAAACTTTTTTATTGTATAGTTTTTAAATTTAGGCAGGACTGGGTGTTAAATTGATTTTGAAGAACTGGACCTATAATATACCTGACACTGTACGAAATAAGGAATTTGTCATTAAGCCCACCATGGCAAAAAAAAGGTTGCCATGAGTACTCAATATAATATAAGTCTGTAGGCAATATCTTTAACTACATAAAGATACCTGAAATGTATAAAATATAATATTATTTGTATGGTAGCTAAGTAACTTTAAGCAAAAATTTGTAGTTTTATAAAAAACATGTGTAATTTTAATTATATCAATTGTATAATATAGTATAGAATAGAAGTAACTTAAGAATACAATAGAATAAATAAAGTGTGTACCAAAATTGTTATCGAACAAAAATATTTTTTAAAAGTCATATATTATTTTATAAGAAATATTCATTATTTTAAGTTAGTTCAGTTTTCAGTAAGTTTTAGTATCAATGAATAGAATAAACTTTGAAAAAAAAAAATGTTTGGTAACGATTTTGGAACAACACGTAATATTTACTATTTACTTATATATTAATGTTTTACATATCCATATGTTACTGAAAGTACAATAAGAGATGAAAATTCAGTGTATATATATCATTAGAAGACGTGCCATATTATAATTAGAATTATGTTAAGGAATATTATATTATTTGTACATAATAAAAAAATAAATAATAATTTTGACCTGTCTGACTGTATGTAATGGTTGTAAATTAGAAATTCGTCGTACCCAGTAACTTAGAGGTAGGAGATTCGTACTCCGACTGGCTCGCGACCATAATCATTTTAAAAATGAACCGCCAAATAACTTATAATGTACTCCAGTACGATAACATGTAAGCCAGCTCTTCCTATTCCCTATTCCCATCCATCCTACTTCCTCCTTTACCTTCAAGGCCGACAACGCATCCACAACTCCTCTAATATTGAAGATATCCATGAGTGAAGGTAACTAATTACTATCAGGTAGTTCTTCTGCCCCTTCTTCTTGTTTGTTTGTTCATGCCAAAAAAATCCAATTAAGAAATCATAATTATTAATATTTACCTTTATTTTTTATGATTGTGGCCAGTCGTGGCCCAGTGGCACAAGCGTGTGACTGTAAACGACTGGTTGTGGGTTTGATTCCCACTCGAGGAGTGGAAATTATATTTCCATTTTCTTCGCTCTGGTGTCGAGGTAAAGCGCGGCGTTAAGTTCCGCCACTTAACACGCAAGCCTCTGAATTCGGCGGAAAGTGGGGAACGGAGTGTCTTAACACTAGGTTCCCTCTGCCTACCCTGCTGTGTGCAGGATACAGCGTGAAGCTAAAAACATTTTTGTGAAGCTGCGGCGTTAAGTTCCGTAAGAAACCACATAATGTTACTTTTACCGGAAGTTACGCTTCTACATATAACACTAGACCAATAAAAAAGAAAAAATACTTTGTGTATTTTTCCGCGAACTATTCTATTGATTGTCTAACACTCTGCCAATCACCTGTCACTGTTTCTGTTAGGAAACAAAACTAACACGAAATTAATATGAAATAAGTAACACATGACGTCACTTGTTGCTTAAGCTTTTTTGTGTTTTGCTCTTTATGTCAAATTATATTTCTTTTTGTTTTATACTTCCTGTTTATGATCAGCTTCGAGGTGCAAAGCAATGTACCTTAAAACCTAGTGTCATTCCGTTTTCTACTTTCTGCCCGAATCCGAGGTATTATATTTCTTTTAATGAAAAGCTCAGCAGCTCTTTACTTTATTCGGCATAGCATAGCAATAGCATGATAGACAAATATATATTCCCACTTGCAATCGTGATATTGCGTGTGAAACTTAACGTCACGCTTTTATGGCGATAAGCGTAGGGCGGAGTGTTTTGACACTAGACTCTCTTTGATTACCCTGCTTGCAGGAAAAAGCATCAAGCTAAACAAAATAATGACTTTGAAAGTCAATAGTTGATGAGATGTCATATAACAGAGTTCGAAAGGCGATGATTGTAGGTTCGATTCTCACTTGGGGAAATGATTATATATTGAACTAAGGACAAAGTGCGGCGTTGCGTTACGCTACTCAATATATCGAGCTCCTGTGGAAAATGGAGGATGGAGTGTCTTAACACTAGGTCCTTTCAGACTACCCTGCTGTTCAGAAAATGCTATTATGCTTTTATATTGTATACTATAATGCAAAGTCATACAGGAATTAAAGCCATTTTCACTACCACCATCATTCTCGGAATATAAAAAAAACAACGAATTACAAATTTCATACTTCAAACAAAAGTGACTTTCGCTGTAGTAGAAAAAGAAACGCCGGAATATAATTTCATAAATATTCCGAATAAAATAGTTGAGCAAGGAAACGTGTACATGTGCGCCCCACTTTTTGATATTTCGAAACAGATTTTAAAAGTATGCGGACAATTTTAGATGTGTTTCTTGTTTTAAATTCTGCTGAATTTTTCAATGCAAATGTTCAGGCGATTTAAAATCTTTTTATTATTATTTTTTTTAATAGCTTCACGCTGTATCCCCCACACAGCAGGGTAGGCAGAGGGAAACTAGTGTTGAGACACTCCGTTCCCCACTCTCCGTCAAATTCGGAAGCATTGCGTGTTAAGTGGCGGAACATACACTAAATAATTATTATTTTTCACGTTGTCAAAAAAGTTATGTATATTTGCAAGGGACATTTACAAGTTTTTGACATTGAGATGTGTAATTTATTATTTTGAGCTATACTATGCTTTGGAAAGCTATAAAACTTTATATGGAAGATCACCCTTATGAGAATTTCGTTCAAGGGCGGATATTATTGTATTTGTACACATGTAGGTTATATTTCATTTTCCTTGTCCTTTCATTCTAGATCTTATGTGTTTTTATATTATAACTAGATGTTCCCACGACTGCGGTCGTGGAATTTAACTAAAAAGTTTTTTTTTATTAAATAAATATAAAATCACCTGATGGTAAGCGGTTACTTTCACCCATAGATATCCATAACATTAGAGTAATGGATGCGTTGACAGCCTTAGGGATGTAGGGGGAAAGGAGGGAGGATGGATGGGAATGGTGGAAATAGGGAGAGCTGTCTTACATGTCATTGAACCGGAACACATTATGAGATATTTGGCGGTTCGTCTTTAACGTGATAGTGGTCGCGAGCCAGTCGGAGAGCGAATCTCCTATCACCAAGCTACTGGGCTACCTGCCTTTTACGGGACTTGCAATTTCTTTTTTTTTAGCTTCACGCTGTATCCCTTGCAGGGTAGTCAGAGAGAACGGAGCGTCAAACGCTACGTTCCCTGCATACTTCTTTCGGCTCGTCCAAATTTTTAATTAGGTGTATATATATATATATATATATATATATATATATATATATATATATATATATATATATATATATATATATATATATATATATATATATATATATATATATATATATATATATATATATATCTATATATATATATATATATATATATATATATATATATATATATATATATATATATATATATATTATATCCCTATATACTTAGATTTTTAATTTTGTTATTATGTTATGGGTCACCTAGTGCAGATTACCTGCGGAAATAAGGCCGCCTTTATACCAAAATTGTACTTAATTTTTTGCCCCTTGCATTTAATGTTAACTTTTGTTGGTGTAATAAAGTATTAAATAAATATAATTAATAATGTCTATGTACATACATATATTCTAATATCTATATATTTTTCTAATAATAAAATTATAAATGTCAAAATTTTAAATTTAGTCAAATGTATGTAAATATAGAAATAATGTGTATTAACTACATTTTCGTGTTAGTTTATAAGAAAAATATAGACGTATGTTTTAATTAGTATGTAAAGTGTGTATTTAATATATTTTTTTATAAATGACGGAGTGAATTTACTCTCTTTTTAATTTGTAATATGAATATAAATATAGTATTGTCAAGCTGTTTAGAAGGTCTTCGTGGCGTAATACAACAGTGCCTGATTGTAAACGCACTTGGTTGTGGGTTCAATTCCCTTAGTGGTATGAGCATATATATTTTTTTAATGTTCACGCTGTATCCCGCACACAGCAGGGTAGGCAGGGGGAACCTAGTGTTAAGACACTCCGTTCACCACTTTCCACAGAATTCGGAGGCATTGCGTGTTAACTGACGGAAATTAACGCCGCGGTTTGCCTCGACACAAGAGTGAAGAATATAGAAATATTAAATATTTCCACTCCTCGAGTGGGAATCGAATTCACAACCAGTCGCTTTACAGTTGCACTTTGTGCCACTGCGCCACGACTGGCCCCAATTAATTATTTTCATATCTCAAATTCTAGGGGGAAAATGGAGAACGGAGTGTTTTTATACTTGATTCTCTCTGAATACCCTCTTCTAGAGGAAAACCATAAACCAGAAGAGTCACTCCGTTTTTTAGCTTAACACAAATTAATGTAACTATGTGTTAAATATAATAAAAATATAGATAAGTAGCTCATGAATATTTGTATATAGATTATATAATATAGTTTAGAAATGTGCAATATTTTCAATTTATTTTGTAAATGTAAATAAATAAATGGTGATGAAATTAAAATATTATAAAAGTCATTTTGTTATTTTATTTATACACCAAAAAGGTCGTTTTAAGTTTTTTTGTTTACAGGTTGAGTGTACCTAGTGTCACGACACTCCGTGATCCAATTTCTACCTGAGTTTGAGATATTACGTATTAAGTGATGAAATGTGAATGTGACCAGTCATGGCCCAGTGGCACAAGCGTGTGACTGTAAACGACTGGTTGTGGGTTCGATTCCCACTCTAAGTGTGGAAATGTTTAATATTTCCATTTTCTTCGCTCTGTTACCGAGGAAAAGTGCGGCGTAAAGTTTCGCCACTTAACACGCAATGCCTCCGAATTCGGTGGAAAGTGGAGAACGGAATGTCTACCTACCCTGCTATGTGCGGGACACAGCGTGAAGCTAAAAAAAATACTCTCCCAAGTTCATATCACGTCTATTCAACTTATTTATTTTGAAAAGTATGATAACCTTATCTTTATATAGAAAAATCATAAAGATAAAATAAATGTTAATTTTATTAAAGCTTACTTTAGGATATTTGGATCCCCAAAAGTAATTTCAAATGTAAGTAATAACATAGCATACATATATCTATATGTAAATAGGAAAAGGTCCAAACCTCTACCTATCTTAATGACTCCGCCCATTACGTAGACCTAAACGTTATGCTTCATATTTTGTTGAATAATATAGAAACTACGATAGATTTGAATGTTAGTAATTTCATATTTTTTTAGGTTAATTATGTTAAATTGTATATTAGTGGGGCATCTGACTGTAGTAATGATGGGTTGTGGGTTCGATTCCCAGACTAAGGAATACAAATAATTTAGTTATTTTTATTTCTTTGCTTTGGTACCAAAACCAAAACGTCACGGAGATGAAGATGCTAAGGTGGATGTGTGGCGTTACGCGGGCTGACCACATACGCAACACATTTATCCGAGGTAGTCTTCGTGTTCGTGACGTAGCGGATAAGCTTCAAGAGAGTCGCCTGAGATGGTATGGCCACGTTGCACGCCGGCCTGAGAACTACGTCGGAAGAATTTGCCTTGATATGTCTGTCCCTGGAGCAAGACCCCCAGGACGCCCAAGAAAGCGATGGCTGGACACCGTGAAGGAGGATATGAGAGCCAATGGGCTTACCACCGGGGATGCCAAAGACCGTGCAAAGTGGAGGAGGTTAAGTAGGAAGGCAGACCCTGGCTAAAGCCGGGATAGTGCCAGCAGGAAGAAGATATCCATATATTCTCAGATTTTTTTAATAGTTATTATGTTAAGTGTCACCTAGTACAGATCACCTGCGGTAATAAGGCCGCCTTCAAACCAAAATTGTACTTCATTTTTTGCCCCTTGCATTTAATGTTAACTTTTGTTGGTGTAATAAAGTATTAAATAAATATAATTAATAATGCCTATGTAAATACATATATTCTAATATCTATATATTTTTCTAATAATAAAATTATAAATGTCAAAATTTTAATTTTAGTCAAATGTATGTAAATATAGAAATAATGTGAATTAACAATACATTTTCGTGTTTGTTTATAAGAAAAATATAGACGTATGTTTTAATTAGTATGTAAAGTGTGTATTTAATATATTTTTTTATAAATGACGGAGTGAATTTACTCTCTTTTTAATTTGTAATATGAATATAAATATAGTATTGTCAAGCTGTTTAGAAGGTCTTCGTGGCGTAATACAACAGTGCCTGATTGTAAACGCACTTGGTTGTGGGTTCAATTCCCTTAGTGGTATGAGCATATATTTTTTTTAATGTTTACGCTGTATCCCGCACACAGCAGGGTAGGCAGAGGGAACCTAGTGATAAAACACTTCGTTCCCACTTTCCACCGAATTCGGAGGCATTGCGTGTTAACTGACGGAAATTAACGCCGCGGTTTGCCTCGACACAAGAGCGAAGAATATAGAAATATTAAATATTTCCACTCCTCGAGTGGGAATCGAACTCACAACCAGTCGCTTTACAGTCACACTTTGTGCCACTGCGCCACGACTGGCCCCAATTAATTATTTTCATATCTCGAATTCTAGCGGGAAAATGGAGAATGGAGTGTTTTGACACTGGGTTCTCTCTGAATACCCTCTTCTAGAGGAAAACCATAAACCAGAAGAGTCACTCCGTTTTTTTAGCTTAACACAAATTAATGTAACTATGTGTTAAATATAATCTAAATATAGATAAGTAGCTCATGAATATTTGTATATAGATTATATATAGTTTAGAAATGTGCAATATTTTCAATTTATTTTGTAAATGTAAATAAATAAATGGTGATGAAATTAAAATATTATAAAAGTCATTTTGTTATTTTATTTATACACCAAAAAGGTCGTTTTCAGTTCTTTTGTTCACAGGTTGAGTGTACCTAGTGTCACGACACTCCGTGATCCAATTTCTACCTGAGTTTGAGATATTACGTATTAAGTGATGAAATGTGAATGTGACCAGTCGTGGCCCAGTGGCACAAGCGTGTGACTGTAAACGACTGGTTGTGGGTTCGATTCCCACTCTAAGTGTGGAAATGTTTAATATTTCCATTTTCTTCGCTCTGTTACCGAGGAAAAGTGCGGCGTAAAGTTTCGCCACTTAACACGCAATGCCTCCAAAGTCGGCGGAAAGTGGATTCCCTCTGTCTACCCTGCTATGTGAGGGATACAGCGTGAAGCTAAAAAAAAATGTTCTCCCAAGTTCATATCACGTCTATTTTACTGATTTATTTTCAAAACTATGATAATCTTATCTTTATATAGGAAAATCATAAAGATAAAATAAATGTTAATTTTATTAAAGCTTACTTTAGGTTATTTGGATCCCTAAAAGTAATTTCAAATGTAAGTAATAACATAGCATACATATAACTATATGTAAATAGGAAAAGGTCCAAACCTCTACCTATCTTAATGACTCCGCCCATTACGTAGACCTAAACGTTATGCTTCATATTTTGTTGAATAATATAGAAACTACGATAGATTTGAATGTTAGTAATTTCATATTTTTTTAGGTTAATTATGTTTAATTGTATATTAGTGGGACTGTACTGGCGATTGGTATGGGTTCGATTCCCAGACTAAGGAATACAAATAATTTAGTTATTTTTATTTTTTTGCTTTGGTACCTAAACCAAAACGCGGCGTTGAGTTCCGCCACTGTTGAGTGTTGCCACGCAATGTCTCAAATTTGAAAGTTGATAGTGGAGTGTCTTGACACTAGGTTCTCTCTGTCTTCCCTGCTTCGTAAAACAATACGTATTATATAAAAATTATCTTAGTTTTAAGACAATCATGGTATGGTTGGTGGCACAACATTTGACGGGTAAAACGTAAATGTGAAACTTAAGGCTGTGATTCCCACGCGTGGACGATATTATTTTTTTTTTTAGCATCACGCTGTATCCCGCACACAGCAGGGTAGGCAGAGGAAACCTAGTATTAAGACACTCCGTTCCTCACTTTCCGCCGAATTCGGAGGCTTGCGTGTTAAGTGGCGGAACTTAACGCCACGCTTTACCTCGACACCAGAGCGAAGAAAATGGAAATATAATTTCCCCTCCTCGAGTGGGAATCGAACCCACAACCAGTCGTTTACAGTCACACGCTTGTGCCACTGGGCCACGACTGGCCACTTCCACTTGGTATTTAAACTATTTCCATTTTTATACGGCGTTGAGTTCCACCACTCAAAAGGCAATATCCATTTTGAAGTATTTTAAATCGTTATTCCACACACTTAGAAAAATTTAAAAAGACATTTAGAAAACGTATAAAAATTTGAACTCGCGCCTCCTGAATACCGACCAGGCGCTCTCGCCACTGGGCCATGCGTTCTACTACACGCTGCGTCGAAATTCTTATGCGCTTTATTACAACTTTCTTTTGTTTTTGTAAAAAATCTCTCTACAGAGTTGCTAACAACAAAAATAATTTGTAAAAGGGCAATGTCCACTTTCGGGCAGTTTTGACCAGGTTATATCTGTCTGCAAAAAATATTTAGTTACAAAACAACAGCAATTAATTTTAAAACTCGACTCTCTTGGGTTTAACTAACATAGAGATACAAACTTCTATGAGTTTTATAAGCGTAGTTAAAGCCTAAAAGTTTTGATTTAACTTAACCTTATTAAACAAAAAGAATGGACTATTCCATAGTGAGTTAATAATAAATACAAAGAAAGCCTGTGGTAAAATCTTTTTAAATATATTAATATTAAACTTCTACTAACAGACAAATACTTTTTTTGGATATGCTTTACTTAATTTGAGGCCAGGGTCAGATCAGGTGGGACAACATTTGACTGTATTCACTGTTGATGTGAGTTCGATTCCCACTCAAAGTAATTTTCATTTTATCTGATCTAGTAAACAAAATATTGCGCGGCGTTGAAGTCCTCTAGTCAAAACGCAATAACTTAGATTCTGGCAGAGGGAGGAAAACCAAGTGTCTTGAGGCTAGGTTCTCTCTGACTACCCTGATAAGTGAGAAAAAGCGTGAAGCTATATTTGTTAATAAAAGGTATTTTTTATATATAAGTAAGTGAATCTTTCGATTTATATCTAGAAAGCTTACTTAAAAGTCCGTAAGCTTTTTTAATAATTCATCAAATCGAAAGGTTTATTTGACATAATATTTAGATTATTTTTAAACCTCCACAACTGAAGTTCGTTATGCTCGTCTCTAAAGTAAATGGAAACTGCAGAACAGAGTTTAGACACTAGGATTATTGGTTTTGAGGAAGTTAGGAGATAAAAATGTAAAGTAACAGTACCTGAATAATTTACAGTATGTATATAAATATAAATAATAATAATTAGCTTTGCCAGCAAATTTGTACGATTAATAATAAATTTACTTTTCTAAAACAAAAGTTGCCTAAGCTATTTCTTATTACTTCTCCACTGAAGGTTCGCTTTAGCCGCTTCAGAAATTAGCCGGAACAAATATACAGACAGACAAAAATTGTAAAATATGTTATTTTGGTATTTATATATATATATATCAGTTATCCATTGTATATATTTTTTTTGCTTCACGCTGTATCTCACGCATCGCATTGTGTGTTAAGTGGCGGAACTTAACGACGCGCTTTGCCTCGACACCAGAGTGAAGAAAATGGAAATATTAAATATTTCCACTCCTCGAGTGGGAATCGAACCCAGAACTAGCCGTTTATAGTCACACGCTAGTGCCACTGGGCCACGACTGGCCCCTAGTATATATGCATTCAATAAAAAGCGGTTATTTCAATATCACAAAAAGACATTCAACTCTATTACTTAAGCTATCGAACAAACGAAATACTGAATAATAAATAGCATTACTATGAACATCGATATTATTGAAAGGTTAAAAAAACTCAGAGGCCGTTCGTCGATCGATCGTTGTGGGTTCGATTCTCACTCGGGGAAATGTTTATATAGTTTTCATTTCTCCATTCTGATACCTAACGCAAAGTGCGTCAAATACCTCTACTTGATATGCAATGTCTGGATTGCGGGCGGAAAGGTGTGTAATGGAGTGTCTTGACACTAGGTTCTCACTGACTATCATGCTATGAGGGGAAAAGCGTAAAACTAGTTTTTTTACTACAACACGCTGCGTTGAATTACGCTCAAAACCCGGGAAACGGAACTGTAGTTTTTCTTGCCGACCCTGACACACAGGAAAAAGCATAAGGAGTATCTTTTTACTTTTTTTAGAAACGCCACAGAGAACTTAAGTGTTAAGACTCTATATTTTCTCCACATCAAAAAGTGTGACTGTGAAACGACTGGTTGTGCGACGAATTTGGCGGAAAGTGAGGAATGGAGTGTCTTAACACTAGGTTCGCTCTGCCTACCCTGCTGTGTGTGGGATACAGCGTGAAGCTAAAAAAAGAGAAAAATATATAATAATAATATTCATAAACCAAATCGTAAGCCAATTGGAACTCATTGAAATATGAACAACTGTCGTGTCACCGGTACTTGTATGAATACATACAAATGTACATTATTGACCGCACACGGCCAAATTCTAAATGCCAAACGCAAATTACAGGGTCAATGGAGGTCTGCGGTCGGATTAATTTTCTTCTAAAATGGGAAAATAGTATATATATTTCCAATTTTGAAGCTTACTTCGCGTCACTTGAAGCGTCATTGTCTCGCAATAAGAATGTCTGACTGTAAACGCGTTGGTTGAGGGTTCGATTCCCTTTGAGGAATGATCATATTTAAATTATTTTCCTTCGGGGCCAGTGGTGGCGCAGAGGCACAAAGTGTCTATGCAAAACGACTGGATGTGGATTCAATTTCCACTCGGGGAGTGGAAATATTTAATATTTCCATTTTATTTGCTCTAGTCGAGGCAAAACGCGGCGGCGACGGTAAGTTCTGCCACTTAACACACAATGCCTCCAGAGTTCGGCGGAAAGAGAAGAACGGAGTATCTTAACACTAAGTTCCCTCTGCCTACCCTGCTGAGTGCGAGGTATAGCGTAAACCTAAAAAATACATATTTTCATTCGTCTCGATGGTGACAAGAAAAGAAGGCAGTATTGAGTTCCGCTATCTACAAGCAATGACTTAAATTCGGACTGAAAGTGAAGAACGGAGTGTCTAGACGCTGAGTTCGCTCTGCCTACAGTGTTATCCCGAAAAAGCGTGAAGCTAGAGTAAAACGTTAACAAGTAAATAAATGTTCCAGACTTTCTGAAATTTTTCAAGTGCTTTTTTCGGTTATGTGTAGCCTGTTCAGCTTTGCAAGGTCTGGTCGTTTAGTGCACGAAATAAGTCCAAAATTGGAAAACTTAATATTTTAAGTTATATAAGTACATTATTTTAAAATCTTTTTGTATTATTTAATATTAATATTGTAAATGCGAAAGTCGGTATGTCTGTCTGTATGAAATAGGGGAAGAAAACTGAAATGGGAAATCTTAATACAATTAGTTCTTTATATTTATGTATATTATTGATATTTTGAATATTCACAGTAATATTGTTGTTTGACGCAAAATGAAATAGGTAAGGTAGTTCTTGTTTTAACAAAAAACAGCTCCAAAATATTAGAAAAAAGGAAGAAAATTTTGTTTGTTAAATGTAAAAATGCAATATTAATAATAAATAAAAATAATGAAATAGCTTTGTTTGCTCCACGAATAAATAAGAATTTAAAAAATATTGGTTTAATTAAGTACTAACATGCATTAAATGACCTTTTGATTTGCTTAAAATCTGGAGCCCCCTTATGGTAATTCCATTTATCTACCATTGGCAACATTCAAACATTCTCTTCCTGCGTCAGCTTATATCTCGATAACAATAAAAATCTGTAGTAATTATTATTTAGGTCACGCAGGCAGTGCTGCGAGCTGGTCAGTAGTATAAACAATATTCTTTTGCGAGCAAAGTCACATACAAAAGCTAGTTCTTTGTATAAATCTAAATACATTACATAAAAACCTTCACACAATAACTTCAGCCTCGACCAAAGTTCTTAGTAATAATAGCCCGGCCATTAATGCTGTGTTACACAAAGCAATCACTAGCTGAAATACAGTACGAGTGTAATTGTATTTCAGCGTTTATGGTAAATGTGAAATTATTTATATTTATTCAGCTTCACGTTTGTTTTCATATGGCAGGCTGAGTATAGAAAATAGAATGTAAACACTTAGTTTTCTACTTTCCTGCCAAATTCGAGAAGTAGGAAATATCTCGAATGGGAATCGATCCCATAACAGTCTCTTGTGTTAAATAAATAAATAAGTAAAAATAAAAATAATTTATTTCGGACAATTGATCCATAGAAAGTGTTAGTGTGTTAGTAACAACATTTCCTTATAAATTATGTTAGTTTTAGTTAATCGTACATGTATTTATTTTATTTTGGCCAATTTTTTATAAAGAACTTAACGTTTATTTTGCCGGAGCAAAGATATCCTCTCTGACTAAACAAATGGGAATCAAACTTATACTAATCCTGATCCTCGTTTTTTCTTGTCACTAGAGTGGAGATTTTTTTTTAGCTTCACGCTGTATCCCGCACACAGCAGGGTAGGCAGAGGGAACCTACTGTTAAGACACTCCATCCTCCACTTTCCGCCGAATTCGGAGGCATTGCGTGTTAAGTGGGGTAACTTAACGCCGCACGTTGCCTCGACATCAGAGCGAAGAAAATGGAAATAATAAATATTTCCATTCCTCGAGTGGTAATCGAACCCACAACCAGTGGTTTACAGTCACACCACTGCGCCACTACTAGCACTGGAGGAGCCGATGAAAATAGTTTATTAAAATAAAATAAATCCCCTGAGTAGGAATTGAACTTACAAGTACAAGCTCTCTACTACTCCTGTTTACAGTCACACATTGTGATACTCAACCACGACGATCTCAAGTTTTCTTGCGTACTTTTTTTTTTTTATTAAATACTGAAGCTCTACAGACACTCGGTCTCGTATCCTTTTTTTCCTTAATTGTTTTTTGCTTACAAATCTTAAATTACATACTACTCAAAACTAAACTGATGTTTTAAATTAACCTAAGTAAGTATTACATTTACTACTTATGTCTACATTTAAATGAACTATTCATTAACACAATATATAATTTACAAAATTAGCTATATCATAATTCTTGCGTACTTAAAGAACTAACTTTTGTTTTGCCAGAGTGTAGTAATAAAAATAGTTTTCAATCCCCCAAAATGGGAATTGAACCCGTAACTAACCATGTTCACAGCCAAATATTCTTCTACTGAGTCATATAACCTCAGATAATAGATCAATGGGCCTATCAAAGGCTCTAAACAAAGTCGAACACTACTTTGTTACGAGTATTAATAAATAAGTAGGTACCATGTAATGGCCGTACCCGTGTAATCCCCTCTTAATGGTAATCTCTCCCAATACAATCTTAAGCGAATATAATTCTGTTTTCATCCTATTTCCTTCTATAATATTTCAAATGCGAAATTTTAAAAGCGAAAGAAAAAATATGTATGTCTTTCGCAGCTTATCTACTGGCTCGATTTGGATGAAATTTGAAGGTGGAAATTGTTCAAGATAGCGATAGAGATACCGCCAAACAAAAGCTACGTTTTTTACAAAAATCATAGATTTTTGTATTTATATTTCGACCGATTTCGATGACTTTACTCAGAAAGGCACATGGCGACACAAGGTCAAAGACCAATCTTCAAGAGGCTAATAGAGGATGAAAATGGTTTTATAGAATTGGTTGATTTTTGAAAAAAAATAGCCCATGGTAAATTCTGGGTCTTCCACTACTTTCATTCCGAATTTCATATAAATTGGATCGGTAGATAAGTCGAAACTGAAAATGTAACAAATGAACAGATAAACTTTCACATTTATAATATTAGTTCTTACTAATATTATAAATGTGAAAGTGATATGAGAATCAAATCGAAATCTATCGTATAGATTCGGATATATCACGACTGCGCCACCACTGCGTCCATTAGGCTTTCATAGCTTGATACCAATACGTGGTATTAAGCTTTCAAATTAACGTTAAGTGAATTATATTGTCAGTACACTCATGTAATCTATTCGATTTAACTTTTGAACTAAAATGTTACTTGACAAGCATTCATAGAAATTTTGTGGTGAAGTTATAATCAGGAGGCTATCAGTGACAAGATCTGCTGTATATACCATGCTCGTGGATTCGAATCCCACTCTTCGGAATGATTTTGAGTATGTTATATTTATTTAAATCATTGTAAGACAAAACAAAGCGCAGCGTTAAGTTTCGTCATTTGAGATGCAATGTTTAACTATATCTAAAAAAATTCTCTAACTTACTACGTTATAGAATCCATACTTATATTATAAATGCAAAGGTCTTTGTGTTTGTCTGTCACGCTTTCACGGCTAATCTACCGGTCCGATTTGGATAAAATTTAGAATGAAAGTAGTAAAAGTGACTAGGTCTAACATAGGCTACTTATTTTTCCAAAAAACAACCTCTAATGGGTTGAAATAGGGGATGAACGTTTATATGAAAAATCTAAACCGCTTGACCAATTGTAATAAATTTTGGCATACATATAGTTGATAATCTTAGCTTAAACATAGGCTACTTTATTTTTTTGCGGGCCGCTAGTATTATTATAAAACCATCACACCAACCTCCCTCCACCGTCTCACAGTTCCTTACGTCTTCAGCAAGCCCTTATCCTCGTTAGTTGATTTAATACACACAAGTTAAACATGGCGACGACAAAGATAACCGTAAGTGTAATTAGTAATGTTTGTTTATACTTACTTACTTACTTACTTACTGAATGTATATAAATTAGAATTTCATGTTTGAATACTGTATTAGTTTATCCTTGTGTAAATGAAAATTTGCTTAAGAAAAAGATATTATAAGACACTGTTTTCTCCTACTTTGGATATAGAGTAATGTAAATCTGTATCTTAAAATTACTTTAAAAATAATAAAAGATGTCCCGCTGAGTATCTTGCGCCGGTTCTTCTCAGGTCTTAGATATTAACTTTAGTGAAGTGGTGGTAAACTATTTGAAGTTCTAAAAATAAAGCATGTAACTTCTTATTTTGAATAAAATGATTTGACTTTGATTACAAAACGCCTTAACAAGCAACCTCACGTTTTTTCCCACAGCAGAGTAGTCAGAGAGGACCTAGTGTTAAGACACTCCGTCCCCCACTATCCGCCAAAAATCGAGACATTGCGTGTTGAGTGGTTGAACTCAATGCCGCGCTTTGTCTTTGGTACCAGAACTAAGAAATAAAAATTTAAATGTAATAATTCCCCCAAGTGGGAATCGAACCCAGAAAAGCGCCTTGTTAATATAATATTATAAGTACATACATTCATTTATAGTATTGCCAGCATCACTGAACATCGACTATTAGTATTCGATATTAGTGGAATTTTCTGTATGCATTACAATATGTGAAGTATGCAGGCAATTATATTATATCGCTGTGATTGAGGTCAAAGTGAAATATCAAGTAGATTTAAAGAGGACGATTACATTTAAATCTTACTTAAAACAAATCTACGACGGAATACAGCGTTGAGTTCCGCAAGATATCAAGAAATAAATACATAAATAAATAAATATCTCAAAAAGTAAGGAATGAAGTTATATTTGAGGCCATTATAGCGCAGTACGTAAACGTCTGACTGTGATCACGATAGGTTACGAGTTAAAATTCTGCTGGTTGGAAATATGATAATTGAGTTATTTCTATTTCTCCATTGCAGCGGGCAAAGCAAAGTACTAACACTAGGGCCTACCCCTCTAAGCGGGAAAAATCGTTGAGCTAAAAAAATAAATAAACGATTATATATCTCAAAAATAGGCTTAAACTTAGGGGTGAACTGTTATTTGATGCCATAGTAGTGTGGTACGTCTAACAGTAATCACGATATGTATAGGTTCGATTTCCATTGGTGGATATTTTTTTTCTCTGATCAAGATAAAGCGCGACGTTAAACTCCGCAATCACTTATCCGCAGTGCTTCGATTTCGGGCGAAGTGGAGAACGAAGTGTCTTGACACTAGATTTTCTCCACCTTCTATGTAGGAAAATACGAATAAAACTGCTTTTTACAATGTTACGATCTCGTTTTCCAAAACTAATTACAACTTAACATTAATAATACATTACATTGAAATAGCAGACAATTACAGTTAATCTGAGCTAATTGATATTTATAATTGGGTCACCTGTTGGCTGTCGTCTGCATACATATGTACTTGTGTATGAACATCTACATGCATTATCGTATTGGGAATTCCAATTTAACGTGAAAGTCACTTATTCTGATTTACAAAGCTTAATAGAGCTTCACGCTTATTCCCGCATAGCAAGGTAGGGAAGTAGGACTTAGTACTTCGTTCCCCACTCTTCGCCTAAAATCGAGAGATTGGATGTTGACTGGCGGAGCATAGCACTGTGCTTTGTCTTGATTCTTTGACAATAGGATGGCATGGCGTTTTAAAAAAAACCTTTAAAAAAATGTAATATGAAGTAACTTAGGCTCCTTTAATTTCTAAAACTAAATCTTTTTTTTAAATTTGGAGTGGGCAAAGTCATTGGCTATGTAAAAAACATACTATATAAAATACTATGTAAAAAACTGGTAGTACTATATAAAAAAGGTAAAAACAGAATGACTGTGTGCGTACTTCTATAGAACTACTGGACTGATTTGAATGAAACTTTTTCTATTGTACAATAGTTGATTAAGCTTAGGTAGAATTTAAAATATACTAGTTTAATCAAGTATGATTAAATAGCAAAATTTTAATCAATGTATATCTAAATTAAAATGATTAAAGCAATGGTCATTAAGCCTACGCAAACAAAGTGGGCAGTTACTAATTTAAAATAAACTTAGATTTATAACAATTAGAATAAACAATGAAACTGTCAGCTGCAAGTAGTAAGTTCAAATCCAGTACAACAGATTACACTGAATAGACAAATCCCTTAATAGACGAGTGAGCTTGACGTTTGATTCGGTCGAATATTGTTCCAATTTACTTCAGACTTTCAATTTATCTTTAGAAGAATTATGTAAATGATATTTATCTCACTCGGGGGAATTATTATATTTAATTTATCTTTAGCTTCACGCTGTATCCCGCACACAGCAGGGTAGGCAGAGGGAACCTAGTGTTAAGACACTCCGTTCCCCACTTTCCGTCGAATTCGGAGGCTTGCGTGTGTCGGAACTTAACGCCGCACTTTACCTCGACACCAGAGCGAAGAAAATGGAAATAAAATTTCCACTCCTCGAGTGGGAATCGAACCCACAACCAGTCGCTTACACGCTTGTGCCACTAGGCCACGACTGGCCACCAAAAAAAAAAAAAATATCTTTATTTCTCCGCACTAGTATCTAGGGTATAGCCTGGCGTTCAGTACTGCCATTTACCATACAATCTCTAGTTACGAAAAGTGAAGACCGTAGCTACATGGCGCTAGGCTCTGACTACCATGTTTACCAAAAAAAGCATAAAGTAACATTTATTTTATAAAAATTATTATCAAGGCCAATATTTATTCTGAAGGCCGTTGTAGTGTAGAGCGACGACATCTTACTGTAAACGCAATAGTTTTGGATTCGATATTAACCAGTTCAGAAATGAATATAAATGTAAAAATTGTATATATTCATTTTCCTACTGCACTACACTGGACGACTGCACACAAAACGTGGTTTTAAGTTCCTCAACAAGAATTCTTGACGCAGCTGGATATAGACCGCATGGTTTAGCAGCCAAAGCGCTTGAGCGATTTTCAAAAGGCGCGGGTTCAATTCGTTTCGACGCTACGTTCAAATTCCTATACGTTTTCCAATAATTTTGTTCAAATTTCTAAGTGTGTAAATAAAATATAACTTTACTGTATAATATACTTTTTCTTCGACTCATAAAGATTTTTTAGCTATATATTGAACATACAAGAAAATTTGTATGTTCAATACAAACAATTCAACAGCTCAAACTAAATACAATACATATTGGGCTTAACGATAAGGTAGCTGCTACGAACGAACGAAAACTCAAAACAAAACAAGTGAAAAGAACAAAGCAATCAACTGAACAATGGACTGGGGGAATAAATCCTGGAACATTGCAAATAAATATTTTATTTTGATTTTATCAGAATGGCACTGCCGTCTGCCAGTGCTTAGGGCACGTTGGAAATGATACGGGAATATCTTTTTTATCTGTTTTTTTGTTTGTTTAGTTTAATGTAATTAAACTTTAGAGGTATTTTTTGTCAGTAGTAACTTTTATGAGTTGCTTGTAGATTTAATAAGACTCTTTAGCACTCGTTAGGTAGTACAAGTTACATCTTACGTATTTCTGTTCTATCCTCAAGACAGACAGTGTTGCGTGTTCGATTACCGATTGGGTAAAATATTATTTAAAATATTTTCATTTCCTCCCCGGTTCTACCACCACCACCCGGTTCCACCACCACAAGTTCCACCACCAAACACGCACAGGCATAATGCAAATAAATATTTTATTAATACAAAATATTTTATTTTGATTTTATCAGAATGGCACTGCCGTCTGCCAGTGCTTAGGGCACGTTGGAAATGATACGAGAATATCTTTTTTATCTGTTTTTTTGTTTGTTTAGTTTAATGTAATTAAACTTTAGAGGTATTTTTTTCAGTAGTAACTTTCATATGTTGCGTGTAGATTTAACAAGCTCTTTGGTAGTCTTTAAGTGGTACAAGCTACATCTTACATATTTCTGCTCTATCCTCAAGACAGACAGTGTTGCGTGTTCGATTACCGATTGGGTAAATTATTATTTAAAATATTTTCATTTCCTCCCCGGTGATAACATAAAGAGTGATGTGAGGTTTTACCACCAAACACGCAAAGGCTCGGACTCTAGTAAAAAGTGGAGAAGGAGTGACCAGCAACCCTGGATAAAAGAGTCACTACCTACGACAGGTAATAATTTGTTTTTAGCTTCAACCTGTATCCAGCACACAGCAGGGTAGGCAGAGGGAACCTAGTGTTAAGACACTCCGTTCCCCACTTTCCGCCGAATTCAGATGCTTGCGTGTTAAGTGGCGAAACTTAACGCCGCCCTTTACCTCGACACCAGAGCGAAGAAAATGGAAATATAATTTCCACTCCTCAAGTGGGAATCGAACCCACAACCAGTCGTTTACAGTCACACGATTGTGCCACTGGGCCACGACTGGCTGGAAGGTAGTAAATGTAAATATTTCAAATCTAGACGTACATCATTATTTTAGTAATAGAATAAAGACTCTGCTTTATTCCATTACAAATACGTTTCACGTCCAGGTGACACGCTCCCCGGTGATTCCAAATAAATGATAAATCTCAGCGAAAACACGAATGTGAAATTGTGAGCCAAGTTCCCATACTAAGAAGGTTTGTTTGTAGATTTAGGTGACACAAAAAACAAGATGTAATTGTGTATCGAGTTCTGCAGACAACCCAGAAAGTTATTTATAAGTAAAGGTAAATAAATTATTACAAGTCGAATTTCAAAATATAATTTTTCAATTCAATCATAAGCATAAAATTAAAAAATATAAAAATATTTTTTTATTTTTTACTTTGTGCAAAATAATTAATTAGTTGAACACTAACTTTCAATATTTTTAAATGTACATTAGAGTTTAGGTTATCTAAACGACTATGTAATTCAACCTCTTTAGAAGTAAGCGTTAATTTAAAATAAGCTTGACCATTTTACCTAAATTCCTGAATTTTAGGATTTTAAATGGTCTCAGGCGTTTTAAACATAGGAACCAAATTTTGAGTTGCTTTGAGTCATTAAGGGCTCAATAATATATTATATGATTTTCATGCCAGTTTCTTAGCTTAAACTTGACTTAATATGCTGCTGTGTTCCTATATTAATTCCCCTCACTCCTCTGACATATAAAACGTTTTGCTTTTTTTAGATTTTGCAATGATTCTCTATTTTACTATATATGAGGTTCAAAATGCATATTCTAAAAATTCATGCTTTCATACATTCTCGTATTATATAGCTTTTTTTTTGCACACAACAGGATAAGCATAGGGAATGTAGTGTTAGCACACTCCGTTCCCCACTTTCCGCCGAATTCGGAGGAATTGCGTGTTGGGTGGCGGATCTTAACGCCTCCCTTTGCCTCTGATACCAGAGCGAAGGAAATGGAAATACTTCCATTTCCTTCGCTCCACTCCTCGAGTGGGAATCGAACCCACAACCAGTCTATTACAGTCACACGTTCGTGCCACTGCGCCACGACTAGCCACAGGCACTGACTAGCTTATTCTTAGCATAGTTTATTCGGTATTTATTATATTTCTGATTTTAAGCAATATAAAAAATCTATTAATATGTTTTTATGTATATCAGTTCCCTTGTAGAACTAGAAATTTCGGAAGTCAATTGTTAGGCGATGCAGTATATATTATAACAATCTAAAATATGTAATCTTCAAGATATTCCTATAATATTTTTTTAATGATGGTGTACGATGCCATTTTTAAGTTGAAAATAACTTCATTCTTTTTCTCGCATTAAAGGTAATCAGAGAGAAAACAGTGTCAAGACACTCCCTTCTTCACTTCCCGCCGGGGAATAGCGGTGGAATTTAACGCTGCGCTTTGTCTTGTTCACTAGATTGCGTTCCATTCATTACATTGCATAAAATGAGAATCGAACCCACAACAATCATGATTTCACCCAATCTTTTTCTTCAATAGTACAAAATAAAGAAAGTAACTGAAAATTTAAATCATAAATCATTTCACTTGTCCTTAGTTCAGGTTAACAGTAAATGTTTCTTGCGAAGTACACTAGCGTCTTGTTATAGTAGTTTGCATGTTCCGCTGTGATTTTGATAAATTAAGTTAGTAAATAGGCCTTCGGGGGTCGCTAGACCTCTTAACCTGAAAACCTTACCTGTTACGTAATATTAAATTCTGAGAAAACAGTAATGTATTTTAGAGGCAGTACCAACAACTCGTATTAATATATTATATTACTACTAGCGAGCGTGCGGCTTCGTCTGCATAATTATACAGCTTTTCAGAATAACTTTCATCACCTATCACATTTTGGGGGGTGATTTTTTAAAAAAAAGTTGCCTATGTTTGATACTAGGTCTTTAACTATTCTCATGCCGAGTCCCATCCAAATCGGGAGGATAGATAAGCCGCGAAATCGTAAAAAACAAGCAGATATTTAACATTTAGATACCTTTGCATACGCAATAGTACACATGTACTATTGGTATATATTATTCATCGGTGCCATCGTGGTATAGTACAGCAGTCGTATGTAGGACAGTGTCTGATTGTAACGATTGGTCGTAGATTCGATTCCCACTCGGAGGAATAGTTATAATTAAATTTTCATTTCTTCGCTCTGGTACAATAGAAAAAAAGCAGCGTTGATTTTCACCATTCAACACACAATGTCCCGATTTTCATCGATAAGTGGAGGGCGTAGTGTTTTGACACTAAAATTAGTTAGGACCAAATTCGTTCAAATTAGTTTAGTACCAAAATCAAAGCAACTATTCAATAATACTTGAGAAATCCCCAAACGTTTGCCTTTATTGTATTAACGAAATCTTTCCTAACTTAATTTGCTCTTTGCGTCAAGAAAATAGACGTGGGTTTGGACAATATACTATCGCTTCTTAGTTGTGACCTTTCATTTTTTGCTGAATGTTATTCTTTTGAGCAATTCGTGGTTTTTGGTTGTGGGTTCGATTTTTTACCTAATAATGTATTAGGAATACACCCATATATATATAAATTATTAGAATTTAAATGAAAAAGTCTGTCTGTCTGGCTGTGACGCTTTCACGGTTAATCTAGCTGCCCAATTTAGTTGATTTTCGAAATGAAAGTAGTGATTTGTCAAGTGAAAGGTTTAAATATAGGTTTCATTTTTTTCAAAAAAAATCCACTAAATGGTTGAAGTAGGGGTAACAATTTATATACAAAAGCTAAACCAATTCCTATGAAGTTTCCGAGAAAGACAGTTTATGAAGCAAGGTGACGCATGGGCTTCCTTTTTTAAAATACGCATGGGCATTTTTTAAAAAACAACTCGCTAGGAAACTCAAAAAGGTGATGAAGATTTCTAAAAAAAATATATAAAAATTTACTTAAGAGAAACGCCGAACGCGGGCCGCCGAGCATTCGGAGCAAGTCGGTAGTTAAATTAATAAAATATACAATTACAAAAACGATATATTTTTCTTACACCTTGTGTATAAAATGTCATTTTATATATATACAAATTTGGTTTTAATAAATGTAATAATTATTTTAACTAACACAAGCAAAATCATATTATAAGAATCCGTAGGTCGCTAAAAATAAGAAATAACTTCGGTCCAAGTCCACTATAAAAGTTAATGTTGTCTTAAGTGGGCAACAGTATAGTTTACGCCTATATTACACACAACATACAAATACTGAACAAATTTAAATCGTATTTTAATTTTAATAGAGTTCAAAATGAAGTAAAAATATATTTTTTTGCTCTTTTATAGAAATGCACAGGATTTTGAGTCTAATTGTGTAGAAAAGAAGGAATATTGTTCTTCGGTGTGTTATAAGAAATAAAACTGTGATACTAAAGGCTCTAGCATCCTTACCTTAGCACATTTCTATTAAAACAATAATAATATATATTGTATTATAATATTGTAACGATTTTCTATTTCTTAAGGTAAAAGTGATTTTGTCCTTTTTTCCGATTCACACCGTTTTTTGAATAGCAGGGAAGGGCGAGAGAACTTAGTGTCAAAACCTTCCCCACTTTCCCAAATTGATATATTGCGGATTGACAGGCAGATCAACACTGCATTTTATCTAGGTACCAGACAAGAGAAATAAAAATTTTACATAATCATTCCCCCGAGTCAAAATCGAACCATCGTAGTTACAGTTAGACGCTGTTCCACTGCGCCACAACACTGCGCCACTGCTTTTGTATCATATAAATATATAAATATTCACGTATTACACGAAACAGATAGAAACTAGTGTTGAGACACTACGTTCTTCTCTTTTGGACTAAATCGGTAAATAAGATTCAATAACATTTATAAGTAAGACGACTCGGCTTCACACTCTTTTATGCAAAGCAGAGAAGTAAGAGAGTAGTGTCAGGAAACTCCGTTATGAATCCAATAAGAATGATAGCGCATTTCATAATCATAAAATGAAAAACTTTTCCCTTTTTCTTTAAATTATTACTTACTCGTTTAATAATTGTACCTATAAACGCGAGAAGTACGAACCCTGCTGGAATGAATGCGAATTTAAATTATTCTGAATTTCACAGTGTATTAAAGCCAAGTGCGGCGTTAATCTCCGCCACTACACAACAAACAACTTAATATGCAATTTCTTCACATTAGGTATGATACAATGTTTTAAATACTGGTTTTTTCCGGTCTATCTTACAATATAAAAGAGTAAAAGGACGATTTGAACTAAAAAGTTTAAAGTTAAAAAAGATACTCAATAAATGTACTAACTGAGCTTCCTTAAATTAATTTATTATACTTAAAATGAGACTAGGAACATTTTGTACGCTTAATCTGTATATAGAAATAAATAAAATTGGAGTGTCTCTTTGTAATATTAAAATAAATGCAACTAAATGTATATGTACACGAGTTATACACAATACATATACCAAAACAACATTTTTCAACATTTTGTCTATCTTTTTGTCTGTCTGTCTGTCTGTTTGTTTACTAATCTATGGAACAGCTAGAGCAATTTTTACGAGACTTCAATTGGCAGATAGCTGATTTAAGTAACTGTTACACTTTCACGGCTAATCTATTAGCCCGATTTAGATGAAATTTGAAATGAAAGGTCTTTTTTTTCAAAAATTAACTCCCTAAACGTTTGAAATAGGGGATGAATTGCAATGAATTTCTATGGGAGACAGTAAGCCAAGGTCAAACATAGGCTACCATTTTTTTTCAAAAACCAACCGCTAAGGGGCTAAAATGAAAAATTTTAGTAAAAATCACGTGGGCGTAGCCGCGAACAGGTTTCAGTTTGTATAAAAAAAATTGTAAAATTATTCATCAGAGATCTCACAATTGAGTTGACAAGACCAAGCAAGACGTCCCTGAGAGAGGTTCGGTAACGCGGTTATTTGTTCGTTTAGCGGCTTAAGTTGAAAGCTTTCAGGTGTTCGTCATAAATCAATATTGTTTAATGGACAATTTTATTATGTCTATAAAATTATTTTCATTGTGGCCAGTCGTGGCCCAGTGGCACAAGAGTGTGACTGTAAACGACTGGTTGTGGGTTCGATTCCCACTCGAGGAGTGGAAATTATATTTCCATTTTCTTCGCTCTGGTGTCGAGGTAAAGCGCGGCGTTAAGTTCCGCCACTTAACACGCAAGCCTCCGAATTCGGCGGAAAGTGGGGAACGGAGTGTCTTAACACTAGGTTCCCTCTGCCTACCCTGCTGTGTGCGGGATATAGCGTGAAGCTATTTAGCTATTTAATAATTTTTACATTTTTTTTTAACTTGCAATATATTTTGGTTTAGTGTCTGATTGTTAAGGCCATTGGTTGTGGGTTCAATTTCCACTCTAGATAATGATACTTAATATTAACCACTCTGGTACTTAATATTAAGCGAGGCGTTAAGCTCCAATACTCAATACGGAACGTTTCAATTTTCAACGTAACGTGGCATTAATTCTCTTTTTTGAATCAATTATTTAAAAAGAAATTATTTTTACAAGCTTTTGTTTAACTTTCCGTGTTAGTGTGTTAAATTTTACAAACTAAATTTGACCTACTTTTGTTAAAAAGTCCAATTGACCTAATCCATACTTATATTATAAATGCGAAAGTCTGTGTGTTTGTCTGTCACGCTTTCACGGCTAATCTACCGGTCCGAATTGGATGAAATTTAGAATGAAAAAACTAAAAGTGACTGGGTCTAACATAGGCTACTTATTTTTTCAAAAATCATCCGCTAAGGAGTTGAAATAAGGGATGAAAGTTTATATGAAAAATCTAAACCGCTTGACCGATTATAATGAATTTTTGGCATAAATATAGTTGATAATCTAAGCTTAAACAAAGGCTACTAAATTTTTCTTAAACCCACCCCCGAGGGTTGCAATATAACGAAGCAGTTGTGTAGTTCACGCGGCGAAGCCACGAGCGGGCCGCTAGTTTTGAATATACTTTTTTTATATTATCAATAAAGTAACTAATATATTCGTATTGCTTTTAAGCCAGATGAATATGATTACGATTACATTAAATATAATAAGTCACATTAAAAATTAAATAAAAGATCTTAGTTTGTGGGACTAACACAAAAAAAAAAATTAAAACAGTTTAAGTTTAAAAGACATTTTTTTTCCAATTTTCAATTATTACCTAATATTAAATATCCCAATTTGTATTCGAAAATGGAGAACGGAGAGCCTTGACACTGGATTCTGACTACTCGATTAGGCTTAAATATATTTAAATTACCACAATTTCCGTTTTGGTTTAACTATTAGAGCAGAGTTGAGTTCCACCGCTTTTAAAATGTATGGTAAGATGTTAAGTAAATCCAAAGGAGAATCAATACAAGTGAAGTCCTTTATTTTATTTATGCTTCACGTATTTCTTTCGCATAGCGAGGTAGTCAAAGAGCCAAAGGCGTAGTGTCAAGACACTCCGTCCTCCACATTTCGCCTGAAATCGAGACATTTCGTGATAAGTAGCGGAACTCAACACCGCGTCTTGTTTTTAAATATATTCATTTCCCGAGTTGGAATTGAACCCACAACCACCATTTATAGTCAGACACTGTCCCAATGCGCCACGACGGCCTCGGTTCATTTTTTCATTAGACCTTTATACAATGTAAAACCGGTTTATGTTAGTCTTCCACAAGACTGATGACGGGTTATTTCATTAAGTGCCTATAGGACGACCTGTTGAGCTTTTAGGAGTTTCAGAGAAACTTTATCGAAGTTTTTTTTGTATATTTTTATAATTTTGTAATAAATATTTTTTTTTTTAGCTTCACGCTGTATCCCGCACACAGCAGGGTAGGCAGAGGGAACCTAGTGATAAGACACTCCGTTCCCCACTTTCCGCCGAATTCGGAGGCATTGCGTGTTAAGTGGCGGAACTTAACGCCGCGCTTTACCTCGGCACCGGAGCGAAAAAAATGGAAAAAATAAACATTTCCACTCCTCGAGTGGGAATCGAACCCACAACCAGTCGTTTACAGTCACACGCTTGTGCCACTGGGCCACGACTGGCCACAATGAGTATTTTTTTGTGGCAATTAAATTATTAATCGGGTTTTACAGCTTCACGCTTTTTTCCGCAGCGGTATTCTGAGAGACCCCAATATTAAGACACTCTGTCAAGACACAAATACCAAAAACATATGCAATTAATCAGGTTAATAGCTTATATTTTTGGTATTTAAATATACATTTTACAAAACCCGACGTTTTAAACAATACTGTAGTCGGTGGTCACATGTCTACCAAAAATATATTAATTTATTCTGTTTAAAACAGTTTCATTTCAAAATAAGTGAAAATTGCAAATACAAAAGATTACTACTATATATATAATAATGTAATTGTAGAAACAAATAGAATAGAAATAATTCGCTTAGCTTAATTTTAACACCACTTAGCTTTAATTCGGAGTAAAAATATATTTCAATGTAATCAAAAAATGTTAAAAAATGAAAAGTACCAGACCAGGTATCTGTAGTGATTAATTAAAAAAATATATAATGTTTGTTAATTAAAGTCAAGATAAATGACGTTTTTTCACGCATTGGGGTAGTCAGAGAGGACATAGTGTTAAGACACTCCGTCCTTCACTTTCTATCCGAAATCGAGACATCGCTTGTTAAGTGGCGGAACTCAATACCGTGCTTTGCCCTCGATACCAGAGCGAAGAAAATGGAAATATTAAATATTCCTCAAATGGGAATCGAACTCACAGCCAGTCGCGTTTACAGTCACACTTTATGCCCCTGAACCATAACGAGATATAACATAAAAAATGAGAAAATTATGATTAAAATAAATGTGTTTTTATTTGACTCAGCCTTTATACCAGAAATTCTGCTTCATCATGCAGCTATGAACCGAAAGGCACAAGTCATCTTCAAATTATTATTAGATGTTTTGACGGACACCTAAGGACTCTATTAATATTGTTGGGTTATTTTCGTACAATATTCTTTTTATTTTTGAAATAACTATATCTTAAAGTACTTGTGTTATTAATCTTTTTTTTTTAAATAGACACATTTTTAATGTTTTGAAGTGAAAACGTCTTTAGGCGCGTTGAGCGTTTTGATAGAGGGTAAAATACTCGGTTCACGTCACCGACATGCTAATGATAATAGTATATCTATAGCTATGGAGAGCCAGACTAGAGCACGCGCAGTAGCCTCTGTACACGTATAATTAATGTTCAAACTTGAATTCATTGAAATTCGTTTAAATATAAATACTATGTATAATTAAGATAATTGTATATTAATTATTTTTTCAACCACTTTGTATTTATATTTTGTTCATGATTTGTTTAACCCATCACATGTAACTAATAAATAAAACATAAAAAAATTCATATAATTTTTGCATATAGTTTTAATTACACTCAACTTAATACTTCCGTTTTCACTTCTATCGGCAGTCCCACGACTGCTACTGTTTTTTTATTTAAAAGAATCAAGGCGATTGACGGCTTTTAACGCAATTTTTTTAACCTGATGTATATAATATTCTGTGTTAATCTAAAGATTGAAGTAAGGTATGGATTCGAGTCCCGATACGATAATTACAGAAAGTTATAAAAAAAACTACTTAATGGTATTTTTTTTTAGCTTCACGCTGTATCCCGCACACAGCAGGGTAGGGTAGCGGGGACCTAGTGGTAAGACACTCCGTTCCCCAGTTTCTGCCGAATTTGGAGGCATTGTGTGTCAAGTGGCGGAACTTAACGCCGTGCATTAAAATAATAAATGTATCCACTCCTCGAGTGGGAATCGACACTCACAACAACACATGTTAATTTTAAAATAAATAATTCGAGAATTATTCTTCTTCTTACCAAAAAATATGTAGAACGATGTATCTTGACATAAGGTGAAACCGTTCTTTTATAATAAAATATAGTTTTTGAAGACATTAAGTTGTATGCATTGATATGTCACGAGTGCAGTTCTTTATTTCTTAAAAATGCTATATGCTAAGGTTATCCTCAGAGCAAAGAATAAAAAAGGCAGTTGTGGTACAGTGGGACAGCGTCTAACTATAAACACGATTGGTTACAGATTTGATTCCCACTTAGGGATTATATTTAAATTATTTTTATATCTACTCTATGGTAAGATAAAGCGCGGTGTTAGTGTGGCACTCAACATGCAATATCTCCATTTCCAAGCGAAGCGGAGTGAAAAGTGGAGAGCGGAGTGTCTTGACACTAGGTTCTCTAACTACTCTGGTATGCTAGCTAGAAAGAGCGTTAAGCTATATTTTTGTTTTTTTTAATGAGGAAAAAACTACTCAATATGAAACCATTTTTTTCTCGCGTTAAAATGGATTTTGCTTCAGTTTCCTTAACATCGTTATAGCAACGTCAATATTTGTTAATACATTCGAAATTGTTTTATGGGTTTATAAATTTTGTCGTTAACTTATTAAGGTCAATGTAGCAGTGTTATTAAAAAGTTATATATAATTATTTTACCTTCAAACTTTTTCCCGTATAGAAGGCTAAACAAAGAATTTAGTGTGAAGACACTCCATTCACCATTTTCTGCCGAATTTGGAAGCATTGCGTGTTAAGTGGCGGAACTTAACGCCGCGCTTTGCCTCGACAACCAGAGCTAAGAAAATGGAAAAAATAAATGTAACCACTCCTCTTAAGTTAACTTATTAAGGTCAATGTTACATATACTTTACCTTCAAACTTTTTCCAATATAGAAGGATAGGCAAAGAATTTAGTGTGAAGACACTCCGTTCTTCACTTTTACTCCTTATTTATATCATCTGTATTCAAAATAGTGAGTGTCGTAACTTCATGCCGTATTTTTTTAAACCAGCGCGGAGAAATAAAAATAATCAGTCTCTCTCTTTTTCCGGCATGGCAGACTAGTCACTAAAAACTTAGTGTCATGATACTCAATATTCCACTTTCAGCCAGTATCCGTGACACTGAATGTAGAATGGCGACACTCAATGCCATATTTTGCCTTACCAGAGGGAAAAAATAAAAATAACATACATATATTTTTTTACTTGTTTTTTTTTTGCTTCACGCTGTATCCCGCAGCAGGGTAGGCAGAGGGAAACTAGTGTTAAGACACTCCATTCCCTACTTTCCGAATTCGGAAGCGTTGCGTGTTAGGTGGCGGAACTTAACGCGCTTTACCATTGATACCTGAGTGAAAAAAGGGAAATATTAAATATTAGCACTCCTCAAGTGGGAATCGCACCCACAACCAGTCGTTTACAGTCACACGTTCGTGCCACTGCGCCACGACTGGCCCCAATTAAAATTAATAAAATTAATGTTATTTTAATTATTTCAGTTCTCCTAGTGGAAATCGAACCCACAAGCAATCATTTAAATAGTCGAACGTAGTTCCACTATGCCACGATGGTTTTATAATATATTGATAGAGAATTATTTATTATAGTATATTTAGAAGCAATATGAACAATGATAAATAAGCCAATATTTGTTTAAGAATGGATTGGAAATATATTAAACTGATAAAATACATCGCCGTCGTCATGGCACAGTGGGACAACGTCTGACTGTAAACACGATGTACGTAGTTGTGAGTTCGATTTCTATTGGGGGGAATATTTAAAGTATTGTTTTCTCACTCTGGTACCAAAAGACAAAGCTCGGCGTTGAGTTCCGCCATTAAACACGCAATGTCTCAATTTGCGGAAAGCTAATAATAAAGTGTCTTGACCCTGATTTCTCAGCTTATACATATTTTATATAGAAAATAAATAACATTTGCGGCGTTAAGTTCCGCCACTGAACACGCAATGCCTCCGAATTTGGCAGTGCGTGGAGAACAGAGTGTCTTAATACTAGGTTCCTTCTGCCTATCCTGCTGTGTGCGGGATACAGCGTGAAACTAAAAAAATAAATAATTATACTTTCATTCTATTATACAACTTTAGCATAATATTAACAGAAAGTTAATGACCCATAACTTTCCTTACCACATTTAAGTGTCTAATCACTACACATCTCTTTATCACCTCCAAAGGAATTTTTCAATTTAAACACAATATAAATAAAATATCTAGAAACCATTCTAGTTCTACTAAGAACGAGTATAGTGGCGTTAAAAAACCAAACTGAAATAGCGTCTGTCTCTCACGAGAGTCGGCGTTGGGAAAACAAACAGTAAATCTCTTGAATGTGATGTGGTCCAAATAAAAGATTATGGCGGAAACGAGAAAATATAAATATGTGGCCAGTCGTGGTGCAGAGGCACAAAGTGTGACTGTAAACGCGACGGGTTCGATTCCCATTCGAGGAATTGAAATATTTGATGTTTCCATTTTTTTTGTTCTGGTGTCGAGACAAAAGTTAATACGCAATGGCTCCTGAATTCGGAGAAAAATGTGGAACGGAGTGTTTGAACACTAGTTTCCCTCCAGCTATCCTACTGTACTGTAATTTAAGACGGCCGTGAAGAAAGGAGTGTCTTGACATTATGTTCCCTTTGACAGCCCCGTAATGTAAGAAAAAGCTTTAGGTTGCTATAATGCAATCAAAATGATTTTTTTCTATATGGAGTAGTAGTTTTAATTTAAGCACGTATTATTTATTGACTGTCGTCCGATAGTTTTGATCTTCGTTTTTTTTTCAAACAATGTACTCGTATATATTTAAGTTATCTACCAATGACCCGATCGAGTAAGACACAGCGCAGCGTTGGGTTCCGCTACTCAACGCGTAATTTATTAAAATAGAAAGGATATGGATAACGGAGTGTCTTGGCACTAGCTTGCTCTCGCCATACATGAAAATTGTGTACGAAAACGAAACTATGATTATTTAGGGCCAAGTAAATAGAAGTACAGTCGTTGTATAGACAGCAAAGGGCGGTTTCAATAACAAGTCTCTTTGTCTTATAATAAAAATGCGTGAAGTTAATAAGTTGAATTAATTAATTTTGTAAGAACTTTAATTAGTTAATTATAATTATGAAGTAAATTTAACTTTTAATTACAATTTTGTTTTAGATGAACAATGATCTTGACAAGAAAGACACGAAGCGGGATTTAAATATACTAATTCCGAATAGGAACCAAACCTACTAATACCATTCGCCTTTACAATAGGTTGCTGTCACCTTGCGACAAGACGACCTCGTAATACTTTCAAAGATATATAATAGTTAAAAATATTTTTTCCAAAATTTCCAAAAATATATTCTTAAAAGAGTCATTATTAATCATTTCCAAAATAAACATTATATTAAGAAATTTCTAACATTAATCGCTGTTGTTAAGAATTTCCAAAACTAAACATCAACTTTCAAAATTTCCTGAACCAAACGTTATTTTTCTGAATTTCTTAAACTAAACGCTAATTATTTAAAATTTCAATTACGTTTCCAGATTTCCTAAAATAAACACTACAATTTCCAAAACTAAATAAATTTTCAAAATTTCCGTAACTAAACGCTATATTTCTATAACCGGTTACCACAATGCACTTTAAGTATAACACACTGAGACCTCAAGTGAGGATTTATTACAACAAATAGCTGTAAGATATCTTTATCTCGACTTTATGGAGGATAATCAAAACGAGTTATGTTTTAAATAGATATATAAATCTTATATATATTAAATTTACTTTTGCCTTATTTTCTTTTATTCTTAATATATTTTTTTGAAAAGCTTTTTAAGAGGTAAAGAGAATAAAGTACTAAGAAAGTAGATTTTTATAATAATAAAAAAAAACCTATAAAGTTTTATTAAAAAAATACTTTTACAAAATGTAACCATGCGTTCGAACACATGAACGTATGGCTTAGCGGTATAAGCGCTTTGATGATTTCCATAAGGCGCGGGTTCGAATTCCGCTGCGTTCATATTTTTATACGTTTTCTAAATGTCTTTTTCATTAAGTATATAAATAACACTTTTAAATCTTAAAATAAACATGTTATTTATTCTAGCTATAGATATGTGGCCATAGTAGTTCAGTGGGACGTCTGACTGTAAAAGCGATGGTTGTGGCTACAATTCTCATTGAGGGTTATGATTATATTTAAATTGTTTTCTTTTCTCCCCCCTGGTGATTGCCAATCGCCGAGGTTCCACCACTCAAAACGCAACGTCTGGAATTAGGGCGGAAAGTAGAGAACTTAGTGTCTTGGCACTAGGGTCTCTCTAATTGCTCTGCTATGCAAGAAAAAGCATGAAGCTATAAAAATGTAATCTTAACTTAACGATATTATAGATAAATCTAGCATTATATGAACAGAAAGATTGTATTTCCTATAGATTCTCATCTTTGAGGCCACGGACAGACAGATATAAAAATTGTGATTATTTTAGATACAAATTGCGTTAAGTTTAAATTTTACTCCTAATGGGAATCGTACCCACAACCTGAACCACTTTACCACAATGGCAAGATAGTCATAGAGAAGTGTCAACATTGACACTTTCCACCTGAAATCGAGACATCAATGCCGTCGTTATGGCTTATGTACCAAAGCGAAGAAATAAAAATAATTTAAATATAACCATTTCACCAGATGAAAATCGAACCCACAACCGTTTAGCCATACTGCCTAATTGCGCCACTTTGGACACAATTTCAATATAATATAATAATAACCAAAAGACGGCGTTGAGTTCCACCATTAAGCACGCAATGTCTCAATTTTCAGCGGAAACTAATAATAGTGTATTGATGCCCTGATTTCTCGACTTATACATAATTTTATATAGAAAGTAAATAACGTTTGCGGTGTTATGTTCTGCCACTAAACACACAATTTCTCCGAATTCGAATTCGCGGCGAAACTAAAATCAATGCTGCGGACGGCGAAACTAAAATCAATGCTGCGCTATGTATTAAGTACCAAAGCGAAGAAATAAAAATAATATCAATATAATCAATCCACCGAACGAAATTCGAACCCACAACCGTTTATTAATGTTGTCCTATTGGGCTACTATGGACACAATTTCAATATAATATAATAATAACTTGTAATAAATCCTTTTTAGTGCTCTTTATAAGAATATTTTAATGTAAAATGATATTTTATTTGAACAATATTAAAATTGTAATAAAGCAAAATTAATATAAAAGCAATTCATAACGAACAAGCTTTCTTTAAAGATTTGCTCTGTTTATGAAAATGTTTTAACGTTTTATTTAAAATATATTATTAGATTTGGAGTTTTAATATGGAGTTCTAATAAGGCTTAGTGGGGCAGCATCTGTTCGAGATTTTGGTTGTGGGTTCGATTCTCATTGGGTGCAATAATTATAGCTTAATCATTTTCATTTCTTCGCTCTGGTGAACAAGGCAAAGCGTGGTGTTAAGATCAGTGAAGGTAGATAACGGAGTGTCTTGACACTAGATTGTCTTTAATTACCCCTGAAACATGGGTAAGGCTGCAAAAACAAAAAAATATTATATAATTTTATCGGTTATAAATTTTATATTTCGTTGTTTAACGCCGTAGACGAAGGTCAGGTTAAATAAAACAAATGATGGTACTGAATGCTATTATACGAAATATAATATAAATTAAACATTAACAATTTACTATATGCAGATACATAAAATTTACTGCATAGATCTAGACAATGTTAAAAATGCAATAAATTAAGAAAGGAGTGGCGAAGTGCCCATATAACAGTACAAACACTAACTATGTACTTATTGTAAAGATAAATAAATTATTTAATAATCTAGCAAAAACACTACAAGATCTGAAAATTTTAATTTATTTTCAGACTGAATTTCAACATAAAATGCATTTCTTTACTCAGTTTTTTCACAAAGAAACCTTCTTATGAATTATATTTTTGAATTGAATTGAATTGAATTGAATAGCTTCACGCTATATCCCGCACACAGCAGGGTAGGCAGAGGGAACCTAGTGTTAAGACACTCCGTTCCCCACTTTCCACCGAATTTTGGAGGCATTGCGTGTTAAGTGGCGGAACTTAACGCCGCGCTTTGCCTCAGATACCAGAGCGAAGGAAATGGAAATATTAAATATTTCCACTCCTCGAGTGGGAATCGAACCCACAACCAGTCGCGTTTACAGTCACACTTGCGTGCCCCTGCGCCACGACTGGCCCATATTTTTAATATCATTCCTTAACGCCGACTTACCTCGACGAAGATTTCACACCCTACAGGAGGCTAAGTTGATGGTTACTAAGACTGAAAAAGCAAAAAAGCAGTATTGAATCCATCGTGGCGCAGTGGAACAGCATCTGACTGTAAACACGATTGGTTGTGGCTTCGATTCCCATTTACGGAAAGATTATATTTAAAAATATTATCATATCCAGCTCATAGTGCTTATAAAAAATCGCAATGTTAAGTTCCGCCACTCAACTTCTTTGCTGTGCGAAAAAAGCTTAAAGTTTTAATATTTATTAGGTAAATCTACCATTTAATCATAGTATATCGACCGATCCTACTAAGACTACAAATGCAACATCTCAATTTTAAGTGTAAAAATCTAGAACGGAGTGTCTTGACACTAAGTTCTCTCTAACTACCCCGCTAAGCCTAAAAAAACATGAATCTCCTATTTTATCAGAGGTACTCACCTCAAGCATCAAGAGCTGAGTTACACCTTTTGTCATAAGCTAGAATTCATTTCTTTTTTTTCTGTGTTTCATGTATATTGTTTTTTTTCATTCTCTTATGGCAATAAATGTGTTTTTATTTATTTATTTATTTATTTTATTATCTAAAAATCAACTAAACAAAGAACAATTAAAATTGCCATATCCATTCCATTACACGAACAAACTGAATCGATCGGCTTCAGCTTTGCAAAGTGTCGTGCGAAAACAGCGCAAAACGAGAGGCGGCCGACCGTAACACTTTGATTCGGTGCTTTTACGCTGTGTATTTTTTAATTCAGAGCGAAGAGAAAACTTTGTGAATGTTTATATGTGACTGATTTCTGCAGCGGCTTTTGTTCTTTTAGTTACTGGAAGGAAAACAATGTTAATAGGTGAATCTAGTTATGTCATACCAAACCACTCAGTCATTTATTTAGTTGTAATAATATAATTCTTTTTTTTGTTTTCACGCTTCACGCGGTATCCTGCACACAGCAGGGTAGGCAGAAGGAACCTAGTGTCAAGACACTTTGTTCCCCACTTTCCACCGAATTCGTAGGCATTGCGTGTTAAGTGGCTAAATTTAACGCCGCGCTTTGCCTCTGATACCAGAGCGAAGAAATGAAAATATTGAATATTTCCACTCCTCGAGTGGGAATCGAACCGCAACCAGTCGTTTACAGTCACACGTTCGTGCCACTGCACCACGACTGGCCCTAATATAATTATTCATTAATTAATATTAATGAATTTCTTAATAGAAATAGTCTGTTTAGGGTATCCTAAGTAAATTGATTACTCAACTACCTAAGTAATTGAGTCTAAAGAAAACGTATAAAAATTTGAACGCAGCGAAATTTTTATAAATTTTTATACGTTTTCTTTAAATGACTTTTTCAATTATCCTAAGTGTAGAATAACACTTTAAAAAAGTTAAATAACACTTTAAAAGTAGTCTAATATTTTTATTCTACGAATATCCATACTTATATTATAAATGCAAAAGTCTGTGTGTTTGTCTGTCACGCTTTCACGGCTAATCTACCGGTCCGATTTGGATGAAATTTAGAATGAAAAAGGGTTGAAATTGGGGATGAAAGTTTATATGAAAAATCTAAACCGCATGACCGATTGTAACGAATTTTGGAAAAGATGTAGTTGATAATACAAGGTTAAACATAGACTACTTTGTTTTTCAAAAATCCACCCCCGAGGGTTGTAATATAAAGAAACAATGAGGCAGTCCACACGGCGAAGCCACGAGCGGGCCACTAGTTATATATTTTTTATAAGTCTTTCAGAGAAAAGAACTTAACAAATTAGTTATTCTTGTTTACTTGGAACTCTAGTACTCGGTTTCGTAGGGATCCACCACCACTCAACTGTAGAATGGCCTACCAGAGCAGGGTTCCAGGTCAATAGGACATATGGGTGCCTTCAAAAAGCGCGTTTACCTCCATCTCAAAGGCCGGAAACGTACCTGTAGCTCTTCTAGTATTACACGGGGCCGTGGGCGATGGTGTTCACACCTAACACCAAATGAATTGTCTTGTCCTGTCTAGAAAAAGGTAAAGCTTATTAGAAGATGTTTTAGCTTCACGCACTCAGTACGGTAGGCAGAGGGAAACTAATGTTAAGACACTCCGTTCCTTATCTTCCACCTAATTCTGCCTCTGTCGCGTGTCGGAACCCAACACCGCCTTTCGCAGGAGACATTGTTTATGAGGGCGCTGAGGCGCAGTGGTACAGAGTTTGACAGTAAATGAGATTGTTGTGGGTTCGATTCCTACTCGAACTGATTCCTTACCCCGCTCTGGCACATAGAACAAAGAAAAGTTATAATAAAAAAAACAATAAATCTAAGTAATATCTTTACCTAAATATTAGAATAGATGATAAGATCTTTTATTTTCGCTATTATTACACATTTTGAATAAGACTATTTGTAACTGATTTTCCAAAACACTAGTCCTTGGTCACTCGCGGGTAGACTGAGGTGGCATACGTCTGTCAGTTGACACGATTATTATATCGAAACTACCGCCAACGATTTCTTAGTTGCTTCGCGTACTGTCCTGAATTCTCGGAAAATGAGCTGACTTAGAATAGATATTCTATATTTTTTAGATTCGCGATGTATCCCGCATATAGGCAGAGGGAACCTAGTGTTAAGACTCTCCCTTCTCTATTTTTCGTCAAATACTGGACGCGTTAAGTTAAATTCCGTGTAAAGTTGCGGAACTAAACGCCACGTTTTGCCTTGACAAACGTTGAAATAATAAGTATTTCCATTTGTCGAGTGGGAATCGAACCTACAACCCACTTTGTGTACTCCTGAGCCACGATTGATCTCTGGCCTAGTGATATTCTATTCACATCCATACTTATATTATAAATGCGAATGTCTGTGTGTTTGTCTGTCACGCTTTCACGGCTAATCTACTGGTCCGATTTAGATGAAATTTAGAATGAAAGTAGTAAAAATGACTGGGTCTAACATAGGCTACTTAGTTTTTCAAAAATCAACCTCTAAAGGGTTGAAATAGGGGATGAAAGTTTATATGAAAAATCTACACCGCTTGACCGATTGTAACGAATTTTGGCATATATATAGTTGATAATCCAAGGTTAAACATAGGGTACTTTATTTTTCAAAAATCCACCCCCGAGGGTTGCAATATACCCAAACAGCTGCGTAGACCACGCGGCGAAGCCGCGAGCGGGCCGCTAGTTTCTAAATAAAACTAAACTACTTTGCAAGTGTTACGCCGCTACGGAATACAATAAAGGTTTCAACAGTCCTCTGAATTGTCGTTAAGAATGGATATTTTTATATTTTTATTCTTATATGCTTGAAAATAGTATTTCTTATAATTATGTTAACCCTCTTATATTATTAGAAAAGCAGAGTGAATTTAGTGTCACTTTTTGTTCTTTATTTTATTATTGCATAAAGGAGGCAAACGAACAAAAGGAACATCTGATGGTAAGTGGTTACTGCAATATTACAGAAATTGTAGATGCATTTTCGGCCTTGAGGATGAAAAAGAGGGGGGAGACCTGGCTTACTTGTCTTCGAACTGGAGTACATGATAGGGGTTTTGACCCAGTCGGAGAACGAATCTTCTATTATAAAGTAAAATGTTTTCTTTATAACGCCACAGTTTGTCTTTAATGTTGAAATCGCTACATTACCAATGTAAACCAGGAAAAAAGGGAAAATGGAGTGACTCATCATTTGTATCTCTCAAAATATAAAACTAAGTAAAAATTATAATAAAATAAACTTTAGGACACTGTTGTTCACGTTCTGCCTAACTGAAGAATATGAAGCCCATTGCGTTATGATCTACGTCATAGTTTGTCTTCGGGTATTGAGATCTACTGGAAGTTATAGAAAATAGAGTGATTTATCATTTATTTTTCTCAAAATATAAAAGTAAGGAAATTATTTTGAAAATTAATATTAGAAAACATATTAAAATCTAAACGTAGAGGGATTCTAACCCGCGCGTCTTGGAAAATGTCCAAACGTTCCGTCTGCTAAACCATGCTTTAGACATCCAGATACGTCGAAATCATTTTAAGCTTACAACTTTTTCTACTTAATAACCTCTGTGTACATCCTTTTTTACAAATGTCTACTATCCAAAGATTATTTGTATGACCAATCGTTTGGCAAGAGAAAATGCTATTTATTAAATACTAACACGAACCGCTTGAGGCTTAGCGACAAATAATACGCAACTATAGCTGTTGCCTTGGAGGTAGGAAACCCGAGGTTTTTATTAAGTAGTCTATATTTAATATATTAATTTCAGTTATGCCGTCCAACTCCCAAAATTATCCTTCCGCAAACATTTAAATATCCAAGCTCTCCCATTTATAAAAAAAAAAATTAAATGTGTAAAAATTTAAAATAATATAATATAAAATGATAATACAATATATACGTAATGTAAATTTTGTGTAATTGCAAGTATAATAAGTAAGTAGTATTAGATATAATATTTGGACTCTTTAAGAAAAATAAATTGTAATATAACGAGAAAAGTGAATTAATGAAAAAATATAGTAATTAAATAATATAATAATAATGTACATGTTAACAAAAGGTAGACATATGTCCGTAGAACATAAAAATATACCGTAAAAAAAGCTTGGGTGATCGTTTCTTTTTAAGTTTCACGCTGCACCCGCACACAGCAGGGTAGGCAGAGTTATCGTTTATAACCCATTAAAATAGTTATATTTTTATGCCAATATTCATTGCAATCGGTTCAAGCGGTTTATATTATTAATCCTAATTTCATTCCCAATTTCAATCTTTTAGGGGTTAATTTTAGGCATATTTTAGAAAACGTAACAGACATACTTTCATATTTACAAATTAGATTAGATTATGGACTTTATCATTTTAAATTGTTATTATTCACACACAATACGAAAAGCATTTTTCAATACTGTAAAAGGAGAAACTCAGTTTTCTTTTTAGCTTCACGCTGTATCCCGCACACAGCAGGGTAGACAGAGGGAACCTAGTGTTAAGACACTCCGTTCCCCACTTTCCGCCGAATTCGGAGGTTTGCGTGCTAAGTGGCGGAACTTAACGCCGCGCTTTACCTCGACACCAGAGCGAAGAAAATGGAAATATAATTTCCACTCCTCGAGTGGGAATCGAACCCACAACCAGTCGTTTACAGTCACACGCTTGTGCCACTGGGCCACGACTGGCCACGGAAACTCAGTTTAAAATATTATATAATCTTGAAAGCACAAACCGATATAGAAATATTTAGTATATAAGACTATCTTTGTAATCCACTTCTATTGTGGGCATTCAGCATCTGGGGCATCTCGACTGACGTATCTATTCTAAGATGTGAACTAAAATGTGAAATACACGCTATTTATGTTTCCTTTTCCATGTTGTCCGATTTTAGCTAAAAATAAAATGGTATCCTCGATATGTTTAATATTTAATTTTTTTCGCTCTGGTTTAGAGGCAAAACACGGCGCTGAGGTCCGCAAATGCCTCCAGAATTGGGTGAAAAGTGAAGAACGGAATGATTTAACACTAAGACGAACCGCCAAACATCTTATGATGTGTTCCGGTTCGATGGCATGTAAGCCAGCTCTCCCTATTCCCATCATTCCCATCCTTCCTTCCTCATTGGCAACGCATCCATAACTTTAATGTTGTGGATGTCTATGGGCGAAGGTTACCACTTACCACCGGGTGGGCCTTCTGCTCGTTTGCCACCTTTGTTCTATAAAAAAAAAAAAAAAAAAAAAAAAAAAAAAAAAAAAAGTTAACTTGTGCCTGCCCTGTTGTGTGCGGTAGCGTGAAGCTAAATAATATCTTTTTCGCTAACTTCACGCTCTTTCCCGCATAGTAAAGTAGTCAAAGAGAAGTTGGATGTTGTCTTGAATGGTGGAACTGAATGCTAAGTGAAATTCTTTGTCTTGAGCACTAGAGTGGAAAAAATTAAATAATAAGGGTAATAATTAAAAAGTAAGGGTTTTAAATAATTAAAAAGTAAGGATTTTACTGTTTTGAACTGTAAAAAAGTACCTACAGCTAAAAAGTACTAAGTTTCCACCGCAACGCGCATTTTTTTTTTTTTTAATAATTTTATATATACATTCAAATGTTAAGATCATAAGACATTCAAGAAGCTCGTACTCATTAGCTTCACGCTTTTTCCCACATAGCAGCAAAGTCCAGCATAGTATTTCTACTATACCTAGAACCTAGTGTCAAGTCACTCCGTCAACTTTTCTCACTTTCTATAAGATCTATAAAAAATCCACAAATTAAATATTATCTTAAAAGCACTTTTTACAACATTTTCATAATATTTATTATTCAAAACAATTTTTCTTTACAAAATGAAAAAAAATATAATACAGCCGTTGTTCAAAGCACCTTCACGTCGAACATTATTGAAAAGCGATACCGTAATAATGTCCCCATTATGTCGATGGAATAAATTATTATGTTAATTTTTATTAAAAAATATAGCCCTTAGGTACAGTCGCTGTGTAATAATATTTTTTCTTAAAGAAATTATTACGGGTTCATTTACTTTTCTTAGATATTTCACGGGGATTTTTGACATGTACCTGACTGAACCTCCTACGGTTGTCGATTCGAATCCTGGCAAAAATAAAGCAGAATTTCAAAATGTTTTTAATTCAACAGTTACTTTACCTGGCTAAATAACAAACAGAGTTAAGTTACGCTACCCAGAATTTTCAGCATTATGCCACAAAACACAATATCTCTCGATCTTAGGTGAAAGATACTTAGGGGAACGGAGTGTCTTGACACTATGTTCTCAGGGACTACTCTGCTGTGATTTTTGGCAGGCTCGTTACAGGACTGGCCTTGTCCTTAAGTTTACAAGACAAACAGAAAGAGATCTTTGTAGCGCAGTGAGACTACGTCTGACTGTATATGAGATAGTTATAGGTTCTATTCCCACTCAGGGAAGGGATTATATTCAAATAATTTTCTTTTCGTCGCTCTAGTGGCTAGACAAAGCGCGGCGTTAAGTTTCGCCACTCACAAAGTCTCGGATTCACGCACAAAGTGGAGAACGGAGTGTCTTCACTCTGAATTCCCTCTGCCTTACCTACTATGTAATTTTACTTAATTGTCAGATAAAATAGTATGCATATAATTATAAGGAAACAACGGTCATGTTTATTTAGATCACAGAATAAAGGGACCTCCTTAGAATTAACATGAAATCTTCACCTTGATTATGTAAATTTTATTTTGTTTCAAACATAAAAACATTGTAATACATTATATTCTTAGTCTTCATTATATTTCTCTAATATATTCAAACTAATTAAAAACATGAAAAAAGAATGTCTTTCTTCGGAGGCATTGCGTGTAAGTGGCGGAACTTAACGCCGCGCCTTACCTCGACACCTGAGCGAAGAATTTGAAAATATTAAATATTTCCACACCTCGAGTGGGAATCTAGCCCACAAATAGTCATTTCTAGACACACGCTTGTGCCACTGCGCCACGGCTGGCCCTAACATATTTAATGTTCGTTTACATTTTTTTGACAAATCGATATTTGAAATTATCGATATGATGGATAACAGTCAGTCGAATAATTCGTTGTATCGTATTTAGTAATGGATTTCAACGGTACGCTTTGTCTTTGTTACCAAATTTAAGAAAAGAAAATTTATATATAACTTTCCTCGGAGTGATAATCGAACCCACAACCATCGTTTTTACAGCCAAACACTGTTCCACTGCGCCATAACGGTTTTCTTTTGTATAAGCGTAAAGTATTTTTTTAAAGGGGTTATACATCCAATAGAGTAAAGCCCGTGCCTTTATTATAAAAAAAAAAAAATTAAATAGCTTCACGCTATATCCCGCACACAGCAGGGTAGGCAGAGGGAACCTAGTGTTAAGACACTCCGTTCCCTACTTTCCGCCGAATTCGGAGGCTTGCGTGTTAAGTGGCGGAACTTAACGCCGCGCTTTACCTCGACACCAGAGCGAAGAAAATGGAAATATAATTTCCACTCCTCGAGTGGGAATCGAACCCACAACCAGTCGTTTACAGTCACACTCTTGTGCCACTGGGCCACGACTGGCCACTTTATTATTTCTTTATTTATAATTTTTTGGCGTGTTTGCAACGAGACAGTTAGACTTATAACTAGTTCTTATCTAGATGGTGGGGGAAGCCCCTACCGAACTTTTTTTTGTTTGATTTTAATATTTTTTTTTATTAGTTCTTATTTTTTTTTATTTTAGTGTAAGGTCGGTCGGTTCGGTCTATGTCACCTACCTTCACGTGATACGACTACGAAATCGATGGAATAGATCACTCTGAACGATATTAAGGTTTGCACATTGCACATTTTTTTTCAGCTACACGTTTTCTCTCGCCTAGCAGGATGTAGCCAGATAGACTATAGTGCTAAGACACTCTTTTCTCCACTTTCTGCCCGAATTTGAGATATTGGGTATTGAGCAATATAACTCAACGCTGGAATTACAAATATAATCATACCCCCGAATGTGAATCGAACCTTGGACCAATCACGTTTACATTTAGACAATTTTAAGAAATTATTTTAAAAAATGTCCTCACTAACTAGTATAAGTTAGAATAGCAAAATAATATTAAATCCATCTTAGAGTGCACCTCCAAGTTTAGATTACACAAGTTTAAAGTACTGGTATGCATTTCTAATGGTTGTTATACACTTGCTTCTAATATGCAAGAAATTATGATTTACACAAAAATAATGAGTAGAAACCGGACACTCCCTTCTCTACTTATTATTTTTGAGTTCCTTGACATTAGGTTATCTGCCTTTTCTAGTAAAACAACCGTATTAGAAGCGAGAAGGAAAAAACGTCATATATTTTTTGACAAAGGCGCCTTTTTTAACAACAAATAATACGTAACAATTTTCAAAACAAAGTTCAATATTCACTTAAGAGTATAACATGTACAACTTTACACTTAACAGCTTCTCGCATAGCAGGGTAGATAAATAAAATGTAGTGTCAAGGCACTCCGTTCTCTACCTTTCGCTTATATTTGAAGCATCCAAGCTGAGGTGGAGAAAATGAAAACTTTGTCTGACCACCAGAGCGGACAACTTAAAATAATTTATATATAATCATGTCCCGAGTAGGAATCGAACTTATAAACATCGTGTTTACAGTTAGACGTTGACACACTGCGTTGAATATATGCAAGCAATAGGTACAAGTATGTGTACAATTTCAAATATTGACAATTTAAATACCTCGAAAGACTGTTATACTTTGCGATACGTCGATTTATAAGCAACTAAGCGCAAAGAATAAGACGGAGTTATGTATTTTAGAATATAAAAGGGGCAGTGGAACATCATCTGAGCGTAAACGCCAAGGCAGTGGGTTCGATTTCCGATAGAGGTAATGATTATATATTCTTTCTTTCTTTGTAAGAAGTGCGGCGTTAACTTCTGCGTTTAACACGCAAAGTTTCAATTTTAGGCTGATAATGGAGTACGAAATGTTTTAACACTCAACCCTCACTGACTGGGAAAAATCGTGAGGCTAAAAAAGTAACTAAAATTTATGATCTAATATTTCACCAGTGTATCATAGCCTTAACTAAACTTATCTAAGATAGTATTTTCTTTAAGTTTTCATAGCAGGAACTTCCTTTGCATAAAATTATACGACAAGCTTTTAGTATACAATTTTCTTAGATATTTTTTTCTCTAAAATAAATTCATTTACTTTTTCCATACATGATTCAGAAACTTTATTGGATTTTTTTTAGCTTTAGCTTCACGGTGTATCCCGCACACATTAGGGAAGGCAGAGGGAACCTAGTGTTAAGACACTCCGTTCCCTGCTTTCCGCCGAATTCGGAGGCGTTGCGTATTAGGTGACTCAAATTGTACTAGATATGATTGTATATTTCTCCGCTCACTTAGGACAGAGCGTTGAATTCCGCGCTCAATACGCAATATCTTAACTTTGGGTGGAATATGGTGAACGGAGTGTCTTAACACTAAATCTCCTCTGACTACCATGTTATGGGGGGAAAACAAGCTTTTCCCCTATAGTACAATTTTAACCCGTCGATTCAGGCAGTTAAATTAACTACTTTTACCCAAATTCTATTAACGTCCTGCATAGTGGCCATAACCGACAGATAAAAGGCGAAAAACCACATAATGTAAAAACACCGCCCTAAATTCGTTGTAGAGGACCGTTGGTCCGCGTAATTAGTAGTAGGGTTGACAAAAATAGTTTAGGAATTTTGTCAATAGGTATATAATTTAATATTTTTTTTTAGCTTCACGTAGTATCCTGCACGTTATATCTTTTTTTTTTTGTTTTAACGTTTTACGGGAGTAAGAGGACGGATTAAGTATACAACTCCCCTCTGCTGGGTAGCGTCCTGTAAAAGACGGGTGACATAGTAATTCGTTGCCAGGAATCAGAGGATTTGGAGGAAAGTCAAAGTTATTAAAAAGCTTTTTTGTTAAGAAAACGTATAAATATTTGGACATAGCAAGATTTCTGAACGCACCTCTTGGATACCGTCTAGCGCTCTGACTACTAAGCAAAGCGTTTTACTGCCAGCTGCTTCGAAATTCTTATACGCTTGCAGCTTCGGGGCGTAAACTACACGACTAAAGTTGTTTTTTTTTATATCGCAACTATTTAAATAGGATTTTTTAAAAATAAAGTAGTCTGAGTTTAACCCTGGGCTATCTATCAACTATATTTATGCCAAAATTCATTACAATCGAAAAAGACATTTAGAAAACGTAATAAAATTTGAACGCAGAGAGGTACGAACCTGCGCCTACTGGTAACGTTTTCTAAATGTCTTTTTTAATTTTCGTTCCAACTTTCAACCCCTACTTTGAAATGTTAGAAGATGATTTTTGAAAAAAAAGTAAACAATGTTTGACCATGGATCTTTAACTATTTTTATTCCGAATTTCATCCAAATCGGACTTATAAATTAGCCATGAAAGCGTAACAGAGAGACAGATAGACAAAAAGACAGTATGGGTAACAAATAGTAGCAAGACCAAAATACTGTTAGTTTAAAGGAAATAAATTAAAAACGAAAAGATATCAAGTATATTACTTAAACTTTCTAAGCACAAATGCTGTAAAATTCACTCAATTCACGTTTCTAATTAAAGTGGAAACGATGGGGAAGCTTCAGGAACTTAGAAAATAAAAGAATCTAAACTACTTGTTGTAATCAAATGTATTGCCAATTGTAGTTACAAAGTGTAAGGAAAATGAATGTAAGGATATTCTATATATATATTCTATTCCTCACTTTCGCCTAATTTTGAGATATAATGTGTTAAGTGGGGAACGGAGTGTCTTAACACTAGGTTCCCTCTGCCTACCCTGCTGTGTGCGGGATACAGCGTGAAGCTAAAAAAAAGTGGCGGAAGCCAACGCTACGCTGAATACCAATTATCAAGAGAAGTTTATTTTCCCAAAAAGGAATCGAACCTACAAACAAGGTTATATGTGGTTAGTTAGACGCTGTTCTACTGCGCAACGATGGCCTATATGTAAAATGCAGTTATTTTTCGTTTTATTTGAATATTGAGAAATATCCTTTTAGTACCACCTACACTTTCCAAGGAACCTATATGCCACTTTCAGCTTCCTACGCTCAGTAATATCAGAGTCAGTTCGCAAGCGTTTAAATACATAATAATAAACAAAGATATCATCTATTTTCAAAGTATTATTAATTTGGGGCCAGTCGTGGCGCTGAGGCACAAGCGTGTGACTGTAAACGACTGTTTGTGGGTTCGATTCCCATTTGAGGAGTGGAAATATTTTGTTTTTCCATTTTCTTCGCTCTTGTTTTTTCCCGACCGCAAAACGCGGCGTTAAGTTCCGTAGCACATAGCAATGTTTCCGAATTCGGCGAAAAGTGGGGAATGGAGTGTCTTAACACTAGACTCCCTCTGCCCTTGCTGTGTGCAGGATACAGCGTGAAGCTAAAAAAAAATATTAACTAACTGTGAGTTCAATTTCTATATCTCTCTTCTTCCTTTTTTTATCATTTTTATTACAAAAAATCATACACACCATACTTTAATGTCACCCACACAAAATCTCCGACAAATAGTCAACGCAGGTATAAGGTAATAACTTAGAAAATACAATTTTCATATAAAATTCATTTTACGCTGCCGCATTTTGCGTCTCATACCCGTACACATAATAGGCTCGTAGGAGGTATGAGTACGCGTCATATCACTTCTACACGCTGATTAAAATCATAGCATATCATATTGAATTATTCCGTGCAAGGTAAAGTATGGTTGGTATAAAAATTAATTTATTTAGAAATACATATTTTTTTATTTATTTATTTAAAATTGTGTAAAATTTGTGCCAAAATTGTTGTTCGAGAAAAAGCTAAGTAGCTTTTGAATGTAATAACTAAAATATTTTCTTCTATTAATATTATAAAAACGAAAGTGTGTGTGTCTGTCTTTCAAGCATGCTTTCATGACGAAGCTTACAACGGAAATAGTTAGAGACCCATGGTCAATTAAGACTACTTTTCCAAAAAATCTACTGATGAAAGTATATATGAGAAATCTCTACTACTTGACATATCTCGAGGATTTTTTTAAGGAGGTAACTTCACGCAAGGTCAAATAAAGGCTACCTACTTTAGTCGTTGAGGCAATCACTGCACAGTAGAATAGTCTGCCTGACTTTTTGTGACTGACACTCAACCGATTGTGAACTTGATTAGCAGTCGGAGAAGTAACCATAATTTAATTATTTTCTTTTTCAACTCTGGTGACAAGATAAAGTGCGGCGTTGTGTTTTTCGATTCAGCTTTCTTCAAAAAATACTCAATTATCTATATTTTATTTTTAAAACTGTATTATTAAGTAATTTAAATAATATAATAAATAAGTAAAAGATAATAAGTAATTAAATAACAACTATTCTTTATAATATATCATACCTACAGATCTATAAAATATCAAATTTAATCCTTAGCAACAATTAAAAAAAAATCACAATTTACATTGCTAACCGTACCTACACGTCTCATTACCGGAGACTGCGACCGCACGGAATGTAAGCATCACGTGGGTAGGCACTAGGCAGTATTTGAGTTGCCCTATTGATTGACATTTATGATAGTATACTTAATAAATATCGTTAGTTATGTTAGTAAATTTATAAAGAGGTAGTGTTAAAATACTCCACTCTCTGCATCTTGACCATTTGTTTGTTTATTGCTGCCTCGCGTTTTTTTCTGCATAGCAGGGTCATAGAGTGTGTCTAGTGTCAAAACACTGTATTCATTTTCCGTCAGAATTAGAGACATTGAGTGTTCAGTGACGGAACTCAACGCCGCGCTTTATCTTATTACCAGAGCGATAGAATGGCAGTAATTTAAATAAAATTTAAATAGCTAGCGAAAAAGCATCGAACCCACAACCACTGAGTCTCAGATACTCTGAATTGCACCATAGTGGCCAAAATATCCCATATCCCGTGAAGCTAGGAGGCAAAACCTAATATATCATTTTGTTCTTCATTTTTCGGAGTAACAGTGACATTGTGTGTTTCATAATGAAATCTAACGACACGACGCACTTTATACAGTCATATGAAATGCTGAAAGTCAAAAAGAAAATATTTTTCATACATTTCTTTCAGCGCTTGCCTAAAAAAATCCTAAAATTAAATAGCTTCACGCTATATCCCGCACACAGCAGGGTAGGCAGAGGGAACCTAGTGTTAAGACACTCCGTTCCCCACTTTCCGCCGAATTTGGAGGCTTGCGTGTTAAGTGGCGGAACTTAACGCCGCGCTTTACCTCGACACCAGAGCGAAGAAAATGGAAATATTAAATATGTCCACACAATAAAAAATTCCTGCACATAGCAATGTAGGTAGAGGGAACCTAATGTTAAGACACTCTGTTTCCCATTGGTCATCGAATTCTGAAAGCCTTGCGTATTAAGTGGCAGAACTCAACGCCGCGCTTGAGCGACATCAAATCGATAAAAATAGAATATTAAATATTTCAATTCCTCGAGTTGGTTTTTTTTTTAACTAAGAAATCAGAGAGAATCTTATGTCATGAAATTCCGTTCCTCACTCTCCTCCCGAATTCGAAACATTGCATGGAATAACGAAACTCAACACCACGTTTAGTCTTACTCAAAAGAGTATAGGCAAAATGAAAGTTAATATATTATATATGATCATTCCATTGACAGACAAAGCGCGGCGTTAAGTTCCGCCACTTAACACGCAACGCCTCCGAGTTCGGCGGAAAGTGGGGAACGGAATGTCTTAACACTACGTTCCCTCTGCCTCCCTGCTGTGTGCGGGATACAACGTGAAGCTAAAAAAAAATGATTAACTTGAAATCGAATTTTCGACCGATTGTCTTGGCCTCAGTTATTTCTCCTTGTTCAGCGTTAGCAATTCACTTTTCCCGCATTTCGGGGAAGACCAGTACGGAGAAATGAAAATTATTAAATTTTGATCATTAAACCGAGTGGAAATCGAATCCACAACCAATTTTGCTGGTCTCAGCTATATAGTTTTTTTTTAGCTTCACGCTGTATCCCGCAGACAGCAGGGTAGGCAGAGGAAATCTAGTGTTAAGACACTCCGTTCCCCACTTTCCGCTGAATTCGGACGCATTGCGTGTTAATTGGCGGAACTTAACGCCGCGCTTTACCTCGGCACCAGAGGGAAAGAATGGAAATATTAAATATTTCTCCTCCTCGAGTGGGAATCGAACCCACAACCAGTCGTTTACACGCTTGTGCCATTGGGCCACGACTGGCCACTATATATAGCTATATTGTCTTTATCATTTAACCATAAACAAAATAAATTGACTAAGGGCTCTAAATCAGTTACGGCTATTTAAATGTAAATTGAGGACATGGTCTTCTGGGCTGGTACGAGTAGACTTGCTACAGGAATATTATAAGATTGTTGATAATCTTAACTTCACGGTGTATTCCGCACACAGCAGGGCAGGCAGGGGGAGCCTAGTGTTAAAACACTCCGTTAAGTGGCGGAACTTAACGCCGCAATAAACTTATATATGCATTTGTGGTATCATAGCGTAGTGTGCACTGTCTGACTGTATACGCTATGGTAATGGGTTTGATCAACCTTTAGGGAAAAGACTATAGATATATTATTTTCGGCATTCTGATGACGAGAAATTAACATTATCTCATGAACGAGGCGGAAAAATGAAGTATCTCCATACTAGGTTCTCTCTACCTATCCGGCTATGTCAGAAGTATGTAACTGACAAAAAAACAGTTTTATCATTTTTTTAACTAATATTTTAAAATATTTTCAAAGAAATACATATATAACCTATTTCTTATGAAACACAAGTGTAAAACTCTGTAAACGAAATTGAATGAATACAACTGTATTGATTATTTGATTCTAAAAATATGTTTTCAAAACTTTAAAGTATTATACGGTTTATCATTGAAGTCTCAGTTTCAGACGAAATGTGGAGGAGGAATGCTTCGACGCTAGGTTCTCTAAAAGGAAAAATTGGAGCTAAAAAATAATATCATAACAACTAAATTTATATGACTACCGAACGCACAGCTAAGCGGGTAGAGCCTTTGTTGCTAAGTTCAAGGATTTTTTTTTATTTCATTGTCCAATACATAACATATACATTATTTTCTTATGTACATTATTTTCTTATACTTGAAGTACCATGAAAACCTCATATGTTTATTTAACAGAGAGTCATTTTGTTTTTATTTTATATTGCGTTGATACGGGTTCGAATTACGCTACGTTCAAATTTTTATACGTTTCGTTATTTTTTTAATTTCCTATGTATATATTTTTACATTTTTTAAAGTGTTAATAACACTTTAAAAAATGTTAAAAATAAAGTATTATGTTTACAACGCACCAAATCTCTAGAGGGTACACTAAATTTTGAATTGTAAATTGCTAGACGCGTATAATTCTATCAGCGTTCGAGGCAGGTGCTGTATTAACATTCTATAGCAAATATCAAATCAGTGTCGCACATCATAATCTAAATCTGCATTTTACTTTAAAATTGCGGAGTTGAAAATTCATGTTTTGAATATATTTCAAAATATTTTTCTTTGCCAGCTTAGCAAAGAAGTGTCACTGTGGAACTGCTTCACGCTGTATCCCGCACACAGCAGGGTAGGCAGAGGGAACCTAATGTTAAGACACTCCGTTCCCCACTTTCCGCCGAATGGCGGAACTTAACGCCGCGCTTTACCTCGGCACCAGAGCGAAGAAAATGGAAATAGTAAATATTTCCACTCCTCGAGTGGGAATCGAACCCACAACCAGTCGTTTACAGTCACACGCTTGTGCCACTGGGCCACGACTGGCCATGATTTTTTTTAGCAGGTTAAAATAGTAGCGGAAGAATATCTATATATTTGAAAGTCATCTAATAATTAAAGGTTTGCCAGGCCACATTAAATTATTAAGCTGACCATAGGTTGCGCAACTCTGATCTATACATAACCATTTCCCCAAGTGAAAATCAGGGTCTGGGTTCTAACCCACAACTAATTGCATTTTATATATTCCCAGCATATTTAATACTAACGGGTCATAAGTCGCTCATGGTCTCTCTTGGCTTTTTCTGTACAATTTTCATCACCTAGCTAAAGCACTTGAGGAAGTAGTTATTGTAAATATAGGTGAGCTATACCTCGTGTCATGACTACCTTTCTGAGAAAATTTTCTCAGTCATTCAGACGGTTTTTTCATACAAACTTTCATCCTCATATTTTTTTTAATTTTCGTTTGACTGGTAAAAATAATCATCTATATTTAAGCCTAGGTTGTCAGTTATTTTCATTAAGAATTTTATCCGTATCAAACCGGTGGATTTCCTATAATATCATAACAACCAGACAGACGGACAAACAGACATACAATTATAACATTAGTACGAATTTAAAAACCATATAACCTTAAATACTTAAATATATTTAGAAGATTATCTAACGTCATCTATGTATGTCATGATGAAATTGAAAGTCAAATATGTTTATAAATGATCTTACTTAAAATAATTCAAAATGAATTTCATGGACAGATTGCCGACCGTGATAAGCTGCTGCTTCTGCTGCTTCCTAAGAGCTGGCACGGTTATGATTGCACTTTTCTCTTTTGTATGTATTTCTTTTATATTATGTGTCAATAATAACTAGAATGGCCCCGTGCTACAAGCGTGTGAGTGGAAACGACTGGTTGTTGGTTCGATTCCCACTCGAGGAGTGAAAATATTTAATATTTCCATTTTCTTCGCTCTGGTGCCGAGGTAAAGCGCGGCGGTAAGTTCCGCCACTTAACACGCAATGCCTCCGAATTCGGCGGAAAGTGGGGAACGGAGTATCTTAATAATAGGGGTTCCCTCTGCCTTCTGCGTGCGGGATACAGCGTGAAGCTAAAATATATATGACTGAAATCGTCATTACCCGTGCAATACAGTAAAAAGTGAAGAAATGAAATATCGTACCTACAAATTCTGAACGTCAATTAGCTTATGTTACTACTTACAATATTTGAATTTGGCAAGTACCTTCACCCATACTATTATAAATGTGAGTCTGTCTGTGTCTTTGTATGTTACTCATCTCACGAGTAATCGACAGGGCCGATTTGCATGGAATTCAGAATAACATAGTCAATTATAAAATTGTAGTCAACTATTTTAGAAATAGTCAACTATTTTAGAAATAGTCAACTATTTTAGAAATAGTTAATAATTTTAGAAATAGTCAACTATTTTACAAATAGTCAACAATTTTAGAAATAGTTAACTATTTTAGAAATAGACAACTATTTTACAAATAGTCAACAATTTTAGATATAATCAACTATTTTAGAAATAGTCAACTATTTAAAAAATAGTCAACTATTTGAAAAATAGTCAACTATTTTAGAAATAGTCAACTATTTTGAAGAGTCAGTGCCAAACAAAGGTTATGAAAAGTTAGTTACACAGGCAAAGCCGCAAGCGGTCGCTAGTATTCAATGAAAACAATAGCGCAAAACACCACTTTTATTAAGAAATTATAAAATTTTTCTTTTTTTCTATATTCTTCTTCCTTCTTTTATTCATCCGACAATTCAAAAGTACTGTGAGACCGTCGTGACGCAGTAGAACAGCGTCTGACTGTAGACACGATGATTGTCCAGTCGATTCCTACTTGCGAGATTGATTCTTTTTAAGATATTGTCATTTCTCCGCTCTAATCATAAGACAAAATGGCTTTCAATACTTAACACGCAATAAGTGTCTTAACACGTTCTCTTTAAGTACTTTGCGGGAAAAAGCGTGAAGAAGCGTGAAAAACCGTGTATTATCGGCATATTACATCTTAACCTTTTACTTTTTATCTTACAGTTATCAGGCCTCATGTTCGCACCAAACATAACTAATACAAAAGGTTTCTGGAGTATGGACCCGGTTCTCTCTTACTACAGCGCAGTTACGGAAAACACTTTGCAGCTCATACTGGGAGCGGTGTCGATCATGCTTTGTCTTGTTAGCGTTTTGCTCCTCGTGGGTTCTATATGTGTATGTATTGAGAAATTCGTAATTATTTGTTTTCTTTATTGAGATTTAATAGTTGCTTGGCATATTTAGCGCCGAATTCGGAGGCATTGCGTGTTAAGTGGCAGAACTTAACGCCGCGCTAAGTTCCGCCACTTAACATGCAATGCCTCCGAATTTGGCGGAAAGTGGGGAACAGAGTATCTTAATACTAGGTTCCCTCTGCCTACCCTGCTGTGTGCGGGATACAGCGTGAAGGTGAAAAAAAAAGTTGTACATTAGCTTACTCCGAAATTCCTTTCGCCCGAAATTGAACATTGCGCAATGAGTTGCGGAGCTTAGCGCAATTATCAGAGAGGCGAACGTGTGGGAATCGAAGCAACACTGGGTCACTGCACCACAGTGGTTTTAATGAACAATCCCACTTGAAATACAAACTGTTATGACAGGAACAATCGCATATATTTATGAGATTTGAAAAAACTTTTTTATAAAACCCGACGTTTTGGTTACTTAACAATAGTCGTGTGACCGCAAACTGTAAATGCAATCGAATACCAAAAATATACAGGGTCATATCCAGACAAAATTTTATTTCAAGATATATAGCTTCCCGCTGTATCCCACACACAGCAGGGTAGGCAAAAGGAAACTAGTGTTATAACCCTCCGTTCCCCGCCGTATTTTGGAGGCATTGCGTCTTAAGTGGCGGAACTTAACGCCTCGCTTTGCCTCGGTACCAGAGCGAAGAAAATGGAAATATTAAATATTTCCACTCATCGAGTGGGAATCGAACCCACAACCAGTCGCTTACAGTTCACACGTTTGTGCCACTGCGCCACGACTGGCCCCAAAACTTTCAAAATGTATAAACAAAAGATCTTATTAAGTAATCTTTTTGTTCACAGAATTTACCTATACTAATATTGGTATACCAATGGGGCGCCATAATATACAGTTTCACCGTCTTCCTCATGTTCTTCATACTTGCCATATTCTGTTTCTTCATCCATACAAACTGCATAGTCGCTGGATCTGTGCTTTGTGGACTAATGATTAGTGAAGTTTTAGGTAATTACTTTTAAGCTTATAAAAAAACTTTCACATCTTTTCTAAATCGAAATAACTGTATCGAAATGCTGACGGATTTTAACGCCATGCTTTGTCTTAGGTAACGAAGGGAGTAAAAATAATATAAAATCATACTCCCAAATCAAAATCGAACCGACAACCATCGCGGTTACAGTCAGATTGCTCCACGACGGCCTTTAATTTGTTCAAAATAAGCTTTGCCATAGAAGCATGTGCTTTAAGTAAAAATATTTAAAAATACATAGTAATAAGTTTAATGAATTAATATTCATATCCCACCTATGTAAATAACACTTTAAGAAAGTTTAAATAAATAGCTACGGTTTTTTTTATAAGTGAATCAATAACAAAATCACATTCTATGCTGTGTGCTTCATATATTTTTAGAGTTCCTCTATCAACATGCAATATCTCATATTCGAGCGGAAAGTGGAGAACAGAGTGTTTTGACACTATTTCTGATTGTGTTAACTGAAAAAAAAAACGTTACTTTATAAAAGAAAAATATAATCTAATTACATAAATAATCAATTACTTAAATTTCCATCTCATAAAAGCCAAAAAAAACATATATTTTATACTAGCACACAAAGCTAACTCGTTCAAACAGAATCAAGTCGTAGCACTCTCGTAGCTGTCTACGAGCTACGGGGCGCTACGTAAGTGAATTAACGTCTACATTCTTAAATGGATTACACATTTTAATTTTACATGTAGATCTTCCTCTTGAGGCCGTCGTGGCGCAATAGACAGCGTCTAGTGTAACGCGATGGTCGAAAGTTCAATTCCCACTCGGGGAATGATTATATATAAAATTTCATTTCTTTGCACTGGTACCTAAGACAAAGCGCGGCGTTGAGTTCCGCCACTAAGTATCAATGTCCCCATTTCGGTACACACTTACACTAGATCCTCTCTGATTACCCCGTTAAGTGGAGAAAGCGAGAAACTGTATAAAAAGATTAAGATCTTCCCTGACAGTAAAATGGTGAAATGGGCTAGTGTCTTACCAAACACAATAGTTGTGGGTTTGATACCTGCTTATATACTCGTAAGTGTTTATAGAGAGAGAGGATATTGAAGGTGAGCGTTAATATATTTTAAAGGGGCTTAAGCCTACATTAGGCAAATCTCAGGCACTGCCCATATCTCCTCTTTCTACAATACTATCTTCACAGTGAATCCATGGAACGCTGAGGAATTTCACATCAAAAAAAAATTCTTATTACATACGAGTATATACATTTTAGACATAATTTGCTTAAAATGAGTACAAAAGAATAAATAATTGACTGTCTTCTTTTGTTTGTCTCAAAATAAATATAAGGAGAACGTCTCCTCCATTTCTTGAAATGGTTTTCAAATCCACAACCATTTTAAAAAAGCAGTTTCTACCTAATAATTGAAAATTTAAATACAACACAGTAATTCAAATTATTTTAAGCAATAATTATGTTTCTTTCCAGTGACCATGTACTTCGTTATCGTAGCGAACAGCCTACGCATGACCCTAAAGTTTCTTACGAGCGAAAGTACATTACCCTAAGACGAGATCTTATAATTGTCTTGAAAATTTCTACGGTTTTACTTTTTCTTAATAAAATAAAATGTGTTTTTTTTTTGTTAATTTGCCTGTATTTTTGTTTATTTATAGCGGTTCTTTATTAAATATTTGTATCGTGAATTGTTTATTCAGATTGTGTACGTTGTAAATGAATTATATTTTTGATCTTATTTATTAAAGTTTTAATTGGTAGTTTAATATTTTAAAATTAATAATATCTAGTTTATATTTCAGGTAGATTTTAAGCCTGATTGTTTGTGGGTTCGATTCTCGCTCAGAGCAATGATTATGCTTATATTATTTTTATTTCTTCTCTTTTCTGATAACGCGTGGTGTTGAATTTCGTCACTTAACACGTCTTAAGTTAAGGCTAAAAGTGGAGAACGGAGTATGTTGACACTAAGTTCTCTCTGACTATACTGTTATTGAGAAAAAGTAATGCTACAAATATATAACTTGTGCAAATATATTTTTAATTTGTCCAAAATGCTGTTTAGTTTACGCCTCTCAATATATTTTTTTCATATTAAGCGATGTAACTACAGAAGAAATAGATGTAAGTCACTTTGTTATCTACTTTCTATTTTTCTTTACAATATTGGTATATATAAATAAATTAAATTGAATCTGTCTGTTTCTAATATTAAAATAACCGTCTTTTTGACTAAACGCATATATGTGTATACACAGTACATACACTAAAATAACATTGTTTACTATTTTTGTATGTCTGTCAGTTATTGTCCGTCTGTTGTTCTGGCAAATCTCCGGAACGGCTGGACAGATTTTAACGAGACTTTCTTGGGCAGATAATTGATGTAATAGGGTGTAACTTAGGCTACTCTTATTATATTTTTGTTAAATTCCACGCGAACAAAGTCGCGAGAAATGCTAGTGTTATATAAAAAAGAAGGCAGATTGCATATTTTGTAGTAATTGTATCGCACAACAGCGTCGTAACGTAGAGTAAATGGCGTTTTTTTCAATTAGAAGATCGTGCATTCTAAATTCACGAAAGCCTTTTCCAAGCAGCTGTTACAGCTGATTGCGTTGTATTCTTAATATAAAAATATTAGTGTTTTACCAAATTTTTAAAATTTTATTTGCATGTTTGTCGAAAGATATGTTAAGTTTTTATAAGTAAATTTATTTAATACGTTTATTTTTCATACAAATTTTCACTCTAGGCAATGAGCCATTGGCTTTTGGAAAAAAATGTAGCCACTATTTGATCTATGATAATAGTCACTAACTATTTTCCTGAGAAAATTCATCAAAATCGATCCAGCGGCTTAGATTTTTTAGATTTTTCACATAAATGACTCTAGAGGTTGATTTTTTTATAACAATTAAAAGATTAAATAGTTATAAATTAATATAGAAATCAGGGTTGGTGCAAAGCTTTATTACCTATACACAACTATCGGCCTTTAGCCAGACGTTGTCCCACTGCACCATGGCAGCAAAGACAAAAAATTGGCTTTATTAGGTGCCTCTAATTCCAACGCAACGAAACACCTATGTATTGCAATGATTGTAGATACTATGCATATAAGAATATATTCAAATAACTTTCATTTCTACGTTCTGTTTATATCACGCGGGGTTGAGTTCCGCCACTTAAGAATACCTAACTCAAATTGGACTGAAAAAGTCGAGTAGAGAATTTTAGCACCACATTCTATCTTTTTTTTTTTTAGCTTCACGCTGTATCCCGCACACAGCAGGGTAGGCAGAGGAAACCTAGTGTTAAGACACTCCGTTCCCCACTTTCCGCCGAATTTGGAGGCACTGCGTGTTAAGGGGCGGAACTTAACGCCGCGCTTTACCTCGACATCAGAGCGAAGAAAATGGATTTTTTTTTTTTAATTTATTTCTTAGTAATGATAACAACATTGTTTACAATTTTTTTTTGTTCTCACCAAGCTATTAGGCTTGACGGTGAGACGCGCTCATTTTGTTTTACATACAAAAATAATGATTCAAATTAAAATTTAAAAAATAAAACATAACTTCTTATTCTTAAAAACTTAAAAGTAAATCAACATTACAACTTATTTTTAATATTATAGATAGTTTACTGCGGTCTTGTTTCACGATGACGTCATGTTTTCGTCATTGAGAAACAAGTTCCTTAGTTTTGTTTTTAACATTTGTTTACTTATTTTATCATTTTTCCTTAACATATCAATTTTATTAACCCTGCAGTGGTCGCGCGGACTACATATGTAGTCCACTGATACAAAATCCGTTTTATTTTACAAACGCCAAGCGTCAGTTTTTTGTGGCGCTAGGTACTTTCAAATGACTTATCCAGGGACGTACTCAGTGCATCGGAAGCGCCTATCATCCGTAGGTGCATTATTAGTAGCTTTGCAAAGTTCCTGGACTACATATGTAGTCCACGCGACCAATTACGTGACCAATTAAGTGTTTTTCTGTTAGTATCTTTTTTGCTTTCATTTATTTTATATAAAAATTGTCATATATATGTAATATAAATATGATTTTGTTATGTTATCTTATTGGAGATTAATCTAACATTAAATTTTTGGATAAAAATGGGTGATCGATAAGCTGCACAGATAGAGGCGTGGTTCAGAGAAGCTGAAGCCGACATTGACGGTTCTCAAACTTAGCCTAGCTCGGGTGGGGAAGAAGATTACTTAGAAGAGCAAAAACACGAATAAGAATTAAAACAGGAGCAAGATATCAGAGTCAAGGGACAGCGAAAGCTCTGAAAATGAGGAACCACCTTAGCGAAAATCGCAGCGTGATGATTATTACACCAGAGTTGATGACACGATGTGGTCTAAGACAATTCTTCAGGTCAGAGGAAGAACCCTTAGGCATACTATAGTGTTTGTTCCTCCTAGTCCGAACGGAATAGCCAGGCAAAACACTGCCATTCAAAACTGTGTGTCACTTTTCGTTGACGATCAGATGAGGTTGGATGAAACCATTGACTGAGAAAAGAATTAACTCAAATTCATTGACAAGGTCTTCGACAATAAAAATTTAATATTTCCTAGGTATTACAGACAAAGAAAAACAAGCATTAGCTTTAGAGATGACGTCAAGTAATGAAGTACGTCGTTGTCACAACTATGGAAGAGCACGCAATAAAAACACCTGTAAATCGTGCACTGCCAGCAAAAAGTTTATTTGTGGGAATCATTTCAAGATTATGTGTCTTTCCTGTGTAGAAAATGTTATAAATTATTAATTTTCATAACTATATTTGACTGTCATCACAATCAATACGAAACCTGTTATTTTTAAGCCAATTTAGAGAAGTATTTTTGTTTTTATTTAATAGTTATATAAAAGAGGTTATAACTATGTTATGCTGATTTTATATAGTTAAGCATACTGTACTGACTATAATCCCACAAGTAAAGTAAAAAAGTATATAAATAACAAAAGTTATTTCAATTTGAAAATGGACTACGTATGTAGTCCACGCGACCACTGATGTCTCATTTTGGTGCGCGACCACTGCAGGGTTAAGTATTTTAGGTACAATGTATGCTGACAATCTCTCTCCATAATAATTTTTTAATTTTGGTTGTACAAATTTATTCTTTTCCACATTCCGGGTATTGTATACATTTTTTATTTTATATTCTTTATAGTAATAATACTCTAATCCTATTAAATATTCATTTTTTTTTTCAATCGGTAATATTTTACAAACACTAAAGAGTTTTTCATAATCCTTATTACAATTATCCTTATCTTTTTTACTTACTAGGAACTTCTTAAGTTCTTAACGTCCTTTATATACGTCATAAACGTTTGCCCGTAAACAATTAATCCGTAACTTATCAACGAGTCAGCAAGCGCAAAGTATACGGTCCTTAACGTATGTTTATTTAACACCGAATTTAATTGATAAAGTTTGCATAACACCAATCTTAACCTGTTACATACATCATTTACGTGTATCTTCCAGTTGAAATTACTATTGATGTTTAGGCCTAAATACTTAAATTTATCTACATATTGTAGTTTTATACAGTTGCAGTTTAATTTGTTGTTATGCAAACAATCATACGTGTGACCTACTACAGTAAGATATTGTGACTCAACGTACTTAGCTCTCAGATTATATGGCGAGTATATATGCATACATTTCGTTTTTTCGTTATTTAATATGATTCCATTGTCATGTGCCCATTTGCAGATATTGTCGAAGTCCAAATATTTCCACTCCTCGAGTGGGAATCGAACCCACAACCAGCCGTTTACAGTCACACGCTTGTGCCACTGGGCCACGACTGGCCACTGTCTGTTGATTCTATCTGCCTTTTTATTATATTATACTACACGTAGAAGTTACATAGCCTTAAACAAACATCTAAAAATATTTTTTCCCATACGTCTCATATACTTATTGACTGAGCCCTGAGGAAGGAAATTGTTATTTTGAACATAAATATATTGTTCAAGGAAAAACAGCATATTATTTTTATAACTTAATAAAGAACTTTTTTCATTACACGAGTTCCACATTTTGGTAGATGGTAAAGATGGCGTCCTAATACAAATGAGAAAACTCAAAAGTCGCCTTGAGTTAAAATAAAATAAATTTCAATACATTTTCTATGAATTGATAAATGTATAAGTAGTAAATTTTATATTTTGAAATAAACAATTATAAATATATAATCTGAATCTCAGAAACGGCTACAACGATTTTCATGAAATTTAGGGGCTTCGGTCACGAAAGTTCAATCTAGATTTTTTTTTATAGCTTCACGCTGTACAGCAGGGTGCTGTGCGGGATACAGCAGGCAGAGGGAACCTAGTTTTAAGACACTCTGTTCCCCACTTTCCGCCGAATTCGGAGGCTTCCGTGTCAAGTAGCGGAACTTAACGCCGCGCTTTACCTCGACACCAGAACGAAGAAAATATTAAATATTTCCACCCCCCGTGTCGGAATCTAATCCACAATCAATCGCTTTACAGTCCCACTTTGAGCCTCTGCGCCACGACTGGCCCCAAACACCGACCAATCCATCGACTTTACCATTTAAATAAATTATATAATGGAATTTGAACCCGAAACCGTCACAATCAATAATACGTACAAGTACTAAAGCGATGTCAATGCTTACTTTTTTACAAAAATAAATTTAGTATCCTTATTCATCCGTTTCAAATTTTGTTAGTAAAATGTTTACAAGAACGCCCGGACTCCAGCCCACTCTATTATAAATTTAGATCATTATTACGAACCTCGTTATCTTTGATCTCTTATCTTATCTTTTTATATTTATTTAAAAAAAAAACAGAAAAAATTGACGCAGGGGCACAAAGTGTGATTATAAATGCCATACTAGTTGTGGGTTCGATTCCCGCTCGAGCTATGTACCTGTAAATATTTGATATTTTCATTTTCTTCGATCTGGTATCGAGGTACAGCGGTACAGAGTTAAGTTCGACCACTTAACACACAATGTCAAAAATGTTCAGAGTAAAATGGGAAGCGGAGTGTCTTAACACTAGGTTCTCTCTGACTACTCTGCTGTGTGCGGGATACAGCGTGAAGCTAAAAAAAACAACAAGAAAAAGTTTCTTTTCATATAGCAGAAAATCTAGTTACAGAACTCCGTTCTCCACTATACGTCGGAAATAGTGACATTGCTTATTTAGTAGCGAAGTGAAAAAACTAAAATAATTTAAATAAAATCAATCGAACCCACTGCCAATTTCATTAACGGCACACTTTTCTACTATGCCGTGATAGCCTTATATATGTATATTTTTTTAGCTTCACGCTGTATCCCGCACACAGAGAGAGAACCTAGTGTTAAGACTCACTCCGATCCCCACTTTCCGTCGAATCATGGAGGCATTGCGTGTTAAGTGGCGGAATTTAACGCCGCGCTTTGCCTCACCACCAGAGGAAGAAAAAATATTTCTACTCCTAAAGTGGGAATCGAACCCACAACCAGTCGCTTAACAGTCACACTTTGTGCCTCTGCGCCACGACTGGCCCCTATTTATTATATATTTTTCTTATCTTTGCTTTTAAGTTCGGTTAAGTTTTTATTTTCATTTCTGAACTATCTCCTGTCAAATCTGTCAGAAAGAATGACAAGTTCATTTACAATGTACACTTTCTACTTTATTTTTTTAATGTATCTTTAAAAGGTATCAATATGTGCGAAATATTCCCCGAAGTTGAAAATTGCTTTTTACTAATTAGTCTTCGCGTAGGAATGCTTTTGATATCGGTTTTGGCAATAGTTAGTACATATGTGATTAAAATATTTTAATATATACTGTTTTGCCACAAAAATTATGATTTTTTGTTATAGTATACAATGGTTTGACTTTGGGTGGAAAGTGGATGACGGAGTGTCTTGACACTAGGTTATCTCTGACTACCCTGCTGTACGGTGTCAAAGTCAAAGTCAAATGATTTTATAGACCATAAGAAGTTATATGCTTCATTTTTTGAACGTCCAACAATTAACCACCGGTTCACTAAAGTCAATGCCTCAGACATGAGAAGAGCCGGCGCAAGAAACATAGCGGGACGATTTTTTTTGTTTTTTTTTTAAGTCAAGCATTTACAGATATTATATAAGCGTGTAGCTGCTTTATGGTTACATGGAAAATTAACTATATCATTTAAACTGAATAGAGTGTACTTGGTCTCTCTTGTTCTCTCTCTCTCGAACTTTTTTTTTTTAGCTTCACGCTGTATCCCGCACACCGCAGGGTAGGCAGGGGAAACCTAGTGTTAAGACACTCCGTTTCTCACTTTCCGCCGAATTCGGAGGCGTGGCGTGTTAAGTGGTGAAAGCTAACGCCGCGCTTTGCCTCGGTACCAGAGCGAAAAAAGGGAAATATAAAATGTTTCCACTCCTCGAGTGGGAATCGAACTCACAACAACCAGTCGTTTACATTAACACGCTTGTGCCACTGCGCCACGGCTGGCCCCTCTTGATCTTTATAACGTAATAATATAAATATTAATATTTTCAGATGACTGGTGTTGTCGGACTCAGTGCGATTGAACAGAATTCGAGCATAGATTATAGAAAAGTACACAATTTTTCTCATATACACAGTAAGCTTCACGTTTTGAATATATCAAAGTTTTAACTTTTTAAGTAATTTCAGCTTTATTCTGTATCCCTCATGCAGCACGGTATACAGAGGAAACCTAGTATTAAGACACTTAGTTTCCCTCTTTCCGCTGACTTCTGGAGGTATTAACTGTTGAGTAGCGGAACTCAACGCCGTGCTTTGCCTCAGACACCAGAGCGAAGAAATATTAAATATTTCAATTCGTCGTGTGGGAATTGAACTCACAACCAGTCATTTTACAGTCGTTCTTTGTGCCCACAAGCCACGACCGGGCTGGGCAGTGTTATTAGTAATTAATGCATTGTGTGTGAAACTTTTAAGTTAGTTAAGTTTCAACACAATGTTAAAAAACAATATAGCATTATATACTTGATTTTCATTTTTTTTAGCTTCACGCTGTACTCGTATCCCTTGCGGGGTCGTCATTATACATGTGAGGCGTTATTAATATAAATTTAACTTTTACTCGAAGACCCTGCCAGCTAGGTGTGTGGGACACAACGCGCCCAATCTTCGCATTCTGCAACCCACACGTCGCATAACACGAACTACTACGCGACTAGTTCAAATTCCTTTACCTATGCGTTCATTATTCAGCTTCATATTGCTGGACGATATAATATGTTTATCGCTAGGCTCTTACTATTCAAAAAGATATAACTATGAAAAAAGGTTGTCATGAAATGGCCCACGAGCTTTAAATTGCTCACATTTTCTAGACAATTCGTTCTCAACTTTTACCAGAGATCGAGACATCGTGTACTAAGTGTCGGAGGTCAACGCCATGCTTTATTTATTTTTTTAGCCTCACACTGTGTCCCACAGAGGGAACCTAGTGCTAACACTCCGTTACTCACTTTCCGCCGAATTCAGAGTCATTGCGTGTTAAGAGGCGAAACTTAACGCCGTGCTTTGCCTCGAGCCCAGAGCGAAGAAAATGAAAATATTGATTATTTCTACTTGAAAATATTTAATATTTCTACACAACCCGTCGCTTTACAGTCACACCTTGTACCTCTGCACCACTAGCAGCTTTATATGAACACAGCGAATTATTGCATTATAATCAACTTCGAGAGGGAATCGAATCTAAACCGTGGTTCAGATCAGCCATCGTGATGGCTTTTATTTTTATAACATTTGATATTTTTCAGAACCTGAAGACGCAATAGAGAAGCTAAACGACCTTGTATCATCAGGAATTAGCACAATGTCATGTATATTTATGATCACTGGCCTATGTCTATTGTATGGAACTCTAGCGGTAAGTAAATATTTACGTATTTAATCTATAAAGTTAGCCTAGCTTCTTCACCATAGCAGGGTATACAGAGAGAACTTTATGTTGAGATACACCGCTCTTCACTTTTTTTTTAGCTTTACGTTGTATCCCGCACTCAGCAGGGTTGACACAGGCAATTTAGTGTTAAGACACTCCGTTTCCCACATTCCGCCGAATTCGGAGACTTGCGTGTTTAGTGGCGGAACTTAACGCCGCACTTTACCTCGACACCAGAGCGAAGAAAATGGAAATATAATTTCCACTCCTCGAGTGGGAATCGAACCCACAACCAGTCGTTTACAGTCACGCGCTTGTGCCACTGCGCCACGACTGGCCACTACTGTGGCTCTTCACTTTCCGCTTAAAATCCAAGACCAGTTAAGTAGCAGAACTCAATAAGATGAAGCTTAGTCTTAAGTACGAGAGCGAAGAAATAAAAATAATATGTAGTCATTCCCCTGAAAGGAAATTGAAGCTACAACCATCGCATTTACAGTCAGATGCTGTCCCACTGCACCTTGACGGTCTCTTATATATTCGAAGATGCGATTGTGTATGGTAGTTCTAATCAATTATTATTTTCCCTTTACTTCTGAGAATTCCGAAGACCATCATGACTTAATGGGACAGGATCTGATTTTAAACGTGATCGGTAGTGGGTTCGATTTTGATTAGAGGTAATGATTATAATTTAAAATATCTTCATTGGTCCTCTCTAACGCATAAGACAAAGCGCGGAATTGAGGTCCACCACCCAACACACAATGTCTCGATTTCGGACTAAAAGAGAACGGTATGTCATGACACTACCATTTCCCTGACTGTTTCACAAGCTGGGACAAAATCTTACACTTTAAGTTTGCACAAACCTTCTTATAGGTTTTCATGTTGTTAAAATAGGCTTGGCAAAATATTAAGACATTAACATGAATTCACAGTTTTGTTAACTGGTATTCTTTTTCAAAACTTTATGAACGAAATCTATACTGAATTTAAAATAGTAATTGCAACTGGCAGCCCCCGACGAAGTCGTCCCCATCATCTCGATACATAAATTCATTTAGGCGGGGGATTTTTAGTTATTTTATCCTTTTTCAATTACAATTAAACCGTCGTGGGTATTTTCAATTTTTTTAATTTTGCCTTTTATGATCGTCCTCATTATTGTTTAGTAATTTTATTTACTTAAAAATGCATTGAAGAATTAAGTAGTAGTTATAACTACTACTACTATATATAACTACTACTACTCTACTATAGTAGTAGTAGTTCAAGTAATAAAACACACAATATAATATTCAAGTCTAGACCTCTTAAAAATTTAGTACCTACTAACGTAACTCCGAAACGGTTACCAGTTTGAAGTTATTTCAATTTAAAATGAAAAGAAAAGGAAAAATATTTAGTTATTCTAATATATTTCTGCCCAATAATTCTTTTTACAACTAATCTTTTGGCAAGTGAATATACTATATATTAAAATTTTAATATTTTAAAAGAGTTATTCACACACTCAAGGTAAAACTTGAAAAACGTGAAAATAAACATAAGCACTTCGTTCACCGTTTGCCAATTTACAAATATTATTTCTTTGAGTTAAGTGGTGCAACATAAATTCGCGTTTTATTCTACCTACAGGGACAATTAACAAAGAAAAAATACAGGGACAATTAGAAATTACAGGGACAATAATAACTAACAAATTAAAAAAAAAGCTAACATGTCTTTTCCCGGGGTATTGGATTAGCTCATCGTCACGCTTTGTCTGAGATATTAGAGCGGAGAAATAATAAATAATATATAATCATAACCATTAAGAGATCGCTAATAGTGATAAGTTCGCCTTTGCAAACTACAATTACTTATCTGTGCTATTTTGTTGCTACGTGTTTAAAACACGAATTCTATTCTATTCTATTCTAAAGAATAGAATAGAATAGAAACATATTTGTGGCCAGTCGTGGCCCAGTGGCACAAGAGTGTGACTGTAAACGACTGGTTGTGGGTTCGATTCCCACTCGAGGAGTGGAAATTATATTTCCATTTTCTTCGCTCTGGTGTCGAGGTAAAGCGCGGCGTTAAGTTCCGCCACTTAACACGCAAGCCTCCGAATTCGGCGGAAAGTGGGGAACGGAGTGCCTTAACACTAGGTTCCCTCTGCCTACCCTGCTGTGTGCGGGATATAGCGTGAAGCTATTTATTTATTTTTTTTTAACATTTTATTGCATACAAAACCAATAAAAGAACAAAATAATATAAGTACAATAATTTATAACACAGTGCAGAGTGCGCAAAGACGGTATTATTGCTGGTAGCAATCTCTGCCAGACAACCTTTCTTGACAGAAGCTTAAATCTTAACAGATACGGGCTAGTGCAAATAAAGAAAATTAGAATATTTTAAAAACATAAATAATTGACTTTTCCTTTGCTTATTATTATAATAATATATTATACAATAAATATAATAAAAAGATAATATACATAATATGTTTAATTTCTTTTTATTTGCATGTGTGCATAAAGAATTTTATCTATCTATCTACCTACCATTATTCACTCATTGGTTCATAAAAATTCGCAACATTTACATATTTTTCATAAATTTAAGCAAAATTTTGTGATTTAAGTGAGAATACAGGCGAAAATATTATAACTATTTATCCAGCAGTTTACACAGGCGAAGCCACGTGCTGGTAGCCAGTAATATAATAACATACCTATACCTATATTTCATAGAATTAAATAAATCCTATTGATTCACATCAAAGCTTCAATTAAGTTTGTAGTCAATTACAAAATCCGAAAACCAATAAAACGATTCGTCCGTCTCTTTGTCCAATTGAGAGTATTGTTAGAACTTGCGCAAAGTATTTTGATCACGTTTTCAAATAATGTTGACCGATGAAGGACCGTTTTTAGGTTTAATTTTATCTAGACTGTTACAATATAAAATCATTGTAAGACCTAAGATACAAAGGATAGACCTAAGATAGATAGGGACATAGGGACGGTAAAAGCGATTGGTTCTGGGTTCGATTCCTATTAGGGGAAATTGTAATATTTGAATAATTTTAGATGAAAATGATCTTTTCTATGCCATGAAAATATAGTTGATAATCCAAGGTTAAATTTGCTACTTCATTTTTCAAAAATCCACCCCCGAGGGTTGCAATATAACAAAATAGTTAGTGTCCGACCGAAACTGAATTTTCAGCCGAAACCGAAACCGAAAACGAACCTTCGGTCCTCACTTCAGTTTCGGCCGAAACCGAAACCGAAACTGCTGATGACGTCATAAAATTTGAATAATATGTAAAAAAAATACATTTTTTACGCTTTAAATTTTTTTAAATTACTCGTGCATTTGGATTATTGTGATTACGTTGATTTTATTATATATACTAGCGGAAATAATTAAATGATCATAAAAAAAAACCATTTCTTTTGAGAGTTTCCAAGAAAAAAAACATTTTAATTAAAGCTTAAAGTGTCTAGTCTAGTAGTAGAGATCTTAAGATGAAAAATATCTTCAAACGACGTGTTTGGCTCTATCCTGATAAAAAAGAAAAAATGAATGAAATGAAAGAGAAAAAAATCGATTTTTTTTCAGTTCATTTTTTTGATTTAAAAAGTGGGAACATATTTATTTAACTTGACCACTATATGGATCGGATAACTTGTTAGTCTAGACCTACGCCAGTTCTCTTTACCCAAGGCTCCTAGGGATTTACATAGAGGTTTTTTGAGCTGTTGCCCAGGAACCTGTGGGTTATCAAGACCCTCGGTCGTCACTTAAGATTGGCAACACTTGGTTAATAGGTATTTTTATACAAAAAGGTTAAAGGTAGGTTAGGTAAAAAATTTACATTAGATATATATTTATATTAACTTATTGACTATATGTATACTGTGTTACATTTATATAGAAAACGGTTATATTTAAATAATATTAAGGCAAGCCTCCAATATATTAGCTACCCCAGGGTTCGCAAAATATCAATCAATCATAGGTATTCGACCCCTGAAAGGAGCCACACTTACGCGAACAGACACTTACTTTCATTACAGACTAACAGGGATAGTTCATTTCATCTGTCGTCAGCAGTTCATAGTATTCTCATCATTAATTTATAACATATTAAAATTTACTACATCTTAAGATTAGGTTCAGAAGCTATAAAAACACTCAAAAGTATCTAAGCAACGTGAAAATTCTTGAGTACGTCATGAGTTTCGGCATTGCCGAAGGTTCGGCAGTTTTTTTGCCGAAACCGAAACTACGGCCGAAACTACAATTTTTTGCCGAAACTTGCCGAAACCGAAACCGAAACCGAATCTTCGGTCGGACACTAAAAATAGTTAAGTAGCTCACGCGGTAAAACCGCGAGCGGGCCGCTAGTGTTATATTTCCACTCCTCGGGTTATAATCGAACCCACAACCAGTTGCGTTTACATTCACACTTTGTGTCCCTATGCCACGACTGAACTCTTTTTTTATAAATAAATAGAAATTTTTATTTTTATGATTAAAATTATTGTTTATTTATTTCCCTTTTAGGACGCAGAAGGTGCAGTTCAAATATTCGTCTGGCTGACATTCTTCAACCTTATCTTTGGTTTCTTCATGGTGTTAGCGACTGCATTCGAATGTCTTGTGAAGTCTTCGTGCATACTGAGCGGCATGGACTGGCTCTCTGGATCAACGTTATTAGTGTTAATTGTTGCTTATTTGTTCCGTATGTATATTATATATACTATTTTCTTACTGCTTCGCATTTTTTAGGGTAGGGTAGTCAGAGAGAACCTAGTGTTGAGACACTCCGTTCTCCCGTTTTCACCTGAAATCGAGATAGAAGTCAACGTCGCGCTTTATCTTAGATACCAGAGGATAGGAATGACAATCCATACTTATATTATAAATGGGAATGTCAGTGTGTTTGTCTGTCATGCTTTCACGGCTAATCTACCAGTTCGATTTGGATGAAATTTAGAATAAAAGTAGTAACAATAACTGGGTCTAACATAGGCTACTTATTTTTCCAAAAATCAACCTCTAAAGGGTTGAAATAGGGGATGAAAGTTTGTATGGAAAATCTACACCGCATGACCAATTGTAATGAAAGTTTGCATTAATATAGTTGATAATCCAAGGACAAACATATGCTAGGCTAATTTATTTTTAAAAATCCAAGTTATGTATGTAGTTACGTGGCAAAGCCACGAGCGAGCCGCTAGTATAATATTATATAATAAGTCTCCTGAGTAGGAACTGTACCCACAACCATTGTGTTCACAGTCAGTTGCAGTCTCACTGCTTTATAATGGTTAATTTGTGGCTTATTTGTTGTTATGTATATAATATATACAATTTTCTTACTGCTTCGCGCTTTTTAGGGTAGGGTAGTCAGAAAAAACCTAGTTTCGAAACCTTCTACGACTACGACATACAAAGATAGTTAGATACGTAAAGAAATAAACATATTATATAAGCATTCTTACGAGTAGTAATCGAACCCACAGCCATGTTTTTTACAGTCAGAAGCTGTCCTACTATTCTGCAATGGCTTTATGTATTTAATTTATAATGTATGTATCTAATAAACACTATTACAACTCTATTAAAAATGTATCAATTATTAATTTAAGCTTTAAGCCGTTGTGGCGGATTGTGACAGAGTCTGACTACATTCAGACAGAGATAGTGAGAGAGTGTCTGACTACGCAAAGATTACCACACTAAAGAATGTTTATTATACTGAAATTATGTTATATTGAAATTATTCAATTTCTCCGTTTTCATGAATATACAAAGCGCAGCGTTGAGTTCCGCCACTTAACATGCAATAACTCAGATCAGGGTGAAAAGTAAAGAACGGAGATTTCACGATATTCGTGATGATTCAACACTTTTATATCGTTATTAGTTACGTTACTTTAGATATCTAATACTTCCGGTTACGGAGCGCTACCATCCCTACGATAAAACATACGTGACTCAACTTTGAACTTGTTACCCCTCACCTAAATTATTTATTTACAGCCACTGCGCCTATACGCTTTAATAATTCAATATTGTATTTTCAGTATGGATATACTTTATATGCGTCGCAAACAGCTACGTGATGGGCGTCTTCCAATAACAAAAGTCGGTGCATTTTGTATTAGCTTAGCTTTCTGCTAATAAAAGTCTTACAGGGTCTGTTTTTTTCTTTTATTATTCATAAGTTATGCCATATTTATGAGTTTTCCCTTTTTTTGATAGAAAGATGTACACATGTGATGTATGTAAAGATGTATGGCCATTCGTGGCTTGTGGGTGAAAGGGGTGACTGTAAACGCGACTGGTTGTGAGTTCAATTCCCACCTGAGGAATTATTTAATATTTCAATTTTCTTCGCTCTTGTGGAAAGGCAACGCGGGGCGTAAAGTACCAACCCCTCCATACGTAATGCCTCCAAAATCTAGGGCATAACGTGTTGAGGGGCGTTACGTGTTTTAGATGCGGAAAATGTAGAACGGAGTATCTTAACACTAGCTTTGATAACCTTTGATTAACAAAAAAAGAAATGTACAAATATGTACAGAGATACTAACAACGAAAATAAATCGTATTAATTTATATTAACGTATAAGAATTTCGACTTAGCTGGATTTAAAAGTATGGCTTAGCTGTCAAAGTGCTTAGACGGTTTCTAAAAGGAGCGGCGGGCTCAAATCCTTTGAATTTTTTGGACTTTTTTCTAAAAATAATTTTAGTATAAGGATGTAGGATGATTAATTTATTTTGTTAAACGTGTTTAATTACTTATCTATATTACTTATAATATTTTACGCCAAGTCTTGGAATTAAAGAATGATAAATAGCACGAAATAAAAATAACTTTTTTTAGCATCACGCTGTATTCCGCACACAGCAGGGTAGACAGAGGGAACCTAGTGTTAAAACACTCCGTTCCTCACTTTCCCCCTAATTCGGAGCCATTGCGTGTTAAGTGGCGGAACTTAACACCGCGCGTTGACTATGAAGCCTGCGAAGCCAGAGCGAAGGAAATGGAAATATTAAATATTAAAAATAACTTGCAACTAATAATTAATGTAATAATGTAGTAAATACATAAGGAGAAATACCTTATTTAGTAATTGTTATTAATGGGTACGTACTCATATGTAAGTACTTTTAATCTAATTATATTACGTTCGTCACATTTACGAGTCTCGTATGTATGCATATCTCTTGAACACTTCTATTTGTGATCTGTATGAGTAGTGTTTCGGTTAACAATAATTAAATTAAGACAGTTATGGTGTAGTGTGACAGCTTCTGTTTGTGAACGCGATGGTTGTGGGTTCGATTCCCACTCGGTGAAATAATTATATTAAAAGCATTTGTACTTCTCCACTGCGTTAAAAAACAAAGCGCGGCGTTAAGTTAAGCCAATCAACGCTCAATGTCTCGAATACGTATAGAAAGTGAAGAACGGAGTGCTTTGACACTAGGTTCTCTCTGTATACCCTGCAGCATGCTGGAAAAAGTGTAAAGCTGTAATACGTACAGGTAACAACTAGTTAACAGATACACCAAAAAGTAAACTAAAAAAAGAATATTATTTTTTTTAGCTTCACGCTGTATCCTGCACACAGCAGGTGGGCAGAGGGAACCTAGTGTTAAGACACTCCGATTCCCATTTTCAGCCAAATTCGGAAACATTGCGTGTTAAGTGGCGAAACTTAACGCCGCGCTTTCTCTCAACAGAGCGAAGAAAATGAAAATATTAGAGATTTCCTCTCCTCGAGTGGGAATCGAACCCACAACCAGTCGTTTACAGTCACGCTTGTGCCACTGCGCCACGACTGGGCCCAAAAAAATAATTTCAAATGAATAATTTGGTTTTTAAATATGATATCTCATATTTTCGACTCGAAGTCATTAAACATAAGTCTCCTGTGTATAATTTTAAAACAGTCGTATTTCTGCTGAATTTATTACTTAAATTGAACATTTACATAATTTTCTTTGCGAGAAACGAAAGCCTGGCTTTTGTTTTGATATTTTCTTCATTGAACGAATCAGTGTTTTTATTTGTTTCGGAAGGTATGGATGTTATTAAAATAACTTTGTATCAAGGTTTTGAAGTAGGTTGGATTGTTTTTTATTTATTTATTAATTTTTTTTTTAGCTTCACGCTGTATCCCGCACACAGCGGGGTAGGCCGAGGGAACCTAGTGTTAAGACACTTCGTTCCTCACTTTCCGCCGAACTCGGAGGCATTGTTAAGCCCCGGAACTCAACGCCGCGATATTGCCTCTGATACCAGAGCGAAGGAAAAGGAATTTTTAAACATTTCCACTCCTCCAGTGTCAATCAAATCTACAACCAGTCGTTTACAGTCACACGTTCGTGCCACTGCACCACGACAGGCACCAAATTTTTAAATTGAATAAAATAAAATAATATATTGAATTAGTTGAAATACAGTAAAGAACATAAAACATAAAAAAATGCACAAAAGGCGGCCATAAGGCCAAGTAGCCATCTCTGCTGTTTTTGTTTTAAAAGAAATATTGTGACACAATGGCAGATTCTGACTGTAAGTACACTGGTCGTGGGTTTGATTCCCATTTGGAGGGGTAATTATATTTAATTTGCTCTGGGGACAAGACAATCTGCGGCGTTGAGCACCACAATCTGATTCAGATTCGGTCAAAAAGTGAATTTTACACAAGCTTCTATCTGCCTACCCTGCAGATGCTATGCAAGATACAGCGTGAATATATATTAATATAGTAATGTGTGTAATATTTAATTTTAATAATTTTATTTATTTCTAATATGCTAGTAAAAAATATTGGTATTTTTACACTTTTTCACCGTATGTTGTATGGACCATAGTCAGATTGATATGAAAAAATACAACTATACAATGGGCATACTAAATTACAATATTATACTAGTAAAGTTTACTAATAAAGAGGAGAACGGAATGTCTTGACACTTCCCTCTCTTACTACCCTATTGTGCGGAAAAAAAGCCTGAAGCTGCGTTATTTTACTAGGTAAATTTACGAAAATCAGTCACTTTTGTGGAGAAAAAACTGTGAAACATGTTAGTCTGTCTATAAATAAATATAAAAGCGAAAAGTTACTCATCATGTTATATCAAAAAGCGCTTGACATACAAAGATAACATTTTGCAGGAATTTATGGTTAGTAGATATCCGCTAAAAAAATCTCAGGTTAACTGCTAACTTAAGGTTGAAAAAATAAAGCGTGTAATTTCTTATTTTGAAGATTTTTTTTTTAGCTTCACGCTGTATCGCGTATACAGCAGGGTAGGCATAGGGAACCTAGTGTCTTAACACTAGGTTCCCTCTGCCTACAACGTGAGGCGCGGAGTGTCTTAACACTCCGCTCCCCACGCACCGCCGAATTCGGAGGCATAGCGTGGCGGAACTTAACGCTGCGCTTTGCCTCGACACCAGAGCGAATAAAATGGAAATATTAAATATTTCCATTCCTCGAGTGGGAATTAAACCCACAACCAGTCGTTTACAGTCACACGCTTGTGTCACTGCGCCACGACTGACCCCCATCTCCTATGAGTATTTTTCTCATCACGTGACATTGGCGAAATGAAAATTGCTCAACTTGCACGTTCGACGCACCATAAATAAAGAACTAAACTAAACATAACTGTTAAAAGGGCAAGCGTTATCGAATATTTGTATGAGCGTCCATCATTTTATTGCTTCAAATTTGAAATTTCGAGATCCAGTACTACAGACTACGTGAATGAAGTCGCGGGTAATAGCTAGTATAATATTTAGCGTCAAGTTTTTTCCACATAGCAGAGATTTCGGAGAAAAAAAGAAATATTGCACGTTGTTATCCGACAAAATGGAAATAAGAGATAAAGCATAATCCTTCCCTGAGTAGAAATCGAAAACGAAAAAAAAACGTCGTTTATAGGCAGATACAGTCCAATTACAGTATATTAGCCTATTTCTAAAAGTTAGCAAAGTGTATATTATCAACTTCATCGCATAGCAGGATATTCAAAGAAATCCTAATGACAAGACACTCTGTTCCTCACTATCCGCCAAATTCTGGAGACATCGCGTGTCAAGTGATGGAACTTAACGCGCTTTACCTCAACACCAGAGCGCAGAAATTGGAAATATTAGATATCTAAGTCCACTGGTCGATTGGGAACGAACCTAGAACCAGTCGCTTTACAGTCACACATTGTACCTATGCGCCACGACTGGGCTCCAATTCATCCGATCCAATCAATATAATTATTCCCCCAATTGAGAATCGAACTCCAACCATTGCGTTTACAGTCAGACGCTGTCCCACTTATAATGGGCTATTTCTAAAAGTTAGCAAAGTATATATTATCAACTTCAGTTGAGTACCTACAGGTGATACAGTAAGTTTTAATGGTATAACGCTTTTAGCGGAGCATGTGGCAATCCTGTTTCGTAATATAAAAGTTTTCGAATTGAGAAAGTAAATTATTATATTTTTTATTTTTTACTTAAAATAAGCTTCACGCACACAGCAGGGTAGGCAGAGGGAACCTGGTGTTAAGACACTCCGTTCCCCACTTTCCGCCGACTCATCCATGACTCATCCTCTCGACGTGCGCAAACCATCTGAGCACGCCCTTCTTCATTCTTCTTTCTTCTGGAGGACGGAGGTACTAATAATTACAAAAATGATATTACTAAAAATTTCAGTAAATGTTTTTTATATCAGCTTCAGACTTTTTTCGAATTGCTATGTAGATAGTCAGAGAGAACTTTAAAAACGCGATTGGTTGGGAGTTCGATTACTAACTCGATATAATGGTTATATATTAATTATTTTTACTGTTCAGCAGTAAGAAAACAAAGCGTGACGCCAGTTTTCACCACTTCGAGACTTAAGGTGGAAAATAGAGAATGGAATGTTTCTATATTTTTAGACTCACTTTGTATCCTGCACACAGCAGGTAGGCTGAGGGAACCAAATGTTAAAACACTCAATTCCCCACCTTCCGCCGAATTCTGGAAGCACTACGTATGTGGAGTGGCATAATTGGCGGAACTCAACGCCGTGCTTCGCCTCGACATACACACTCGAGACAGAACGGAGTGTCTTGTCGAACATTATTATAATCCTATATTGTAGTCGTCGTGACGCAGTAGGATAGCGTCTGTAAACGCTTTGTTTATGGATTCGATTCCCATTCAGGAAAAAGATTATATTTACATTATTTTGTTTTTTCCGTCTTGGTTCCTAAGACAAAGCGTGGTGTTTAGTTCCGCTACTTAACATACGATGTCTCAATTTCGGGGGGATAAAGGGAATCGGAATGTCTTGACATTAGGTTCTCTGGTATATATCTCTATAAAGGACAAAAACGTGAAGCTGTTACAATTTTTTATAATATCCTTATTAAAAATTGTAAAGAAAGTTGGAACCGATTTATTGATTGAAACGCACTTTAAAATTCATGATCTCAGCTCGGCAACGAATTGGCGAAATATTAATGAATTCGTTAATAATTCCTTTAAGGCGTTTAAGTTTTAGCTTGAAATATAACATTTTAAACGTTTTTAAAGAGAAAATATTAAAACATTTTAAGAAAATGAATTAAAATATGAACGCAGCAGGATTCGAACCCTCTGCCCCTGCCTCTTGGAAACTGCCCAAGCGTCTCTGACTACTAAGCCATACGTTCTATAAAACTTCATCTAAATATTTTTAATTTAAAAAAGTCATTTACAATATATAGTTTTATGCTAGCAATTAAGTCTTTTATTTATAACTAGTGGGCCGCAAGCGGCTTCGCCGCGTGAACTACATAACTGCTTCGTTATATTGCAACCCCCGGGAGTGGCTTTTTATCAACTATATTTATAACAAAATTCATTATAATCGATCAAGAGGTTTAGATTTTTCATATAAAATTTCACCCTATTCAACCCTATTTCAATCCTTTTGCGGTTGATTTTTGAAAAAATAAGTAGCCTATGTTAGACCCAGTAACTTTTACTACTTTCATTCTAAATTTCCTCCAAATCGGACCGGTGACAGACAAAGACATAGACTTTCGCATTTAATATAAGTATGGATATGGTGCAGCCGTCTTAGTACACAGCGTCTGATTGTAAGCGATGGTTTTGTGCTCGATCCTTACTCGTTAATAAGACTATAGTCAAATTATTTTTGATTTTCCGTTCTGGTGTAATAAGACATCTCGTTTATCTATCAAAATCGGCGGGAACTAGAAAATCGACTGTTTTAACACTTCCTGCTTTACGTTTAATATTCATATCATAAGTTGTATTAACATGGAAACAGGCAACTTAAATTTTGTAATAACTGGACTCTCTTAGGATATATTCTTTAAGTCTTACTTTTAAGCACTGAAATTGTAACAATAAAATGTATTGCATTTGATAAAAGAAGAATCATGTTAAAAAAGGTACAGACCTTATGTCAAATGTGAATTATAAAAAAAACACTTCCTGCTGTTTAGCTTAAATAAGTGTCAAGCAACTTTTCTAAATATAATATGTCAAATACTGAAGACTCTAAGTTTGACATTGAGTTCTGCCACTCGATACTCAATGTCTCAAATTCGTAAGAGAAGAATGGAGTGTTTTTTTTTTATTTTTATTGATGAAAGGTAGGCAAACGAGCAGAAGGACCACCTGATGATAAGTAGTACCTTCGCCCATGGACATCCACAACATTCGAAAACTTTTGGATTCGTTGCCGACCTTAAGAGGGAGGAAGAAAGGAGGGAAGAAGGATGAGGATGGTGGGAATAGGAGAGCTGCCTTACATGCCATTGAACCGGAACACATCATTAGATGTTTGGCGATTCGTCTTTGACATGATAGTGGTCGCGAGCCAATCGGAGAACGGATCTCCTACCACCAAGCTACTGGGTGTTACCCGACTTTTACTGGACGCTGCCCAGCGACGGAGGGGAATTGTATTCTAACCCATCCCCCACGGGTAAAACACGGGTTTTGACACTAACGTTCCCCTACTTCTGTTCACTAGGAAAAGCTGAAAGTTAAACAAAATGACGATACTAATTATCTTTGCTCCAACACAAAGAAAACCAATATAAAACTATAAGGGCGCATACTCAACATCCGCTAAGAGCAGGAAATGAAGGCAGGGCTTCCGTCATACGACGGAATTAATACGTTAGCTTGCCACGACCCACTTTGTTTACTTTCTTGTTGATAGTGTTTTAAATTCCTATTAAAAAATACAAAAATTAGAAAAGCGATTATGAATAAAATAAATTGAAAAGTTTAAAAAATGTGTCTACGACTTCCTATCAATTTTGCTTTTAATTACAAAATATGACGATGAACCACTAATACTTCACATATGACTTAATACATGGTACGACTAAAAAATAATTATCAAAGTATATAATTACTTTTTATCTAAGTAAATTTTTTTCGTTTACAGTTAGTGTATTTTGTAAATAAGTGGGGAACGGAGTATCTTAACACTAGGTTCCCTCTGCCTACCCTGCTGTGTGCGGGATATAGCGTGAAGCTATTTATTTATTTATTTATTTTCAATATTTCAATGCTGTTTTTTACATATTCTTTCTATTATTAACCTTCTCCCGAATCTTATTGTTAACTGTTTAACATTCAAATATCATATAACACGAAAAAAATTACACTCTTCTTCGATAAATACAAGTTATTTACAAGTTCTAATATACTTGAGTAAATTCAATTTATGCACAAACGACACGATCGGTTATAACAAGAATAAGAAAATATTCAAGAGGAAAAATGATTTTCAATCTTACGAGTAATATAATTTCGACGCTTATAAAAACGAAAATAAAGTATTTTTTTTCTTTTTTTATGGCTTCACGCTGTATCCTGCGCACAGCAGGGTAGGCAGAGGGAACCTAGTGTTAAGACACTCCCTTCCCCACTTTCCGCCGAATTCGGAGGCTTGCGAGTTAAGTGGCGGAACTTAACGCCGCGCTTTACCTCGACACCAGAGCGAAGAAAATGGAAATATAATTTCTACTCCTCGAGTGGGAATCGAACCTACAACCAGTCGTTTACAGTCACACGCTTGTGCCACTGGGCCACGACTGACCAGTTGAAAATAAAGTTATTATAAGTATACGCTTGGCATGCGCCGTTTTAAAATTATTAAATGCGTTTGTGCTTACGCTCATTCGAGCATAGCAGGATAGTCAAGGAGAAATTAGTCCGTTTAAAGTTGAGGTATTCTGTGTTAAGTGGTGGAACTCAACGCCTCGCTTTGTCTTTGGTACCGGACAGAAGAAGCTACAATTGAAATACAATCATTTTCTCGAGTGAGAATCGAACCTAGTGGGTTTAATACCATCGCTATTCATTTTAGTAGGCATATTCATTTTATTTGCATAATATATTGTTAGGTTTATTTATTTTTACATTATATAATTATACTTAATTTATCAGAATAATTTAATTACAAATATTCACTAAAGAATATGTGATTAAGTTTTAGTATATTATTTTGAATTTTCACGATTAATTACACAAGATTATCCGATTTCGATCTTTGACATATAGAATGTCAAAATCGAACGTGAGGACATTCTTTGGGTAGATCGCAGGAAGTAAACATATTATCAGAGTTCTGAAGATTCTTTAACTGGGAAATAACGAATTGTATTGTAATTGATGACATAATAAAAGATTTAGAGTAAAACTGTCTTTTAAACTTTGGCTAGCCCAAAAGTTCAGAAGTGGGATAACGACAAGGATAAATAAAACTTCCTTCCGCGCCTACATTTTAGAATGTAAGTACCTACAATGTATTCTTATTTTTCTTTCCGCTTCTACCCAAAAATAGACAAAAGAAAAATTATAATGGATGTCATTGTAAAAAAAATAATAGGATATTATTTTGTTTATAGAAATTCAATTAGGTTTATTAAGCCATTTCTGTGACGTTTTAGTTGATTGTTGCTTGTTTCATGAAAATTCTAGAATTTTGAATAATGAACAGTGAACTGATATGATGAAGTCACCGGAATGTATCTATGATTACAAAAACAAGCCGAACTATATATTATTTTTTTTTTGAGGCTTATTTGAATTTACTTGAGTGAACGCATTCAATCTCTTATACCTTTTTAATATTTTTTTTTTATTGCATATGCAGTAGTGTGTTATTATTTTTTCTCTCTTTTAAAGAAATTGTTAAAGTTTTTTAGATCCTACCACGCTTTTGATATCACAATAATATTAAGCTTTATTTGTATTTTTCTTTTCGAGCTAATAACATGGATGATGGGTTCGATTCCCACTCGAGGAGTGGAAATTATATTTCCATTTTCTTCGCTCTGGTGTCGAGGTAAAACGCGGCGTTAAGTTCCGCCACTTAACACGCAAGCCTCCGAATTCGGCGGAAAGTGGGGAACGGAGTGTCTTAACACTAGGTTCCCTCTGCCTACCCTGCTGTGTGCGGGATATAGCGTGAAGCTATTTAATTTTAATTTAATTAACATGGATGATGATGTTGCCCGAGGACGAGGGCTGGTTGATGATGGCGCCCGAGGACGAGGGCTGGATGATGATGTTGCCCGAGGACGAGGGCTGGATGATGATGTTGCCCGAGGACGAGGGCTGGATGATGACTTTGACTTGACTTTGACTTTGGATGATGATGTTGCCCGAGGACGAGGGCTGGATGATGACTTTGACTTGACTTTGACTTTGGATGATGATGTTGCCCGAGGACGAGGGCTGGATGATGACTTTGATTTGACTTTGACTTTGGATTATGATGTTGCCCGAGGACGAGGGCTGGATGATGACTTTGATTTGACTTTGACTTTGGATGATGATGTTGCCCGAGGACGAGGGCTGGATGATGACGGTACCCGAGGACAAGGGTTTGATGATGATGGTGCCCAAGGACAAGGGCTAGGAATGGATGGAATTTTCAGGTCACGACGTGGATATGATGTGCGGATGGACGGGAGGCGAGGACGGAATCGAACATTATCTCCTGCTGGCGTCAGAGTGGAAGAACATGGAAGATCGGTGTAGAAAAGCGGACATAGCACGGACCAACGTAGAAAACGTAGACGAAGGTATTCTAGCTGTCATCAGAATCATCTGGTAAATCTGTCCTAATACGTCCAAAACTTAAGCGTGTTTGTTCCAAACCTGTAGACGATACGAATCAAATACTTGATAAATTTCTGTCAATTATCAAAGATGTTAGGGATTCTGGTAAATCTAAATTATCATTCGAAAATAATGTTGTTCCGGAATTTGATCCTATGAGTAAGGAACCATCCATTTTGACTTGGATAAACAAAATTGAGGAGTGTACGGAAATATATAGTTGGGAAGGAGAGGGCTATCATTCATTATGCGCCTAAATTATGCGGTATTGCTAAGTCATGGTATCAGGGTCTGCCCTCTTTACTTTTTAGTTGGTCAGAATGGAAAAAAAGCTTATCGAGTCCTTTCCTAGCCGAGAAGATTTCGCTGAACTACTTACTGAAATGCTAAATAAGCGGGTACGTTATGAGGAATCGTTAGAGCATTATTATTATGCAAAGATTAATCTCTTAAATCGCTGTAAAATAACCGGTAGGCGGGCTGTCGATTATTTACTTCACGGGTTAGATGATCGCGCGATCAAGGCCTGTGCCCCACAGGCGGCTCAATTCTCTGAACCTGAGCACGTTTTAAAATACTTTAGGTCTGTTAAAATAGGGACACCTAGAGAAAATAGTGATGGGAAACGTACTACAAACGACAAGTTTGGTTTTAGTCAGTTTAATTCTATAAAAACTAATCAGAGCAATCCAACAATTAGATGTTTTAACTGTAACCAGGTGGGTCATCCGAGCTTTAGATGCGACAAACCATTGGTCAAATGTACTAACTGTGATAGAATTGGCCATCAGTCTACTGAATGCTCCAGAGGTAAACTTTATAAACAGACTGAAGATAGGCACGACAAGAATGAGAAACAAGTTTCAGAAGTTAATGTCACCAATAGGACGAACGATAAATATATAATGGACATCCGTGTGAATGGCATGCCATTAAAGTGTCTTCTAGACTTAGGTAGTCAATGTACTTTGATAAGGAAAAGCGACGCTAAATTGCTCAACTTAAATCTACATACCGACGTTGAATTACCAATGCTTAGAGGTATTGGAGCACATGTTATTAAACCATTAGGTTTAATTATTACGACCGTGGAGGTTCAGAATATTAGGGAAATTGTGGACATTTATGTTGTAGAAGACTACGTACTGGGTTGCGCGGTTCTATTAGGACACTCCTTTACGGAAAAACCTAATACTGTAATCACAAAGACTCCTGACGAGATTATTTTCCGAAAAGCTCAGTCATCAGATAAGGTACGCCTCGTTTCGCGAGAAAAACAACAAATACCAGCCAATACTATGCGAGCAATTACTTGTTATTGCGAAACGCTTAGCGATGGTGAAATACTTGTTACTGGCTCAATCAGGGGTTCTGTGGGTAAGGAACACTATCTACTCCCTGGTGAGTATAGTGTAGTTAGTAATAAATGTGTCTTACTTATTCAGAATGTGTTATATATTCGTAGAGCAAGGTGCGTTAATTACTAGGGCGACTAAGATATAGACCACACTTAATGCATACGAAGTTACGATTAGTACTACTGATGTGGGCGATACCGTTAACTGCAACCCTAAACTCACAAATGAACAACGTCTGAACCTGCAAAAATTACCCTCGGAATATAAGGATTGTTTCTCTAGTGGCCTCAAAGACTTGGGATTCACGAACGCTACGGAAATGACAATTGAGCTATATGATGACGAACCTGTTGTTTACAAGCCTTATCGATTATCCCACTCGGAAAGATCTCAAGTTCGAGATATGGTCCAAGAGATGATTGATAATGGCATTGCTCGTGAATCATCATCACCCTACGCAAGTCCAATTGTTCTTGTTAAGAAAAAGTCCGGCGAAAAGAGATTGTGTGTGGATTACCGCGCGTTAAATCGTAAAACTAAGAAAGATCACCATCCTTTGCCTCGGATTGAAGATCAGTTGGACTTATTAGCAGGGAATAATCTATTCGCGTCACTAGATTTAGCATCAGGTTATTACCAAATTCCGATAGCTGAAGAATCACGACTTAAGACAGCGTTTGTAACACCTGACGGTCAGTTTGAGTATAGCAGAATGCCTTTTGGTCTTGTAAATGCTCCCGCAGTATTCCAGAGAACTATGAATAAAATCCTAGCAGAAGCTAAAATAAAGTATGCGTTAATTTACATGAACGACATCCTTATACCATCCAAAGATGTAAATGAAGGCATGATGAGACTAAGGGAAGTACTCGATCTTGTAAGAAAAGGTGGACTGACTTTGAAAATGAGTAAATGTAACTTTTTTCTTGACAAAATCGACTTTCTTGGATTTGAGATTAGTGCAAATGGCATAAAACCAGGTAGCAGGAAAACAGACGCTGTTTCAAGATTTCCTCAACCCCGAAATCAAAACGAGCTGCGTCAATTTTTAGGGCTCTCTAGTTACTTTCGAAGATTAATTAAGGACTATGCACTAAAGGCTGCCCCGTTGTCAGAATTATTGAAGAAAGACAAAGAATGGAACTGGGGTGAAGCCCAAAATAATTCATTTTTGTCCATTAAAATAATGCTTTCAAAACGACCGGTCCTTGCTTTATATAACCCATTAGCTGAAACACAACTTCATACCGACGCAAGCATGCACGGCCTAGCAGGCATACTTCTCCAACGTAATGTGAATGACGTTTTTCAACCTGTTTCATACTTCAGCAGGAAGACTACTTCTGAGGAACAGAGGTATCATTCATATGAACTAGAGGCAATAATCACATCCTTGAGTAGGTTCAGAGTTTATCTTATTGGGATTAAGTTTACTATTTTGACTGACTGTAATGCCATCAGGTCGACATTTACAAAACGAGACTTGGTGCCACGAGTTGCCCGTTGGTGGCTACAGGTCCAGGAGTACGACTGCTCTATTGAGTACAGGCCAGGAGCCAGGATGTCGCATGTAGATGCGCTGAGTCGCAATCCGGTAGAAACACCATTGCTTGAAAAAGAAAATACTTTAGACGTCCTGGTGATAGAGTCTGAAGAAGATTGGATTACAACCGTACAAACTGCGGACGAAGACATCGCTAGAATCAAAGATATCCTTCGCAATCCTAAAACTGAGAGCGTAGCTGATGTTTACAAAAATTACAAACTGAAAAACGAACGTGTCTATCGGATTGTTGGAGATGAAATAAAGTGGGTTGTCCCAAAAGGGTCGAGGTGGCAAATACTTAAAAAAACCATGGTGACGTAGGTCATTATGGATTTGAGAAGACACTGGAGCGCGTAAAGAAACACTACTGGTTTAGCCGTATGCGACGCTTTGTCAAGGAATATGTGTCAGCGTGTTTAGAATGCACTCACCATAAAACACCTGGAGGACGGCACGAAGGAGAACTACACCCCATAGAGAAACTAAGTGTTCCGTTCCACAATCCATGCTGATCCTCTAGGACCGTTTATAAGGAGCAAGTTAGGTAATTGCTATTTATTAATCATAATAGACGGATTCACGAAGTTTGTCAATATTACCCCGGTCAGGAATACAAGGTCATTAAGGTTCTAAAAGATCACTTCAGTTACTTTGGAGTTCCTACGCGACTCCTTACCGACCGAGGAACTAGTTTTACTAGTAAATCTTTTAAAGATTTTATCACAAAGAATGGTGTAAAGCATGTACTGAACGCAGTCGCGACACCGAGAGCGACACTAGCCCAAAACTATGCAGGTGGCCAGTCGTGGCCCAGTGGCACAAGCGTGTACTGTAAGCTGTAAACGACTGGTTGTGGGTTTGATTTCCACTCGAGGAGTGGAAATTATATTTCCATTTTCTTCGCTCTGGTGTCGAGGTAAAGCGCGGCGTTAAGTTCCGCCACTTAACACGCAAGCCCCCGAATTCGGCGGAAAGTGGGGAACGGAGTGTCTTAACACTAGGTTCCCTCTGCCTACCCTGCTGTGTGCGGGATACAGCGTGAAGCTAAAGTTTGCGTCGGACACCAGAGCTAATAAAATTGAAAAGTTAAATATTTCCACTTCTCGCGTGGGAATCGAACCCACAACCAGTCGTTTACAGTCACACGTTTGTGCCACTGCCCGCGACTGGCCCCACGGAGTATCATAACACTAAATACTCTCTGCCTACCCTGCAATATAGGAAAAAAGCGTATCACAGCATAAAAAAATATAAAAAAAACAACAATTTTCAACGAATATCCATACAGAATTCAATTATATATGAATCTTGTTACAGCCGATATACGAGAATTTAACGAGCGAATATTCCACTGTTCGTGTGAACGCATGAGTGAGCCTACGCGCTTAGTGAATTCACGGGTGGGAAATCTGTTCACGCTGTTATAACGTGTTATTTTTGTAGCTTCACGCTTTTTCACGCAGAGCGTGTTAGTCAGAGAGGACGTAGTGTTAAGACACCCCGTCTTCCACTTTCAATTTGATGAATGTTGAGTAGATGAACTTGACGCTGCGCTTCGTCTTAGGTAAGGGGCGAAGAAATGAAAATTGACAGTTTACAGTGAAACTCTGTCCCTTTGCGTCACGAGCTCCCCTAAATATATAAAAGTATAATAAATATAAAGATCTTTATATATTCTTTATATATATAAGTCAATACTTAAGTTTTAAGCAATTCTTAACTAGGATTAAGTCGCTATCCGTACAAAGAAATAAAATTGGAGTGTCTGTTCGTAATATTAAAATAACCACTTTTTACTAAATGCATATATATATGGTAAAAATACCAAAATTACATTTTTATCATTTTATGTCTGTGTCTCTGTTCCGGCTAATCTCTGGAACGCCTGAACCGATTTTGACGGGATTTTCACTGGCAGATAGCAGATGTAATTATGGGAAACATAGGTTCTAAAAAAGTAATAATTCTTAATACTTTTCTGTTAACTTCGACGCGGACAAAGTCACGGGTACGGCTAGTCCATACTTATATTATAAATGCGAAAGTCTGTGTGTTTGTCTGTCACGCTTTCACGGCTAATCTACTCGTCCGATTTGGATGAAATTTAGAATGAAAGTAGTAAAACTGACTGGGTCTAACATAGGCTACTTATTTTTTAAAAAATTAAACTCTAAAGGGTTGAAATAGGGGATGAAATTTTATATGAATAAACTGAACCGCTTGACCGATTATAATGAATTTTGAAATAAATATAGTTGATAATCGAAGGTCAAAGATAGGCTACTTTAATTTTCAAAAATCCACCCCCGAGGGTTGCAATATAACGAAACAATCAGGCAGTCCACGCGGACAAAGTCACGGGTACGCCTAGTTTGTAATAAAAGAGAAACCATCTTAGGTTGCACTTAAAAGAGTTAAGCTGACAGTTTTATAAATAAATTATTATAGCGATTACTTTGAAATTTATAGGAAGCTTTTAAGCTTAAACAATATTTTAAGTTAATGAATCTTCAGTCCATAATTATGTTAATGAAGCATAAGGAAACTTCTAATGCTACCTTAGTACGATTGGGGAGTGATATACTGCTCGTGACAGGTGTGGGTTCGATTCCCAATAATAGTTTAAAGAATTTACAATATGTATATTAATAGAAGAAAGAAGTATAAAATTTGACAGAACTTTTTGCATACATATTATTGATGTAGAGAAGAACTATGAAGAAACTATATGTTTTATGTTAAAATATTGAAAATACATTAAATTATTAAAATAAATTTTTGCTCATAAACGTTGCTATTGCAACCTATATTTTACGTAACCTTAAATATTTAACCCTTAAATATCTTTAAAGTTAGCCACAAATAAAAAACTAAGTGCCGTGTCACTAGCATCTCTCAGTCTATTTTGAAGCTTACTTGAACATTGCATTCTCTGAGTTTCCCATGTAGCAGTCTTAAGTATGTTAATTACTTTAAACTTATCAAAAAGTTCAATAACATTATAATCTTATATCAAGGCCGTCGTGGCGCAAAGGGACAGTATCTGACTGTAAGCTTTTTGGTTGCTGATTCAAATCTCACTCGAGAAAATAATTGTATATTATTTTCGTTTCTTCGCTTTGTGGTGGGAACCACTGTCACCGCCAGAGTCTCTCTTTCGAATGGATAGTGGAGAACGTAGTATCAATACACTAAGTTTTTACTGCTATACGGGAAGTGTTATACTATTTTGGTATCTTCAACTACCATAAAAGCCGTCGTGGGACAGCGGGATAGCGTTTGACAGTAAAGCGATGGTTGTGAATTTGAATTCCACTCGGGGGAATAATTATTTAAAAATTTTCAATTCTTCGCTCTGATACCAAAGACAAAGCGAGAGTGGCCTGGCCTAGTGGTGGGATAGGAGCACCAACAGGTTTTAGTGGGTAAACGGAGGCGTATCATCTGGCCGAACCGGTGTCCCACATAACCGCGTCCCGGGTCCCCACCCCGGGTGGGTATCCATAAAGGATTTCCTGACCTTAAAAAAAGGGCATTTCTGACTACCCCGTTTTGCGAGAAACTGAAGCTACAATACATTTCGTATCGTCAAATAACATTTATATTACAAATATACGATCGGGTTTAAGGCCAGCCATTAAGCCCTAACATGCTAATAGGATTAAGTTCTTGCCCATTACTTGCTTGTACTTGCTTCACTTAGGCAATTTGTGTTAGTAATTGGGGTTTAGTCTGCTTTTTGTACTATCTAACTTTCAATATGTATGTATGTATGTTTATAATTAACTAGCGGCCCGCCCGCGGCTTCGCCACGTGAACTACATAACTGTTTCGTTATATTGCAACCCTCGGGTGTGGATTTTAGAAAAATAAAGTAACCTATTTTTAATTTTGGATTATCTACTGTACCTATATATTGCAAAATTCATTACAATCGGTTTTTTACATATAAACTTTAATCCCCTATTTTAACCCTGTAGAGGTTAACCTTCATTCTTAACTTGAAAGCGTGACTAAGAAATAAACAGACTTTCGCATTTATAATAAAGTATGGATAGAGTAGTATATGTATATGTCAACGTACAATAAATATATAAGTGTATATCTTATGTATAGAAGCATTCGTGGCTTAGTCTGACTATATACTTAATGGTTATGAGTTCATTCTTTCACGTTCATAACCGTTATTATTTGCGTACATTTTTGGCTTTCGATAATATTTTTAATTTCCGCTACTCAACACGCAATATCTCTGATTCAGGCGGAAAGTGGAGAGCAAAGTGTTCCGACACTACGTTCTTTAATATGAAGAAAAGAATGTAGCTATAAAAAATATAATATCTTTCCGCTATTCATAGCTTAAAACTGATATTTAGATATATAGTATTACTAGCGCCCACTCACACCCACAGGCTGCTACGCCTGCGTGTACTACAACTTTCATTATCTATTTCGGCCTCATAGAGATTTATTTTTGAACAATATACTTATATTTGACTTTGTGTCATTAACCATCTTCACTTCACTAATAAAGCTGTACAAAATCCCACTCTCTATTTCAACCCCTTAGGGGTGATTTTAAAAAACAAATATAGCCTATGTTTGGCCCAAGTTCTTCAACTATTTTCATTGTAAAATTTCATCCAAATCGGCCCCACAGACTAGTTGTGAAAGCATAACAAGCATAACAAACAAACGGACAGACTTTCACATTTATAAAATAAGTATACATTATATAGAAACATTACAAATTGCTTTATAACGACGACGAAAGCGTTATAAAATGATGACACATCAAAACCGTACCAGACGATATTTCATCTAAAAGTCAATTTCCTGCTTTGACTCCGGCGACTAAACGAGACGTATCAAGCTTAACCTCTACCAGAGTATTTGACTGCTTTGATTAATTAATGATGGTTTGAATGCAATCGAAATATTTTAATTCATATAAACTTTACCTCCTAACCTTTTTTTGATCAAGGACCACTTTTACATTATTCTTGCTAGCAGGGACCACTATGTATGTGGATATAATAAAAGTAAACTGTAATAATCAAACGAAAACTGTGCTTAAATTAAAAACTCAAGAAATAATTACATAAAAATAAATAATATTTGACTTTTAAATCGTTCGCGGACCACTTCATGGGAACACTGGTGGTCCGCGGACCACTGGTTGGGAACCAGTGACTTAGAGAGTACTTATAGAGGTATTGTAGTGACTGTATCTGACTGTATTTACTTATTAAAGACATTAGTTATTGGTTGTGGGTTCATTTTCCAGTCGGTGGAAACGTAATTAAATTATTTCATTTCTTCGCTCCGGTAAATAAGACAAAGCACGGCATTGAGGTCCATCAATCAATATGCAATGCCCTTGATTCTAGGTCGTGGGATGCGAGAAAAAGCGTGAAGCTAAAAAAAATATTTATACATTTGAATAAATACTTTTTTATACACACAACTGGGAATATCCCAATTGGCTGTCGTGTGTTAAATTCATCACTTTTTGTTACAGTCTATTTAGGACTATAACGAAAAGTGATGGATTTCTCATATGACGGTCGTAGGTTCTATTTCGTTGCTTATTAAGATTTTTGAAGTGAAAACTTCTTTAGGCGCGTTGAGCGTTTTGGTAGAGGGTAAAATCCTCGGTCCGCGTCACCGACATGCTAATGATAATAGTATATCTATAGCTATGGAGAGCCAGACTAGCGCACGCGCAGTAGCCTGTGTACACGTATACACTAATACACCGACTATATCTGACCTATTGTATCTTTTTTAGAATACAATGAAATGATTGAACGAACAGATAATCTAAGTATTGTCGAAATTAATGATGACAATGATGTAAATAATGAAAATAATGTTCAAACTTGAATTCATTGAAATTCGTGTAAATATAAATACTATGTATAATTAAGATAATTGTATATTAATTATTTTTCAACCACTTTGTATTTATATTTTGTTCATGATTTGTTTAACCCATCATATGTAACTAATAAATAAAACAAAAAAAATCATATAATTTTTACACTCAACTTAATAGTTCCGTTTTCACTTCTATCGGCAGTCCCACGACTGATACTGTTTTAAATATTCTGCTTTGTTATTTAAGTGTAATATATAAGCATAATATATAAAACAATATAGTTACTTAAGCGGAAAATATAGTAACGGAATATGTTAACACTAACAATTCTAAGTTTTTGACGCAGAGAAATATGGAAAGATATAAGTATAATACAATATTTATTTGAAATTCTATTACAAGTACTGAAATAAGGGCATGAGAAAGATTTAACCGCACTTCCGCATTACGACACTTCGCTCTAGATTGCTGCAGTTTAGTATAAAAAATAAAAGACTCTTGTCTAGTCTTCTAAGTTTCAATGTCTTAAGAAAAGCAAGTAAATTTAAAGAAATTGAACTTTTATATAGCTTTTTAAGATTTTTTTTTCAGCTTCACCCTCTATCCCGCACACAGCAGGGTAGGCAGAGGGAACCTATTATTAAGATACTCTGTTCCCCACTTCCCACCGAATTCGGAAGCATTGCGTGTTAAGTGGCGGAACTTAACGCCGCGCTTTACCTCGACACCAGAGCGAAGAAAATGGAAATATTAAATATTTCCACTCCTCGAGTGGGAATCAAACCCACAACCAGTCGTTTGCAGTCACACGCTTGTGCCACTGGGGCACGACTTAATTTAAGGCCACAAGATTAATTTAAGATTTAAGATTTTATTTTAGATTTTTACACTTAGAATATTTTAAGACCGTCGGGCCTCAGTGGGAAAACGTCTGAGTGTAAAGCGAGGGTAGTGGGTTCGATTACTACCCAGGGAATGATTATATGTATTTTTCTATTTATTCGCTGTGTTACGTAAAACATAGCGCGGCGTTGAGTTACGCCGCTCAACACACAATGTCTTAATTCAGGCGAATAGCAAAAGGACAGAGTGTCTTTATTATTATGCGGGAAAAATGGGGGAGACTGAAAAAATAATTCGGTAAAAAAAGCCACGTTTTCATCCAGTATACAATATATAGGTCTCGCACAACCGTCATATATTACAGTGTTAACTTTGCGATACAAAACGATATTGCTTTACATCCCTATATGTTAGATATCCATATTGGATCCCTTTTAGGATTTATTAATATTCACATGTTATTCGAAGCTTCAGTTATTGGCAAAAATAAGTTATTTGTTATATTTGCTTATAAGTATTAGACTAGAGCGCTTGGTGGTTTACTAAGAGACGCAGGTTCGATTCCTGGTACGTTCATTATTTTTATACATACCAACTCTTTTTTACCCGTGGGGGACAGATTAAGGAAACAATACTCTACTACTTTACTGCTAAGTAGTGTCCCGTAAAAGCCTGTTAAGCCAGGAGCTTGTTGGTAGGAGATTCGTTCGCCAATTGGCTCGCAACTACTATCATGTCAAAGACGAACCGTAGAACATCTGATGATGTGTTCTGATTCGATGACATGTAAGCCAGCTCTCCCTATTTCCACCCATCTCCATTCTCCAATTCAAGGCCGACAACGTATCTACAACTTCTTAATGTTATGGATGTCCATGGACGAAGTTAACCGTTTATCATCAGGTGGTGCTATTTGTCTTGTCTTTATAAAAAAAAAACAAATTTGAACAGTTTCATGTATTTTCTAACAAATGGTAGGCATAGAAAAGCGCCTTTCAAGATATTCTGTTCTTCGCTTCCTTTTTTGATGGCGGAACTTTAATGAAATTATATTCAACGACGAAACTAAATATAAAAAAAAATATTAGTCATTCTTTATTTTTTAGATTTTTTCATTTATCAGTTCATTAATAGACCTACGGAAAAGACGCAACCAGAAACCAATCTTTTATATTATCCACGGACGAAGTCGCGGGTGCATCTTATAAGGAATATAGTAATAATATTTGTTTATTAAGGAGATATCTGTATTATGTACATCTAAATATGTATAGTAGATATCATTTTTTTAGCTTCACGCTGTATCCTGTACACAGTAGGATAGGCAGAGGGTACATAATGTTAAGACACTCCGTTCCCCACTTTCCACGAAATTCTAGAGGCATTATGTGTAAAGTGGTGGAATTTAACACCGCGGTTTGCCTCGACACCAGAGTGAAGAAAATAGAAATATTAAATTAATTATTCTCAGGTGGTTTGGGCACGTCGAGAGGATGAATGATGAAAGACTGGTAAGAAATATATATGAAGCAAAGGTGAGTGGTAAGAAATGCAGGGGGAGACCATGGTTGACCTTCGAAAACACAGTATCGACGTTACTGGAGGACCCCCCGGAAGGCGTGTATGAAGAGGTTGTTGACAGTGGACGAGGCGAAAGAAGTATGCAGGGACCGTAGCGTTTGGCGCTCCGTTCTCTCTGACTACCCCGCAAGGGATACAGCGTGAAGCTAAAAAAAAAGAAATATTTGCACACCTCGAGTTGGAATCGAACACACAACCAGTCGCTTTACAGTCACACTCTGTGCCTCTGTGTCACAACTGGCCCCATAAGATATCTTGTATATATGTATAGGATAGCTATAAATATAAAGCAGGTATCTTGGCCGAGTGCTAGTCTAATAAACTGTCTCGCAGTAGGCTATCTATATATGCAGACCCTCTGTTTACGATGCAAACGCTCTAATTTTAACTTTTCCCATAGAACTATGAATTTTTAGACATGAAGTCCTTAATTCATGTTTTTTTTTTTAATTTAAGAAGCTAAAATGTATTGAACTTAATAACATATATTGTTTTTTTCTAAACACTAAGTGCCTACAAAATTTAAATACTACTCTAGTGATTAAATTGCCTATTATACTCGGTCCTCACACCTCCTTTAAACTCGGTCACCCACGCGCTATTTATTATTACATCTCTTTCTGACTACTTAAATGTAAATTCTTATTTTATTATTTATTAGCTTTAGAACTATATTCTACAAAATTTGATAATAATTTGAAGATAAAACTAAATTTCTTTCAAGCAGAAGCCACTAGTGAAATGTACCTAACATGCAGTGGGCGTATCCACTTCATGATCAATTATTATTTATTGTATATATTAACTTTTACATTTACTTTAAACTTTGGGGCATTCGTTGTGCAGTGGTACAAGTGTGTGACTGATAAACGACTGCTTGTGGGTTCGATTCCCACTCGAAGACTGGAAATATTTAATATTTCCATCTTCTTCTCTGGTATCAAGGCAAAGCGTGGCGTTAAGTTACGCCACTTTACACGTAATGCCTCCGAATTCGGCGGAAAGTGGGGAATGGAGTGTATAACACTAGGTTCTCTCTGCCCACCCTGCTGTGTGCGGTGAAAAAATATTTTAATTACAACAGACTTAAATCTAAATAAATGCCATATCTAAATATTTTAATGTCTAAATATCGCAACTCATTTTCCGATCCATTGGTTAACACTCACCTTGGATCATATGGAACCCTTATTCGGCTGTAAATGATTTATTAGAAATTACTGAACACAACACTACGCAGACACTATATGTGTCTGTTGTTTGTGTATTTGAGTCTAGAAATATTAAAAAATATATGTTATTTATTTTTTTTTAGCTTCACGCTGTATCCCGCATATATCAGGGTAGGCAGAGGAGACCTAGTGTTAAGACACTCTGTTCCCTACTTTCTGCCGAATTTGGAGGCATTACGTGTTAGGTGGCGGAACTTAACGCCGCGCTTTACCTCGACAACAGAGCGAAGAAAAAGGAAATATTAAATATTTCCACTCCTTATGTGGGAATCGAATCCACAATCAGTCGCTTTACAGTCACACTTAGTACCATAACGCCACGACTGGCTACAAAAATACAGATTCGGTAATAAAAAGTAACAATATGTTAATTCGCAACATATCATAAATACTTTGAAGTTTCAACCCACCAGTAGTTCGTGGAGCCTGGACATGGAGCTCATTATGCAAAAATCTAAGAAATCGTTGGGAGTAGTTTGGTATAGTAATTGTATGAATTGACAGAGTGAACATTTGGTGCCAGAGCGGAGTAATATATGATCTTTATCCCGAGTAGTTTTCTGCAAAAACATGTAGTTGCATAAAGTGTAATGGTAAAACACTCCGTTCTCCACTTCCAAAGGTATATTACAGTAGCAACACCTAACTTAATCAAAAAAAAAGAGAAAATAATAAAAGTAAGAAACTACGTCCTTATTAATTAATATTATATAGAAGTTATCCTAAATGTTAAAAGAAGAATATATCTTGAAATGAATATTGATTTTTATTACGCTGTATCCCGGACACAGCAGGGTAGGCAGAGGGAACCTAGTGTTAAGACACTCCGTTCCGTTCTTCTTTCCGCCGAATTCGGAGGCATTGCGTGTTAAGTGGCGGAACTTAACGCCGCGCTTTACCTCGACACCAGAGCGAAGAAAATGAAAATATTAAATATTTCCACTCCTCGAGTGGAAATCGAACCCACAACTAGTCGTTTATAGCCACACACTTGTGCCACTGGGCCACGACTGGCCACATAATAATATTATAATTTATAAAATTCAAAATAAATAATATAAATATAATTAATTGTGTTAACAATATCGCGATTCAGAAGGAAAGCAAAGAGCTGAGTGTCTTTACACTACCTTGTTAATAGAGAAAAAAGGCTTACTTGAAATACGACTCACGATCCAATAAGGATATCAAACTATAACTATAGGTTCAATATTAATTGGTATATAGCGGAGAAATGAAAAGAATATATAATCATTCCTCCGAGGAGTTTTCTGCAAAAACACATAATCAAATAAAACTTAGTGTCATAACACTCCGCTTTCCACTTCCCAAGTAATACATAGCATAAACCAACGTCTAACATAATCAAAAAAGAACAAAAAATAGCTAAAAAGTAAGAAACTATGTTCTTATTAATTAATATTATATAGAAGTTATCCTAAATCTTATAAGAAGAAGCGACAAACATAAGCACGTCAAACTAAAACACACTCAACAAGTTACTCGTAATTAAATAACGTACCTGGAGTCCTGCGGGAGTACAACTATCATATATCCTATATCACGCAGCTTTGTTACACTGGTTGATTATAACTTTACTAATCACTTTGTTTTAAAACTGAAATTTGATTTTTTATTGTAAGTTTAGATGTAAAATAGTGTAATGACAACAAATGTAAGAGACAACTCGCGGCGTTAACCTCCACAACTCAATAAACAATGTCCCAAAAAACGCGGATAGCGGAGAATATAGTGTCTTGACATTACATTATCTATGATTACGTTTCTATACAGAAAAAAATTTGAAGTTGGAATGTGTCTCGTGGTTCAATATGTCAGACTACGCAATAGTGGGTTCAATATAAATGCTTATATCTACTTTATCTGGTTACACTTTTTTTTAACAAAATCAAAGAAAACGTTATGTGAAAACACTCCGCTTTCTACTTCCGAAGTAATACATAGCATAAACCAACGTCTAACATAATCAAAAAAGAACAGAAAATAACTGAAGTAAGAAACTTCATCCTTATTAATTAATATTATATAGAAGTTATCGTAAATCTTATAAGAAGGAGCGACAAACATAAGCACGTCAAACTAAAACACACTCAACAAGTTACTCGTAATTAAATAACGTACCTGGAGTCCTGCGGGAGTACAACTATCATATATCCTATATCACGCAGCTTTGTTATACTGGATGATTATAACTTTACTAATTAAATTGTTTTAAAATGATAATTTAATTTATTATAAATTATAAGATTCAAAATAAATAATATAAATATTACGTATAGGGCCAGTCGTGGCGCAGTGGCAAAAAGTATGAATGTAAAGCGACGTGTTGTGGGTTCAATTCCCACTCGAAGAGTGGAAATATTTAACATTTCCATTTTCTTCACTTTAGTGTCGAGGCAAAGCGCGGCGTTAAGTTCCGCCACATAACACGCAATGCATCCGAATTAGACGGAAAGTAGGGAACGGAGTGTCTTAACACTAGGTTTCCTCTGCCTACCCTGCTGTGTGCGGGATACAGCGCGAAGCAAAAAAAAAATATTTAATATAATTGGTCACTAGTCCGGATAATCGCCAGGTTCTACTGTACATATATGAATAATATATAAAAAATGAAAAGGCTACATATTAGCTATATCATAACAATCTTGCTGTCTATAAACAAAGAAAGCGGGGAATGTACGCTAAATATTAAGGGCACTTACGAAGTTGAACGTCTCGAGACATTCTTTGGCTTAGAAAAATCTAAACGATATGTAAGGTGTTAGCTTTTATTATTTTATATAATAATTATTCTTTCTACTGAGCCATCGTGGTGTATCGGAACATTGACTGTAAACGCAATGGTTGTGGGTTCGATTACTTCTAGTGGGTATGATAGCAATTAAGTCGTTTTCATTGCCTTGCTCTGCTGAGACAAAGCGCCAGATTAATTTCTGTTGCTGAACGAAATGTAAAGAAATTTAGCGGAAAGTTTAGAAGGGCATGTTTTAACATTATTTTTCTTTGCTACTTGCGGAAATTACATATAATTTGTTTTTTCAGGTTCACGCTTTTATTCGCATTGCATGACATATCGACAGAAAAAATCTAGTGTCAAGACACTCCGTTATTCACATTTAACCTAAAATCGAGACATAGTGTATTCAGTAGAAGAATTCAAGGCCACGCGTTGTCTCGCCAAAGCAAGAAAAAGAAAATAAATTGAATATAATCATCCCACGAATCGGAATCGAACCCACAAACAGTTCCATTTGCAGACACACGCTGTCCCGTTGGGTCACGATGGCTTCGCCTCTAAATACATGATAACTGTGTCTACGTGAATGATATAAGGAAAATATTATTGATTCCCTAAACATTTTTTTTTACTTTTTCCTATTTGTGCCTTTGTGCGATCTCGGAAATGGCTTAACCGAATTATAGGAAGCTTTAACTGTTGTATTTCGCTAAACTTACCTTAACACTCAATGTTATTTTATTTTAACCGGTTCATAAATATAAAAGTTACAATAATTTCAACGAATATCAAAAGAAACTAAATATGATAGCCATAACCTTGCACTTAGTAAATTAAAAAAGATATTTTTTTAAAAAAAACGTATAAAAACTTCAACGCATCGGTATTCGAACCGGCGCCTCTTGGCAACCGTTTAAGTGCTCTAACCGCTATGCCATGCGTTCTACTACCAGCAGCGTCGAAATTCTTATACTGCTTAAAGTGCTTGGACAGTTAGACTCTCTCTTTAGACTCGCAGGTTCGAATCCCGCTGTTTTTAAATTTAATACGTTATCAAAAAAAAATATGTTAGTTATAGTCGTGTAGTTTATGCAGACGAAGCCACTGACGGGACGCTAGTGTATATATATAAGTGTTTATATGTTAAAACACAAAGATAAGCTTATATGAGTTTTGCAAAGGAAAATGTTGTGTATTCAAAGCTGTAAGCTTTCAGAGCTTACGTTTCCTTTACGTTTGTTTCCTGCACATGCATTGTGTTATTTTGTAAGAATATACATATAATATTTCTAAGTTATTTAAAAGTAAGAAATTGTACATATTTGTTTTTTCAAAAATGAGACACCTATGTTTAACCTTGGAGTATCAACTATAGGCATAGTGGGCAGTCGTGGCTCAAGCGTGTGACTGTAAACGACTGATTATGGGTTCGATTCCGACTCGAGGAGTGGAAATATTTAATATTTCCATTCCCTTCGTTCTGGTGTCGAGGTAAAGCGCGGCGTTAAGTTACGCCACTTGACACGCAAGTCTCCGAATTCAGTGGAAAGTAGGGAACGGAGTGTTTTAACACTAGAGTCCCTCTGCCTACTCTGCTGTGTACGGAGACACAGCGTGAAGGAAAAAAAATCTTCGTATAAACTTTATCTATACTAAATTTCATACTCGGCTTTCAGTATTATTTTCTTAAAAAAAGGTCCTATGTTAATTTTTGACATATTAAAGACAGATCAATTCAAACCGTACGGTTACTTACTAAATATATTTTTTATAAAAAAAAACTTAGTTAAGTTAGTTATTTAGTTAGTAAGAAATTACTCTGTTTACAATTAGGTATATAAATTCCACCACCATATTAACGTGAACATCTAAAACACATTTCATATTAAATCAAACGCAATATGCAAACCGTAGAAATACCAAAACGATAGTTCTGTTATAATTACTGACATTTATTGCATTCCCTTATACTCAACTAGCGGCCCGCTCGCGGCTTCGCCTGCGTGAACTACACAACTATTTCACTATAGAGATCATATTAGAAACCTCCAAAATTATCAGCGATTCTCTACTATGTATGCATGTATATATAATTAAAAAACGTTTATATAATTTAAATGTATATAATTAAACATGACACTAGGTTCTCGTTAATTAGAGACCTTTCTCATTTCTTATTAACATTCTTACCGTGTTATTTATAAATATTTATCTCTATCTATACCACGAAACTACCATGCCATCGTAATGCATTGGGGTAACGTCTATCTTTAAACACGATGGATATGGGTTCAATACCGGTTCAAGAGAATAATTATATTTAAATTTTAATTTCTTCTTTCTGGTACCATTGAAAAAGCGCGGCATTGAGTTCTATCACTAAACACGCTTTATCCTGACTTCGGGTGAAAGGTAGAAGAAGGGAGTGTCACGACACTAGCTTGTCTCTATTATCCTGCTGTGAGTGAAAAAGCGTGAACTAAGAAAAATATGTGAAATCACATAAACGAGGGCAGTCGTGGCCCAGTGGCACAAGCGTGTGACTGTAAACGACTGGTTGTAGGTTCGATTCCCACTCGAGGAGTAGAAATATTTAATATTTCCATTCCCTTCACTCTGGTGTCAAGGCAAAGCGGCGTTATGTTCCGCTACTTAACGTGCAATGCCTCCGAATTCGGCGGAAAGTGGGGAACGGAGTGTGTTGATACTAGGTTCCCTCTGCCTACCCTGCTGTGTGCAGGATACAGCGTGAAGCTATATACAATTCTATTCTAGAGAATTCATAGAATCTAAAGCACATTCAACACACCACAATAGTATGAGCTTAACAAAATGGTGATATCACTCAACTCGCAAACTTTATACGCTTGTTTAACTTTTGCGGTGTAAATCACCTTCATACTGTGTTCGTAGAAGTGCGGCTAAGTTTGTGTAGAATAGAATATTGTTTTTTATTTCTATACTATAGTTAATTGTGGAAGTAAATAATTGAAATTTAATTAATGAGGAGCTCGTAGGAAATTTGAAAAAAATGAAACGTATTATTAGAAAACTTATAAATTTGATATGAATGCAGCGGGTTTCGTGTCCTCGTTTCTTGAAAACGCTAACCACTAATTCATTTGTTCCAGTGGTGAGAGCTCTTGGAAGGATTCCGACAGACGCAGGTTCCAATCCCAGTGTGTTTATTGTTTTTACGTTTTCTATCATTTTTCTTTAATTTCCTAAATTTTTGAATAATAGAAGTGTCGTATCGGAGTGTCACGACACTAGCTACACTCTAACTACCCCCATACGCACACGCTATCTATATAATACTTACTTGACCAAAACCACAAAAACTACTAAAAAACTTCTATGCTATTCTATTTATTATTTATTTATATCCTTTATTGCACACAATTAAAAATAAATATGTACAAAAGGCGAGCTTAACGCTAAATAGCATTTTCTACCAGCCAACCTTGTCATGTGGGAAATCATTGTGTAGGTGTGCAAAAGCTTATATTATACCTTTAAATAAACGATAAATACAAGTATATATAAACATAAACAAAGTGTACATATATATACTATATACAAATATACTATAATACACTAATATATATGAATGATATTTAATACATACTAATTATTTAATAAATTACATAAACCTAAACACAAATACAAATAATTATATACCTATCAAAATAAATACATATTATGAGTGATTAAAAAAGTACAGTATTCCATTCTTTCCTATTCTAGAAACATAACGTGAATCTAAAACATTTGTTTAACTTAACACAATAGTATGAGCCACACAAAATGATGATATCACTCAACTCGCAAACTTTATACGCTTGTTTAACTTTTGCGGTGTAAATCACCTTCATACTGTGCTGGTAGAAGTGCGGCTAAGTTTGTGTAGAATAGAATATTCTATTTTATTTCTATACTATAGTTAATTGTAGAAGTAAATAATTGAAATTAAATTAATGAAAAGCTTAGTTTTAACAATTTTAAAGTTATTCTCATACTTGAGACAAGTCTGGTGGTATTAAGTTTATTGTTAGTTGTACTAAAGCATTGTACAATAATCATTTGCTATTTTCATTTCTTCGCTCTGATACCTAAGACAAAACGCAGCGTTAAGTTCCGCCACTTAATATGCAATGTCACAATTTTGGGCAATAATTGGAGAACTGAGTGTCTTTGCCCGAGTAGAAATCGAACCCACAACCAATCGTATATACAATCAGAGGCTGTCCCACTGAGCTACTATGGACTCATATACGTAAAGCACAAAGAAAAAAAACTAATACATACTCTTATAATATTCACAAAAATATAAATACTAGATTTTATTACTTCTAACATAAAAAAAATGTATTAAAAACCTTGACAAGTGAAATTTAATAAAAGATCCAAACAACTCCGGACAAAAGCCAACCTGCTCTTAGATTGTTATCGATAAAGAAATGAAACTGGAGTAGCGCAGACATAAGATTTGTTTTTTTTTTTTCAGCTTCACGCTGTATCCCGCACACAGCAGGGTAGGCAGGGAACCTAGTGTTAAGACACTCCGTTCCCCACTTTCCGCCGAATTCGAAGACATTGCGTGTAAAGTGGCGGAACTTAACGCCGCACTTTGCCTCGGTACCAGAGCGTAGAAAATGGAAATATTAAATATTTCCACTCCTCAATTGGGAATCGAACCTACAACCAGCCGTTTTCAGTCACACGCTTGTACCACTGCGCCACGACTGGCCCCTATATATATATTCTTCAATGAAGACATTTTAGTCGCAAGTCTGCCAGTCGTTATAAGATTTCAAACGTAAGTCATCCGCAAATTATCCTCTATTAATACCGCTCTGTTTCACAATATACGAGCTAATGGACTGAGAGCGATAGCTTTTGGTACGAAACTTTTGAAATTATAATTGCGCCTATTCAGGATCTGATTATTGCGGTTTGGGGAATCAAAGGTAAATAAAATTGTATTTATACTTGTTTGACAGAAGCTTAGAGGGTAGTTAGTGAAAACTTCTTAAGTAAAACTATTTAAACTATACTTTTAATAGTGTTTTTTGATGTCATTATATATGTAACTGTTAATGTAATGGTTTTGGGTTCGATTTCTACTCGAGGATATGATTATATTTAAATTGTTTTCATTTTTTCGTGTTGCTGACTATGGTTGACTTCCGGCACTCATCAAGCCATGTCGATTTTGGCGGAAAGTGGATAATAAAGTGTTTTAACACAATTTTATTTTAAAAAACGAGCACACAAGCATTAGGTCTACCTGACGGTAAGTTCCTTCTGCCATGGACATCTACAATAGTAGAGGAGTTATGTTAGCGTTGTCAGACTTAAAGGAGGAAGATAAGTAAAAATAGGGAATAGGAAGAACTGGCTTACATATCATCGAACCGGAACACATCATCAGTTATTTAGCGGTTCGTTTTTAGCCTGATAGTACCTAATCGCAAATTAGTCGGAGAACAAATCTCATACCACCAAGTAGAATATTCTCTCTAGCTAACCCGCTATGCGGGAAAAAGCGTGAAGCTACAAAAAAAATATTGATCTATTATAAAAGAACTCTTCAACACGATCTAGATTATCTGAAGAACTGAAAAAAATCTACTTAGAAACGTTTTTTAAAAGGCACTTCTATACAATAAAGCTTGACGATAAAAACTTAGTTGTATTATATTCTGTCTCGGTCTTTTCTATTATTATTTTGTATGGCTGTCTCGCTCACACCGCATATTGCTACTACTGCGTTGTTGAGTTTAGAACAATAGCACATGTGATGGCTATTTTGTAAGTGTTCGATATTATTATTTTTTTAATTATTTATGTTTATTGTTAAATTAATATTATGATTATGAACAAGTGTAAGATATCTTTAAAATCTCAAATTTAACTTAAAAATATATATAGGGGCCAGCCGTGGTGCAGATGCACAAAGTGTGACTGTAAAGCGACTGGTCGTGGGTTCGATTCCCACTCTGGTGTCGAGGCAAAGTGCAGCATTAACTTCCGCCACTTAAGTAAAAAACAAAATATATGCTAATAGTGTATAATATATGCACTTATACGATCTGAGTACACTATTGCAGAGTTACATACTTACAAATGTTAGTGAAATAAAATAATACTACACAAAATACGAAGAAAGGTTTTAAATTTATTAAAATGTATATTTCATTACTTATTAATAAAACATATATTTAATTACCTATTAATAAAATATATATGTTTTTAATAAAATACATGTACTATTAAAATTAAAAAAGTTCTTCAGAAAGAATCTAGTGTCAAGACACTAAGCTCTCCACTTCTTTCGGTGGCAGACCACAACGCGGACGTAAACCTTGTTCGCAAGAAAGAATAAATGAAAATAAATTAATCATTCCTCCTAGAGGGGATCGAATTCAGGCCAACGGCATACTACCTCTCAGAAACAACTAAACGCGATAACAGTCGGACAGCCATTGCGCCAGGATGGCCTCGTTATCTAGCGTACCTATAAAAAATATTCGTAATTATAAAAAAATCTTAAAATTACATTTAAACACATAATTATTTACAAATACCTTCAAGCTGTATCCCGCACACAGCAACCCTGCTGGAATAGTGATGTTAGTGGTTGGTTTTATCGATATTTTTTTTTTTAGCTTCACGCTGTATCCCGCACACCGCAGGTTAGGCAGAGGGAACCTAGTGTTAAGACACTCCGTTCCCCACTTTCCGCCGAATTCGGAGGCATTGCGTGTTAAGTGGCGGAACTTAACGCCGCGCTTTACCTCGACACCAGAGCGAAGAAAATGAAATTATTAAATATTTCCACTCGTCGAGTGGGAATCGAACCCACAACTAGTCGTTTACAGTCACACGCTTGTGCCACTGGGCGACAATTGACCACATAAATTACATAATTATTTACAAATATCATTACTTGAACACGTCAACTTTACCAACCAAGTTCTAAAAGACCTTCCATGTAATATAACTTAAGTCGATTCCCCCATAGAGATCTCCTTAAGTAAAGTATTTTCCTAAGACGCCAAAGCAACTGTTCGTCTAGTTCCCAACGGATATTAGAACTGCTGCATCTGTCACGTGACACATTTGACTATTTAAGTGTAATGTACTTATTTTATACGTATTCGAGAAATAGTTTAACTTAAAATATATTATTAAAGTCTTTTATTTTTACACAATTTGAAATAAAATATGATCACAGTCAGACTGAACATGAACTACTGTAAAATGTAAGAAACTTCCAGTTTTCTAAAATTGTATTTTTGAAACCAAAAAACATATACTACACGATTAATAAGGTAAAAATAGTTTTATCTTATTCAAGTATTTATTTACCTTTTTTATTTGACTGAGCATACATAGATATGTAATAAAATTATATTGTAATAAAAACCTCATTATATGCTTTTTCTTTATTTTTTTAACTTCACGCTGTATCTCGCACACAACAGGGTAGGCAGAGGGAACCTAGTGTTAAGACACTCTGTTCCCCACTTTCCGCCGAATTACGGAGGCATTGCGTGTTAAGTGGCGAAACTTAACGGCGCGCTTTGCTTCGATGCCAGAGCCAAGAAAATGGAAATTAAATATTTAAATATTTCCACTCCTCGAGTGGGAATCGAACCCACAACCAGTCGCTTTACATGCACGCTTTGTGCATCTGCGCCACGACTGGCCCCGACACGACTTTCATTTTATTATTTTTAATGATTGCATTAAAATTAATTGTTTTAACTTAAACCAGACTTTAATAGTAAATATGTCATGTATGCACTTTGTGAACAATTTTTCGAAGACTTTAAAAATGAAACGAAATTTCTACGGTAGAACAGAATAGTTCCTCTGATAAAAGACTTGGCAAGTATACACGTACTTCACTCCAATAAAGCTTGTTTTATAAAGTATTATGTTTTATGACGCTATTGTGGTGCAGTCGTGGTTTGTCTAGCTTAGATGGTTATGGGTTCGATTTCCACTCAGGTAACAACGTTTAATATTTAATAAAATATTATTTAGTCGAGAAGCTCTCTAGAACTCAGAAACTTGGCGGAACTCAACTCCGTATTGTGACTTATTCTAATAAGACAGAGTGCGAAGTTGAAAAAGAGAACGTTTAGAAATATATAAAAATTAAAATTAAATAGCTTCACGCTATATCCCGCACACAGCAGGGTAGGCAGAGAGAACCTAGTGTTAAGACACTCCGTTCCCCACTTTCCGCCGAATTCGGAGGCATTGCGTGTTAAGTGGCGGAACTTAACGCCGCGCTTTACCTCGACACCAGAGCGAAGAAAAATGGAAATATTAAATATGGAAATATTTATTTATCCTCGAGTGGGAATCGAACCCACAACCAGTCGTTTACAGTCACACGCTTGTGCCACTGGGCCACGACTGGCCACAACAAATCGCTCTTACTGTAACGCTATTCCACTGCACTGCGATGGCCTTAACTATAAGTTAATTAATAATCAAAGAATTCATATAAAAAATTGAAAATTGAAAAATTAAGGCCAGTCGTGACGCAGTGGCACAAAAGTATGACTGTAAACGAGTGGTTTGATTCCCACTCGAGGAGTATATAATATTTACATTTCCTTCCCTCTGGTATCAGAGGTAAAACGCGACGTTAAGTTCCGCCACTTAACACGCAATGCCTCTAAAACGGCAGAAAGTGGGGTACGGAGTGCCTTAACACTAGGTTTCTTCTGCCTATGATACAGCGAAAAGCTAAAAATATATATTGAATAATACTGCATAGATTTTGTTATACAATGGAATCAAATTTTTAGCATTCCATAGATTGTGATCGTGCTAATGTCCACCGCGTTGCAGTGTGAAGAACTCGAGGCAGCGCCTGGAATTTGCAACATAAGTATAGGTTTGCAGGTTCTAGGATGTTGTATCCCGCATACAGAAAGGAAGGCACTACGCTCCATTAGTCCCCTAATTCTGGCACGGTGCTTTGCCTCGACACCAGATCGAGGAAAATGAAAATATTGAATGTTTCCATTCCTCGAGTGGGAATCGAACCCACATCCAGTTGCACTTACCGTCACCATTTGTGCTCCCAAGCCAGGACTGGCCTCATAGTAGGCCTCAGAGTAGGGTCCCGTTCAAAAGTGAATTAACACTTTCTACCGTTTGAGCTCTTCTCTTCACCTTACCAATTACTAGTAGTCATATAACAAAAAGGAAATTTGATTTATTAATAAAAATAACGGAATATAACTTGACAATGTTTTAAATGGAGATATTTAAACTCATATTAAAAACAAAATAAAAAGATATTGTAAGGGGACACCCGGGTTTGAACCGGGGACCTCTCGATCTGCAGTCGAATGCTCTACCACTGAGCTATATCCCCTGATGCGTTTTCTAGCTAAAGACTAATATTATTTCTAATAACTCACAATTTTAAATTAGTGATCTTATTTTTCCGCTACTTACACGCAATGTCCTGATTTCGGGCGAAAAGTGAAGAAAGGAGTATCATAATACTCTTTAGTTTTTATCTCCTTTCTCATTAATATCTATACTTAAAATATCATTAAGTAAACGTTAAAAAACCCCTTTATTGAGGAGTGAAAGAAGGACAAATTAACACTTTCTTTTTGATATTCAAGACAAAACGTGAATCATATCATCAAGAAATATCAAAAGCTTTTAATGTTTTCATATACTCGTAAACATTGATACTAAGGATACCCTGGACTGCGAAACGCATCAATGCATCGATTCTAACGCAACTCCAAATAAAAACTCGCTTATCAACTGTTGTTGATGCCAGCAACGCATTTTATCTTATTTCGGTCACACAATGCGCAGACATGACACCAGTCTGGAAAAACTAACAATACTTGGAAGTACGGAAGGCAAAAGATCGCGCGGTCGCGCACAAATGCGATGAACGGATTAAATGAGTGAATCTACATCTTTCAAACTCCATACTATCGCAAGATAGGCGCTGGACAGAAACCAGTGGAGGCAGATCTTCCCCTCCAGATGCAACCCTGATCACGATTCTCAGGAATGAAGGACCGACTATAGAGAGATAAACATGAATATGTATATCTCGGGTTCAGACGGAACCTGGAGACCGGAATGTCTTGACACTAGATCTCTCTACCCAACTGCTGTTCGACAAAAATAAAAAAGTATTATAATCAATCAGATTAATAACACTTAAGAATTATTTATTTTAAATAACAAGTAAAATGAAGAAATGCTTGCATCGTTTTTGGTTATTTATTACGGAAGAATATCTTAAAACAAAACAAAAAACCTTTAAGGGCTCTTTAAGGGGACACCCGGGTTTGAACCGGGGACCTCTCGATCTGCAGTCGAATGCTCTACCACTGAGCTATATCCCCGATGACAATAAGAAACTAAAACTTATTTATATTAGATAAACATTTTAAATGATTCATAGTCATAGCTAAGAGAATTTCAATGTATCTTTTCCGGTATATTAACTCAGTCAGAGAGAGCATAGAGTTATAACACTCCGTTATATGAATGTAATTTTTTTTACTGCTTAAGCAGCGAAAAAAATATTATAATATACAATGTAAATGTGTAAATATATGAATATACAATGAAAACTGAACTGACTTGATGAAAATGGAGAACGGAGTATCACGCTAGCTTCTATATTACCGTACAATTTTTTTTTTATTGAATAAAGGAGGCTAACGAGCAGAAGGTCCACCTGGTGTTAAGTGGTCACCTTCGCCCATAGACATCCACAACATAAGAGTTATGGATGCGTTGCCAGCCTTGGGGATGTAAGCCAGAAGGAGGGAGGAAGGATGGGAATGGTGGGAATAGGGAGAGCTGGCTTACATGTCATCAAACCGGAACACATCATCAGATGTTTGGCGGTTCGTCTTTGACACGGTAGTGGTCGCGAGCCAGTCGGAGAACGAATCTCCTACCACCAAGCTACTGGGTTACCCGCCTTTTACGGGACCCAGCGGCGGGGGGGAATTGTATTCTTAACCCATCTCGACTCGAAAAGTTATAACATAATATCGATTTTTTTCAACGTAAATAAATGAAAAACACTTTCCCATCTATAACAGTAGTATGAATATATAAAGCAAAAGGTCATTATTATTATGAAGAAATGTCGAAAACCTTTTACTCTTTCATACAAACATGGAAGATTCAAGCTTTTTCCCACATAGTGTCAAGACACTCCGTTCTACACTTTCCGACCGCAAAACGAGACATTGTGTGTTATATGACAGAACATAACGCCGGACAACGATACAATGCGTGTTATATAACGGAACATAACGCCGGGCTTGGCCTTAGGCATCCGAGCGGAGAAATGAAAATAATATATAATTATTACCTCGAGTGGGAACCAGACTCTTAACTATTGCGTTTACGCTATACAACTGCGCCGTGACGGCACTTTTTATAAAAGGAAGGCAATTTTTTTTCTTTAATTTATGAATACCTACCTACGTTCCAAAAATCATATATTTAAAATATAACTTTTTTTTTACTTCACGCTATATCCCGCACACAGCAGGGTAGGCAGAGGAAACCTAATGTTAAGACACTCCACCGAATTCGGGGCATTGCGTGTTAAGTGGCGGAACTTAACGCCGCGCTTTGCCTCGACATCAAAGCGAAGAAAATGGAAATATCAAATATTTCTCCTCCTATCCTCGAGTGGGAACCGACCCCACCAGTCGTTTTCAGTCACACTCTTGTGCCACTGCGCCACGATTGGTCCTAAAATAAAGTATAACTGCTTCAAATATATTTTGAACCTTGTAACTATTGCAGCGTTAAGTTTTACCACTCGACACCCAATGTCGGTTAATGCAGAAAGGATTGTCTTGATTATGTGGATTGTCTTCAGTATGAGTTTTCTCTCCCTACCTGCTATGTGATAAAAACGTGAAAGTAAAAAAAATATTATACATTATCGATTCCAAGTAAAATCTTAAAAGATCATATTTTTGAATCACAATCATAATTTTTGAATATTTATTCCAAAAATATACCTTCAAATAAAACAAAAAATCTCAATAGACTCTTTAAGGGGACACCCGGGTTTGAACCGGGGACCTCTCGATCTGCAGTCGAATGCTCTACCACTGAGCTATATCCCCGATGACAAATAGAAACTAAAATTTATTTATATTACATAGATATTTAAAAAAAAGTCATATACTTTTATTAGTCATAGGTCAAAAAAGCCTTAGTTATGTTTGTTCTACAAAAGTGACTGATTTTAGAAACACTGGTTTTACCATATTTGGTAATGAATGGATCTGTAGGCGTAGGTTGTGTTTCTTTTGAATTCGTTACGATATGTCCATATCAAATCAAAGTCTAATCAAAGACTATCAAGTGTTAAGACACTCCGTTCTCCTTTTCGTCTGAAATTAAGTTGATGTGTATTAAGTGGCGGAACTTAACACCGCGCTTTGTGTTGCACTAGTGTAAAGAAATGAAGATTTAAACTCTGAGTGGGAATCGAACCCACAGTCCATCACGTTTGTAGTCAGATGCTCAGATATCATATAGAATGAGGCATAAAAGGAAATGACATAATCGTATTTCTTATCGCTCGTAACTAAATATGTACGTATATTGTAATAATATAAAATTATGAAGCCGTCGTGGTGCAGCGTGACAGCGTCTGACTGTAAAAGCAATGGTTGTGGGTTCTATTCCCACTCGGAATAACTTTTTTTTATGGAATAAAGGAGTCCAACGGTTATAAGGACCACCTGATGGTAAGTGGTTACCTTCGCCCTTGGATATCTACAATATTAGAGAGGTTATTAAGGCGTTGTCGGCCTTGGTGGTGACGAAAAGATGGGGATGGTATATGAAGATAAGGGGATAAAGAAAACTAACTTATATATAATAATCGGACCGGAAAAGATCATCCGATATTAAGCGATTTATTAGGGTCATTCGTGGCGCAGTGGCACAAGCGTGTGACTGTAAACGGCTGGTTGTGGGTTCGATTCCCACTCGAGGAGTGGAAATATTTAGTATTTCCATTTTCTTCGCTCTGGTATCGAGGCAAAGCGCGGCGTTAAGTTCCGCCACTTAACACGCAATGCTTCCGAATTCGGTGGGAAGTAGCGAACGGAGTGTCTTAACACTAGGTTCCCCCTGCCTACCCTGCTGAGCGCGGGATACAGCGTGAAGCTATAAAAAAAAATCATTCCCTAAATGGGATTCGAACCCACAATAATTCTTGACATAAACTCAATATAAAATACTTTACTGCGCAATACTTAAAGCATAGATGAACGGTTTGTAAATATATTATAGAAGAGCAAATTTACCTGAATTTGTACGTCAGTTATATAAAAGCGGGGTCTACGTGAGCTGAAAATGGAAAATTTTTCATTTGAAGAATTTTACCTCCGACACCCGAAAGCTACTTTTCAATGAAAAATACGTTTATTTTGTGTGAAATTTATTTGAATATATTTATTTACATTAGTGTAATTAAATGTAAATATACTACTACTAGAGTAATGGTAATATGATGTTATCTGGTTGGTTGAATGTTTAGTTCTGAATACAAAGGAGGTAGTAGATTCGATTTTTTGTTCAATTTCTTAAATTAATTGCTTAATTTTGTAAATTTAGTGGTTTGGTTATTCTATTTAATATATCGATTACCACTCAAGGGATGGTTATATTTTAATTTTTATCTACTGGTTTTATTGCCTCAGTCAAAGTGCGGCGTTGAGTTCCGTCACCTAAGGAGTATCACAATTACGGTCGGAAAGTGGAAGCGGAGTGTCTTGACACAAGGTCCCTCAGAATACCCGGGCGGGACTATGCGAGAGAATGCGTAAAGCCAATGATCATTGTACGTTAACTAGTTGGTTGCAAAGTTAGTTTTAGATACTAAATAGGTCGTAGGTTCGATTTTTTATTTAATTTCCTAAATTAATTACTTCTTTTTGTTAATTTATTGTTTTAGTTATTCTAGGTAATATATCAATTCCACTTGAGGAATAATTATATTAAAATTTTCATCTTCTCACTTTATTACCTAAGATTTGATAGGTTCGCGCGGCGTTGAGTTCCGCTACTCAATACGCAAAATGTGTCTATTTCTTATTGAGTTTGATTTGCAATAGTTCAAAAAGATTATATTATAAGTATATTATATACTTGCTGTAACCGCATTTTCTTCTGCGTGGAATATTTCAAAGTATCACTCTTTATAAAATCAGATATCAGATCGTGAAAATCCCATCAAATTCGGTCCACTCGTTTTAGAGATTAACAAGAACAAACAGACAGATAAACATAAATTGTATATAATGTTGTTTTTCTATATGTACCGTGAATAGAAACAAATGCATTTAGTAAAAAGCGATTCTTTTAGTATTACACACAGAAACTCCTAATTTACTTATATACATATTTAGATAAAATTTATGACATAAATCTTAAAGAATCAGCGCACCTGATCGAATCCGCAATGAATAAATACAGAATGGCAGGTATTAGCGAGAACGTCATAGTAAGAATGAAGAAGGGCGAGCTCAGGTGGTTTGGGCACGTCGAGAGGATGAGTGATGGAAGAATGGTAAGAAAGATTTATGAAGCAAAGGTGAGTGGTAAGAGAGGCAGGGAGAGAGCTCGGCTGACCTTCGAGAACACAGTATCTATAATACTGGAGGACGGTCACGTAAAAAGCATGTGTATGAAGTGGTTGATGGCTAAAATATTTTTCAATACGTGATTTTATTTCCATATACATTTTCGTTTCAGATTATTGATAAGATTGTAATTAGTTAAATGATAAAATTTCTATTATGATATTGCAAAGTGCGGCCAGTCGTGGCCCAGTGGCACAAGCGTGTGACTGTAAACGACTGGTTGTGGGTTCGATTCCCACTCGAGGAGTGGAAATATTTAATATTTCCATTTTCTTCGCTCTGGTGTCGAGGTAAAGCGCGGCGTTAAGTTCCGCCGCTTTGAAAGTGGGAACGGAGTGTCTTAACACTAGGTTCCCTCTGCCTACCCTGCTGTGTGCGGGATATAGCGTGAAGCTATCTAATTTAATTATGATATTGCAAAGTAATTTTTGGTCACGTTATAGCGCATTGGTTAAATGCAATGACTGTAGGTTCGATTCCCACTGATTATATTTAAATTTTTAATTTTTCACTCTGGTAACAAAGACAAAGTGGTTAGTTGAGTTCCGTCACTCAACATGCATTGTATCGATTTCGGACAGAGTGAAGAACGGAGTGTCTTGACACTAGGTCCTCTTTGACTACCCCGCTATACGGGAGAGCGTAGAGCTGAAAAAAAATATCCTGGTCTATTAAGACGTATATTAAGATTTACTGATTGATTTTTTTTTTAAATGGAATGGGATATTTAAAGACAACAAATAAAACTGAATGTTCCGCTAAGACACAACGCATGGTTAAAGTAACTTCTCCTTTTACTGGTCGCTCTGACTTCTGGCAATGAAATCCTGTTTATTCTATGACAATTTTATACTGACGTCGGATTCGGACACGTGTGCAAATTTTCAAACAAATCGGTAGAAGTACCTATATTTCTTATATTGATAAGTACAAGTAAAGTTAAATAAAATATCTCAAAAAAAAAATAACATATATATATTAATATCTATATCACGATTGGTTGCAGGTTTGATTCCCACTCGGTGGAATGATCATAATTTGCTTTGTCCGCTCTGCTGTAAAAGACATGAGGCGGCGTTAAGCTTCGTCATTTAATAACTCGAATAACTCGAATAACTCTAGTTCCAGTGGAAAGTGGAGAACAGAGTGTCTTGACACTAAGTTCTCTCTGCCAACGTATTCATAATATATGTTGAATTTTTTTTATATAAAAAATTAAATAAACATATTATATTTACTTAAACTTATATTAGATATGTTAAATGAAGTGATTCATAATTTCACCACTTCATTCAGTGGGGATATAGCTCAGTGGTAGAGCATTCGACTGCAGATCGAGAGGTCCCCGGTTCAAACCCGGGTGTCCCCTAGACTTTTCTTTTTTAATTTATATTTTTTTATTATTTATTTATTGTATTTTTTATATTTATTTAATATATTATATTATAGTATTTATTAAATATTTTATTTTTTTGTAATTTCTACGTTTCCGTATTAAGTCATGTATTGTTATCAAAACGTCATATTTACGAACAATGTAATGTAATGTTTTTTTTATATATTGCTTTTCCAGTACAGCTAGTCAGAGAGAAACTAGAGTCGAGACACTCCACTCTCCACTTTTTGGTCGTAATCTAGAAATTTTGCATTTTGTGTGGTAAAACTCAATGCCGCACTTCGCCTTAGGTTCCAGAGCGAGTAAATGAAAATAGCTTAAACATTTTTTTTTGCTTCACGTTGTATCCCGCACACGGAAACCCTTCTGTCAGAAAAACGTAGAGTTAAGACACTCCGTTCTCCATTTTAGCCGATTTCTGAAGGCATTGCGTGTTACAAGACTGAACTTAACCTCGCAATTTGCCTCGACACCAGAGCGAAGAAAACGGAAAGATTAAATATTTCCATTCCTCAAGTAGAAATCGAACCCACAACCAGTACTTTTTGTAGCCACACATTGTACCCACAAGCCACGAATGACGCATTTATTATCATTTATTAATCATACAACTATACATACTGGGCTTATTGTTCAACATACAAAATCAAAAGTTAATTATATCTTTGATTTTGTCGAGGCAAAGTGGGGAACGGAGTGTCTTAACACTAGGTTCCCTCTGCCTACCCTGCTGTGTGCGGGATACAGCGTGAAGCTAAAAAAAAAAGTAACATCTAAATATTAATACAATACACCAATTGGCACTACCAAGTATAGAAACGGGTCAGATCTTCAGATCTTCTGATATTCTGAACACGTGCTGTTATTGGCAAGTTACCTTGCATCGATTTTTGTATTCACATTGAAGATTTGCAACCAAAAGAGACAGGTAAATTCTAGTTTACAATTTTTATAAGGCAATAGTTGAAATTACTGTAGTGCAGTAGGACAGCGTCTGAGTGTGAACGCAATGGCTGTGGGTTCGATTCTCGTTTGGGGGAATAATTGTCAACCTAAGGTCAACCTAAACCTAAGAGAAATGGTGGCGTTAAGTTCCGCCACTCAACACGGAAACTGGGTGACAAAGTGTCTTGACACTAAGTTCTCTCTGACTACCCTGCTATGCGGAAAAAAGGATGGACTGGTATAAAATTCTAACAAACTAATCCATACTAATATTACAATTAAAAATGTGTCTGTCAGATTATCCATCAGTTACGCTTATAGACAAAAACATAGTTGATAATCCAGGGTTAAACATAGGCTTCTTTATTTTTCAAAAATCACCTTCACCAAAGGTTGAACAGTTACTGTTGAACGTAACAACTATAGTTGTGTGCGTTTATGCGGGTAAAACAGCGACTGATTCGGTCCCCGTGGCCCGGCTATGGGCTAGTGGCGGTCGAAAAGGAGCACCGTCAGGTTTTAGTGGGTAACAGTGGCGTTACAGGTTTTAGTGGATAACAGTGGCGTTACACTTGAGCTGGTATCCGTAACGGATTTATTGACGTTAAAAAAAATGGTGAAACCGCGAGCAGGCCGCTAGTCTAAATATATAAAAGGCAAACATGACGGACTGACTGGCTGACGGATTGGCTTGTATATTAACAACGCACAGCTGAAACTACTGTACCAAGAAACTTGAAATTCGGTACAAAGGTTCCTTTCATGATGGAGGTGAGCATTAGGAATGGATTTATTGAAATACAAAACCCATGGAGTATTATAAGAATGTAAAATTTTATATGTTTTTTTTTCATTTTAGACTAAGAACTATGAAAATAGGTATATAAATTTTACATAATATTTAAAAATAATCTGTCTAGACCAGGGCTTCTTAAGCCTAACTAATCGCGACCCCAATGGTCGGGGTCGAGAGATTTTAACAATTTTATATTTTTTTGTGTAATTTTAATTTTATTTTCATATATATATACATATGAAAAACTATATATTTTCATATGTATATATATATGAAAATATATAGTTTTATATATTGCTACCTAATAAATAAATCATCAAAAAATATGAAATTATTTTTCATCTATATTTGTATGGGGTCGTCAAGAAACTTGCAATCATAAATGGGGTCATGTCTGACAAAAGTTTAGGAAGCCCTGGTCTAGACTAAATATATAAATTTTTCCCTAAATGGAGGAGTAGAATATGTTTGGAAAATTTCTCATTTCCGGACTAAACAATATAAAAATTGGTATACAGGTCATGGTGAGGGTAAAAAAAAAATATATTTCAGTGAAGTGGACGAAATTCTCCTTTAAAGGGGTAAAAAAGAGAAAAATTATTTGTATGGAATATTGCTTATTCATGGACCCCATAGAAAAAATATGGGAATATAGGACCATGATAAGAAAAAAATCGGACAAGTACGCGTCATTTTAGCACCGACCTGGCTTCAAAATTGGTAACACGTCCTTTAATTAAAAAGTACCGCTGTAAACTTTGACCACTCCGAAGTACTTTTGCTTTTTTTTAGCTTCACGCTGTATCCCGCACACAGCAGGGTAGGCAGAGGGAACCTAGTGTTAAGACACTCCGTTCCCCACTTTCCGCCAAATTCGGAGGCATTGCGTGTTAAGTGGCGGAACTTAACGCCGCGCTTTACCTCGACACCAGAGCGAAGAAAATGGAAATATTAAAAATTTCCACTCCTCTATCCGGGGTAAATTAAAATAATCCTGATAGCTAAAATAAACGTGGACTAAATCGCGGGCAAAAGTTAGCATTAAATAAAATATCACAAAAGCAAGTCTTAAACAAATTCGTAATGCTTTCAAATATATTTTTTCACTAACACTCGGGTACTAACAATATAAAGGGAGTTCACAATCGTGTCAAAAGTACAGCTTCGATTCAATCGGGGAAGTTTACATGCGTATGCTGAATGTTAATAGGCTTTATGTTCTGTTCTAGTGATGTTAGTATGAAGATATCGATGTAAATATTTTTGTGGCCAGTCGTGGCCCAGTGGCACAAGAGTTTGACTGTAAACGACTGGTTGTGGGTTCGATTCCCACTCGAGGAGTGGAAATTATATTTTCATTTTCTTCGCTCCGGTGTCGAGGTAAAGCGCGGCGTTAAGTTCCGCCACTTAACACGCAAGCCTCCGAATTCGGCGGAAAGTGGGGAACGGAGTGTCTTAACACTAGGTTCCCTCTGCCTACCCTGCTGTGTGCGGGATATAGCGTGAAGCTATTTAATTTAATTTTAGTAATATTTTTTAATGTTTCTGCGTTTCTGTTTTCTTTTTTTTAGCTTGACGCTGTATCCCACACACAGCTGGGTAGACAGAGGGAACCTAGTGTTAAGATACTCCGTTCCCGTTTTGTACTTTCTGCTTAGTGCTTAAGTTAACTTTGCTTTGACTGACTAAGTTGTCTGCGTCATGTTAACGATGCTCTCCGGTGAAACAATAGCTGACTGCACTTTTAGTTGCATATAACCATTTATTTTATTTTTAAACCTTTTCATATATAAGTCGCTTTATTATTAGACATTCGTGAATTACGAGCTATAAACTTTAAAAAAGTTTTGGTTAGACGAACCGAGTTTCAATTATATAGCAGCTTCATACTTTTTGACGCATAGCATGGTAGTCAGAGAGGACCTAGTGCCATGACATTCAGTTCACCACTTTCCGCCTGAAATTGAGATTGATTGATTGATTGAGAGCAGAGAAATAATAATAATAAATTATGATTATTCCTTAGTAAATCAAATACATAACCAAATGCGAAGACAGTCTGCCGTGTGCCACTTGTGCTGTGTGCCACAATGACCTCGGATAGGTTTTTGTCTTCTTAAATCATCACTTCTTATTACATAAATACATTTAGAAGAATTCGCTAGTTTTAAAAAAACACTACAATATAAATGAATTAATAATATCGATAAATTGTGGCCAGTCGTGACCCAGTGGCACAAGCGTGTGACTGTAAACGACTGGTTGTGGGTTCGATTCCCACTCGAGGAGTGGAAATATTTAATATTTCAATTTTCTTCGCTCTGGTGTCGAGGTAAAGCGCGGCGTTAAGTTCCGCCACTTAACACGCAATGCCTTCGAATTCGACGGAAAGTGGGGAACGGAGTGTCTTAACATTAGGTTCCCTCTGCCTAACCTGCGGTGTGCAGGATACAGCGTGAAGCTAAAAAAAAAAATATCGATAAAACCAACCACTAACATCACTATTCCACTGTATACTTTCCTGTCACAGAAAGGGGCGGCAAATGTAATCATTGCTTTCTGGCTCACGTTCATATAATAGCCGGGTTGAATGGCAGGTGAGATTGGAATACGGTACCCTTCTAATATGTTTTGATAATTCCTATATTGGCCCTTAAAGTACATGGAAACAGTAGTTTAGTGATAAGAAAATTGTTATGTATATATGAAAAATTAATATATCTATGTAATCTTTGTAGTAGGTATCTTTACACGAGCAATTTTTTTATACATTTTTTTAACTTGACGCTGTATCCCGCATACAGCAGGGTAGGCAGAGGGAACCTAATATTAAGACACTCCGTTCCCTACTTCCATCGAATTCTGGAAGCATTGCGTGTTAAGTGACGTAACTCAACGCCACGCTTTGTCTTAGGTACGAGACCGGAAAAGTGAAAATTTAAATATCATCATCAGTTATTTTCCCGAGTGGGAATCGAGAACCATCGCGTACACAATCAGACTCTGTTCAATTGTACCACGACGGCATCGCTAGTGATGTTTTAATAATTCCTGTATTGGACCTGTATGTAAACTACGGAGCACCAGTAGTCTAGTGGTAAAAAAACTAACGTTTATCTTGCATGTTAAATACATTACAAAAATGCGTAGATGAAACGCTATGAAGTAAGCTTTACGAAAATTATGTAAAATTATGAAATTTGATACAGTTAAAGTTTATGTGCAGAAAATGTTAAAAAAAATATAAATTTTAAGAATAAAACTTTACTCTTTTTCTTTTATACCACAGCTAACATAAGTTAGTGACAAAGCTATTCGTTCTCCACTTATCACACATTCTCTCGATTTGGCAAACATTCAAAACCAATAATTTATGATATATTGATTACTAGCGGCCCGCTCGCAACTTCGCCGCGTGGTCTACGTGGCTCTTTCGGTATATTACAACCCTCGGTGATGGGTTTTTGAAAAATAAACCTTGGATTATCAACTATATATATATGCCAAATTTCATTACAATCGGTCAAGCGGTGTAGATTTTTCATATAAACTTTTTTGATTTGATTTTCATATAAACCCTTTAGAGGTTGATTTTTGAAAAACTAAGTAGCCTATGTTAGACCCAGTCATTTTTACTATTTTGATTCTAAGTTTCATTCAAATCGGACCAGTAGATTAGCCGTCAAAGCGTGACAGACAAACACACAGACATTCGCATTTAAAATATAAGTATGGATTATCTTCTTCTTTTTCAACTCCGCCCTTTTTCCCGCATAGCAGTAGGGACCCGCGGGGTAGGCAGAGAGAACCTAGTGTTAAGACACTCCGCCCACCACTTCAAAACGCGCGAATGTCTTGAACATTCGTATTAAATGGTGAAACTCTACTCTGCGCTTTTCCTCGACACCAGTGTGAAGAAGATGATAATAATTATTACTTACATTCCTCGAAAGGATCGAGCCTATAAGCATCGCATTTCCCACTGCGCCTCGACCACCCAACTATCTTCTTTTTTTTATCTATCTTCTTTTTTTTATATCTGTTCCCCACGCACCGCCGAATTCTGAAGACAATGTGTGTTAAGTGGCGGAACTTAACGCCGTGCTTTACCTCGACACCACAGCGAATTCGATACACACTCAGAGAAAAGAATTCAAAGAAAGAGATATATTCAAATTATTTTCCTTTCCCCGCTCTAGTAAGGGACAATACACAGTGTCGAGTTCCGCTTTTTAATAGACAATGTCTCAGATTTGAGCGGAAAGGAGAACAGAGTATCTTGACACTAGGATCTCTCTACCCTGCTATGGAAGAAAAAACTTTTCTTTTCAATATTACTTAACTAATTTTATAATACTATGAAAAATAAAACACAAATACTTGATTATTATTAACGTTTATTCAAGAAAATAATATCAAAACCCAAAAATTGTTACAAAAACATAATTTAAGTAAAACGAAACATAATTACAAAAGTCTTAACCTAATGGCACTAATAATACAATTAAAATACAAATTAACTTGAAAAAAATAGAAAAAAATAAGTCACATTTTACATAATATTTACTAAAAAAAGGTTTTATATTATGAATATAATCGTAATTGTAAACATTTTTTGTATAAATCGATTTTTATATCGATATTATACAAGCATGATATTATAATACAAGAAGTTGAAAATAGCTGCTTTATTGTAAAATCAAATACTTTTTTTTTTATAGCTTCACGCTGTATCCCGCACACAGCAGGGTAGGCAGAGGGAACCTAGTGTTAAGACACTCCGTTCCCAGCTTTCCGCCGAACTCGGAGGCATTGTGTGTTAAGTGGCGGAACTTAACGCCGCGCTTTACCTCGGCATCAGAGCGAAGAAAATGGAAATATTAAACATTTCCACTCCTCGAGTGTGAATCGAACCCACAACCAGTCGTTTACAGTCACACGCTTGTGCCACTGGGCCACGACTGGCCACAACACATCAAATACTTGAATAACAAAATTGGACTGACGCCTTAAACGTAAGGAAAAATATTTTTATAAAACGTATAAAAAATTGAACGACTGACAAGTCCCATTACATTAAAGTTATCTATTTATAGACAGATTAAGTTACTTTTTAAAAAAAAAATACATTTTCAAAATAATGAAATTCACAATAAAATAAGCTTTTCAGCTGCATTTCCTTGCAAAAAATTGAGCCTATTCAGATTACAAATTTAAAAACAAAAAAAAATGCTTTTTCTTACAAAAATATAAAAAATAGACATATAAATATAAAAAAAACTATATATGTCTAAATTTATGTTATAAACATTAAATAAATTTTATTAGTACATTTAAAAGCAAAATTTTGAGTGAAGAACATTTAGTCATCATTTATTTTACACCACATTTCACTTTATAATATAAACGAATATTATTCAGTTCTTAAGAGATTCAGATTTTAAATAAAATTAAATGATTTAAAATAAAGCCTACATAATTATTAAATACTTCTTAAATAATCCAAAAGTAACATCTAAATATGGACGGAACATTTCCCTGGAATTTAACGCTATAAAGTTATTGTTATACAAAAAAAGAAAAAAAAATACGTACAATAATAAGTATTAAGGTAAAATATAAGGCATCTTGAAATAAATTTTTTTAAATTGAATTAATCGCGTATATTTCTGGTACTCGAAAATACAGTTATATATAGAAAAAGCGACATTTCGAATACTTTACAGTTAAGATTATTTTGTAATTTCTTATACGAAAAATATGTTTAAATAATTCAGTTATTTTTTTATTTATTCCAAAATATCGTAGAGCGATAAATAATATTTATTCCATTAACATTAGACACATAATTATAATAAAAAACAGTATTTTTTTAAATATCATAAATTGGACGGATATTAGCTTTAATTAACCATTCAGCCTTAAAACTTACATTTAATAATTAACACTATTATTAATACTTCATTTAATATACATATATATGAAAAGATAGATATATGTTAAACAGTAATATTTGAAGACATGCATAGACATTTTATTTCTTAAGATAAATTTAAAATTGAGTCTGTAAAGACTTAAAATGTTATTTATTGTTATAGTAAGAGAGGAATTAGATCGTAATTATGTATTTTAAAAATTTCGTTTTGCAAATGATTGCCTTCAAATAAAATCTTTGAGTTAAATACGTACAATTTCGGTTCGGTTCAGTTAAAAAAATAAAACAGAATATAGTCCATCCTTTTCTTTCCCATACATAAATTCAAGTTCAAAAAAATTAAGAAGAGAAAGTCTATCTCTTTCTTTCCCATACAAAAATTCAGATTTAGATAGAGACAGCTATATACAATACATAGTGTCATCTCTTTCACACTTTCGTACAAATGTCAAATATATTTTTTGACAATTATTATTACTTTAATTAATTAAAATAAAACTTTTAAAGTAAATATTTGAGCATTGTATCATCACTTCATATACTGGTTTGTTACTTTTTAATAAATTTTAACATTTATATAATAAATTTAATTTTTAAAAAGCTTTTTTGAGTGAAGAACGTAGTGTCAGAACACTATATTCTCTACTTTACTTGCATTTGCTTGTATTAATATATTATACCAAATTTAAACAAATATTAATCAGTTCTTAAGAGATTCTTTAATAAAATAAAATTACTTTAACTAAATCCTCAATAATTATTAAGTACTACTTAAATATTACAAAAATACATTATATAAACATGGACGGAATATATTTTTGTAATATAAATGCTAAAAAGTCGTTATTATTATAAAAAAAATCTATTTAAAATTCACAAATTGGATTTGAATCCATACTCTTAGAAATAACATGTTTTAACCAATAAGCTATACGTTACTTTTCAAATTACTATACAAATGTTAAAACAATGTGTTGATTCAAGAAATTAGATTAAGGAAGGCAAATTAAAAGAAACATCCTTTAATTTATTTCTTGTTATGAAAAGTATTATTAGTATAAAGTAAAAATTTGAACATAACAAAATTAGAACCTGCGCCTCTTTGAAACTGTCTAACTTAGCGCTCTGACCGCTAAGCCATGCGCCCTATTATTTGCTAATAGAAATCGTTATTCGTGTAATTCTGAAAAGGCATTATTAGTTAGACGAAAAAAAAAAAATGTTCTTTTAAACATTTTCTAAAGTGTTATTCCACACTTAGGAAAATTGAAAAAGACATTTAGAAAACGTATAAAAATTTGAATGATTGTTTTATAAAGAGATATACTGCAAATAATGTTGTGTTACTCACTGACTGAATGACAAATAACAAAGCCTAAAGTAGTACGCAAAAAAAAAATGGTATCCATGTTTCTTGGGTAATCCAGAGGAGCATTAAAAGATAATCTATAGGAATTCCATAGTGTCCTGTCTTTTCGCCTTCTTGTAGGCAAAAAGGCGAAAAACTGACTACCTATAGGCCACGCAAATTAACATTAACAAATTAAATTCCAATATTAGAAAAAATAATACAAGTAAACTCTTATTACGAGACATTTTTAGAAAACCGTATAACTTAGCGGTCAAAGAGCTAGGTCAGTTTCAACGACTCACAGGTTCAAATCCCTCTGCACCTAAATTTTTAAACATTTCCTTAAAAATTCAATTTCTTAAATGTAAATAATACTTTAAAATATTAAAAGTAATTAATATAACATAATTGCGCCATTGACTTTCTCTTCCAGCGCTGGTGCGGTCGTATCGGGGTCCTTTCCGTCCGCAGCGGCAATTAGAATACATATGTTATTTATAAATGCTGATATCGTAGATGCTACTACCAACCTGAAATGGAAAAGAGATAATAATATATAAAAAATCGATAGAAAAATCGATAAATAAATATTTATTTATTTATTTATTTATAACTAGCGGCCCGCTCGCCGCTTCGCCGCGTGGCTGTTTCGGTATATTTCAACCCTCGGTGGTGGATTTTTGAAAAATAAAGTAGCCTATGTTTAACCTTGGATTATCAACTTTATATATGCCAAACTTCATTACAATCGGTCAAGCGGTATAGATTTTTCATATTAACTTTCATCCCCTATTTCAACTCTTTAGAGGTTGATTTTTGAAAAACTAAAAAGCCTATGTTAGACCCAATCATTTTTACTACTTTCATTCTAAATTTCATCCAAATCGGACCAGTAGGTTAGCCGTGAAAGCGTGACAGACAAACACACAGACATTCGCATTTATAATATAAATATGGATATATAAATAAATTGTTTGGTAATAAATACTGTGGCTTAGAATTCGATCACTTGGAAAGATGATTTTTCTGCATTAAAGCACGACGTTAAATAGTGACACGTAATGTTTTGAATTTGTTGGAAAAGAGGAGAACGGAGTGTCTTAACACTAGGTTCCCTCTGCCTAACCTGCTGTGTGCGGGATACAGCGTGACGTTTTTTTAAAATCAATCCATACTTATATTATACATGCGAATGTCTGTCTCTCCGAAATTTGAAGGATGAAATTTAGAATGAAAATAGTAAAGATTACTAGGTCAAACATAGGCTACTTATTTTTTCAAAAATCTCTAAATGGTTGAAATAGGGATGAAAGTTTATATGAAAAATCTACACCGCTTCACTGATTGTAATGAATTTTAGCATATATATAGTTGTTAATCTAAGGTTAAACATAGGCTACTTTATTTTTCAAAAATTCACCCCCGAGGGTTGCAATATAACGAAACAGCCATGTAGTTCACGCAACGAAGCCGCGAGCGGGCCGCTAGTAAAAATATATATCTAAAATATGAGGAGAACGGAGTGTCTTTTCTCAATTTGGTGGGAATAAAGAAAAAGCGATAAAGAGAAAGGGTCTAAGAGCCCTCCAAATGAAATAATAACAGAAAGGAATAATTAATCAACAGATATATGCTCTTTTAAACTTTCTTAAAGTGTTATTCCGCACTTAGGAAAATTGAAAAAGACAAAGACAACAAAACTAAATTTTTATACGTTTTCTAAAATGTCTTTCAGAAATGTGCTCTCTATCTTTTCACAAAATATTATTATGTAATTTAAAAAAATATTTCATAAAGAATAGGAAATTCATGAAGCCGTCGTGAATGTCTTTGACAGACTGTAAACAGATGGTTGTAGGTTTGAATCCCAGTCGAGGAATATATTGAAGTTTTCATTTCTTCCCTCTGGTATCTATGACGCGGCGTTAAATTCCGCCACTCAACACGCAATGTCTCCATAATTCAGTGGAAAACGGAAAAAAAACCCAAAGCTTTCTCTGGCAATCCGAAGTTGCTCTAATTTCATAAACAAAATCAAAGCAAAGAAACTCACCAAAAGGACAAGCCCAAATCGGCCGTCATATCCGACGTCCAAGTATTAGCTAAGTCTTCATCCGACATCACATTATGTTGAAGCCGTAAGAAGAACTCCGTCAACCAAACCGCAATCGCACCTAACGTGAACAGTACTGGAAGAAAACAGAAATATTTGATTAATTTTAACATTTTAAAGTGTTATTATTTTTTTTTAGCTTCACGCTGTATCCCGCAAACAGCAGGGTGGGCAGAGGGAACCTAGTGTTAAGACACTCTGTTCCCCACTTTCCGAATTCGGAGGCATTGCGTGTTAAGTGGCGGAACTTAACGCCGCTCTTTACCTCGGCACCAGATCGAAGAAAATGGAAATATTAAATATTTCCACTCCTCGAGTGAGAATCGAAGCCACAACCAGTCGTTTACAGTCACACGCTTGTGCCACTGGGCCACGACTGGCCACATAGGTGTCATTTACAGTTAGGAAATTGAAAAAAAACTTTAGATGATGTATAAAAAATTGAACGCAGCGGAATTCAAACTCGTGGCTATTGGAAACTGTCCAAGAGCTCTGACCGCTAAGCAATGCGTAGGTTCTAATTTTATATTTTTACATTTTTAAGGACAATCGTTCGGCAAGAGAGGATAATAATTATATTTAATAATATATCTAAATTATTTGTCCCGCTGCGATACATGACTGCTAGGACTTTTCTCGAATGGATCAAAATATGTTTAAGTTATATTTATTTTTGTATAAATATTTATTTAAACTTTTTGTCGCAAAGTAAGTAGAAAGAATCTAGTGTAATGATTTCCTTACCCATCTCAACCAATTCAATGTATTAAGCCTTCAAGCATTAAGCGTTAAGTAATGAAACTTAACGCCGTCCTAAGATGATACTTAAGGCCTTAAGACAAATTCATTGTAAACAATACAAAAAAGAAATATAAAGCCCCAAAAATAAACTCACCAACAGCACTATTACATATTAACAACGGCCGCGGGGAGCACCTACTCTTCGCTGCGGAACCTAACGCCGCGAGTACACACGCTCCTATAGACGCCGCTAACGCGACTGCCAACTGCGCCGCTGTGCCACACCACGCCCAACGACGGGCCGGATGGTTGCCTGCTTTTACTGAAATGTACAGAAAGAGAGAGAGTGAATTTAATGTTAGTTTTTTTAGCATCACGCTGTATCCCGCATTACATGGGCAGGCAGAGGGAACCTAGTGTAGTTAAGACACTCAGTTCCCCATTTTTCGCTAAATACTGGATGCTTGTTAAGTGGCGGAACTTAACGCCGCGCTTTGCCTCAACACCAGAGCTGAGGAAATGAATTATTAAATGTTTGACTCCTCAAGTGGGAATCGAACCCACAACCAGTCATATTTACAGCCACACTTTATGCCCCCAAGCCATGCGAGCGGCCTCTGGACTAGTATTAGTTGCAATCATTGCATATTCACAGGGAGAACCTACTGTTTTGACACTCCGCTCTTTACTTTTCTGATATCTGATTTTGATGCATTGTGTGTGGAGAGACGGAACTCAACGTCACGCCTTTCCTAGACATAGTGTAAACCTGCGGAACTTAACGCCGCGCTTTTTCTGTACAGGAGCGTAGAACCGAAAATCAATAGTCATTCTCTATCCTCGTGGGAATCGAACCCACAATCAATCGATCGATCACAATTACAATCAAACACTAGTCACGCCACGATAATCAAATAATTTCAACATTTAAAGCCTTTTATATTAAATACTTTTAACATTTTTGAGTGTTATTCACACACTTAAGAAAAAAGACATTTTTAGAAAAGGTGCGGATTCAAATCTCGCTGCGTTTAAATTCTTATACGTTCTCCCTTATACTAAATTAACTTACTGCTAAAATCATGATTCCTCCATCCAAATCCAGGATTCAGCATCTTATGCCCCTCGAACAGACCAAAACTGATCCTGCCTTCAGATCTCGCCAGATAAGACAGCTTCCTTGCTCTCGCGTCCACCCAATGAGTAGTACCCAAGGACGCAACAATCAGTGCTATGCAAAAACACGAACCAAAGAATGTAGCGAATATCATCGAACGTTTAAATAAATTTAGCTTCATTTTGATTTTCGTTTATACTCTCGTTTCACATTTCAAGTTGTATTTTACCACGTTTTCTACTAAACGTTCTTAGTCCATTGTGGCTTGTCATAACAGTGTCTCCTTTCTCACGGCAAAGAAGTCTGTAACAATATAGAAAATGTTTAATGTATGGTTTAAATGTTGTCAATTGATGCTGACAGTTTATTTTGTAGTTTAATATGAATAATGTTTAATAAATCATAAGGAAATTGTTGTTATTTAGTATTGCAAGCTTGTCAAAACGATGGGCCGTCAGTGGATGAGGAGAGCCGACAACCGCATTGATTGGAAGTCCAATGAGGAGACCTATACCCAGCAGTGGGTGAATAAAGGTTGAAAAAGAAGAAGAAGAAGTATTGCAAGCAAAAATTGTAAAAAATGACATCATTTATTAAAATAACATTTTTTACAAGTTTTGTCTGTCTATCTATTCCGAATCATTAGAATGGCTTTACCAATTTTAACAGGACTTTCACTAAATGATAGCAGATGTAATAAGTAAAGTAATATAGATGATGCAATAGGTAGAATAAATAACATATACTTCTGTCATTTTAAAACGCGGATGAAGTCGCAGGGGTATTAGGGCAATATAAAGCTAATAAGGAGGCACTAAATATTTAATTAAAATAAAGATATAATGATTTCAATAAGAAGTACCTTTAAAAGAATTTGGCACAAATCATCTTTTAATGTGCACTAATAATGTTCTTTTAATAACTATCAAATTAAATTACAAGGATTTTAGGTTAGTATTAAAACTAAGCAATTATTTTGCATAATTGCGCATTTTAAGTGTAATATTTCAAGGCAGGGTAGCATAGCATAGGAGAGTTTATTCTGAAGACACTCCACATTCGACATAGTAGATCCAAATTCGAGATAATACGTGTGACAGAATTTAACACCGCAACCGCCGAATAACCCTTAATCTTACTGCGCAACGATTTCTTCACTAAATAATTACATAAACAATTGAGTGACACCCTCTTTTCCTAATTAGAAAAATAGTATTCAAAATAATTACTCCTTTAGACCTAGTGGGAATCGAACCTACAACCGCTTACAATAAAACGCTAACCCACTAAGCCACGATGGTAATACTATAACGCTTTACAGATCAAGCGTCTATACAGGAAAAGGAAATACCGAGATTCCTACAAGTTACACGTATAAAATGTAGGTGGATTGGTGTTATGCAAGTTTTTCTGGTCTGATGTAAGTGGTACAGATGCTGTATGTACTTTACTTCTAAGATCATATATATTTTACTCGATAGTTGAAGACATGCATGGATTAAGATGATATCTTTTTATTATAAATATTATTACGTCACTATTCACTATGCACGCATGTGACTGTAAACGACTGGTTGTTGGTTCGATTTCCACTCGAGGAGTGGAAATATTTAATATTTCCATTTTATTCGCTCTGGTGTCGAGGCAAAGCGCGGCGTTATGTTCCCCCACTTAACACGCAATGCCTCCGAATTCGGAACGGAGTGTCTTAACACTAGGTTCCCTCTGCATACCCTGTCGTGTGCGGGATATAGCGTGAAGCTTTATAACAAAAAACGACACTATTCTTCTTGAGGCTTTAATTTTTCATATAGAGCGAGCCTAACAGACAGACTAAAGAACTTTTATATTTATAATATATAAATAATTATTAACACCTTTAAAATTTTGTTCAATAAAGTAAAAAACGATTTTTTTTGAAATTTGAATTTTGCGGCCTACATCTTGGGCTACGTCACTTAACGCATAATGCCCGTGTTTCAGCCTAATAGAGGAAATTTTGACACTAAGTTCCCTCTATCACTTCAATGCGTTTTAAATAAATAAGTAAACAAGTAAAACTAGAATTACCTACTAATTTCTAGAATTACCTACAGACATTGAAACTATAATAACCTCAAAGTCACAAGCAGACATTTCGTAATGTGATACTTACAAGGCTCTAGCAATCTGCTTTAGATATCGATGATATTCTGATGCTAGTCTATTATTACATACTAGCTGCACCCGCTTTGTTTGCGTTTAGCCTAAGTTACTCCTTATTATGTCAATTATCTGCCAGTGAAAGTACCATCCAAAACGGTTCAGGCATCCCAGAGATTAAATAACAAACAGACAGACCTAAAAATAAAAACTGTAAATTATGTTATTTTGGTACATGTACATATATGTATACAATTAGTACGAAGAGGTCATTTCAACATTACAAACAGACACTCAAATAAATAAATATATAAGTATGTGCCTCTGAATTTGGCGGAAAGTGGGAAACGGAGTGTCTTAACATTAGGTACCCTACCCTAATACCCTGATGTATGCGGGATACAGCTAAAAAAAAGTATTATTTATATTATGATCATTATAATAACGCAAACATAAGAAATCATTTATATAAATTTTAACTTAAACTTGACAAAAGACTGCGCGTTTAGTATTTATTATGACTATAAAAATATATAAATCTTTGCTTAACAAAAAATTACGTGACAACTGCCGACCTATGACCACGTACTTAGGCACTACATAACCCAACAATATTATAAAATGATGTAAAATCCATATTATTTATTTGAATTTTAATGTTGAATTTATTTAAATTATGTTAAAAATGAAAGAAAAGTTCAATGAAATATTTCCACTCGCGGGACCGCCTCTGACTGAGCACGACGGTTGTGGGTTCGATTTCTACTCGGGAGCATGGGTATATTAATATTTGCGTACTTGGTAACAAGATTGCTGGCAAGATGGTAACGGCGGCGTTACCATCTTGCCTCACCAGAGTCCCACATAACCACGTCCCGAGTCCCCACTCGGGCTGGTAACCGTATTTCCTGACGTTATAAAAAAATAAGAAAAAAAAATAAAAATAAAAGTATTTGCGTACTTAAATGGTTATATTAGAATCATTAGAAAAAATGCGGCGTTTAGTTGCGCCACAATGTTTTTAATTTGCGTGGAAAGTGGAGAATGGAGTGTCTTGACACTAACCTATGTACATTATATTGTTAATATTACTTTTAAATTAAAAGTTTTACAGCATCACGCTTTCTCCTACATAATAGCATCTTGCAAATATAAACTAGTGTTTTTTTTATTTTTTTATCTGTTTATTTTTATGCTCTACGGACATGTCTTTATACCTTTTGTTAACATGTACATTTTACATTTTCATTTTCTTGTTATATTACTATCTATTTTTCATATTATACTTACAATTAACTATTGTTCAGACACTACTTTTTCAACTTACCGTCTAAAATCCAAACAATGATGTTATTTATTTTAAAAATTATTATAATAAGTATTACTACACATTAAATTAATCTTAATATTTTATGCAAAAAAATTGGACGTGGTAGATATGAACTCATGCTTTTAAAACAAATATTTACTTCACTTAGTTAAATATATAGGTCTTTGAGAATTTCCGGTTGATGTCATACGCCGACACAATACATTAACTTTAGATTCTTATAAATATATATATATATATATATATATATATATATATATATATATATATATATATATATATATATATATATATATATATATATATATATATATATATATATACATATATGTATTTATGAAAAAGTAGTGTGTTATTACGAAAAACAACGAAATTGAATTGATTGGCATCAACATGGCCGTAAAATGATCTGTTTTATATATTTCAGTAAAAATAATATTTTTAACATTTTAAATTGTTATTCACACACTTAAAACGAACGAAATTAAAAAAATCATTTTTAGAAAACGGTTAAAAACTTAAAAGCAGCGGGATTCGAACCGTCCAAGTGCTCTAAATCCCGCTGCGAAAACAATTTTTTATAAAATGTTTTTTTTTTTTCAAAAATCATCATCAGGTCAGGTCAGTCGTGAGGGCACAAAGTGTGACTGTAAACGCGACTGTTTGTGGGTTCGATGCCCACTCGAAGAATGTAAATATTAAATATTTTCATTTTCTTCGCTCTAATGTTGAGAACAAGCGAGACGTTAAGTTTCGCCAAGCAATGCCTCTAAAAATTCTTCGGAAAATGGGGTACAAAGTGTTAACCCTAGGTTCAGTCTGTCTACCCGGCTATGTGCGGAATACAGCGTGAAGTTAAAAAAAATAGTAACTTTTACCCCAGGAAAAGGCTGTATTCTTTTGATCAGTCGTTTGCTGCAGTTAAAATGTTCTAGTTAAAAATGCACTCGTTTTGATTTCCTTTTAAAGCAGCAATATTAAAATATCATCGTGACATCGTGTCTTCTTAAAAGCGTGTATATAATATGACCTTTGCCAACAAAAAATTCGACCTTTTAAGAACGTTCTAAAGTCTAAACATGCTAATATGAAACTTACAAAACTGTCATTTACATATTTTATTTCAAAGACAGTCGTGGGGACGTGGGACAACGTTTGACTGTAAATGCGATGGATCGAACCCACAAGGTTCGATTCCCATTCGGGGGAGTGATTATATTAAAATTTTCATTTTTTCTCACCGGTATTTAAGACGAAGCGCGGCGTTAAGTTCCGCCATTCAATACGCAAACATGTATAAGAAATCAAATGGAATATTTTATTATAGAGGTACATATATCAAACATAAACATGCCATCTCATACAATATTTATGAACAGCGATCGCGTTTTAAAGTCAATGTTAATGGAACATTAGAATAATTAATCATTTAGTTTTATGCAATTTGAATATTTAGAAGTTAATAATAAGGCATTAGTAAAAGTCGTAGGAAATTTAAATTTTTAAATAGTTTACCTTCACCTATATACAATACCAGTTTACAACTTCATTTTCGTAAACACTTTAATCTAAGATTTTATTTCTTCTTTTTTTGTTAAAATTTCGGGAAATTCTTTCTAAGTCCTATATCCTACACTGTAGACCATTTTTGTAGCTGTACACATTTTCCTTGCATAGCAGCGTAGTCACAAAATAGTGTCAAGACACTCTATTTTCCACTTTCCGTCCGAAATGGTCTCATTTCTCACTCTTCTTGGCACTCACGCGCGGTTTGTCTTACCTAAGACAGATACCAGAACAGAGAAATTAAAATAATTTAATCATTTCCCCTAGTGAAAATCGAACCCACAACCAATCGCATTTAAACTCACACGCTGTCGAACTTTACCTCAATAGGCTCAACCTAAAACAAAAACGTTTCCAATTGACTTAAAAGCAACAATATGAACTTCCTGATTCATTATAAAAATACATTCTTCTACAAAAACTTGCGCTAGAATCCTGCGTATGCTAATAGCAGCCAAGCTTCCTCTATGCATTGTGATACGATGGGAAAAATTCAAGATGGAATGCCTCAGATACAGTCGACTGATAAAGGTAAAAACGGCTTTGGTATTTAATTTATATAGATTTTATATATACACCTATGTGATACAGAAATGTTTGTATTAATAAAGTTTTATTAATCGAAACGTCGAATCGATGATTAATGAGGTATTATTAATTAGTAAGTAAGGTGGTAAATTGTTTTACGTTCAAAAAATTTAAAAATGTTGTCTTATTGTAAACAAAAAGTAATGAATTGAACAATCCACGTTTTTGTAATTATATTTCCTTATACTTTAAATATACGCGATTAATATAGGAACAATAGCTCCATTTCAACCTTTTAAAGTACACACGCTTGAAAAATGAAAAGCACTTTTACAAAATATTGAAATAAATAAAATTGAACTGATAATTCGAACCTGCGCCTCTTTGAAACCGTCCAAGCGCTCTAACCGCTAAACCATACGTTGTACATTCGGCTATTTCGATTTTTTTACTCTTATTACAACTATTCTTAGCTCAAATACGACAAACGCAGCATTATATTCCGTCACTCAATACACAATGTATGGACGTCGAAAAATATCGAAAACAGAGTGTTTTGGCACTGCCCACCCTGAGACCTACCCCTACAGAAAAAAATATGAAACTGCTAATAAATAATTCATATTCCCTTTGAAAATTGAACAAAAATCGAGCCAAACACATAAGTAGCATAAATCAATGCAACCGGAAAGCACAGCCGACTGTAGGCCAGTTCACATTACAAACCTACTATTAGCTCTGTAACGGCAGTGCGTGTGATTTCACTTATAGAATCGTGTCAGATCTCTTATCTGTGACTGTAGCGATCTCTTAACGTTGAGTGTAAAATAATTTTTACGGAAAAATAAGAGTATTATGTTAAAATATTATATCGGCACGTGTATTAAGGGCATCGTGGGATAGCGTCTTACTGTTGCGGGTTCGATTCCCACTCCGAGGAATTATTATATTTAAATTTGTCCTCGTTTCACTCTGGTAAGACAAAACGCGGCGTTGAATTCCGCTACTTAATATGCAATGTCTGGAATTTAGGTGGAAATTGGAATATCTCTAACTATCCTGCTATGGGGGAATGTGTTTTAAGCTTTTCGTTTTGGTTTTAAAGCTATCTTGTGATTATTTTGTAATAATTTGATATGCTATGTTGACTTTGGACTATAATAATATTAATTACAATATATAAAAATAAGATTTCATAAGATTACTATCTTTTGTTTGCGAAGGATTTATTTTTTTTATCATTTTCATAATCATTTTACGATAGCAAGAAAATATTAACGATCTTGACTTATATAATAAATCGAAACGGAAAGTGGTGAACGCAGTGTCTTAACACTCCGTTTCCCATTTTCCGTTTTCCGACACTCCGCAACCTGGTATCGCGGAGTGTTTTAACCCCTCCGCCTAACCTGCTGTGTGCGGGATACAGCGTAAAGCTAACAACAGCTACATATAACACGCAATATATACATACAAGCCTTGTACAAGTTCACACATCGATACGTAACGGCCGCTTCACGGTACGATGAGCTCCACCGCACCAGCTGTCGCGTATCATTTTGTGTGAAGGTCATTTTGGATATAAGTGTGTATTGCCTTTGTCCAAAATTTATATGTTAGATGAATTTAGTTATTAGCAACTCAAAATTTTATTGAGCTGAGCAAAATGGAGCTCTTACTGGTCAAAAGTGTGTTTCGTTGTGTTTTAACTATTCCTGGGCCTTATTTGTAATAGGCTTCTGAAATTTAGCAGGGATATCGAGCACAGTGTCTTTTTTGGTGACAATTGTAATTGTAGTTTTTGAATAAATGGTAATTAAATGGTCCAAAAAACGCTGTGGTTGTTTTGAAACGCGCGCCCACTTCACATCACTTCACTACACTACACTTCACCTAGCTGCGCGAGTGATTAAATTTGAAAAATTCGAACATTCAATTTACTTTTTCTCACTGTTACTTTTAAAAGTAAAAGTTGGTGATATTTTCATTGCATCCGAAAGAGAACACTCTTTTGTCCTTATGTTTGAATCGAATACAAAGTTTCGAATTTTCGATCCTAACTCTGCAATATTCAAAAAACAATTTAGGATATAATCACAAAGCACCTGATTTTGTAAACAAATTGGAAGCAATACATAAAGCAGAAGTTGAATGGAGTTATGGCACGCAAGTTGAAGGACAAAAAGACTGTCTGACACGAGCCATTCTTTATTTAATAGATAAACTTTACTAATTTATTTGTTTATTTTAATTCCATCAATTGTAAAAGTTTGCTTTTTAAACTTTTTTAACATGTAATAACATTAAATATGTACTTCAGGAAAGAGGCGGTGCTTATGTAATTGTTCAGAGAAAACTTAGTGTCATAACACTCCGTTCGCTACTCTCCGCCAGAAATCGAAATATTGCGTATTGAGAGTTAACGAAGGATTCCGCTTTCCGCCGACACGACTGACATCGCACTTAATTATCAGGAATTATCAATGGAAAGAAATAATGTCGTGTTTTAATACTTTTGAATATTATAGAAATATAATTAATTGTTTCTTGTAATCATTTTTTAAAAAGCTTTTTTCTCGCCTCCGTAGTTTTACTTCGGTAGCGTAACTTAACTCCGCGCTATGTTTTAGATGTTAGAACAGAGACAGGGAAATCAGACAAATCAGACGCTATCCCACTGCAGCAATGACGTCTATCACTCAACACGCAACGTCACTATTAGAGAACGGAGCATCTTAAAAGGAGGTTCTTACTGAGTATTCAACTGTTAATATTCCAGAAATTATTCAACTATGCAGAAAGCGTGCATCTGAACAAAAAATGTTATCTCTTTAAATTTAAATGTCGTTAAATTTCTTAGAGAAGAACATTAATCCTATTAATATAATAAATACGAAAGTTTGTAAGGATGTTTGTTATTTTTTCACGTAAAAAACTACTGAATATATTTTAATGAAACTTTACAATAATATAGTTTACACATCAGAATAAATCATTGGCTACAATTTAAAAAGTTGTTTTGTGACTCTAAATGAAGGCCAAAATATGAAGATAGGGTCTTTTAATTTTATATTTGCAACAGCTTCCTTAAATTCCGTGCGGACGAAGTCGCGGGCAATATTAATTACTTGTTACATACATATGTATGTAACATGTGATGTAATAACATAACACACCTATCTCAACTCTATTTCTTATTTTCCTTTTTACATTCATTGTGTTAGGATTTAAATTATTTTTCGATTTTTAAAATTCATTTCAGTAACAACATCTTTTAAACATATATTCTATCACTACGTAATCTTTTTCTCCGGCAAAATGAGATACAAAAAGTAGAAAAAAAAGAAAAAGGAGAGATATTTTCACCAGATAGATATATTCTTTAAAAGATGTTGTCGTAGATATCGAAAAGAATATACTTATATAGATACCATTAAAACTGAAGTGGCTTATCTAAGAATTTTTCGAATATTTATTAAAATAATTCGAATATTTAATATAAAATAAATGCGTAAATAATAAATTCAAAGATCAAAATCTATATACTACAAGAAATATTATAAAACAACAGTTAACAGTTAAAAATTTGAAAACGCTAAACATAAAATTAATGCCGACCATAACAGTTAAGCCGCATCGTAAAATATTATAGCTCGAAATGCTTCGGAATACCCATTCACAATCATTCATACACATAACTATAGAATACATTTTATTGAGCTTTCTTGTTTCTAGTAGTTATTTTATTTTTAAAATAAGTATTGTTGAAAAGTTTAAAGAAATTAAGGTATTATAGGATTACACTGCGCCAGTCGTGGCGCAGTGGCACAAACGTGTGACTGTAAACGACTGGTTGTGGGTTCGATTCCCACTCGAGGAGTGGAAATATTTCTTATTTCCATTTTCTTCGGTCTGGTATCGAGGCAAAGCGCGGCATTAAGTTCCGCCACTTAACACGCATAGCCTCCGAATTCGGCGGAAAGTGGGGAACGGAGTGTCTTAACACTAGGTTCCCTCTGCCTACCCTGCTGTATGCGGGATGCAGCGTGAAGCTAAAAAAATATCAAAGAAATGGGGTCCAATAATGAAATTTCAAATTCAACATGATGAATTTGGTAGGTAAGAAACCGAGATATTTTGTGTTTTTTTTACAGTTTTACTATTTATCTCGCAAAGCGGGGTAATCAGAGAGGACCTAGTGTCAAGACACTTCCCCTTAATTAAATAATTAAATATTGTTATTTTAATAAATTATACTTACTTCACCTTTCTTTTCTATCTCTCTAACAAAGCAAAACACGATTAATAGTAACGCGATTCCCACTCGAGGAGTGCTCTGGTGTCGAGGTAAAGCGAGACATTGGAGTTCCGTCTTAACACACAAAGCCTCCAGAATTCAGCGATGTGTTGGGAGCGGAGTGACTTAACTTAGGTTCCCTCTGCCTATCCTGCTGTGAGCGGGGTACAGCGCAAAGCTAAATAAATAAAGAGAAAGTTATTTTTTTTTAACCATTGCGCCTGAAAGGTTCAGCAGGCGCGGGTTCAAATCCCGCTGCGCTCAAATATTTATACGTTTTCTAAATATCTTTTTCAAGAGATAGATATTTTCACCAGATACATATTTAATCTCCACAATAACACGAATACGCTAAACAATGTAACATTGAGACAAAACGTGATCTCACACAAATTGATTACTGCCTTGAACTGATAGCCTGAATAGACGTAGACGTAGGCTTTAGATATTATCATTTCTATTCGATATTCTAGCGATTGCGTAAAGTGAATTTTAATACTAAATCCATTATCGATAACACGCTTTTCCATCTATACATACATACAAATATTGTAAATACGAAAGTTTGTCTGTGTGTCTGTCTGTTAAGCTTTCACAGCCACTTTACCGGCTCGATTTTGGTGAAATTTGGAACAATAAGGGTTGAAGATCTTGAATTTAACATGGGCTACTGTTTTTTAAAAATCGACCTCTAAAAGACTGAAATAGAGTATCAAAGTATTTAATTAAAATTGTATAGTTATGCAAGCGAAGTCGTGAGTGGTCGATAGTCACAAAAAAATAATTATACACGTCTAGAAAAAAAAATTATATATTTATAGATCAAAAGTCGTAATACAAAGTGCAGTGTTCGCTTCTACCACTCAGGATTTCGGGCGAAAAGTTAAAAAAGATTTTATTAACATATGTTGACTAGTCAGCTAAGCGGGGAAAAACGTAGGTTGCAACTTTTTTATGACTTATGTTCAGTACATTTTTAGTAAACTTATAAAAAATTGAACACAGCTAGATTTGAACCTCTTGAGAACCGCCCAAGTTGAATGCCAGCCCAGTGTGAATAACACTTAAAAAATATAAAAGTTATTTTTCCGTCCCCTTAATTCCTGGCCAGCTCCTCAATAGACGGAGTAACTCTTTTCTTATGTGAAAATAAACGAAAACAAATATAACAACAAAAAATATATATTTTATTTAAAAAAATATACTTTTTACATCTATCTATGCTTTTATAAAACATACCACAAAATGGTAGGTATATAAAATATCTCCAACGAGGTTCCTCCAGCCTATTAACCTAAATAGTTAAAGTTAACAAAGAGCAGTTTACATCGAATCGTATCGATAATTTTAACTGTTATGTTAACCGTAGACATAACCAACCGTGGACGTGTGTAATGTATGGAAGTAACTGTCCGTTAAGTAACATATGAAATTTATGTTAAAATTTCAATGGATTTACTTACATATTATTTTAGTTTAACATTCAACAGTAGTTGTAGAGAACTTAGTGTTAGGACACTCTGTTTTCCATTTCAAAGAGGTCAAGCCCTCAACCAATTGTGTTTACACTTGGACCTGTTCGACTGCCAACGGTGTTACGATAATTTCTACCTACCTTCACAAGTTATAGGAAAAATGTCTAAATGTAACTTGAGGCCATTGTGCCTAAATAGCATAGAGCCTAAATGTATATGTAATGTTTATGTGTTTAATTAATAAGGGGTCAGTCGTGGCTCAGTGGCATGAACGTGTGACTATAAACGACTGGTTGTCGGTTCGATTCCCACTCGAGGAATGGAAATCCATACTTATATTATAAATCCGAATGTCTGTGTGCTTGTCTGTCACGCTTTCACGGCTAATCTACTAGTCCAATTTGAATGAAATTTAAAATGAAAGTAGTAAAAAGACTAGGTCTAACATAAGGTACTTAGTTTTTCAAAAATTAACCTCTAAAGGGTTAAAATAGGGGATGAAAGTTTATATGAAAAATCTACACCGCTTGACCGATTGCAATGATTTTTTGCATATATCCAAGGTTAAACATAGGCTACTTTATTTTTCAAAAATCCACCACTGAGGGTTGCAATATACCGAAACAGCCAAGGAGGTCACGCGGCGAAGCCGCGAGCGGGCCGCTAGTATTTAATATTTTCGTTTCCTTCGCTCTGGTATCAGAGGATATTCACGGCGTTAAGTTGGGAACGGGGAATGGAGTGTCTTAACACTGGGTTACCTCTGCCTCCCCTGCTCTGTACGGGATACAGCGTGAAGCAAAAAAATGTGTTTAATTTCGATTCGGAGAATATTTTTCGGATTCGGATATTATTTAAATTTTTCTTTGGCAGACTAAGCCCGAATATTGGTCAGTAAGTGGCACAAGAAGTGTCATGACACTAAGATTTCTCTGAGTACCTTGTTGCGCGAGAAAAAGTTTGAAACTGAAGGGGAAAAAAGCAACAACTAACATAAACATAATAGGAAGGTGATTTAACATGGAATACAATCTATTAACAAATTTTGAATGTCACAGTTACTCATTAGAATATTTAACACATTATCTGCTTCATTATCATACATTTGTGCCAATGACAAAACACGTGATTTAAACACAGTAGAAATACTAGTAGGTACAGTAGAAATGCCGTCGCAGTTTAGTTGAGACTTGTCTGTTATGTATGTGGGTTCGAAGCCCATTTGGTGGTTGTGGGTTTGGTGAAATATTATAAATATAGAATATTGTATAGAATACAGCAGTGGCGTAGTATGGAATCTTTCTAGCAGTCAGCCGGTGTTAAACACATTTATTGAAAATCAACAATCCTTAGACGAATCATTTATAAATTAAAGCCGGTGGAAATAGTGTATATGAATACTGATTTTTTTTTTCTTCACCTTCAGCTTCACGCTGTATTCCGCATACAGCAGGGTAGGCAGAGGGAACCTAGTGTTAAAACACTCCGTGCCTCACTTCCCGCCGAATTCGGAGGCATTGCGTGTTAAGTGGCGGAACTTAACGCCGCACTTTGTCTCGATACCAGAGCGAAGAAAATGGAAATACTAAATATTTCCACTCCTCGAGTGGGAATCGAAACCATAACCAGTCGTTTTACAGGCACACTCTGTGTCTCTGCGCCACATCTGGCCCGTGACAAAAATATTGCAATAATAATATTCATTTATTTGTAATATTATGCATGACTCAGAGTCTTATTTGAACTCAGTTTGATACAAGCACACAATTAACGAGTAAAAGTTTTTGAAATAGTCGCAAAATTTAATGCCAATCCTTTGTGATTGTTTCTAGTTATGACGTTTGTCAACTGCACGCTAATTATATAAATAGTTAACTTAAATATTACGCCGTGTATTCGGCAATATAGATCTGTTCATGATATATGAAATGACTTATAACTTAAGTATCGCTACTCAAAGTAAATGTATGTAAAGTACACCGTAATAAGATAATATGCCTAAAGCCGAGCTACAGTTAGACATAGTAAGCTATAGTTCCTCTTTATTTTTTGCCTATCACGTGAAATAAAGAAAGATTTGTCAATAAAAAATATATAAAGCTATAATATGTATATCTGTTACGTCTATAACGAAAAAGAAAAAAAAAATATCATAACTTTTCCATATTTGACGCTTATTCCTGCATAATGGAGTTAAAGAGATTCTATCATCTTTGTATATACTTATATAAGTATAGGATACCTTGTAAACTCTTAAAAAATCCAAATAAAATATCTGTCGTATTAAGTGTATTAAAATGGAAGTATAAATGAAAATAACAAAAATATATTAAAATATTATGCAATATTCCTACATGTGTATAAGAAGGAGGCCACCTGGCGCAGTGGTGCAGTATCTGACTGTAAACAGAATTGGTTATGGGTTCGAATACCACTCGGGGAAATGATTATTATATGTTAAATATGTTTATTACTCTGCTCTGATAACTAAGACAAAGCTTTCGTAAAATTTTGCCAATAAATACGCAATATCTCCATTTCAGGTGGAAAATAGAGTACGGAGTGTCTACTTCTAGGTTCTGCTATCTTTTCTCTATACTAGGTTCTATCTGCCTACCATGCTTTGCGAGGAAAAAAGTGAAGCTAAACAAGACGTATAAACTTTGCTTACCAAGAACTAACGAGATCAAGTTATTAGTCACTGAACCGGTTGCGTTATCAATGTGTCGAAAATCTACATTGACTAATACTAAATACTATATAGTTAGTCTTAATAGTTAATACTCAACCTGAGTAGGGTTGCCATTTCGAAAATCTCTAAACCAGGACAAGAAACGTGAATACCCCGGATTTAAGAATCCACAACCTAAAGTATCAACAGAAAGCTTTTTAACTATTTAATATATTGACGTATGGTTTTGGTTGTCATAAATTATTTTTTATTAATTTTAATACATTTCTATACATTTTAAAAATAAAAATAAATATTTAAAATTTTATAAAGTGTTATTCACTCATTTAGGAAATTCATAAGACATTTTTAGAAAAGGTATAAAAACTTGAACACAGCTGAAATCAAACTGTGACTGCTAAACTAATAGAGTAGAACGCATGGCAAGAGTCGCGGGTTCAAATTCCGTTGCGTTCAAATTTTTAAAGGTTTTCTAAAAATGTTGTACCAGACGGGCGGAACTCGAGTATAAAAAACGAGCCGCTGACGTCCTGTACACTATAAGGTTCGGATCTTGAGGTACGCGGGTGTCGTCGAATGAAACAAGATGTATTTTCTGTAACGGTAGATGGCTGGCGGCTTCTTGTCACTATTGTCCGACTACTACACGAACACTTCCGACTGCTATACGAACACTTCCGACTAATATACGAATACGATACGAATACGATACGATACGACTCAACTACTATGTCAACTACGATCCGACTACGATCAACTACGAATCCGACCGAACGAACCTACAACCTTACGTATGTCGGAGCTATACCAAAAGGAGAGCCGCAAGCCACCGTCCCGAATTGCGTTTATTAAAGCAACGATTTTCACTATGAAAGTCACAATATTTTACAAATAACTTAAATCCTATTAAATATACATACATGTAAGTTATATCAACTGAAAGCTTACAAAATTGTCTGTTAAGCTATATATAATACAAAATAATATTTTAAAGATTAAAATAGATAAATATCGAAAAATCGGTAATAATGTAGACAATTTTGTAAGTTTCGACTATTGTATAAAAAATTATTACAATTCAAAAACTATCCAACACGATGTAAACTATTATTATATAAAACGAAATGATAAAAACAATATTAACAATATTAAATGAATTACTATTTAAAAACAACTATTTCTATACGAACATAAAAAAGAACTATATCAACTATATCATTACGACTAAGCTATTAAAATCTTAAACATTAAGTACAGTTATAATTATTTTCATATAAATAATGATTATTCTAAAGAAACGAATATCTGAACGAAAGAAAATAATTAGTTAAGCTACCTATCAGCTGTAATAATAATAAGACGCGCAACTATTTACGTCGCGCAAGTCGGCGACCGACTATTGTCGACCAACGAAGACGCTCCGTCGCGAACATTTCTCCCGCCGTGCAGTATCAGGTCTCGACATGGTGCTGCATCCTTTCCGCGGTGAGCGACGGCATCGTTTCTCATTGGAAATGGAACTAGTCTTTTTGTTGGCCTTGTACATGGGAATTCAGACTTGGCAATAAACACGGGGTCGCTTTTTTCATAAATTGAGCCCTTACCATGAGGCTCCCGCCGGTGCAGAGATTCAGGGAGGGATTTACGAGTTCCCTCCCGCCGGTGCCGGAGTTCAGGGAGGTACTCACGATTTGCCTCCCGCCGGTTTCTTCTCCACGGGTAACGAGGAGGTACAGTAGTCACCTGATTGACGAAGTGTACTTCCTGCCTTGAAACCCTGTTATGTACACCGTGAAGTACCCACCCTAGCGTGGTGAGTGAAGCGACTGGTTGACTACTCAGTCCTGAACGAACATCTTCGGGGAGTAGAAGATTCCAGTTATCTTGACCGATTACTATTTTGGGTTTGGCAGAACTGTACACGAGATGATTTTTCAATTCGGTAAGATGCTTACAGTCGGATAAATCTTTTTCACTGACGGTCTGTGGCGAGAGATTTAGATGAGGAGTGGTACGAGCTCGGAAGATCACTTTCTTGTTAGACGAATTTGCAAGTGTCACAGATACATGCTTGGATCCCGGCGTGTCGATAACAGTACCTCCTATGGTTTCCATCTTTAAGGGATCTAGATGTCCCTCAGCACCGACTGCTTCTGCCAATGCTTCATCTATCAGAGACACCGTTGATCCATCGTCTAAGAGAGTGTATGCGGAGATTTCTCCCGCCGGTCCAAGAACTCTGACTGACTTCACATGTTGCGATGCGAGGGGAACGGACTCTATTCTTTGCGATACTATGTCCTTTAAATATTTGACTTCTTCCTTTAGCTTTTCCATTTCATGAACTGGATCTATCTGTTTTGGCAGCCAATTTTCGGAGTGAGTGACGATGATCGGGCAAGGCGGAACCCGAGGGATTGACGGTATCGGATGTGATTTTCTATGGCTGTCTGCACACTGTGCCGATGGCTCTTGTATGACCGCATTGGTCTCAACCCAGGAACGGACATACTCGGTTTTTCGATTTAATATCATCTTCAGAATCTGAACTATCGGATTCGGCATCTTCTAGAGCAAGTTGTGCGAGTTCAAGCTTGAGACGAAGAATTTCCCGGCGAGCATCTCTTGCTTTACGTCTTGATTTTGACGTCTTTTTCGAACTCGAAGGCTTCGAAACTATAGGACCTTCTTTCATAACTATAGGACGATCTAACGTTGTTGGATTCACCCCTGTGATCGCCTCCTCTTGATTACCAGCTGACAGGTATGGCACATCTGTGTGATGGGAAGCCGGTAATGGATTAGCCAAAGCGCCAACCCTCACTTCACTTTCCCATCTTTCGGCTTGACCTCTTGAGCGTGTGACGGGCATGTTTACGGATGATAAACTTTCTCGAAGACGGTGACGGACGAAGCTTCTCGAACACTCACGATTAACTTTCACGAAGACGTTGACGGACGAAGCTTCTCGAACACTGACGATAAGTTTCTCGAAGACGGTGTCGGTGTCGGTGACGGCGAAGTTGGACGATGAAGCTTCACTATAACGGTGATGCACGAAGACGGTGTGGCGATGCAGCGTTGCAGCCGGTGACGGCGACGATGACGACGGAACGGTGCAGGTGTACCCCAGATCCGGCTCGAAGGACCAGCGCGTTGTACCAGACGGGCGGAACTCGAGTATAAAAAACGAGCCGCTGACGTCCTGTACACTATAAGGTTCGGATCTTGAGGTACGCGGGTGTCGTCGAATGAAACAAGATGTATTTTCTGTAACGGTAGATGGCTGGCGGCTTCTTGTCACTATTGTCCGACTACTACACGAACACTTCCGACTGCTATACGAACACTTCCGACTAATATACGAATACGATACGAATACGATACGATACGACTCAACTACTATGTCAACTACTTGACCAACTACGATCAACTACGATCCGACTACCGAACCTACAAGCTTACGTATGTCGGAGCTATACCAAAAGGAGAGCCGCAAGCCACCGTCCCGAATTGCGTTTATTATACCAACATAATAATAATAAGACGCGCAACTAATTACGTCGCGCAAGTCAGCGACCGACTATTAGCGACCAATGAAGGCGCTCCGTCGCGAACAAATGTCTTTTATAAAACAGATTATTTTTAAAGTTTTAAAGCACTATTACGATCCTCTTATATTTTTAAATTACATTATTTATGATCAAAACCCAGATTACGAATACAACTACTCCCGGATATTTGTCGACGCCTTCTAAACTAGGGAACTATCCGGGGAAAATTCCGATAGATGGCAACCCTAAGCTTGAGTACTATCGTAACTTACATGTACGAGTATTACGTTAATAATTTCGCAATAGTTCACATTTAATTCTACATTACACTAAGTGTTTATTTAAACACGCAGATGAGATCATCGTGGCACAGTGGTTTGACCGTAATTCTAATTAGTTGTAGGTTCGATTCCCATTCTCAATTAAGAGTTAATTTAGTTGTTAAAATAAGCATAGTAAATATAATAGGATAACTCGCTTAGGTAATTTAAAACGTCATTTTAGTTCCGAGTAGCATGTCAATGTAATTTAAGGATTGTAATCAAATCATTTTAAGGAAAAAAAGGATACGAGACCGCGTATCTGTAGTGTTTAGGTAAGTATTTGAATAAAAAAATCATAATTTAGTTATTTTACTGTCTGCGCTCTGGCGACTAAAATATGTTGAATCGTTGAAAAAAAAAGTACAAGTGGACGCAGATAAAAACAGTATTTCTGAAAGAAAAGGAAAATAAAAATAAAATATAATTTTTTGTCGAACTTCAATAATAATAAGCGCGTAGCATTAGCTTTATTTAAGCTATTAGCAACTGACCGCAATTTCGTTTGCGTGGACTTAATGACCTAGTTCCTGTCTTAGTTTAAAATCTATACAACTTAGATAGTTGCATTCAAATTCGTCCAGTAATTGGGAAGATGCGTGCATACCAGTGCGTGAATATCCAGTTTTTATCATTTTATTTTAGTTACTACCGACACGCTTGTGGCTTTGCCCGCGAACAATGCAACTAACTGGTTCATATTATATTCGAGTCAATTTGGCATACAAATTTTCAACGCTTGTTTTTTTTTTTTAAAAATAGGTAAGTTCCGGAGAAAATCATTTAAGCTATTTAAGATTTTTAAATATACTTCCATTCCCTATTTCCACCCTTTTGGTGATGATTTTTGAATATTAACTCTGGATTTTCAACTATTTTCGTTCCGATTTTCATCCAAACCGGTCCAGTAGACTGGCCGTGAAAGAGTGACAAACATCCAGCCAGACTAATAGACTTTTGCATATATAATAATAATAATAAGAGCATAAATAAATGACTACCATCAAAAATACAAAAAAGAATAACACCGTCTTCACTTTTATAATTTCCCTTACAAGCCCACAACTCAACAGCCGTATCTATTTACATGCCCACTGTAGTGCAATAAGAAAGTGAATTATCATACTACACACATAATACTATTTAAATATGCATAAGACTATTGTTCGTCGCTAAAAGAAATTATATCAATTGTTAGTGTTAAAGCAAAGGGGAACTAACTGATATTTTTAAGTAACTAGCGGCCCGCTCGCGGCTTCGCCGCGTGAACTATTTAGTTATATTGCAACCCTCGGGGGCGCATTTATAAAAAATAAAGCAGCCTATATTTAAGCTTAGATTATCAACTATACTTATGCCAAAATTCATTACAATTGGTCAAGCGGTTTAGATTTTTCATATAAACTTTCATCCCCTATTTCAACCCTTTAGAGGTTGATTTTTGAAAAAATAAGTAGCCTATGTTAGACCCAGTCACTTTTACTACTTTCATTCTAAATTTCATCCAAATCGGACCGGTAGATTAGCCGTGAAAGCGTGACAGACAAACACACAGACTTTCGCATTTATAATATAAGTATGGATTTTTAGGTTGTGGGTTCGATTTCCACTCTAATTTTGATATTGAGTGTTTGTGACGTATATAATATGTAGTGGTTGAAATCAACTCAACGCTTTGTAACACCAGATAGGATAATATGAAACCATAACGTCAGACGATTCCAAATGCACCAAGATGGTTTTGATTCGAACCCACACCTCTTGGAAACTGTCTAAGCACTAACCGCTAAACCATGCTACCTATATCCGGCTAGTTAGTATCTTTGTAGAGGGACAATTTTTTGGCCTCTTGCCAAAAATAATGCTTTTTATTAAATATTTTAAAATCATTAAAGAATTATTCTCACACGTAGGATATGAAAAACATTTTTAGAAAACGTTTAAAAATTTGAAATTTTTATACGCGTGAATAATAGTAATACCCAGGTAAATAATCCTTTAAAAATATTAAAACCATGTATTCTAATTCTGTAAAAAGTGGCTTTCCGTTTTTTCCCGCATAGCAGTGTAATTAAGAACCTTGAGTGAAGTCACTCTGTTCTCCACTTTCCGCCTAAAATTGAGATATCATGACTTAAGTGGCCGAATGAAAATACTATATAACCATTTCCCTGAATGAAAATCAAACCCACAATCATCTTATTTACTGCCAAACATTATCCCACTGCGCCACGACAGTCTAAATAATAATTATTCTATAATCAATTTTCATATACAAATTTAAGTTGGCTCACTTTACCACCAACCTCATTGCGGTCGGCGAAATTCAACCGCTTTCGTTTCTAGAAGCGTGGCAATCAAAATTGTTTGGAGGAACGCGACGCGACGGACAAATTACCGGAGTTTTCTCTCGTAAATTGCGACGATTGCGTGGAGGTTAGAGGTACAATGAGATAATATGCTTTGTAAAGCAAATAGACACCGTTATGGTGTATAGTTATTTCTAACATTATGATTGAAAGTGGTAGAGAGTTCAAAATGCGCGTGGTTTCTTTATAATATTCTAAATTAATTGGGACAATGTCTGACTGTAAACGCGATGATTGTGGGTTCGATCCTCACTTGAAAGAATGATTATGCTAAAATTATTTTCATTTTCCCCGCTCTGGTAGGACGTAGACGGTAGACGAGACGCAGCGTTAAGTTTCGCCACTTAACATTAAGTTTCTGGCGGAAATTGGAGAAAGAAGTATCATATAAGGTTCTCACTTTCAACCCTGCTTTGCGGGAAAATGCGTGAAGCTGATAATAAAATTAAAATCATTGTGGCGCAGTGGGACAACGTCTATCCAAAAACATAATTGAGATTCACTAAGGGAAAACTGCAAGCAAAATGATCCCTTTCCACGATACAAAAAATTAATGCGTGCTAACATTTTGCAAGTAGTACACAAATCATCAATCTGATCTAGTGTTGCCATCCGTCCAGGTTTCCCCGGCTTTGTCCTAATTTAGAAGTCCGAAGAGCATTCGGTTTTGATCTGGATCCGGATTTGATTATAAATAAAATAATTTTGGGGCCAGTTGTGGCGCAGAGGCACAAAGTGTGACTGTAAAGCGACTGGTTGTGGGTTCGATCCCCATTCAAGGAGTCGAAATATTTAATATTTCCATTTTCTTCGTTTGGGTGGCGAGGCAAAGCGCGGCGTTAAATTCCGCCTCTTAACACGCAATGTCTCCGAATTCGGTGGAAAGTGAGGAACGAAGTGTCTTAACACTAGGTTCCCTCTGCCTACCCTGCTGTGTGCGGGATACAGCGTGAAGCTAAAAAAAATATGAGAAGACTCAGCCAATAGCTTAAAACTTCAACAGGCTATCATGACAAGTATAACATGGCGTGATACGTGTAGGAAGAGACAATAGCCTCAATACGTTCACGCTACGAAAATATTGTATCATCATCAGAACCAGACACATATGCAAATATACATTTTCATTATATTGCAAGATGGTAGATCAAAATACCATTACTATTTGTTTTTTAAATGCTAGACTGATTTGGTTAAAAAAAGAAATTGGAATTGAATCCACTACTGTGTCGTATAATATTAAATAATTCCTCCTCGAGTAGAATTTTTAACAATCTTTCTCATATATCTCCAATACACAGACAGCGATCAGTTACATTTTTATTATAAAGTACATATACATAGATTATCTAAACATATAGTTTTCCTGTATTGTAACTAAAGACGTAAGAACACTTCCAAGTAGCGTGAATAAACTTGTTTGACACAGTTTAATACAGCTGAGTTGTCTTGTCTTTTACAATATATACGTATGTATATATGGTATAAGACTAGATATTATCTAGTAATAGTACTTAAGGCCTATTGGCCAAGTGAACAAAAAAAATATATATTGCAATTTCACGCTTTTTCCTGCATAGTAGGGTAGTCAGAGAGAACCTAGTGTTAAGACACTCCGTTCTATACTTTACGTTCCACAATTGAGATATCGTGGTGAGTGGCAGAACTCGGTAAAGCGCAGGAATGAAATATAATTTGAATATAATTCCTTCCTGCATTGAACATGAAATATTCGCATTTACAATCAGACGCTGCTCTACTGCACCATGATAACCTCAAATTATATTGCCTTTTTTACTGAAAATATCATTCATTTTATCTTTTATCGCAATTTCATAAATCAGCGCGGCGTTAAACTCCACCACTAGACACGAAAAGTCACGTCTTAAAAAAGCGTAAAGGTGATGTAAGTTTTGAATGATAGACAAATACGTAATTAAAGGACCTGGGTTCAAATCTTATGATTAACAATGTAATACTAAAAACGGCAAAGACGAGTACAAATAAATAACTTGAACTTAAATATAATCAGAATTAAACGAAGAAAGTGTATAATTTCTTGTGACGAAACGATGAACTTGTATTACAATTAGAAGAGGTTATGCAAAAAAGAACAATGCAAATGAATACATTAGTATAAATAATATAATAAGGAAAATCCGATTTATAAATAATATATAACTATAATTATGGTAAACGCCGTCTTGACGCAGTGGGACAGCGTTTGACAGCGTTTGCATGTCGGTTGTAGGTTCAATTTTCACTCGGGGGAATGATTATATTTACCACTCAACACGCAATGTCTCGAAAGTTAAAAACGGAGTGTCCTTACACTAGTTTGTCTCTGACTACCCTAGTACAAAAAAATGTGGAACTTCATTTTTGTTTCCACTTGAATCTATTTTCATATAGGTATATTTTATCATCCCCATAATAGGGGCTCGCTCGTGGCTTTACCGCGTGAACTACACATCTGTTAGTTATATTGCACGCCTCAGGGGTGGATTTTTGGAAAATAAAGTAGCCTTTATTTAACCTTGGATTATCAACTACACTTATTCCAAAAATCATTAAAATCCGACAAGGGGTTTCGATTTTTCATATAAACTTTCATCCTTTATTTCAGCCTTTAGAGGTTGATTTAAAAAAAAATTAATAGCCTATTTTGGACCCCGGATTATTTACTAATTGCATTCTAAATTGCATCCAAATCGGACCGGTAGATTAGCCGTGAAAGCGTGACAGACAAACAGACAGATTTTCACATTTATAGTAGGACATCTTTTGTTTTTCTTGTCTATAAAAATATAATTTACAACTACTATTACATTTTGCTGCAACGACATTGCATATAACCATCCAATTTTTAAATAAGAGTTAAACTAAACCAATTATTAAGCATGAAGATGTCATTAGCCACGGTCACAATTACAACTCGATTTTATAGTTGCTATATTTTAATTTCTGAATTGCGTGGCCATCGTGGAGTGGTACAGTTTATGACTGTAAATGCGATAGTTATGGGTTTAATTCCCATACGGGGGATGTTATTATTATTAAATTCTGTTTATAGTATGACAAGATAGTTTGACGTTTATATGAGATTCCGATAAAGAAAATGATGGTGAAAATGTTAATATCTTGACAATAAGCTCGCTCTGACTACCGTATGTCAGAAAAACGTGTGGAACTGTGAAAGTGGGGAAGAGAGTAAAACGTCTCTCAACTGGTATCGTTAAATAAATCGATTATTTTTTTTTACTTTTTTTATTTTAAAAAAATAAGCAGCTCAGGTAACAACGCTTGCCAATAATTTATACTAACTGATGTTCTATGTAAATGCATTTCCTATGTAAATGGCTTAGCGGTCAGAGCGCTTGGACGGTATCCAAGAGGCGCGGATTCGAGTCCAGCCACGTCCAAATTTTTATATACTACGTTTTCTAAAAAAATATTTTATTCCATTTTCTAACAACATTATATATCTGTTAAACGGTAACAAAAAACAGAATAAGTCATCACTTAGCTCATTTCCTCTAAAACAAAACAAACAAGAAAAACTAGAAGGAACTTTTATATAACAAAACTTATATAAACATCAGTAACAACATGAGGGAAATTCAATACACAAGCAACAATAGCAGCTCAGAACAATACCTACGTCTACGGCCGACGTAATATCTTACAAAATATAATAAAAAATTACATTGGAACAAGTTGCAAATAAGATGGTCAGTTAAATAGTTTAGCAAATTAAGTAAACATTAAACAGTTTTATTTGTCAATAATTACCAAAAAATAGCTTTGTGAAACCACGTATTGTCAGCAAAAAGAGATATTTAATGGTGATTTGTAAATGGACGATTCAATAAGTTAATAGTGATACTCATTTTCAAATAAAAATCGTTTTCATGTATATGAAGACTTTTTTTTGTATTTTCATGAATAATGAGAATATCACACTTTTTACTAGATTTCTTGATATTGCGTTTTGAGTGGTGGAATTTAACGCCACGTTTTGTCTTGTTCATCAGAGCAGAGAAATGAAATATTTCTAACTAAGAAACAATAAATAATATTCCCATAATAACATCGAAATCGACATTGTGTTTTATTGAACATGCAATGGTTATGGGTTCGATATCCACTCGTCAGGTCGCCACTCTGGTAGGACAAAGCAAGGCGTTGTGATTACTCACTCTTTACATAAAGTTGTCATATTAAGCGCAAATTAGGTAAGGGAGTGTTTTGACAATAGGTTCTATTTATTTTTTTGCGTCACGTTTTATCTCGCACACAACAAGGTAGACAGAGGGACGCTTTCCACAGAATTCTAAAGCGATTGCGTATTAAGTGGCGGAACTTAAGCCGCTTTGTCTCGACACTAAAACGGAAATATTAAATATTTCCGTTCCTCGAGTGGGAAATTAACCCACAACTAGTCGTATTTACAGTCATACTTCGTACCCCTGCACCATGACCATGACTATCTATCCGAGACGGGGTTCTATCTATCCATGAATTATATTTGCAAAAGCATTCAAAATATCAAAAGGCTATCTTACAAAAGCCACAATTGCAAGAACAAAAAGCATTTCACTGTTACAGTACATTTCAGACGCACCATTGTTGCCAAGCGACCTGTGTCGACCCCTAGAATTGTATCACGATTTGCAAGAAGTCCATTACAATGAGTAAAAAGAGTTATTTTTTTTTAGCTTCACGCTGTATCCCGCACACAGCAGGGTAGGCAGAGGGAACCTAGTGTTAAGACACTCCGTTTCCCACACTACAAAGACACTAAAAAGAGTTATTTTAAGTATTAATAGTAAGTTTTATTTAATGAGAAATTTAAAATGTTTAAACTATAAAAAAATATTAATTTAAACAAAATTTTATAATATTTTTTTCATTTCTTCGCTCCGGTAAGCATAACAATGCGTGGCGTTGAAGCCTGCTTATCAACACGCAATATCTTTAATTGGGGCAGTAAATGGAGCCCCGAGTATCTTGATATTAGTTTCTCTCTGACTATCCTGCTACACGAAAAGAAGTGATAAGCTTAGAAAAATATAACTAAATCTAAATTCGGCTATAAAGTCGAAGGTAATGAATTCGATTTTTAAGACAAATTATAATAAAGATAAGGTTTATAAAGTTATGTACAATATTTATTAGATCCCTTGTATACTACAGACTTTGTACAGTTTCGTATCAGATTTCCGCAATTCTTATTAAATACTTATATGTCCAATTAGGATTTCGTATTTCAATCTATAGATACTTTATACATGCGTGAAATTTATCGACTAATTTTCTAAAGACAAAAAATAACAATAATATACAATAGGCTCCTGATTTAGTATAGTTTTCATGTGTAGGTAGTGTTAAGACACTCCATTCTCTATTTCCATTCGCATGAGGTTACATCACGTGTATAAGAATTTCGACATAGCTTTAGCGATCAGACCGCTTGGCCGATTTGAAAGAGACGCGGGTTCGAGTCTCGCTACTTTAAAATTTTTGTACGTTTCTAAATGTATTTTTATGACTATAGTACTATAACTATACATTCATTCCTCCGAGTGACGAACGAACCCAAATACCTGAACCATCATGTATAAAACGCTATTTAAGACATTAATAAAATGTTCCTTACCAGATGGTTTTAAAAGGCTTTTCATTTAAAATAGTATTAAGATGTCTTTAATTAACTACGTAATGATTTAGAACCGGAAATTCGGCATGGTACGTTGAATACGCACGACAGGGTACGTGGTAATTTGCATTTTTTTTTAGCTTCATTCTGTATCCCGCACACAGCAGGGTAGGCAGAGGTCAAAAGTTAAAGTCAAGAACTTGGCAGAACTTAACGCCGGGATTTGTCTCGACACCAGAGCGAAGAAAATGGAAATATGAAATATTTCCACTCCTCGAGTGGGAATCTAACCCACAACCAGTCGCTTTACTGTCATATGTTTGTGCCACTGCGCCACGACTGGCCCCATGCATTACTCCATTTTTTTTCAGTACATAATAAAAAACGCTATATATTGTTTATTACTAGAGTAATGGGAAAATATCCTCCCATAATACCTAATGAGTACAATCGAGCAATTAAAGTCGAGATGTTAATTTCTTTACGTGTTTTCTTACGATGGGTAGGTACCTACATACTAACAATTTCACTGTTCACTTTCTATCACTGTAGGCAACGGTGCGATTGTTATATCGTATTTTTTTATATTAAAATTATATAATAAGCTATATGCAGGCTATATGACTCGTAGATAATTATGGGTTCGATTCCCGCTCAGAGGAATTGTTGTTTTTTTTTTTAACTTCACGCTGTATCCCGCACATAGCAAGGTAGGCAAAGGGAACCTAGTCTTAAGACACTTTGTTCCTCACTTTCCGCTAAATTCGGAGACATTGCGTGTTAAGTGGCGGAACTTAACGCCGCGCTTTATCTCGACATCAATAAGCGAAGGAAATGGAAATAACAAATATTTCCACAGTTTACAGTCACACTTACGTGCCCCTGCGCCACATCTGGGCCCATCTTGTTATATTTAAATTATTGATATTCCTCTACACTATATATTGGAGCACAGAGCGTCTTTACATTAGGTTCTCTTTGACCACCCAACCTGAACTTTGCAGGAAAAATGGTGAAACTAATCTGTTTTTTATTTTAATACATACGTGAGTAATGTAATCAAATTTATAATAAAAAAAAAAACATTTAGTATTTTTTGTGATATATTACAGTGATGATAATGCATAATTAAATAATAATATTCATTATCTGTCATTTCCATTTTGTTGTTAATTATTCTACTAAATGAATTATCTAACCACTAACAACTTGATTTATACTAGGAAAATAATTTATTAGTTACAATATTATACACCAATGTGGTGCAGAGGAACAGAGTGTAAGTATAAACACTCATGGTTGTGAATTTGGCATTTACCCAATCTGGTAAAATAGCTTGTGTGTTGAGTTCCACCACTCAACATACAATATATCAAGCATAGAGAATGTTTGCTTTGACATTACGTTTTCTCTAAGTATTCAGAAAAAAAAACTGAACATATTTATATTTAATACTTTTTGGTTTAAAAATCATTGTTTAAATTATATGTAACATTAGTCATTGTTTCTAAGAAATTCATATATTCAATCATTATTCAGGTTTTAAGAACTTTTTGTGCTAATTTAGCCTAATCTTGCCTTTATATGTTGAATTCTAGCTGAGAACTTTTTCTAACTATAAAAAAGGCTCAAACAGTCCTTCTATTATAATGTTATGAATAAAACAATATTGTCCACTTATTAATTATGTATTTTTTCAACTGAATCATCTTATCTAAAAACTGAGCAAATATTGCAATTATCCATACTAATTGCAGTAGAAGAATACTGTGAGAAGCTACAATGATGGAGCAACGAAGCCATTGTTTTTCTTTAAGATATTTTGCGAAACTTTCATACAAATGATCATTACAAATCTTTTCATTGGTATTCATAGCAATAATATTTCAAGTTTTAATAAATAATGTTTTTTGGAGAATAATATTAAAGAATATAATATTTAATTGTTCAATTTCAATTTTTAATAGAACAACGTAAATTTCTAATAAAGTAATTGATAAAGTTTAACGTTTAAAAAGTTATATTATACAAGTAAAGTTAATAGTATAATTTTGACAGAATAAAAGTGGTTATCCTTTCCTCTTACCTGTTAATTAAGCTTTGACACGGCCTTGTTTCCTCGAGCAGGATGTAAACTTAATATTCACACACCATCACTAACACAACATTTTTTTACATTATATAAAAGAACTTTTATATTTATAATTTAGTATTTACTTTAAAATATAAACGCCTTTAACATAGATTCACTTATTTTAAATACAATTTACGATATAAACAGTATTTAATAACGCAAATTATAAGTTTCGTGGCGCAGTACTGAATACGAGACGCAAGTGACACACAAACACTTGCCAGCTTGACACTGACAACGTCATAATAACATCCCCACCTCTCAGGTGTGACGTCTGACAAGTGACAGTATAATGAAAGATAGACTATAAAATTAAAAGAGCAAATTTAGTTATATTTTATTTTGAAAATATAAAAATTATATTTGTAATATTATGATTGAAGGAAATTGTGTTTGTTGGTCTATCCTTATTTCAGGGAGCAGGTTGAAACGAAACAATTTTTCATGAATTGCAGTTAAGGCTACGGGTTTGCTTTTCAAGAATAACGTGCTAGAAGATGCGCCAATGAAAAAAAATGAATCTATATATATTGTGTCGCGATTCTTTTTAAAGTGAATCTAAACAAATCTATCGAATCAAAAATAAATGGTTGAACTAGAGAATGAAAGTTTGAAAAATTAAAATATTAGAATGGACTTTTTTTTATTGTAGTGTCAACAATACACCCCTTAAGGGTGTATGAGCTGTATTCTAAAACACTTGGATAGTATACCTGTGCTTCAAAAATTAAAAAAATTTATACTATAACGTTTTATTAATATCTACATATTCGCGTGCCGTGAGCAAATTAATAAAAAAAAGTTATAAATAATCTCTTTTTATTTATTTTATATACATTCCCAAGCATCAAATTAGCTGATCATTGTTTTCATTTATTTTTTGGTGGCCTTGCTCCAAAGATATTTGTACCAACTCGAACAGTTGTAGCTCCTAATTCAATCTGAAAGGAATAAAATGATAGTAAAAAAATAAAAAAAAGGTTATTATGGAGCAGTGGGACATCTTCTTACTTTAACTGCCATCAAACCATAAACGTTGGTTGAGGGTTACTTTTCACTCAGTGGAATGATCATTTTTTTATTGCTCCCTTCTGATACCTAAGATAAAGTGCACTGTGAAGTTCCATCCGCCATCCCTTCATTTTAGGCAGGAAGTGTAAAATTAAGGGTCTTGACTACTAGGTTCTCTCTGACTACCCTACTATTATTTAATATATAGAATAATAAAAAATTAATACATACAGCATGTTCAAAATCTGATGACATTCCCATTGACAATTGCGTTTCATTAATATCCAAGTTTAATTTTTCACACACTTCCTTCCTACATTTGACAAGAGTTAGAAAATCTGGGTTTGGTCCTTTTGATAGGTCATAGTCATATTGACCTATAGTCATAAGACCTTTGAAGTTTAAATTTGGGCAATTTTTTATGACATGCTCCACAAGATTTGTTGCTTCCGCAGGTTCAACACCATTTTTAGCTGAAAATATTTATATATTTATTTATTGAATAAAGTGGCTTATATTTATCTTTTAAAATTCAATCTTTTAAAATTAAATAATATAATACAATTATTACAATGTTTTAAATTTATTTTCTTTTAGCTTATTATTCAGCAGCCACAGCTTAACTTGTCAAGATATTCATCATCAAGATACATTTTACATTTGAATTTTTTTACACAAGTATACATGTAACAACACAAATTAATTTAATATTTTATATTCAAGCAATTTGTTTACCTTCTTCTGCACTAGTATTAACTTGTACCATAATATTTAATTTTTCTTCTTCTTTCCTGTACTTAACCCATTGCTTATTTAAGTTATCAGCCAATTTCTGTGAATCAACTGCTTCTACTATATATAAATTGGGTGAGCCTAATAATTTATTGACTTTATTTGTTTGACAATGTCCTATGAAATGCCATTTTATGTCTTTACATTTTTCAAGTATGTTTGGGTCACTAGCTTTTTCGGCAAGTTCATTTACATAATTCTCTCCAAAGTGTCTCTGACCAGCTTCATATGCCTCTATTATGAGAGGTACAGGTTTTATTTTAGATACAGCTACTAGTTTGGGAGCGATTTGTGGCAAATCCTAAAAAGTATTATAGTTTATGATTTCAGTATGTATTCATGCATAACCATTTTAAGTATTTGAATTATAAATTAAAATAAAAAAATATAACTATTTCAATTAAAAGTTAACAAAAACGGTTGCTGCAAGGATATTTTAAATTATTTAATAAGACTTGGAAAAGGAAATCAACTAATATAGGAAGAAAAGTCTATTTATCATTGCCTTGAACTTTGACTTACAGCCTTACTTACTTACAAATAAATTTAATCGGTTTACATCTGAAATATAATATAGTCTAAAACATTAAACTTATAAATAATAACAACGTAAAAGAAGAATGTTTATTTAGAAAATGTTTAAATTTCTAGAATCATTTTAATATTGACTTTATAGTGAATTTATCAATAAGACTAATGCGGGTTACTATAAGTAACTTACCTTACTCCTTTTAGCAACAGCAGCCTCTATTTGAGATAATACAGTTTTTAATCCATACATAACGTCTATTTCGTCGGTTTTTTCGCCAGACATTATTTATTATATTTAGATCCAATAAAAACTAAAAAACTGACGGCTGTTATCAGTTGTTATCAAGATCAATGTCAAATGTTAACGCCAAAGTGTTAAGGAACGACAGATCAAATAAAAGAAAATATATCTTTCGATATATACGACTTTTTTGGAGTTTGGACAAAAAAATTAAGTTGGCTCACTGAGAAGCTTCAGCTATCTATTAATAAAAGATATTGCGTACTGAGTAAAAGAAACTAAAGCCATGACTGTATAATAAAGAAAATAGATTTTGATATTACATTGTTAATTAATTAGCCTTTTTTAATTTCAGTATGAATTGAAAGATATCAATTTTAAATACAATACAGTATATGTTACTATTAAACGATTGATATAAAGAAAAATTAAAAAAAAACCAAATGTTTTACTAATTTATATATTTATTAATAGATATTTATTCATAGATAGACTTTAATTTCAAGACACAAGCGAGATATTTGTGAGTGTTCCCACCGTTCACAAAACTACACATTATATGAAGAGAACAAATTAAAAAAAAAAAAAAAATTAAACTAACGTTATAAAAATTTGTCTTATATTTCATAAAATGGTGAAAAAGTAATTTGAAATTATAAAAAAATATACAAAAAGTTAATTATTTATGCATCTGGCATCACAGCTATGAAACGTCAACAAATGTGATTGATTTTCCCATTTGTTTTGTTGCGTTTTCCACTACGGATATAGTAATTACTGTGTTAAATATTACAACTATGCGTAAACAAATTTTGTTAAACTTTGGCTGATACATAATTAGCCATGAACGTGTTGGAAAAAGCGGAAAAGGCATTGGAGTACTTGAAAAATAGTGAAGGGATCGCTAAGTAAGTTATGCGGTATTGTTTATGATGATTGATTTAATGTGTAACAATTCATTTATATGTAATTTACATTTATTTTTTGTTATTAACAAGGCTATTAACTTAATGGATTACAATTTGATGGGGCTATAGCATGACAAATATTACTAGTGTTTATATGACTTTCGTTTGATATTGTGCCATAATTTATTTTTCTTTTATACACAATTACAACTTGGACAATATATTTTTAATTTTTATATATTATATATTATCTACATACTTCTTTAATCGTTTTCTAGCTCATTCTAGACACATGATATTCTGAGGGCATTGTCTTCATAGGCTGGTAAAATAAGCATAATATAAATATAATCCTTTCTCGAAAACCACAACCACCACAGAGAAAATTGGAAACTAGATACCCATCATTGTGTGATAGTGTTTCAATATAGCTTTTCAATATATGTTTTTAATATTTCAGAGGCCATGAATTACAAGCAGCTGCAGGTACACTAGGCCGCTGTCTTGGGGTGCTCGGCAGTCGACAGAACTGGGCTCGCCATTATGCAAATTTACTCCATACTGCTATACCTATATTATTGAATTTGGCAAGTAATGAGAGTGTAAGTATTTTTTTTGTCTTTGGTGTCATCAATCATCATTCCCAGCCCATTCTATTAAATTGACATGTAATAGGATGGGCATTAAGTGCATAGGATATAGGATTAATATACTTTAGATTTATAAAATGAAAAGATTTTGCTTTGAAGTGATAACAAAGCTTTATATTTTGGCAAAAATATATTTTAGTACACCTGAAGTCATGAACACTTTACAGTAGTCCATGTTCACAAGTAAATTTAAAATTCAAAAATAAATGCTTGATTAATTATTTTGGTTAAAACCATTTTATTTCAAAACATATAAAAATTGCAAAAATAAAAGGTTATATTAAAGTTTTGTATTATTATAATATAAGTCTTGCCATACAATAAATAACAGTGTGTATCAGAATTGATATGGTAGTTAGTAAATTGGTATCATTTTTTATAAATCAATATTATTCATATAGCTTTTTTTAAAATACAATTTAATATTACAGGCAGAAGTGCGTTTACTTGGTGACGAGGCACTGAATAGAGCAGTTGCTGGAGGATTTGCCTTCCACTCTTATAAAACAAATATTATATTGCAAAATCAAATAGATGCTAATAAGAATGCAAGGTCAGTGTACAATTTTTTATTGTTTTAAAGTGTTACTTACACATACCAAATGAAAAATAATGTTAGAGGTTTTAAAAAAAACTAAAAATATTAGATAAATAGGATTCTCTCTTGTCAAATGATAACTTCTTTGTAATAATCTTCTTATGTTGGATTGGATATGTTGAGAGGTTGGATTTGATTCCCATTTAAATCAAAATTTTAATATTCTCCAGACAGTCAATATTTTTAAAATAATATTTTAAACATATATTAAATAAATGAAATAAATCTGGCTCACACTACTATGTCTTTAACATGCATATATGCATGTTGCATATACGCTTGATTTTCGTGTTAATATTTCTAATAAATACCTTTAAACCTTTACCTTTATATATTTGTAAGATTCTTAAAATAATATTCACACACATAGGAAATTGAAAAACATTTTAAGAAAGCATATAAAAAACCTTCTAAGTGCTATCAGGAGGCTCTATGACAACAATTAGTTTGAATAATCATTGTAAACATATTACTAAATTTTTTACAAAAAAATATCATTTCCTGTATTTTTTCTTTTTCTTATTTTTGCCATATGGACATGGTATGTTGTATACATAATTTTATTAATAAGTCGATCCCAAATTGAATTGAACGAATTATAATATATACATATTTTTTTAAATATATCTGCCTACCAAATCGGATAATCGAAAATTGATAACGGCAAATCCGGATAATTGAATCTACGTTACATTTCTAGATGGATACGAGCAGCTCTAACCCGTATTTGTCTCGGTGACTGTTGGCTTCGTCCTGGTGTGGGTAAAATACGCTCCCAAGCACAAACTCTCTTCCCCAAACTAAGTCAAATCATACGACAGAGTAATGAAGTACCTCTGTTGATAGAGGCATTGGAACACAATCTGCCCAGGATATTGACAGCTTTGGCCGAATATACTACTGATGAAGAGATTTGTGGTAAGTGTTGGGTAGTTTAGCTTGTATTTTTAATGGTAGTTATATATAATATGGGTATTTTATCTTGATTGTTCTTTATATTTACGCTTTCTGGTAATATGGTCAGGTATAGTCAAACATTCAATGGGAGTTGTCGAGTGCGGAGTGACTGAGACACTACACTCCGAGTAATGGAGTCACTAGTATTTGTGTCTCACCCGTCTCTCCGTTCTCCGTCTCTTACCGACAATCACGAGCTAAAAGTCGGTTCTGAGACACATATTGTAGCTAGGTTGTGTGTTCATGAATAAGTGTGTTTTTTCCGATTTTTGATGTTTGTAAATATGTTTTAGAAAACAGTACTTTTCCTTTTAATGTAATTTAAATATCATTTAAATTATTCCTACAAGTGGTAATCGAACTCACAACCAATTGTTATAGTTAGATGTTACCAAAATAAATATTTTATCGAAATGTATTTTTTTTCCATAGATTTATCAAAAGCTCTGCTTTCCCACGTGGATTCGTCTGAACCAGCAGTTAGGAGGGGCATATCTAATTGTGTAGCGCATTTGTGTTCTCATAGAGAAGCTTTGTTAGCTGATGTGCTGAGTAGAGTGTATGGTGAGATTATTTATTTTAAAAAATATTAATATTAAATAATACTGTGGCCAGTCGTGGCCCAGTGGCACAAGCGTGTGGCGAAACTTAAAACCAGGTTTAGATACCAGAGCGAAAAAATGAAAAATTAAATATAATTGTTTTTCGAATGGAAATCGAATCTACAACTGTCGCGTTACAGTCAGGCGCTTTCCCACTGAGCTACAGAAAAAGCGTGAAGCTATACAAAAAAATAAAGTCTTGTCGAGTTCCTCAGCGTCTTCCTATATTTCACATACCTTTACATATAATCGGTGACTTGACAACATGATTTTTTTTATTTTTATTTATTTAAGATCCTTCAGTGATAATTACATTGAACAAGCAAAAGAATTTTACAAATTAAAACTTAAGACTAAATACATTATCTTTTAAGATGAATACAGCATGCATAAATTTATGATACAAATATAATTATTAAAAATTTGAGAAATATTTGAACTATAGTTGTTTAAATATACTTACAATATAAATTATTTTAAAATATAATAATTAAATTAAAATTTAATTAATTCTGTTAATATATTATCGTTAAAATAAAATTTAGTAAATATCCCTAGGATATAATTGTTTAATCAAAGTTTGATTAATTATTTTATAATATAATTAATTAATTGAAAATTGTGAAAGTAATATTATTTAATTTCAATCCAGAATCGAACCTGTAACCCTAGACTCAATAATAATATAATATTTTTTTACAGAAAAGCTATGGCCGTCTTCAGCAGACGATACAGTAGTGATTGGTTGGTTTTGTGTAGTGAAAGCGATATTCCAAATAAACGATATATCTAAGTTCAAAGAGCACGATGTGTTCAGTGTACAGGATTATTTAGAGGTAAGTTACTTTGAATTTGTACGTAGCGGGAGTCGAACCCGCGCTAATCAATAGGTAGTATTAATAATTAAGAGGTGTGGTTTAGTGTCCTGTAATTTTTTTTATAGGTTTCCTAGAAATGTTTTTCTCATAATCTCTGTTTGAATGGAACAGATTCGATTACCATTCGGGGTAATGATTATATTTAAATTTTCATTTCTTCGCTCTGGTACGTAAGAGTAGGCGCGGTGTTGAGTTCCGCCACTCAACTGGTAATGTTCGATTTCGGAAGGAAAGTGTGGAAGTGTCTTGACACTAGGTTCTTCCTAACTACCCCGCTATGCGGAAAAAAAACGTGTAGATGATTTTATAAATTATGTGAACTACATATCTGTTTCGTTATATTGCAATACTCGGGGGTGGATTCTTGAAAAGTAAAGTAGCTTATGTTTAACCTTGGATTATAAACTATATTTATGCCAAAATTCATTACAATCGGTCAAGCCGTGTAGATTTTTCATGTAAATTTTCTACAACTTTCTATTTTAGCCCTCTAGCGGTTGATTTTTGAAAAAATAAATAACCTATTTTGACCCAGTATTTTTTACTACTTTCATTCTAAGTTTCATTCAAATCGCACCAGTAGATTAGCCGTGAAAGCGTGACATACAAACAGAAATTCGCATTTATAATATAAATATAGATGATATCAGTGTATGATGTTATAGTTACTTTATTTCTTTTAAAAATATTTTTTATTTCCTACATGTGTGAATAACATACTGAAAATCCATAGTAATATTATAAATGCGAAGTATGTCTGTGTCTGTCTATGACGCCTGCACATCCATCGCCCCGATTTGTATGAAATTGGAATTAAAATAGTTGAAGATCAAACATACATACTTTTGTTTCTAAAAACCACCCCCAAGGATTGAAATAGGGAATGGAAGTCTTTATGCAAAATCTAAACCCCTTGACCGATTGTAATTAATTTTGTTATAATTTGAATTTATATGCCAGAGTTAAACATAGGTTACCTTGTGTTTTTTTTTAAATTGCAGTATACGAAACAGATATAGTTGTTACGTTTTTTTTAAGCTTCACGCTGTATTCCGCATACAGCAAAGTAGGCAAAGGGAACCTAGTGTTAAGATACTCCATTTCTCACTTTCCGGAGGCTCTAGGAGGCATTGCGTGTTAAAGTGGCGGAACTTAACGCCGCGCTTTGCCTCAACACCAGAGCGAAGAAAATGAAAATATTAAATATTTCCACTCCTCGTGTGGGAATGGAACCCACAAACAGTTTGTTTACAGTCACACGCTTGTGCCACTGCGCCACAACTGGCCCCATAGTTGTTTAGTATTAAAATAATTTACAAAATTACAATTTATTTCAGCTCTACCACCTAACAATACACTATATAGAGATATCAACGGAACATAACACACAGAATGCATTGCTAGAGTGTCTTTGCGTTTTACTAAATCGTGCCCAAGATATATATAGAGGTGCCTTATTAGAGAAGAACCCGAGATCTGTATGCTTAGATGAGAGGAAAGGTCATAGACGGAATATGAGTAAGTATTTGTTTTTTATTATAAAAAGGTCAGTCGTGGCTCTTGTGGGTACATAGTGTGCCTGTAGATGCGATTAGTTGTGGGTACGATTCTCTCTCGAGGAAATAATATATTTAATTTTTTTTTTTAGCTTTTTGCTGTATCACATAGCAGGGTAAGCAGAGGGAACCTAGTCAAAGTCAAAGTCAAAGTCAAATAATTTTATTCAAAATAAGAAGTTACAAGCTTCATTTTTTGAACGTCAAATAGTTTACCACCGGTTCACTAAATTTAATGCCTCAGACCTGAGTGTTAAGATAGTCCGTCCCCCACTTTCCGCCGAATTCGAAGGCATTGCGTGTTAAGTGGCAGAACTTAACGCCGCGCTTTACCTCGATACCAGAGCGAAGAAAATTAGAAAAAATAATTTCCAGTCTTCGAGTGGGAATCGAACCCACAACCAGTCGTTTACAGTCACACGCTTGTGCCACTGGGCCGAGAATTAATATACTTAACATTTTTATTATTTTCGATCTCCTGTCGTGGCAACGTGAGGCGTTAAGTTCCGCCACACGCAATGCCTCCAATCCAACAATCAAATGGGAAAATGGTTTTTTTGTATCTAGGTCCTCTCTGCCTGCTCTTCTGTGTACCGGATATAGCATGAAGCAAAAAATTATTTCTATTCTTTTTTTTCAAAATAGGAGATTTTTTTTAAAGAGAGCCAGGTTTTCCATTTGTCGCCCAAAACCGAATTGCGTCTTCGGTGTATTTAAAAAGTAGCAGAAGGACTTCTGCTAGTTTTTAAGTACATTTTCATTTAAAGAAACACTTGGCGAGCCTTATTAAATTAATGAGCAGGCTTGTGCTCATCACACCACGAGTTGTGCGTTCATCAAATTTTGACTAAGATAATAATTTTACTACAGTAAATCCTTTTTCTTTCGCGATTTTTACACATTTTACCAATCCACCTGTCTTCTTCTTCTAGTTCTCTAGTCTACTCTAAAGTATTCGACACGTCATGTTTTCTAAAATATATTTAGCAATACCCAAAATATACGCGTTTAGTATATGGTTATTTTTCTTAGCATCACGCTGTATCCCGCACACAGCAAAGTAGGCATAGGGAACCTAGTGTTAAGACACTCCGTTCCCCATGCACCGGCGAATTCGGAGGCATAGCGTGTTAAGTGGCGGAACTTAACGCCGCGCTTTATATGGTTAAAAAAGTTTTACTTAATATTTTTTTCCCATTCCAGGTTACTCCAGTGCAATATCAACACGCACTATAGCCAGTATGCCGTTAGATACAAAAGACACTGAGATCAGTTTCAGCGGTGCATTGCAACTTGGTAGTTTACTGCAGTTGAATTCTAATAGCGGAAGTACTGATGAGTTGGCTATACAGGTATATATAAGGCTCAGTGTCAAACGTAGTGTTAAGACACTCCCTTCGCTATTTTCCCGCCATGACATTGGCTGTTTAGTGGGATAAGTGTATTTAAATAATATTTACTATGACAATATTCATATTTGATTGCTGATAGTATAGTGCAGATACTAGTAGTTGATAAAAAAGCAAAACTTATTTGTAATAAAAAAATACACAAAAAATTGAAAATGCAGTCCATTTGGAAATGCAGTGCAAAAAAATGCTTTACATTTACATTCAATACAAAGGTGTATTCTATATTAACATTTTAGACAGTAGACGACCACAAATAAGAGGCGCAGGTTCGAAACCTCGAATTAAAAATTAAAAAATTAGATGCATTCTAAAACATATATAAAATTTGTAAAATTATCTTATCCATAACATCCGAAAAATAAATTAATACATATTTTCCCCACACATTTAGACACCAGATTCACCAGTCAGCGAGCCGGATATCCAAATGTCAGACACTGAACATCTAACGTCAGTACTGACGGAGAAACTGCAAGAGTATGAGGAAGATGGAGAAGATCAGGTTGATCGTGATGATGGATTGAAGGTAGGAGGGAGAGTTTTTTTTTCTATATTGAGGCCAGATGTGTCTTGTGGGTACAAATTGTAATTGTAAACGCGACAGGATGTAGGTTCGATTCCCACTCGAGGATGAAAATATTTAACGTTTCCATTTTCTTCACTCTGGTGTTGAGGAAGTTAAATTCCGCCACTTAACACACAATGCCTCCATGACTTAGCGATGAGTGGAGAACGGAGTGTCTTAACACTAGCATTTCTCTGTCTACCCTGCTTTGTGAGGGATACAGCGCGAAACAAAAAAAAAACCTGTTTAAGTAACATTTGAAAATAAAAAATATATATTTCAGCTTATTATATACATATATGTTAAACTTTTCAGATTAACATTGGTTCGTCTCTCGATGATGATGTAAGATTAAAATACTGTGGACGTCTCCTTGCGTCTAAGTTTCTTCTGACTGGCAATAAAGGAGGTGTTATATCTGACAGGTAATTGAAAAAAATAGCTTTACGCTTCTTTCCGCATAGCAAGGTAGTCAGAGAGGACTTAGTGTCAAGACATTCCGTCCTTCACTTTCCGTGAGAAATGGAGATATTGTATGTTAAGCAGCGGAATTTGCTCCGTCTTAGGTACTAGAGCGGAGGAATGAAAATAATATATTATAATGACGTGACCAGTCGTGGCCCAGTGGCACAAGCGTGTGACTGTAAACGACTGGTTGTGGGTTCGATTCCCACTCGAAGAGTGGAAATATGTAATATTTCCATTTTCTTCGCTCTGGTGCCGAGGTAAAGCGCGGCGTTAAGTTCCGCCACTTAACACGCAATGCCTCCGAATTCGGCGGTGCGTGGCGAACGGAGTGTCTTAACACTAGGTTCCCTCTGCCTACCCTCCTGTGTGCGGGCTACAGCGTGAAGCTATAAAAAAATATATGTATATTATTTCAAAAACGCTCCGGCCAAAATAACAAAAATAAGTTGTAATCGCGCGTATAAGAATTTCGACGCAGCTGGTAGTAAAACGCACACACAGTGGCGCACGCCGTCAGAGCGGACGGTTCGCTGTGTTCCAATTTTTATACGTTTTCTAAATCTCTTTTTTAATTTTTCTAAGTGTGGAATAACACTTTGAAAATGTTTTAAAAAAGTAAGCTGTAATAAGCTTATAAGAGTTTCGACGTAGACGTACAATGCAAGTACAATTGCAGTCCGAGGTATTCTGAGAGGACCTAGTGTCGATAAACTCCGTTTTCTACTTTCCGCCCCAAATCTAGATATTTTATATTGAGTAGCAGAACTTAACTTTTGCTACCAGAACGAAAAAAATGTTTTTTTTTGTATATATATTTTATAAATATTTTTCTAATTTTTCAGATCAGTTCGTGTGTCAGTAAAGTCCTCAGCATTATCATGTCTCTCTGTGATATTGCAATTGTATCCGCAAGTTGCGACGTTGTATCTAGATAAAGATGCTGATTTGAAATTTATTAATTTTTCTGGTATGTTCTTAATTATTTTTTTTTTTTTTTTTTTTTTTTTTCTATTTTTTGTGTGAAAAAATAAGTATTGTAGATTCTACTTCTACTTAGGGAAAATTTATAATTTATTTACTAAGACCCTCCGTTCTTTAATATCCTACTAAGTTCGAGACATAGCGTTCTGAGTGGCGCAACTCTATGCCGCCCTTTGTCTTGTTCACTAGAGAAAAATAAAAAAAAAACATCATCCACAATTTTCATGAAGCATTCTTGCAACTGCAGTTGTATTTATTATAATACCAGCGGCCCGCTCGCGGCTTCGCCGCGTTAACTGCATATCTGCTTCGATATATTGCAACCCTCGGGAGTGGGTTTTTGAAAAATAAATTAGCCTATGTTTAAGCTTAGATTATCAACTATATTTATGCCAAAATTCATTATAATAGGTCAAGCGGTTTAGATTTTTCATGTAAACTTTCATCCCCTATTTCAACCCTTTAGTGGCTGCTTTTTGAAAAAATAAGTTGCCTATATTAGACCCAGTAACTTTAACTACTTTCATTCTAAATTTCATCCAAATCGGACCGGTAGATTAGCCGTGAAAGCGTGACAGACAAACACAGACTTTCGCATTTATAATATAAGCATGGATATTAATTTAAAATAATTTGGTCTGATTAACAATATGCGATTTACAATGCAGTATATTCAGATGGAAAGTGGGGAAAAAGTGAAATGCCATGCCGAAAAATTAAATTGTATTTTTTGGTTTTATTACAATAAAAAAAAACATTTAGGAAGCGTATACAAATTTAAATGCGCTCTCACCACTGAACATTGCGTTCAAATAGAGCGCCTGAACGCTATTATAATTTTTTTTTTTATTTTTTATTATTATTTTTTTTTATTATAGCTTCACGCTGTATCCCGCACACAGCAGGGTAGGCAGAGGGAACCTAGTATTAAGATACTCCGTTCCCCACTTTCCGCCGAATTCGGAGGCATTGCGTGTTAAGTGGCGTAACTTAACACCGCGTTTCGCCTCGACACCAGAGCGAAGAAAATGGAAATATTAAATATTTCCACTCCTCGAGTGGGAATCGAACCCACAACCAGTCGTTTACAGTCACACGCTTGTGCCACTGGGCCACGACTGGCCATAATTTTTATACGCTTCCTAAATGTCTTTTTTAATTTTTCTAAGTGTAGAATAACATTCATTTTTAAAATGATTAAAAGTCTTATTATAATAATCTATTTTTACGCTGCTACTGTGCTAAACAGTAGCACAAACAGTAAACAGTAACGTAAACGTTAGAAATATAAATAATATTAAAATTTTAATACATTTATTTTTATCTTCAGGTTCATCAGAAGGCACGGATTCGAATCCGGACCAAGTTAACGAGTTCATATTGGAAAGGAACGTTTGCTACCAAGATTCCATCACAGAGTCTCTAAGTCAAGAATTACTAAATCGTAGCTCACAATCTGACAGCCAATCACAAAACTATAAGAAAGATAGTAAAAGTCTAGATAAATCTGTAGATAGTGAATTAAAAAGCTCGAAAGATGTTCAAAGCGCCATTTTGGACAGCAAAGTTAATAATTTAGTTGGAAGCGGCTTCAGTGCGGATAGTACTAATTATAATATGACTAACAGTAATTTTACTTCCAACTCGAATATGACTGGCAGTATCGATATTATATCGACTGGTTATCCGATGTCGAGTAGCGGCGATATATTATCATCGAGTATCGATTTGGACATGAAATTCGATCATTTTGGCGAATCTGCCCCAGGAAATGTAGAAATCGATGTGCAGAAAAATCGAGAATTGAAACGGATGGAGGAAATCGATGTGGATGGTGATAAAATCGATTCTGACTTTGAGTTTCAGCATGTCAACGAGATTTTCTTTTTGTTCGAGAATCATAATGATCCGCAGATTCGTGGTTTGGTTAGGAGTTGTATGGCGAGTTATTTAGTGGCATCTCTGGATGTGTCGCACGGTGATTATAATAGATGGAGAAATTATACACTACTGCCTAAAGAAGTTAGTGAATGTATCACTGTTGAGAAAATTGTTGATGTAATTTTGAAGGTTAGTTGGCTTTTATGTTTTATGTATTTTCTATGAGGGGGTAGTGTCTATAGTCGGGATTGGGTGAGGGTTAGATTTTAATCGAGTGATTATATTTAAATGTTGATATTTTTCCGTTTTGGTAAGATACAGAGTGGCTTTAAGTTCTATCAATTATTGTGTAATGTTTCGATTTTAGGTGGGAAGTGGAGATCGGAGTTTATAGACACTAAGATTTGATACTCTCTACTTCTCTACTATACGGAAAAAACGTGAAGTTGAAAAAATACAACGTTTGATTTTTTTTAATTTAAAAAAGTTATTTCCTTTAGTAATTTTGCTAAATTGTTACAAATAATTTGTATACCGGCAGAGGCGTACACTATGTGAACCACTCACCTGTTCAGTACACTCTGATCACTAACGTACTAACTTTTAATTGGTGTTCAGTTGAAATATATTATGACTAGCATTTTTTTAAATTAATTATGATTTTTTAACATCATTGCTGGCATACATGATCGGTTGTGGTTTCGATCTCCACTCGGAGAATGACTATATTAATTTTTTTTATGTTGCCGCTTTATTAAGACAAACGTAAAGTCGGCCACTAAACGTGCGATATATTGATTTTTAGTGGAAAGTGAAGGTTGGAGTGTATCGACACTAACTTCTCTCTGCCTACTGCGGGAAAAGGCGTAGAGTTAAAAATAAAATGATTTCGTTATTATACTATGTCATTGTATTTTCGTTATTCACCAGGGCCTATCAGACGAGATACACTCAACAGTGAACCACACGCTCTCGTCACTACATAGTGTCACTGAGGCACTAAGTTATAGTGTCCACTATAAGTTAGTGACTAACATATTGAACGCACTAATAAGTGTTCAGTATAATGGCTATTGGTTGTGTAGAGTGAATCTAGCTAAATTGTATGAAGTGCTGCCTTATCAGAGGTGAGTATTTTTTTTATATTCAATGGAACAGGAATCGAATTCTCACTAATCTAGTTTTATGTGAAAACTTTGTATGTGAATGCTATCTGCCAGTGGAAGTCCCATCAAAATCGGCTTAATCGATCCAGACATTAGCCACAATAAGACATACAGCCAAAATTAAAAAATATATATATTTTGGTGTATATACATTTGGTGCATTTGTTAGAAAGCAGTTATTTTAATATCACAAACAGACACTCATAATTTTATTTATAAATAACATTTTTAAAAACATTCTATAGAGACGTTAATAACAAAAATTAGTTGTAACAAATATACAAAAACTTGATGCAACCGCATCGAAAACGTAGTTAGGTTCGAATCCTGCTGCATCCAATTTTTTATATAACTTCTAAAAGAAACGTTTCTATAGTTTATATCAAAAAAGCCATTCAAGCGCTTTGATCGCTTAGCATTTCCAAAAGTATCAAGGTTTGAATCCTTTTTTATACGAAATTTATATACGCTTTCTAAAAATCTTTTTGTTTTTTCAATAACCTAAGAACAGTCTAAAATGACATATATCAATTAATAAATAATTTCCCAGAATTTTCACACTACACTCTGATTATTACGCAAGAAGTAAATTAATAATGGATGCGTTATTACATTTATTATCGGATCAAGATCAGAAAGTAAGGACTGCAGCGGCTCAAGCTATTGCCAGGTTAGGATTATATTTTAGAGTTATTGTTATGAATTTGTAAATAAGAAGCAAAATAATAATAATTATTATTAATTTACTTTCATTCTATATATATATTAATTAAAATGGCTAATCAAATGTATATTGTGGCTTGTGGACATAAAGTGTGACTGTAAACGCCACTAAAAAAATCCAAAATCGTGTTTGATTTTAACTCGAAAAATTGAAATTTTTAAAATTTCATTTACCTCTGGGTCCAGGCAAAGTACGGCGTTGAGTTCCCCCATTTGCCATTCAATGAATTCGGCGATGCGTGGAGAGCGGAGAGTAGGTTCCCTCTGCCTACCCGAATGCGTGCGGGATACAGCGTGAAGCTAAAAAATAATCTAAAATTTCTAGTTAAAAATTATATAATTAATAATAATAATAACATTTCATAATACTAAAAAAAAAAAAATTAAATAGCTTCACGCTATATCCCGCACACAGCAGGGTAGGCAGAGGGAACCTAGTATTAAGACACTCCGTTCCCCACTTTCCGCCGAATTCGGAGGCTTTGCGTGTTAAGTGGCGGAACTTAACGCCGCGCTTTACCTCGACACCAGAGCGAAGAAAATGGAAATATAATTTCCACTCCTCGAGTGGGAATCGAACCCACAACCAGTCGTTTACAGTCACACTCTTGTGCCACTGGGCCACGACATTCCATTCTACTATATATTTATCATATTACTTTCTAGAATAATACCAAAAATCTACCCGCCAAGCAAATCAACGCCTATTTCAATGATGGCTCACATGGCTAAAGAGCAAAGCAAAGTATTCAACTTCGATTCCAATTCTCTCTCCCTAGAGATTGTAAGGGATATATATTTTTACAACGATTTGCCCAAACAACTGAAAAGTGGAGAGATTTTGGATAATGTGGACAGCTTGGGGAGTGTGATTGGTGATCTTATGGGCAGGTTGATGGCGTCGCATAGTAAATGTTATTCGGTATGTATTTTTTGCATTTTATATATTTTTAAAAGTAATATAAAAGCTTCACGCTCAGCAGAGTAGGCAGAGGGAACCTTGTGTTAAGACACTCCGTTCCCCATGCATCGCCGAATTCGGAGGCTTTGCGTGTTAAGTGGCGGAACTTGTGTCACGCTTTGCCTTAGGTACTAGAGTGAAGAAATAAAAAATAGTAATAAATCAGAAAAAATGGTAGCTATTATAAATTCTCCCGACATTTTTAGCTAACTATGTTAGCGGTCAAAGAGTTTTCAAGAGCTTTCTTCAGCTTCAAATCTCGCTGCGTTTCATTATTATACGTTTCCTAAAAATGTCTTTTTTAATTTCATAAAAGTGTAAATAACACTTTAAAAGTTTTAAAAGTATCGTTTTTTTTTCAGCAAGGGTTATTAGAAACGTTACAACAGATATGTCACACGTGGTCGCCATGGAAACACATAGAGGCGTACTCAGAACAAGGTATCCTAAGTTATTGTCTGGATGCTCTGGAATATTGCAATGAGAATGTGGCAGTTAGATGTATGCTGTTGGATGTGTGCAGGTTGGTGTATCCAGGTGAGTGGAGAAAACGGAGAGATTCTTTTTAGCTTCACGCTGTATCCCGCACACGGCAGGGTAGGCACAGGGAACTTAGTGTTAAGACACTCTGCTCCCCATTCGGCTGAATTCTGGAGATATTGTTTGTTAAGTGGTGGTACTTAACGCCGCGCTTTGTCTCTGCTCCAGAGGGAGGGAAATGGAAATGTTATGTTATCTGCATTTCTCGAGTGGGAATTACTATTACCAATTACTGTTTAGTAATTGGTAATAGTAATTCCCACTCGACATTTAGTGTTTACCTACAATGAGTGAACCTAATGTTGAAATAATCCGTTCTGTATTTTTTACCTGGATTCAAGAATTTGCTTGTTGAGAAATTGCCTTGTGGAATCTAACGTCGCGTTTTAATTTTAAATACATTATTTTTTTACCTATAAACATATTGCATTGGTTTTTGTAACGTTTTTCGCACACATGCTAAAATAAAATAAAATCTTAATTGTATAAATAAAATTAAAAAAAAATGTTAAGTTTTTCTATACAACAAGGCAGAGAGAATCCAGTGTCAAATCACTGTTCCTGATTTCCACCACTAACCGTGCCTTGTCAAAACGGAAGAATGAGGGTATCAAACTCAGAACCTTTAGAGTTGACAGATTCTCTCTCCCTATCTCTCTCTCTATTTCTAAATATGTTATTTATTAACAAAATACCCTTTTTTCAGTTGAAATACACAACATAATGCGTCATAAAACGTCAAATCGTGATATATTCGAGCGTGACACGCAAGATATAAAAGAAAAATGGCAGCATTTGGACAATGAAAAAATTGCAAATTTAGCACAAAAATTTTTACAAGTTACGTTAAAAATGTTGAACGTTTTAGTACATTTGATAGAGGAAACCAATCCTAATGTACATTTGAATAAGAGCGGTATTGTCTTGCCTGGGAGTCCGGTAAGGAAGAAGACGCAAGGTTAGTAAATGTTTTTGTCTCCTTTTAGATTTTTTTTGGGATTTATTTGCATGTTTTATTTTTTTATTATATTTGAGCCCACAACGTATGACTGTCACAATTTATGCAACATTTTATATTAAAATTCAATTTCTTTTGTGAGTCAAATTTATATTAAAATTATTATGTCTTTGAATTTGAAATTCAGCTTTTTTATTATATATAAAGTTCATCTACTTGAGCTTGAAATTTAAATTGAAAATTTATTATTTCGAATTTCCGTGTTTTTCTTAACTTACATAACTTCACACTTTCCCCAATAGCAGGGTATTCCAAGAGAACCTAGTGTCATCTTGATAGTCCATTCTGTTGTCTACTTTCTGCCTGAATTCGAGACATTGCATGTTGAGTGGCGGAGCTTAACCCCGCGTTTTATCTTGTTCACTAGAACTCGTAATCAAAAAAAAAAAGTCTAGTGGAAATCGAACTAACAACAAATTACAATTACATTGTTCCATGGCCACTACTTGCAACGGCCATATTTTTTTAATTTTCTTTTTAAGGTTTAATGAATTTAAAATCTGAATAAACCAATTTGAAACTCCAAAAGACTAATTTTATACGTAAAATAATTAATTTTATCTTAAAATAAACTATTTTAATAATTTCAGAAGTAAATCCACGCAAAAACAGCATACCAACGGAAAATGATGATAAAACGCTCAGAAAACGACCTCCGATACCAGCGACCAGTTTGAAGGCGAATTTCGCTGGACATTTCTATAATGAACCGTTTTATATGAAATTGTATGAGAATTTGAGAGCCACTTATTCTAATCATAAGGTAAGATAAATTAAATATAGTAAAAATAATATACTTTTTTTGAAAACATTTGTACTCTCGGGAATCGAACTGGCGCCTCTTGGTCCAAGTGCTCTAACTGTTAAGCCGTAAGTTCAATTCTAGCTACGTGAAAGTTCTTTTACACTTTTTTTCTTGTCAGCAGTAGTTAGTAAATTATCTTTGTAGAGAGATTTTTACAAATTCATACGTATTTTCAAGTGGTACGTACGGGTTCGAGTCCCGCTACATTCAAATTTTTAAATGTTTTCAAAAATAGTTTTCAAAATAACACTTTAAAAATATTATAATATAATTTTTAATCTTCCAGATAAATCTAGACCCAAAATCCAGTATATTCCACGAATTCCTCCAAACGACGCTCAATTGCCTGGCAATACAGCTAGAACTATCAACCGAGAGAGAATTTGGTAACGTCACCGAAGAAATTTTATTCTACCTCAAGGTTATAATGCCTTTGTGCCCAAATTTAACAGTATACAACATAATTCAGCTACTAAAATGCCTATTCGGTACTAATATGATAAATCAGTACGCAGATTTCTTGAGTATAGCGGATAAAAAACAAACGTATGGGAAAACGAATTTTTTTCAAGATATCATGATGGTTAATATGGGGAAAGTCTCAGATGATGATACTAGTTCAGTCAGTTCGAATTCTAGTCAGAAGTTGTGTCTGGACCAGAAGAATCCAAGGATGATGGAGGAGAAGAATCTTCTTATCCAAATGGAGAATTTCGCAAAGAACAGGTCTGACAGAAAGTGGAGTACGAATAAGAAGGAATTGGAACGTTATATATTGCTTTTTGAGCCGGTTGTTATACAGTCTTTGAAGGTTAGTGCTTTTGGTTTTAAGTTAGTTAAGATTGTAATTATTATTTTTTTGTTTGTTCTTAAAAGTTTAGATCGATGAGTTTTATTGGTAACGTTAAATGTTAGCCGTTTTTGAATTTGGTATGGATTGTCTACTCTAAAACTGAATGCCCCACCACTGTTTTACAAACACATGCATATTACATGTTGAGATGACAGACAGAAGCTTGTCTTCAAGTGAATCAATGCCTCCAGAATTCAATGAGAAATGGGGAACGGAGTGTCTTAACACTAGGTTCCCTCTGCTTATCCTGCAGTGTGCGGGATATAGCGTTAGGGTAAAAAAATAAATGTATCACGCAACCTTCTACCCAGAATATAACCATATTATTAGGATTACCATTATCTTATCAGTCATTACAGATTTATTTGATATAATATATATTTTTATAATTAAATATTTAAACACTAGAGACACCTGGTCTTGTGTCCTTTTTACCCTTAATATCATGTGATTTTAACTCTTAAGTTTCATTGATAAATGACTTTGTATGTCTACAAATTACATGTATTGTTACTCAAATATAAAAAAGATTGATTTTTTTGTTACACGAGTTATATTATTTTACGTAATTCTACAATTAAATTAGCACTTGTTGAAGACAATGTTGTGTAATATAAATCTAAACATATACATAGTATAAAGTAAAATCGCTTCGTCTGTCTCTATGTATATATGCTTAGATTTTCAAAACTACGCAATGAATTTTGATGCAGTTTCTTTTAATAGATAAAATGAACCAAAAGGAATGTTTATATGTATAAAACATGCATAATATTGGACTAAAACTGATAATTTTGGAGGTTGATAATGTGATATCTATGTGCCTATAGTGAATAGTTGTGTAGTTCACGCAGGCGAAACCGCAAGCGCGGCCAATAGTTATTGTATATATTAAACTAAGTATTTCTATTATTTTATACATTTTTTTTTACTATCATTCGATATAATCTCTCTTCTCTCCGTCCCCAGAGCTACACAATGCAAAACGACATCCCCCTCCAGTGCACAGTACTCCGTCTCCTCTGTCAGTTACTGGCACTGCGTGTCAACTACTGCATGCTCGACAGCGACCAGGTGTTCATAGCCTTCCTGATGAGGCAGCTCGACTGGGTGGAGCAGCACGAGATACCGTGAGTGTTGTGTGTGTGTGTGTGTGTGTGTGTGTGTGTGTGTGTGTGTGTGTGTGTGTGTGTGTGTGTGTGTGTGTGCGCGTGTTTGTGTTTTAACACTAGGTTCTCTCTGCCTACCCTGCTATGTACGGGATACAGCGTGAAGGTAAACGGAAACTCAATGACACGTCCTCGAGTGATATGTTATCCTGGTACCGATGGTTCATTAAATTGGTGATTGTTTAACGATTTGTCTTGATGAATTCATTATATTTTTCCCGCAAACTGGTGGTAGTCAGAGAGGATCTAGTGTCAAGACACTACGTTCTCGACTTAAAATCTAAAAGCATAAAATAAAATAAAATAAAATAAAATAAAATTACATAAAATAAATCGTGACCAGTCGTGGCCCAGTCGCACAAGCGTGACCAAACGACCAACCAAAACGACTGGTTGTGGGTTCGATTCCCTCTCATGTCGAGGTAAAGCGCGACGTCACTTAACACGCAATGCCGCCGAATTCGGTGGAAAGTAGGGAACGGAGTGTCTTAATACTAGGTTCCCTCTGCCTACCCTGCTGTGTGCGGGATACAGCGTGAAGCTGAAAAAAAAGACTTAAAATAAAAATAAAATAATACTAAATAAATAAAATAATGAAATAAAATAATAATAAAATACTTACATAAAATCCGACATAAACTCAACTGAACTTCACCAAAGAAAATCCCATTTAAAGAGAAAAATCTGTGTTCATTCACTTTTACCCAATTTCCTAGATTTTTTTAAGTAAAAATCTAGAAAGTATTTTTTTTCCAGTGACTGCTGTGAACTAGTCAACAGTATATTGCAGTTCTTGGTTCAGCTGTCGTCTTCTAAACATCACACGAAGCAGATTATTGAAATACCTAAGGTAATAAATGTGTTTTAAAAAATACATTTAAAGAAAACGTGTAAAAATTTGAACGCAGCGGGATTCGTACCCGCGCCTCCTGAATACCGTTCAGGTCCTCTCACCACTGAGCCATACGTTCAAAGTGTTTTAGTTTTCGACATTTCTACATACTACTTTTTTACTACAGCTAGAGGCCGTCGTGGCGCTGTGGGACAGCGTCTACCTGTAAAGCGATGGTTGTGGATTCGATTACCATTTGGGGAAATGATTATATATTTTTTTTATATCTTCGTTCTGGTACCTATTTCAAAACGCGGCGTTGAGTTCCGCCACTTAACACGTTGTATAAATTTCAAGTGGAAAATGGGGGACGGTTTGTTTTAACGCTAGCTCTTCTCTGAATATCCCTGTGTGTCTCCAAATCGTAAACTTGAAAAAAAAACAGTTTCACGCCTTTCCTCGCAAAACAGGGTAGTGAGAAAGAACCTGGTGTCAAGGGTCTCCGTTCTTCAGTTTCCGCTTGAAATCGAGATATTGTGTGTAAAGTAGCGGAACTCAACGCCGCGCTTTATCTTAGGCACCTATACTGACAAAATGAATATAAGTAATGTCAATAAAAAGTATGAATAATGTTAATACTCATTCCACCGAGGTGGAATCGTTTACAGTCATAGGCTGTCCCACTGCGCCACGACGGCCTTATTATTCGGACGCCTGATGAAATTTTATAACAATCTCACATTATAAGAATATTTAATAAAATTTCGACGCTGCGTGTAGTAGAACGCATGGCTCAGTGGTGAGAGCGCCTAGACGGTATTCAGGAGACACGGGTTCGAATCCCGCTGCGTTCAAATTTTTATACGTTTTCTTTAAATGTCCTTTTCCATTTTCCTAAGTGTGGAATAACACTTTAAAAATGTTTAAAAGTAAAAAACAATATCATATTTTCGATTTATTTATTTTTCTAAGCTTACCCGTTTTTATTGCAAAAAAAGGTTGTTCTTCTGAGATCTGAGTAATTACACGTGTCCTCGTCATATTTTGCTGTTTTAATTTAAAAATGATTTTAAAATCTAATAGAAGAAAGAAGTCCAATACACTGATATTAAGAGATAAAATTATGTATAATTGGGGCCAGTCGTGGCGCAGTGGCACGAACGTGTGACTGAAAACGACTGGTTGTGGGTTCGATTCCCACTCGAGGACTGGAAATATTTAATATTTCCATTTTCTTCGCTCTGGTGTAGAGGCAAAGCGCGGCGTTAAGTTCCGCCACATAACGCAATGCCTCTGAATTCGGCGGAAAGAGGGAAACGGAGTGCCTTAACACTAGGTTCACTCAGCCTACCCTGCTGTGTACGGGATACAGCGTAAAGATAAAAAAAAACTAGCATGAGGCTGTTTTTTTTTCCTTTTAATATGTGTTTGTTATGTAAATACGTTTAAATTATTATTATTACTTTTTGTTGTAATCTAATCTTTTACTGGTGTAGAATAAAGAGTATTATTTATTTAACCATTGTAAATTATGTTCCTTGTCCATTTTTATAACCGGAATCTACTGTAGTTACATACATTTAATAATATTGATTTGAACAATGTTTTTTATATGCTCTTTAATTTTTTTCCAGTTAATACAACTCTGCGACGGTCTAATGGCGTCCGGAGCTCAAGATGAATGCATAGCGGGATTAGAACCTGTGGCTGTTCGTGTGTTCAGTAATATGGGGGGTGAGTCGTGGAGTTAATAAATTTACTCCTACTATCCTTTACAAGGTATTATATAAAAAATCCTATAGAAAAATATCCTTAACACGTTCACTACCACGTCGGTAAATGCTGACCGACAGCATGCTATCCCTACAGGTCAAGCAAAAATCACATTTCTATCCAAATGTCACTATTTATGACGTCATTGAACGTCGGTCAGCACTTGAAATTGTCGTCTTACTTCCAAATATTTTGCATTATTGAAAACCAACTTATTTTAGAGCCACTATTAGTGAGCCACAAAGGTCATTACGTATGGTTTTTAATTAGATAACAGTGCCCTACTGGCTGAATTAATGAATCGAAAGTATCCGATGCCGCGGTCAGCATTGGCCGACGCGGCCTGAACGGAAAGTCTCTTTGTCGACCAGCATTGACCGACGTGGCCCGAACGGAAAGACGTATAATTTTGCTTGGCATTGGCAACGTGTTAAATAAAAAAAACAACACTTTAACAACACTTTAACAATTTAATGTTGTATTCAGACTCTTAGGAAATAAAAAAAGATATTTTTTAAGAAATTGTAAAATTTTTTTTTTTGTAAAAGTATAAACATTTGAACTCAGCGGGATTCAAACCCGTGTCTTTCATTCTTGCTCTCTGACCGCATTCGTTCTTACACACGCGGTGATAATTTATTTTTGTTGTTACCGTTGTTAAGATACGTTCAAATTTTTACACGTTTTGCTAGAATTGTCTTTTTATATTTCTAAAATGTTTATTAGTTAAGGGCTGTTTTGTACGAAAATAGTCTCTTTTTAAAATATCAAGGATCAAGCATAATAGGATCCAATTTTGTATTGAACTTTAGTTAAATCTTGAATTATTATTTTATTCTGAGGCCCTCGTAGCGCAGCTAGACATCGTCTCACTGTAGGCGATGGTTGCGGGTTCGATTCTCACTTGGAAAATGATTATATTTAAATTTTTCATTTCTTCGTTCTGGCACCAAAGACAAAGCGTAGCGTTAATTTCCGCCATTCAACACGAAATGCCTCAATTTCAGGCGGAAAGTAAGGAACGGAGTGTCTTGACGTTACTGACTGACTGACTGACTGACTATCTCTCCATGCGGGATAATGCGATAAGCTGTAAAAAAATATTAACTAAAATACTAAGTGCTGTAAAGCTAAAGACAACGCTTTTTATAGCAGTTGATCGATTCTTGTTAGTTTTCTTTCAACTACCTTACATAATGTTTAGTTTTGTTTATATTTTTTATTTATTATACAGGTAATACAGTATTAGGTAGAGCTCAGCAACAAGAAGCGCAGGCAACTAGAGAAGTGTTGTTCTACATGTTGCAGAAAACTATGCATCAGCCTAAAGTAAGTATATTTATTATTTTTAAATGTAATGTTTATTATATTTTTCGTGTGCAAGCCTCCGAATTCGGCGGAAAGTGGGGGACGGAGTGTCTTAACACTACGTTCCCTCTGCCTACCCTGCTGTGTGCGGGATACAGCGTGAAGCTATAAAAATTTATACTATATTATTATACTATATGGCCGATATTTCGGCCCGCTCGCGGCTTCTACGCGAGAACTACATGCCTGTTTCGTTATATTGCAACCCTTGAGAAGAATTTTTCAAAAACAAGATAGCCTATGCTTAATCTTAAAATATCAACTATATTTATGCCAAAATTTATTACAATCGGTCAAGCGGTTTAGACTTTTCATATTAATTTTCAACCCTTTCAACCCTTTGGAAGTTTAAAAAACTAAGTTGCCTATGTTTGACTTTGGATTTTTTACCACTTTCATTCTAAATTTCATCCAAATCGGACCGGTAGATTAGCCGTGAAAGCGTAACAGACAGACTTTCGCATTTATAATATAATATGGATAACGTCTCAGTAATGTGGCCAGTCGTGGCTTGTGTTACAGTCAGCCTTTGTACCCACAAAGTCTGACTGTAAACGCGACTGGTTGTGGGTTCGATTCCGACTGAGGGATTTCCACGAGGAGTAGAAATAATTAATATTGTCATATTTCCATGGTGTCGAGGCAAAGCTCAGTGTTAAATTCTGCTAGTTAACATATAGTGCCTTCAAAATTCGGCGGTGCGTGGGGAACGGAGTATCTTGACACCCCGTTTTCCGTCCCTCATTTTCCGTTGAATCTTTATAATAAGACTAATCTATATTTCATTCCACTAGGTGCTAGACCTGGTGTCCTGTGTCTTATCTCTCTCACAAGAACACCCGGAGAGTTACTATCGCTGGTCGGAGTTAGCCAGTGACACTTTACTGAACCTCCTCAGTGAGAGGAGTGTAGAGTGCGACACTGTGTCCTCAGTGACCTCACTGGAGAGACTTCTACTGTGCTTGTATAGAGATGTTCTGCTGGAGCAGAGTAGAGTGGAGGTTATATTGAAGATATTGTTCAAGACTCCGCCCGATCAGGTGAGGATTTATTTTGTTGTTATTCGTATATTTAGAAAGTGGAGAAATATATGTGTAGGAAATGTGTAAAATTTTTCGAAATTTACAGTGGGATCGAATCCGTGTCTCTTCCGTGCCTTTTCGCACGCTTTTCAGTGTCTCAAAATGTCCTATTTCAGACAATGCTAAAACTAAACAATAATAAAAACTAACTAACTACTACTACTAACTAGTATTTAAGCAATAAAAAGTCAGGCATGTAAATAATAAGAAATATAATGATATATCTAATGCCCATACGGAGAAATGATTGTATTTAAATTATTTAATTTCTCTGCTCTGGTACTTAGACGAAGCACGGTGTTAAGTTCCGCTACTTTACGCGTAATATTTTGGGTGGAAAATAGAGAACGGAGTATATCGACACTAAGTTCTCTCTGACTACTCTGCTATGTGGGAAAAAGTGAAATATCTTATGATTATAATTCAATATTAATTTAATAATTTTTTTTTTGCAGGCAACAACACCAAGAAAACTAAAATTACGCTATTTGACAATAATAATGGTGCTTCTAAGAAAAGTTTTAATACTTATACCGGAAACGGAAATACTTCTATCGATTAATTATCTAAAATCCACCTCTATTTCGCCCCAATCGATATTTTTTAACGTGAAACCGAACATCGACCCTTTAAATGTGCAAAATGTTAACGAGAATTGTGCAAATCTATCGCCAGATGTCATTTTAGTACGGTTTTTGTTCAAAACGTTGACTTATGCTATATATGAGATGGATGATTTTCAAGCGAAATTCGACTCTAATTGTACGGAGGATAGAGATCAGAATAGATTGTTGTATGCGGTGTGTGTTAATATTATTGTACAGGCGAAGTTTATGCTCCATTTGGCAAGTGAGTATTTTTTTTTTAATTTTGAAAATGTATGCTATTTTTTTTTGTTTTGTAGGATTTGAACCTGTTCCCTGGATGTGTTTAATTGTATTTTTTTTAATTTTCAGTATTTATTTATTTATTTATGTACCAACAAATATACAGACAATTACATAAACAAAAGACGTGTACAAAGGATAACTTATCTCTAACAGACTTCCAGAAACCCTGATTCTGTTGGAGATTATTTGTAAATTATAATTATGGTGTAGGCACAATATCAAGTATCATTTTATAAGAAATACTTAGACTTTTAAATATAATTAATTATATTATATACTAAATACAAATAATACATAAACTAATACATATTTATAATATACATACATTTTATAATTTAGGTGTGTTAATTGTGATGGCTTGTGAGTTTAATGTCAAAGTCAAAGTTGAATAATTTTATTCAAAATAAGAAGTTACAAGCTTCATTTTTTGAACGTCAAATAGTTTACCACCGGTTCACTAAAGTTAATGCCTCAGACCTGAGAAGAACCGGCGCAAGAAACTCAGCGGGACTTCTTTTTTTTTAAAGCAATCGTAACCCACGGTCGGGTCATTCATAATGATTAAATTATATTCTTTTTTTTAGAGCTTCAAGCTTTTTCTCGCATTACAGGGTAGGCAGAGAGAATCTAGTGTCATGACACTCTGTCCTCTATTTCCTGGACGAAAATCGAGACATTGCGTGTTGAGTGGGGGAACTTATCGCCGCGCCTTGTCTTAGGTACCAGGCGGAGAAACGAAAATATCAAATACATATAATCATTCCCTCGAGTGGGAAATCGAACCCACAACCAATTGTGTTTAAAATCAGCTGTTCCATTGCGCCACTATGGAATGTTTTGTATATGTTGATTAATGTAATTAAAATAGTTTTGTTTATATTATAAGCTAATTTTTATTAAATTTTCTTGTCTAATGTAATTTCCAGATGGCTGCCTTTTCCCACTAACAGCTAAAACGGCGCAAACAATACTGCATAATGAACAAAGTGGTTTGAACACCGGTCTCTACAGTCCTGAAGAGAATATACCTTTGGATAACTTGAATTTAATATGTTTGAAGTCGGCCAATAAGATACCCTTGTTGACTGTGCATTGGTCTCATTTGTTGATACGGTGAGTGGGGTGGTAACCGGTTTGGTGCTCGGTTGATGTAGTTTTGGAATTTAGTATTGGTTGATTATAAACGTTTCGAATTGAAACTATTTTATATTTAACCGGATTGAGTGTGCATACATTTTTAGAAAACCCGACGTTTCGAACATATTTACAGTAGTCTATGATCACAAGTACACTAAAATTATAGTGTCTATTTTTTTTTCTTTTCTATTTCACCACCAAACACACAATTATACAAAATCGTGCGGAAAGCAGTGATCGGAGTGTCTATATACTAGGCTCACTCTGGAGGCTGAAGAAAAATCTAGATCATTTTATAACTTCACGCTGTATCGCGCACACAGAAGGGTAGGGAGAGGGAACCTAGTGTTAAGACACTCCATTCTCCAATTTCCGCCGAATTCGGAGGCGTTGCGTGTTAAGTGGCAGAACTTAACGCAGCGCGTAACCTCTGATACCAGAGCGAAGGAAATGGTAAATATTTCCCCTTATCCAGTGAGAATGGAACCCACGGCCAGTCTTTTACAGTCACACTTTCGTGCCACTGCGCCACGATTGGCCCCTTGTCTAGATATTTATTATTTATTAAATTAAGTTTTTTTTTTATTTCAGATTAAACTTCCTATCACACAAGTATTGGCATAAATTAATAGGTTTCGCTCGTAACCTACCACTGAGCGCGGACAGCGGGGACACTACGTTACTCAAAGTGGATGTTCTACAAACCGCCTGCGTTATGGCGTATTGTGAATATTTTGTAAGTATGAAACCTTTATTTATTTATAAGAAAGCTTTTATTATTATAAGGTTTTTTGTAGCTTCACGCTGTATCCCGCACACCAGCAGCGTTGGCAGAGGGAGCCTAGTGTTAAGAGACTCCGTTCCTTACCCACCGCCGTATTTTGGTGGCATTGGGTGTTAAGTAGCGGAACTAACGCTTCACTTTACCTCGATATCAGAGCGAAGAAAATAGAATTTCCACCCCTCGAGTAGGAATCGAATCCACAACCAGTCACTTTACATTCACATCTTGTGTATCTGCGCCACGAGTGGCCTCAATTTTTTGTTGTATTTTTTTGTATAGCTTGATACTGTATCTCGTACACAGCAGGGATAGCCAGAGGGAATTTAGTGTTAAGACACTGTTCCTCATTTATTTTGTTTTTTTTTTTGGTTACTTTTGCAGTTTCACGCCTTTTCCTGTTTAGTAGGGTAGCAGAGGGAACCTAGTGTTTGGATACTCCGTTTTATATTTTTTGCTCTGTTGAGATATTATGTGTTGAGTTGAGCATCTCAAAGTTGTGTTTCATTTTAGGTATCAGTGCGCTGAAAATGAAATATTAAATATTTTAATTTCTTGAGTGGTAATTGAATCCAGAACCAGGTGTGTTTATAGTCATTTTGTGTTTTTAAGCCATGAGGCCTTTGCCTCTTTGAGAGATTGTATTAACCCGTCGTGTGCCATAAGCAAAATTTGTTGTTTATGGTCTGCAGTATGTCCAGATTAAAAACGGTTTGTGTCGTTTGAGGACATATATGTCCTATGGCACCCAGCACGGTGGACAGATCTGGGCTACGGGTTAATTCACATATAAAACCATAATTAATTAGAATTTTTTGTTCGTCTGTCAGGTGGACAACGGGCTGTCAGAGGCGGTGCACCTGACGTGGTTGCTAGTGAGCCGCGTGCACGTGGTGGTGGCGCAGCGCGGCGCGTGCGCGGTGGCGGCGCTGCTGCGCGCCGTGCAGCGCGCGCCCGCCGCCTCCGCGCTGCTGCTGCAAGCCGTGGCGGCGCGCTGCCAGGCATGCATCCAGGTTGGTACTGCTTTTCTGTCTTTTCTGAATCTTCTGTTCAGTCATAATAAAATATAGCACTTCTGAGTAGTGTAGCTTTCTAAAAGTGAAAGAATTCTCGTGATCGGTTCAATATTTCCTAAGATTACCCCTTACAAAAGTTACAAGCTTTACCTCTTTATTATATTAGTATAATGACACTTTAAATACTTTAAATATGATATTTTTACGAAGACCTAAATTTACTTGGGAGAGGTATTCATCATCAGCCATTGGACGTCCACTGCTGGACATAGGCCTCCCCCAAAGTACGCCATGTAGAACGATCGGTCGCCTCCCTCATCCAGCGATTTCCCGCAATTCTGACGAGGTCATCGGACCACCTTGTGGGGGGCCGTCCAACGCTGCGCCTTCCGGTTCGTGGTCGCCACTCGAGAACCTTTACTCCCCATCGGTTATCAGTTCTTCGAGCGATGTGGCCTGCCCATTGCCACTTCAACTTGCAAATTTTAAGAGCTATGTCGGTGACTTTGGTTCTTCTGCGGATTTCTTCATTGCGAATTTTATCACGCAGGGAAACTCCGAGCATAGCTCTCTCCATAGCTCGTTGGGCGACAACGAGTTTCCTAATGAGGCCAACAGTGAAAGACCACGTTTGAGTGCCATAAGTCATCACTGGCAATACGCACTGATTGAAAACTTTAGTTTTCAGACTCTGTGGTATGGACGACGTTAATATAGGTCGAAGCCTCCCGAATGCTGCCCAGCCGAGTTGAATTCTACGAGCGACCTCTTTGTCGAAGTTGGACTTACCTAAACGGACTATTTGTCCTAGGTAAACATACTCGTCTACAACTTCGATAGTATCGTTGCCAACAGTTACCGGTATAGGTGGGACATGAACGTTGTACATAATTTTAGTCTTCTCCATGTTCATCCCGAGACCAACCTGTTGGGAAACTCTACTGAGGTCGTTGAGCATAGTACTAATATCCCCTAGCGACTCCGCCATTAAGACTATATCATCGGCAAAACGAAGGTTTGTGATGTACTCGCCATTTATATTGATGCCCAGTCCTTTCCAGTTCAAGAGCTTGAAAACATCCTCCAATGCGTTGGTAAACAGTTTCGGAGATAGGACATCTCCCTGTCTCACGCCTCTCTGCAATGGAATTTGTTCCGTACCCTGGTTCTGTAGTCGGACTGACATGGTGGCGTTGCTGTACAAACACTTAAACACTTCGATATACCTATAGTCAACTTGGCATCGCTGCAGGGACTGTAGTACTGCCCAAGTCTCGATAGAATCAAAGGCTTTCTCGTAGTCCACGAACGCTAGACACAGCGGCCGATTGTACTCCTCGGACTTCTGTACGATCTGCCGCAGTGTATGCAGGTGGTCCACGGTGCTAAAGCCCTTTCTGAACCCGGCTTGCTCGGGAGGCTGGAATTCATCGAGCCTGCGTGCAAGACGGTTCGTAATGACTCTCGAGAACAGCTTGTATACGTGGCTCAACAGCGAGATAGGTCTATAATTCTTTAATAAGGTTTTATTACCTTTTTTAAAGAACAGCACCACCACGCTCTTGTGCCATGCTTCGGGCGTTATGCCCTGCGAGATGACAGAATTGAATAGCTTCTGGAGGACTACAAGTACCGGTTTATCACCCGCTCTTAGAAGTTCAATCGTAATTCTGTCTTCGCCTGGTGCCTTGCTGTCCTTGAGCTGTTTGAGAGCCATTCTAATCTCGTACAGGCTGATGTCCGGGATGTCTTCGGTATAGTGTCGAACTAATTTGGCTCTGGTGTCTTGAGCCCCGTCAGTTACGGGTTTGCAAGTCGAGGTGTATAACTGTTTATAAAAAGAGACATGTTAGTATTTTTTTATGTACACTACATGTACTAATAGTTTACATGGGTACACTTTTAGTATTAGATTCCTAATATACATTCTATTTATTATTTTTTTAAAAAAATGTATATATACAAGCTGTAGTTAACAGAATACCAATACTGAAGTAACAAATAATCTATTCTATATATATAATAAAAGAGTAGAAAAGTCAATTCTGTAAATTAAAAATTTCTGAAAAATTTTAATGGGATGCGTTAATATATCGATAACAGAGCCCAAAACACCACTTAGTAGAATTTTTGTCTGTCTGTCTGTTAATTTGTTAATTTGTTCGTCAATCACGCAAAAGCGGCTGGATAGAAATAAATGAAATTTGGCATGGTATTTAGCAAGCTTATAGTCCAAAGGTGTAGGATAGTTTTTATCCCGGTCTTCCATGTAGTTTTTTTGGAAAAAATAAAAAACCCATATAACTAAATTTATTGTTTACTGATATCTACCGATATTAGTAAACAATAAATTTAGTTATATCGGTTTTTTATCTATGTATCTCTAAAAGTATAAAGTATGCATACAAAAATAAATAGTTAAATATATTTGTCTAAATTTTATTAATTGAAAAAAAAAATCCGGATAGTCAGAGAAAACCCAGTAGACATAGTGAACACACTACTCAACAGAGTAGCGAAACTAAACGCTGCATTTTATCTATAAGATACAGCAGTAAATGTGTAATATTAATAAAAAAGAGAAAAAAAATGTATTAATTATTATTATTTTTTTTAATTGTTTCAGGATGAATTCGCACTAAATGTATATAAAATTTTGTCTATGTGTCACGAGAGCCAGTCGGGATCGTTGGTGTTCTTCATATGTCGTATTATTGGGAAACTAGAGCCGGCCATTGCTACTAGGTATAATACATATTTCTATACTAATATTATGAAAGCGACAGTTTGAATCGAACTCACAACCAATGTGCTTACAGTAAGACGTCACTCCTACTGGAAATATATCCAGAAATATTTATTCTTAGAGTAAATATTGTTAATATGAATCTTACATATCGTGGCCAGTCGTGGCCCAGTGGCACAAAAGTGTGACTGTAAACGACTGGTTGTTGGTTCGATTCCCACTCGAGGAGTGGAAATTATATTTCCATTTTCTTCGCTCTGGTGTCGACGTAAAGCGCGGCGTTAAGTTCCGCCACTTAACACGCAAAGCCTCCGAATTCGGCGGTGCGTGGGGAACGGAGTGTCTTAACACTAGGTTCCCTCTGCCTACCCTGCTGTGTGCGGGATATAGCGTGAAGCTATTTAATTTAATTTAATTTTAATTACATGTAAGAAGAGGTCAACGTGGAACAATGGCGCAAAATCTACCTCATAACGCAATTAATTGTGGGTTCGATGCCCACTCAAAGAAATGATTTATATTTAATTATTAATTCTTCGTTGTGGTACAATAAGTGCTAGCGTGGAAATAGGGAGCGGAGTGTTAACACTAGGTTCTCTCTGACTACCCTGTTATGTGCGAAAAAAATTAAAACTAACAAAAGCTTTATGTATGTATGTATTTATTTATGTATGTTTGTAATTATGTATGTATTTAACTATTTTTTATTTATTTAGGTATATATATATTTATATTTTTTACGTATATATTAGTATTATTATAAATTTTTTTTTAAATATATACATGTATGTATGATGTTGTATGTATATGTGTCTATCACCATATTCATTCTTTTGTGCACCAACTCTTTTAAATATATTTTATTAGGTTGGCTGGAAGAGAATGCTTTTTAGCGTTAAGCCCGCCTTTTGTGCAATTTTTCTTTTGTGTACAATAAAGAATAAATAAATAAAATAAATAAATAAAAGCAAACTGACATGTTTCTGTCTATTAAATACAGAACCATAAGGGTATAAAGTGGAGAACGGAGTTACACTAAGTTTTCTATACCTAACGATCCTAACACTTAAGTTTTCTATACCTAAATATAAATTTAAAAAATTAAATAGCTTCACGCTATATCCCGCACACAGCAGGGTAGGCAGAGGGAACCTAGTGTTAAGACACTCCGTTCCCCAATTTCCACCGAATTCGGAGGCTTGCGTGTTAAGTGGCGGAACTTAACGCCGCGCTTTACCTCGACATACATTTTGTTTTAATTTTCAGATTTGCAAAACTTGCAATAGATAGATGTAAATTGTTAAAAGATATGTCGCCGGATGCGATAACTGCACAGTTGTCGAAAGAGGATGTTCAAGTAGCTTTGGAATTGTTGCAAAGGGACAAGATTCATATACGGTAAGTATTTGTAATTACTAGTTTTTTTTTAATTTTAATATGAAACTTTTTTGTTAATATATTTTTTTCAAAAAAAAAAATACATGAATATGAAAGTTATACTGAATTAAAACATAAAAGTAATTAAGATGTCTCTAGGCTTTAAAATTGAAATGTATTATTTAAATTATATCCCACTTTCCGCCGAATTCGGAGACATTGCGTGTTAAGTGGCTGAACTTAACGCGGCTTTACCTCGACACCAGCGCGAAGAAAATGGAAATATTAAATATTTCCGCCCATCAAGTAGGAATTGAACCCACAACCAGTCAGTCGCTTTACAGTCACACTTTGTGCCTCTGCGCCACGACTGGCCCCAACTGACCCCAACTTACTGACTGGTTACTATTATATGTATATAAAATAATATAAAGTTCATAAAATCAATTCTTTAGTTACAGTTACAAAAGTCATATTAATATTATAGAGAAAAATTTTACATGCAGTAGGAATTTTAAATTGAAATTGTGAGATCAGACATTTTGACTGGTCTGGTAGATCTAGCGTTAAAATTCATTAATTTGGTAGTGAATGAATTAGAATAAAGAATGAAATAAAAAAAAACAGATTTTGACGCCTAAAGATTGATTTAGAAGTCAAAAATTTTACATTAATGTCAAATGTATCGATATTTAAGGTTTAACATTGGTTTTAAAATGGATTCAATTATTTACAAATTCTATTATGAAATATTCTTCTATATGAAGCTGATATATACTTCTATATGAAGAATGACTATTTCAATTTATAATTAAAACCGTTATTTATGTAAATACAGTAATTTAATTACAGAATTATTTAATTGCAGACTGATTTATACGAACGTGGGAACAGGTTGCTAGTAATATAATACATGTTTTAACATTAATTAATTAAATAAATTATTTAATTACAGATATTCAACCCTAGTAAAGGAATTGAACGCGTTAGCATCTACAGTGTTTGATCTGTCACCACTCGACTTATCTCAAGACCGAGCTATCAATTCCCACTATATAATTACAACTAATGTCGATGGGAATTGGTTGATTAATCAGATAAAAAGCAGGTTTGTTCGTTTGCTTGTGTTATCTATTTTTTTTTATATATAGGTTCACGCTGTATCCCGCACACAGCAGGGTAGGCAGAGAGAACCTAGTGTTAAGACATTCTGTTCCCTACTTTCCGCCGAATTCGGAGGCATTGCGTGCTAAGTGGCGGAACTTAACGCCGCGCTTTACCTCGACAACAGAGCGAAGAAAATGGTAATATAATTTCCACTCCTCGAGTGGGAATCGAACCCACAACCAGTCGTTTACAGTCACACGCTTGTGCCACTGCGTCACGACTGGCCACAATCTGGTTATCTGAATCTTATATTAAAATGCTTTTATATAATAAAAAACATCTGGCAAAGTATTCAGTTCATATAAAACAGCTTCATGCTTTTCGCCCGCTAAGTGGTCAAAGAGAACATAGTTGAGACACTCTGTTCTCCACTTTCCGCCCCAATCTGAGATTACTTCTGTCACCCGATGGCCTCTACACTAATATTAATAATGCTAACATTATGAATAATATATAAAGTATTTTTAAACATTTTTAAAGTGTTATTCCACACTTAGGAAAATTGAAAAATACATTTAGAAAACGTATAAAAATTGCTCAGTGGTGAGAGCGCCTGGACGGTATTCAGGAAGCGCGGGTTCGAATCTCGCTGCGATCAAAATTTTTATACGTTATCTAAATTTTCTTTTTTTATTTAAGTATGTCGCATTTTTGGATTTCGACAATTCAATGAAAAATCAATGACAATTATTTTTGCATACAAATTATAAAGTTAAGATAGTAGATTATTATAAAGTTTCTTCATTTTTGATCTTTGAAGTTAATTTTCTCATTGTTTTAAGTGTACGATATAATTGACGAGACCGCGACAATTTTAAAAAAAGGCGGGTTCGAATTCCGCTACATTTATATTTTAAAACGTTTTCTTAAAAATATTTTTTGTTAACAGATGCTGTCAAACAGATTGCAATATACCGAAAATACCGAAGCACAACGACTTAGCCTTATGTCTATCTAAATTATCTCTAGAAGATCTAACCACTATAATGTCATGCCCAGAATTTGATAGGAAAATACTAAATGCATGTTTTAAAGTCTCGTCCGACATATTTATAAGAAACTTTCTAAATAATATCTCGGAAATAGAGTTGAGAGAGAGTGAAATAGAGACTGTGAAAGAAAGAAGAGAGTTAGAAAGAGTTAGAGAAGAAGCTTCTGTTGATAGTAATAAACTAAATGTGGCTAATTTACATGTGTTCAAAAAGAGTGACAATAAAGAATCGAAATCTCAATTTTTCATACCAATCATAGATAACGATGTTCAGGAGAAATTCGGAAATCTACAAATATCGCAAGAAGATATAGAAATCGTTTTGCCAGATATACCGAAATTATATCAAATATCGATTTTGACGTTGGACAAATCGATAACTGATGTTCTAAGATTGTTTCCCAAACAAAATAGACCGTTGAGTCAATCGGAAAATTTCAACTTGAATGTAGAACAAACCATAGATAGATATACAAGGAGATGTCACCAAGTGTTCCAAGACAAGCTATTCTATCAAGAATTTATGACCATTCAAACGATTCTAACCGGTTTTCTGCACAATGTTAATCGAATAATCGAATTAATCGATAACACCGATTGCGATTTAATCGATAAGTGCATCGAGAATATAATACCGAGTGTTTTAGCGAGAAATATTGCCGTTTTTTCAGTGGTTTCGCTACAATATTTATCGTTTATTATAAAAAATAAGAAAATAGTCGAGACACCGATTCCAGCGGATGTTTCGTTTCGAGTCACTAACGTGTCGACAGATAATATATGTATTGACCACGTGATCTTAGTGACCTTGAATAATGTGGCGAAGGCACTAAGTTTTAAAGAGATATGGTCGGAATTGAATGTGGAAAGTAATCATAATAGGACCCAGTCGGCTGTCAGCTGTTTGTATGCGATTGTTAAGTATTTGGTTAAGGTGAGTTTGGGCAAAGAGGATTTAGTGTCTGGACACTACGTTTTATGTTTTTATTTCGAGATATATTTTATTTCGAGTATCAGGGTGAAGAAATTAATATAAAATATAAACATTCCTCCGAGTGGGAATCGAACCCAAAACCATGGCGCTTAGAGTCTCATATTACAGATAGACGAAATCATTCAAATAAATCTAATTTCAATAAGTAATCTATACTATAATAAAAAATAAAATCACAATGTTTGTATGTGTAAGTACCAGAGCGAAGAAATGGAAATTAATCAATTAATTGATAATAAAAAATGGGACCTGTCGTGGCTTGTGGGCACAAAGGGTGAATGTAAAGTGACTGGTTGTGGGTTCGATTCCCACTCGAGGAGTGGAAATATTTACGACGACGAGATGGAATCTACAAGCATTGAAATGAGTCAAATAATAATAACTACGCAACAGCAACAAAGTTTAAGATTTGAATTTTTTTAAAAATACTGTTGAATGATAATAGAATGAATTGATGTAGTGTCAAAACTGTTTTGTAATTGCATTGCACGGTTTTTTCTAAAGCCAGGCGGAATACGGAGAACGGAGTGTCTTAACACTAGGTTCCCTTCTCCCTACTTCGCTATACGAAAGATAGCGTGAAGTTTCTATGTTTCAATAATGTATATAATAATAATATTTCGTGTTTTTTTTTTATTCCAGAATACTAAACCTCTAGTACTAAAATCGTTTATGAAATCCCAAGAACCGGGTCCCACACCAGATATAATAGTAACTGGAAACAAACTGGCTACCCTCGTCGAGTACTGGGAAGACAACTTCTATACGAAAGGAAATAAACATATATTGGGTAAACGATATATGCAAGCTATAGAAAGTTTGATTGTGAGCTTGTCTAAGTGAGTATTTGTTCTTTATTTGGTAGAAGTTAGTGACTAAATATTCTGTTTTTCTCTTTCTCTTTCATTTTTATAGATATTAGGAGTATAGTGGGTGAAATTAAAGCTATTTTTATACTTTAAGCTTTTTTCGCAAAGTGTCAGTCAGAGAGGACCTAGTGTTAAGACACTCCGTCTTCTACTTTCCGTCAAAAATCGAGACCTTGCCTTTTTAGTGGTGGAAGTCAACGTTGCGCTTTGTCTTTGGTACCAGCGTGGACTAACGAATTTTAAATATAATCAGTCTCCGAGTGGGAATCGAACCCATAACCAGTCGCCACTGTTTACAGTCTGACACTGTTCTACTGAGCCACGAGGAATTCAGCTATTTTTTTATTATATTGAATACATATTTTTTGTACTGAAAGATTTTGTTTAAGTTAATGAATGTTTTTGTATAATCGTGGAAGTTTAGTTTATAATATTTTGTATTAAGTTCTATTAAGAAAAGATGTAACAAAAAATAATTATAGGTAAATCACTTTGATTTTATCACATTAATATCTATATGAAATAGCGATATTCTTAAATTATTTTTTTCTTCTCTTCTCCTTATTTCGTTCTATAAGTGAAGTTTTTTAACCCGCAATATATAAATATTATGAACAAAGTTCGAGAACGGAGTGTATCGACACTAGGTTTTCTCTGTTTACTTTGCTATTTAAAAAAAACATGAAAGTGAACAAAAAACGAAGTACGTGATCTATCAAGTTTTGCCATAAATATTCTAGTCTAGGAATTTTGTATAAAAAATGTTTTTTTTCCACAGATTAGAACTGCTGACCAACATAGCATTGATACCGCCCATCGCATGGTCGTATATAGAGGTTAGGACTAAGAAGGAGCAACTGGAGAAAATCGACTTGCCGTTACAAGCGTTGCAAGATATGGACATATTGGAGGCCTTTTTGTTTAGGTGACTATTATTTTTATTATATTTTGAAATAATATTAATTTTAAAAGTATTAATTGCGTATATTTTTTTTAAATACGCGATTGATCCTATAAATCAAAGTTTTATTAAATCAATAAGTTAATAATTAAATCATTTAGATAAAAGAAAAATTGATTAATATATACGTATAGTACCCGGCAATAAATAATGCACATCGATGCTTAAAATGAAACAATCGGTTAGCTTCGACTTGCGTTTTCTCCGTCGCTTAAAATAATAACAGACCGATATCTATTAAAAGCTGTTACAACGACAATAATAGTTGTCAACTTTAATGATGTGGATTTCTTTTTTTAATAATTAAATTTGACGCCTAAAAATGAAAAAAATGAAAATAAAACTAAACGAATGGACAACCTCCACCTTTTTTGAAGTTGGTTAATTAATAAAAAGAAATTGGAACTAATCGGGACCCATTATAATAATCATATTTATTTTATGTGTAAATGGATCTCGATTAATCCTGTTTTTTGTAGGCTTAACAGCTTGTTTTTTTTTGCATTGTACATAATCTCACGTACACGAGTTTTCCTCTTTTTTTTAAAGATGTAATTGTAAAACTAAAAATTTGGGGACATTACCAACTCTGTATATATATTTGGACATGAAACCGACCGTACTCTACCGTATCTGTACAAAGACTGACGAACCAGAGAGAAACGTCACATACCAACTGAGTGACCAAGACAGCGCTCTACGAAACCGAAACTGACCGACTGTTTCATTCTAAGCATCGATGTGCATTATATATTGCCGGGTACTATAATACTTTTAACATTTTAAAGACTTATTTATACACTTAGTAAATTGAAAGTCATTTTTAGAAAACATATAAATAATATTATGAACGCAGCAGGATTTGAACCCGCGCCTCTTGTTTCTCTGACCGCATGCGTGTTCTATTACCAGTGCAGTCGAAATTCTTATACCCACAATTACAACTTATTTATGTTCTAAGGGTTCAAATCTGGCTGCGTTCAAACTTTATTTTTATACGTTAACTAAAAATGTCTTTTTCAGTTATACAATAAATAAATGTATATAACATGAGGCTTGAAATTAACCGCTTGAAAGGTGAATTGACACCATTTTAAAATGCTCTATTCGGCTCTAGGGCCATTTAATAATGTATAGGCTATTACAAATATACAACTAGTTTGATATGTTGTTCATACAGCTTATATATTTATATAATAAAATGATAATTATAGATAGAAAGATAACATTCTTTATAACACACAAAAACAGAAAACTAAAAGAAATTTGAGCAGGGAAAATGTAATAATGGGGCCAGTCGTGGTGCAGTGGCACAATGTGTGAATGTAAAGCGACTGGTTGTGGGTTCGATTTCCACTCGAGGAGTCGAAATATTTAACATTTCCATTTTCTTCGCTCTGGTATTGAGGTAAAGCGCGGCGTTAAGTTCCACAACTTAACACGCAATGCCCCCAGAATGTGGCGGTGCGTGGGAAACGAAGTGTCTTAACACTAAGTTCCCTCTGCCTACCCGAATGTGTGCGGGATACAGCGTAAAGATAAAAAAACAAAATGATAATGTGCACGCGCGGTTATTTTGATGGCCGTTTGCGAACTGATTTGATTGATGATTGATAAATGCTGAATTGCAATGTACGGTTGCACTGTAAAACTTGTCCCTTCTACTGAGAAGGGAAGGTACTGATCTAGATTATATATGTGCCAAATTTCATTTAAATCAGTTCAGTAGATTAGGCGTGATGAAGTAACATACATACAGAGTTACTTTCGCATTTAGAATAGTTAGTATAACTGTTATTTTAGTCTAAACGTGGAAAGAGATGTAATTGATGTCTGAGTTATATAACGAATGTAAAATTGAGCTATACTTATTTTCCAGAGTGAACACAATAAGATGGTCGAACAAGAAACAGTTCGAGGAGATCTGGGTTGGTTTACTAGCGGCGCTAAGCGGCAACGGCACGCACTGGGCGGTCGCGGGCATCGCGCAGCTGCTGGTGGGCGTGGCCGGTGCGCACGTGCCGAGGCGGTACGCGGCGTTGAGTTACGGGTGAGTGGGGAGGTGTACACAACCAGTCGTTTACAGTCACAGGCTTGTGCCAATATCGCTATGTGCAAATATCTGATTATTATTTCTTTTCTATAGAAGCCTTCGTGGCGCAGTGCCTAAACACTGTACCCTTGGGTTCGATTCCAACTAGGGGGAAATAACTATATATTATTTTCACATCCCCGTCCTAGTAGATACAAGGTCTTACTTTGTCATAGATGAAAAAACACGGTGTTAAGTCTCGCCAATTAAGAGGCGATGTCTCGGACAGAGTGACTTGGTTTTATCTCATTTTGGTATACGAGAAAAAGCATAAAGCTGCATTTTTCTGTTTCTATATACTATTTATTATTCCTTTTATTACAGAATGCAACGGCTTAGAAACATCTTAGTCGGAACACCAGCGTACAGTATATTTGAAGATATCAACCTTGAACGGATACCGCTAATCAAAGATGGCTACCAAGGTTTTCATTTTGGACAATTTAGTACGGAGTATTTGAAATATGCAGCAGGTTGGTTAAAACTTTATTTATTTGTATATGTATAATATTAGAGTTGAATGCCAGTCGTAACTTGGGGGCACAAAGTGTGACTATACGCGACTGGTTGTGGGTTCGATTCCCATTCGAGGAGTGAAAATATTTAATAATTCCATTTTCTTCGCTCTGGCGTCAATCTTTCTTTCTATATTGGCTATCTTTCCAATATGTTGAAATTTTGTATAAAGCGGGATAAGAACCTACACTTATTTCATTATGTGATAATTTCTATACTATAGTAACGGAAAGTTTAAAAATCTATATCTTTTTGCTATTTAATAAATATCTTCTTAATACGTTCTTTCAATAATTTCCAATGACTGTTGTTAAAAAAGGTTGTTAACCCCTGTTTTATAATAATGTCCTATTTCAGATATGACAGACGAAGCGTCATACAAAGTGCGTAAAGAAGTGAAACGTAAGAGGAAAAACAAGGAAATAGACGTGAACAGTTGTTTGCAATTACTTATGGACGTTACTACAGATATGTTGGATCCTAAGGTATATCATTAAGAATATTAAAATATACATATAATATTTTTTTAGCTTCACGCTGTATTCCGCACATAACAGGGTAGGCAGAGGGAACCTAGTGTTAAGACACTCTGTTCACCATGCACTGCCAAATTCTGGAGGCATTGCTTGTTAAGTGGTGGAACTCAATGCCGCGCTTTGTCTTAAGTACCAGAGCTAAGAAATGTAAATTCAAATATAATCATTCCCAGAATGGGAATCGAACCCGCTACTGTCGTTTTACATCCATACACTGTTCCACTGAACTACGACGGCCTCAAAAGGTAATAAAAGCTTAAAGTATAATATGAAAAAAATATTTTAAATACAGTTGTTGTGGATTAGATTGCTATTTATTTAAGTTATCTCTATTTCTTCGCTTTGGTAAAGCCGGAGCGACGTTGTGTTCCGCTATCCATATGCGGGAAAAAGGGAAAAACTAGAAGCGTAAAATAAATAGTCAATAAAATGAGTACATATTAAGTACTTTTTATTTTAATATTTTTGAGTACATTTTAATATTTTAATTTTTTTTAGTTTCACGCTATACCCCACACATACTTAGTGCGAAACGGAGTGTCTTAACACTAGGTTCCCTCTACCTACTCTGCTCTGTGCGGAGTACAGCGTGAAACTAAAAAAAAACTATATTATTATAACCTAGCAAAAAAACTGTAACTGTATCTATGTAACTGTAATAATATAATACTTTCTCAATAAACCCAGTCGTCCACCGGCATAGCGGCGCGAGTGGCGCTCATAAAGCTACTAAGTAACACTTCCTGTGTAATGAACTCCCGAGCGCAGTGGAGCGCCCTGGCCAGCGCTCTGTCAGCCCCTCAGAGCCCTTTGGCGGCGGCTGCGGCGTTAAACGCTGTGGTGGGCAGTCTGCCGGTGCTTAGCCATGTTAGGGTGAGTTTAGGTTGATATTTTTCTATATATTATAGTACTAAGGGTATAGTCTGAGTAAGTGTAGTATTATAACGTAAAAGACAGTTAGAATACGTATAAAAATTTGAACGCAGTGGGATTCGAAACCGCGCCTCTTGGATACCTTGGCCTATGAGAGTGCTTGGACGGCTTACAAGACTCGTGGGTTCGAATCCCACTGGGTTCAAATTTTTATACGTTTTCTAAATGTAGCTTCACGCTATATCCCGCACACAGCCGGGTAGGCAGAGGGAACCTAGTGTTAAGACACTCCGTTCCCCACTTTCCGCCGAATTCGGAGGCTTGCGTGTTAAGTGGCGGAACTTAACGCCGCGCTTTACCTCGACACGAGAGCGAAGAAAATGGAAATATAATTTCCACTCCTCGAGTGGGAATCGAACCCACAACCAGTCGTTTACAGTCACACTCTTGTGCCACTGGGCCACGACTGGTTTTCTAAATGTATTTTTCATTTTTCTTATCTTAGTATGTGAATAACACTTTAAAAATGTTAAACCGGCGCCAATGACGTGAAAATAATTACGAGAAGTATGACGTTTTGGTGCTACTTTAACAGTTTATCTTCTAAATAAATATAATTCATACTAAATTTCTATTATTTATACTAATGTTATAAATATCTTAATCTTTCACAAATAAAATACCCCATTTGAGATAAAGTTGAGATTTAATTTCATTATTTCCAAAGATTGCCACTAACAAACAAAGTTTTACTTTTCCAGGAGCTATCGTCAATACAAGAGCGTCTAGAACGTTCCACGTCAGCGACGTCAGCGCCGGTACGTCAAGCGGCGTTGCGAGGCTGGTTACTATTATTAGCTTTACCCGCACACGGAATCGAACCGGCTACCCTCGTACCGGTTATGAGGGATCTGGGAAAGGATGGGATTAAGTGAGTATTTTGTGTTTTTGAAAGATGTTTTTCTTGTATGTTGGTTAAAGAGACTGTTGATGAATGAAATGTTAGGAGACTTTTAAACATTTTTAAAGTGTTATTCCACACTTAGGAAAATTGGAGAACGGTATTCAGGAGGCGCGTGTTCGAATCCCGGTGCATTCAAATTTTTATACGTTTTCTAAATGTCTTTTTCGAAATGTTAGGATTTTGTTTTTTTGAGTGTTTTTATATGATTGGTTTTGAGTTCGATTCTATCTTGAGAGACTTATTATTATTAAATTGCTTTCATTTCTCCGTTCAACAAGACGGACAAAATTAAATTCAAAAGTCAACTTCATCTTCATCAACACACAATGTCTCAGAGTTAGGCGGAAAGTGGAGAACGGAGTATCTGGACACTAAGTTACCAGTCACTAACTAAGTAACCAGTTATGACGAGGCCTGTCGTGGCGCAGTGGCACAAGTGTGTGACTAAAAACGACTGGTTGTGGGTTCGATTCCCACTCGAGCAGTGGAAATCCATACTTATATTATAAATGCGAAAGTCTGTGTGTTTGTCTGTCACGCTTTCACGGCTAATCTACCGGTCCGATTTGGATGAAATTTAGAATGAAAGTAGTAAAAGTGACTGGGTCTAACATAGGCTACTTATTTTTTCAAAAATCAACCTCTAAAGGGTTGAAATAGGGGATGAAAGTTTATATGAAAAATCTAAACCGCTTGACCGATTGTAACAAAATTTGGCATAAATATAGTTGATAATCTAAGCTTAAACATAGGCTACTATTTTTTTTTAAAAATGCGCCCCCGAGTGTTACAATATAACGAAATAGTCCACGCGGCGAAACCGCGAGCGGGCCGCTAGTATTTAATATTTCCATTTTGTTCGCCCTGGTGTCGAGGTAAAGCGCGGCGTTAAGTTCCGCCACTTAACACGCAATGCTTCCGAATTCGGCGGAAAGTGGGAAACGGAGTGTCTTAACACTAGGTTCCCTCTGCCTACCCTGTGTGGGATACAGCGTGCGGGATACAGCGTGAAGATAAAAAAAATAAAATAAAGTTCTCTATAGCTACACTATGCAGGTCAAAGCGTAAAGCTAAAGCTATTTTGCAACTTACCGGTGGTCGTTGTAGTGTAGTGTAACAGTGCCGGATTGTAAACGTGAATTATATAAGTAGGTTCAAATCCCATTCCAAATAATGTGTATATTTTAAATATTTATGTTTTCTTCGATCTGGTAAGACAAAGCGGAATTAAATTTTATTACTTAGCATCTTTTGTTTCATATTAAGACGGAACGCGAAGTTTGTTTTAACATTGGAAAATCATAAAGCTTCAAGGAATTTTATATATTTAATCTTACTGCTTAATTTATTCCTTATATAAAGGGCGTCGTGTCCACTGGGACAGCGTCTGACTGTAAACAATGGTTGTGGGTTCGATTCCCACTCGCAAAAATTATTATATATTATTTACATTTTTTCTCTCTAGTATCTAAGACAAAACGCGGCATTGAGTTCCGCCACAATGTCTATAATTTTGGGCAGAGTTTTCTCTCCAGTGTTGGGCATAACTTAAGCATTAACAACTAAATAATTTTCATCTAATTGTGATTTTTATCTAATTTCCCCAAGAACAAACAATGAAATGTTAATATTTAAATATTAATTGCAATTAAATATTATCGAAGCGGCGTAAATTCCGCCACTTAACACGCAATGCCTCCGAATTCGGCGGTAAGTAGGGAACGGAGTATCTTAATACTAGGTTCCCTCTGCCTGCCCTGCTGTGTGCGGGATACAGCGTGAAGCTAAAAAAAAAAAATATTGAACTCTAGGTCTCTCGGACTACCATTAAATCTAGCATTAATAATTTTAATTAATTACAGAATATCATTACACGAAATGAGTCTACATTGGGCCATTCTATTCTCTCTAGTTGAACTAGGTCATACAGAACTAGTGCATATTCCTGTGGACTTCATTATAGCCAATCCAAATCATTATTGTGCTGATTTGGTTGTTAAGGTGAGTTACGTTGGGTAGTGGGTTCGATTCCAATTTTGGGGGACCTTTTTGAGATAAATAATTGGGTGCTAAGGTTAGTGATGGCTTGTGGGTATAAAGTGTGATGGTAAATGCGACTGATTGTGGGTTCGATTCCCGTTTGAGGAATGGAAATGTTTGATATTTTCAGTGGTCTGGTGTTGAGGCAAAGTGTGTCGTTAAGTTGCGTCACTTAACACGTAACGCCTCTAGAGTTCGGTTTTAAATGAGGAACTGAGTGTCTTAACACTAGGTTCTCCCTGTCTAACCTGCTGTGTGTGTTGGCATGGAATTTGACTAAAAACTTATAATTCTAAAATAAAAGTAGCCTTATATACTTCTTATTATATCGGCTATCTGCCAGTCGAAGCCTTGTCAAAATCAGTAGAGTCGTTCCAGAAATTAGCCAGAACAAACAGGCAATTAGACAAAAATTGTGAAATATATTATTTTGGTGTATACACCGTGTATACTCATTGTGCATTTAGTAAAAAGTAGTTATTTTAGTATTACAAACATACACTACAATTTTATTTATTTTTATATATAAATATTGTTAATATTAATAACTTTTTTATAATTTATCAGGGTATCACTTCAATTTTACGTCAACAAGTGCTGCCAAAGGAATTAAAAAATAATATAATAGAGAAGTTATTAGACAATATGAAGAAATATTCAGAAGATCACGCCGTACAGATATTGATGGTTCATATGTTTTCAGGTAATTTTTTTTTATATTTTACATATCAGTTTTAATCGTAATTAACAGTTGAATATTAATAATTGATCGTGCGAAAATCAGAATTAACAATTATTACAATTAGAATTAACATTTATTACAATTAACAATATAAACATTGTTACTTGTAGTGTAAAAAATACTTTTCAGCTAATTGTGGTTTTTATGTGATTTACCCACAAACAATACATTGTTATTATTTAATTGTTAATTACAATAAAATGTTACCCAACATTATAGGGTAGTTAGAGTTTTGAGTGTTAAGACACTCCGTTCTCTAGTTCTTCCTTGAATTCGGGGCATTGTGTGTTGAGTGGTGGTACTCAACTCTACGCCTCTAGTCCCACCATTTAACACACAATGCCCCGAAACCTGCCTTGCGGTAAGACAGTACCAGAGTGAAGAAAATATTAAATATCTCATTTCTCGAGTAGGAATCGAACCAACAACCAGTTGTGTTACAGTCATACTTTGTATCTAAAAACCACGACTGGCCTCAATTTTTAATTGTAGAGTAAAAATTAACAACTAATTATTTTTCAGCTAATAGGGACTTTTATGAGATTTCCCCACAAACATATAGTGAATTACTTTTAAACATTTTTAAATTGAAAAAGACATTTAAAGAAAACGTATAAAAATTTGAACGCAGCGGGATTCGAACCCGCGCCTCCTGAATACCGTTCAGGCGCTCTCACCACTGAGCCATGCGTTCTACTAGCCGCTGCGTCGAAATTCTTATACGTTTTCTTTAAATGTCTTTTTCATATAGTAAATTGTTAATTGCAATTAAATTTTGTTCAACATTAGCGTGTTCACAATGTGACATTTCAATTTCGTTGTTTGCTTCTGGGCTACTATAATAATATTATTTATTAATAATATTATTTATTAAGTTATTAATTTACAGCTGACAGCAAATTAATAAGTCCAAAACTCCAAACTGACGTTTCCAACATGGATCCCGATATACTAATGAATTCGATGGAACGAATAACTTTACTATACAAAGTGTTGAAAATGTGCAAAAATAAAACAAATAAACGCATAATAACTTGTGCGTTGAAATATTTCCTAAGAGAAACTCTACCGCCGGCCGCGACTCTAAGCCGAGTGGTTATCGAGTATTTGGAAATATGTAAAGAGAGCGAGAGGAAAGATATGGTGATGCTGTGCGATAGAGCGAGATGGATAGAGAATTCGGTGTTCAACGCGGATATTGTTTTTGAGGTGAGTAATAATTTTATTATCTAAATAATAAAAATTCTAATACCCAAGTATTAGAAGTGTAATTTTAAACATATATGGAGATATGTAAGAGAGAGTGAGAAGCAGGATATGGTGATGCTGTGTGATAGAGCGAGATGGATAGAGAATTCTGTGTTCAACGCGGATATTGTTTTTGAAATTAGTACTAGAAATTTACAAATTTTAGATGTTAGTTAAGATTAAAGTTAGTTATGTATTTAAATATTAATATGTAACATGTTTTACATGTCATACGTGTATACATTATATATGGTTTGACTGAAAAGGCGATTGGTTGTGGGTTCGATTTTCACTGGGAGGAATGATTATATTAATATTATTTTCATTTTCGGTATAAGGCAAAGGTTTGAGTACTGCTACTTGGCATGCAATATCTCGATTTCGGGTGGAAAGTAGAGAACAAAGTGTCTTGACACTGAATTTTCTCTGATTTGCGGGATATAGCGTAAAAATAAAAATAATTGTAGCATTTTCAAAAATCACAATTTTAAAAAACTACATGGTGAGAATATATGTTATTTTTTCAGGTGTTCCAAACATCAGTGTCTCAAGATCAACTGCCAGTACTGAGCGGATGGATTTTCGAAGCCCTCTGCCATCTATTAAATGAAAAAGTTTCATCAAAATTGTTACCATACTGCCTTCTAACATTACTAATTTCAGCCAGTTCAAATCTACACATACGTTCATTAAACGCTCTCTCAAATCACATATTAAGACTTGGTTTTCACAAGACCCCGGAAAATACGCAAAAATGGGGGATTTTTGAAGATTTTGCAGCAAACTGGGGAAACAAAATGTCGTTTTCTGATCGAAGATTGTTATGTATTGTAGCGTTGCATTCTAATTTTAGTTCAAATCAATTGGAGAGATTGAAAGAGCTGTGCGATGCGAATGAATGTTTGAACGATTTGAAACAGTGCTTGTTGGATGTTTAGTGAATGAATGAATGGATGAATGAGTTTTAATGTGATTTAAAGTTGAATGAATTGAATTGAATGAAACCTGAATAACTTGTTAGCAATTTAGGATTTTCATATTAAAATATTATGAAATAAAATAAAATGGCGACGTTTTTTTCTTACATCTACAGATTAAACATATTTATTTTATAAAAAAATAACTCGATCGAAAATCTATTGAGATGTTGAAAAAGTGGAACGAAGCAAATGAATGTGCTTTTTAGATGTGTAGTGGCTTAATTGAAATTAATATTAGTTATGAAAAATTTAATTGAGATTAGTGCATTAATGTATGACTAATTAGCGGCCCGCTCGCGGCTTCGCCGCGTGAACTACACAACTGTTTCGTTATATTGCAATCCTCGGGGGAGGATTTTTAAAAAATAAAGTAGCCTATGTTTAATCTTTTATTATCAACTATATTTATGCCAAAATTCAATACAATCGGTCAAGCGGTTTAGATTTTTCATATAAAGTTTCATCCCCTTTTTCAACCCTTTAAAGGTTGATTTTTGAAAAAATAAGTAGCCTATGTTAGACCCAGCATCTTTTACTACTTTCATTCTAAATTTCATCCAAATCGGACCGGTAGATTAGCCGTGAAAGCATGACAGACAAACACACAGACTTTCGCATTTATAATATAAGTATGGATTAATTAGATTATCTCATTATAATATTTTAAAACAAATGTCAACTGTTTTTCGGACTTGTAATATTTTTGTATATCCATATAAAAAAGAATTACTGTTTAAGTTAATTTGAATATTACTTCACATGAATGGAAAGATTGAAAGAGCTGTGCAAAATTAATAAAATCGAGAACTAGAAAACGGAGTGTTTTAACACTAGGTTCCATCTTTGCCCAATCTGCTGCGTGTGAGATATTCATAAAGATAATATACTGAAGTATAAAGTTAAAGTGAATGAATGAACGACATTACCAAATTGCTTATACCAATTAATTATAATTGAAAAAAATAAAATTATTTAATTATATTTATATAAAGTTATTGATATTGAAAAGCTGTATCAAAGTACTTTATACATGTATGTATAGCCTATTTAACTGTAATGCTTAAACAGTTTTCAAGAGGTGTGGGTTCGATTCCTGCTACGTCCAAATTGTAGGCAGCTAGGTAGAAAGGGAGAGAGAGAGAGAGCTCGGAGAGTAGAAAACGTTAATTAACATATTAAAAGGGTTCTTTAAGCCTTAATATTAATAATTCAATTCACCTTAATAATTCCTTAATATTTAATCTATGGGCATGCCCACTATCCTAATTGCTTGTGACGTCATATTTTTTGCTCTTGACACAATTTCACTGATTTATGCCGTATTTTAGTATCACCTTAATAAAAAAAATTGGTGCAAGTTTCTCTATTGTAATTACCTCCATATTGAAACTCATTGTGACCCACAGTTGGGCAAAATTTAATTGCAGTTAACAATTGATCATTTTGTTTGTGCGAAAATCATAATTAATCTATTAGCAATTGTGATGTAAACTTAAAAACTGATCAATTTTCAGCTAATTGTGATTTTTATGTGATTTCCCCACATACAAATTACTAATTATTATTGTTTAAATTATTAATTGCAATTAAATTTTGTTTCTTCTCTATGCAGTGCAATGAACATTTTCATACATGGATCGCTAAGTATTTTCTCTGATTATGTATATTTTTATTTGATAATTTAAAATTAATAAGAAAAAAATGAAAAGCCATTCCATGTAATGAAAACTTTTAAAATTAAATTAAGCGTTCAGTTAAATTTTGAACTAACTGAACAATTTAAATGTAAACATTGTTTTTAAAAAATTGTATTAATTTAATATTTTGTAAATGTTCTTCCCTATTTAATTGAAAAAGTCAATTTTAAGTTCTACATAGTAATTTGTTAAGTTACATTTGTTGAAGCAATATTATTTATATTAGACTTACAAGTTGGTTGTGTATTCAAACCCCAGTTAGAATTTAAAAGTGCTTTTGTTACATAAACAACGTTCAAATATCTCTTGTTTTCACCTAATCCTTATAAACGTATCGCTCTTCTAATAAAATTACGTTTAGAAGAAATTCTTAAAAAATTCAAATTCAACCTTAATATAATGTATTCCCAATCATTGTAATAGAGTCTTATAACATTTGTGAATGTTAGAATATTATAAAAAAATATATTACAGATAGTGGCCAGTCGTGGCCCAGTGGCACAAGCGTGTGACTGTAAACGACTGGTTGTGGGTTCGATTCCCACTCGAGGAGTGGAAATATTTAATATTTCCATTTTCTTCGCTCTGGTGTCGAGGTAAAGCGCGGCGTTAAGTTCCGCCACTTAACACGCAATGCCTCCGAATTCGGCGGAAAGTGGGGAACGGAGTGTCTTAACACTAGGTTCCCTCTGCCTACCCTGCTGTGTGCGGGATATAGCGTGAAGCTATATATTTATATATATTACAGATATTCTTCTGTTAATGCATCTACCTTTTTATCTGTTAATAAATCTGTGTAATAATTGCAAATAGTTAACTATATATTGGTTCATTTTCTTTATTCTTAATATGATCTTTTGTTTTCGCGATTACTACACATTTTGAAATGAAACTATTTTTAACCGGATTAATCGCGTATATTTTTGGTATTCGAATTCGTATATATTTTTTGGGTTTCTAAAAATGTATTTTCGAATACTAAAAATATACGCGATTAATCCGGTTAAAAATAGTTTCATTTCTATTTTCTTCTTTTAATTTTTGTATGTAATCTACTTTTTTCATTTCGTGTTTTTTAATAATTAAATTGTTATAATATTTTAAACATATAGGCATAAACCATTGTAGGCATAATTGTGGCCAGTCGTGACTCAGTGGCATAAGCGTGTGACTGTAAACGACTGGTTTTGGGTTCGGTTCCCACTCGAGGAGTGGAAATTATATTTCCATTTTCTTCGCTTTGGTGTCGAGGTAAAACACGGCGTTAAGTTCCGCCACTTGACACGCAAGCATCCGAATTCGGCGGTGTGTGGGGAACGGAGTGTCTTAACACTAGGTTCCCTCTGTCTGCCCTGCTGTGTGCGGGATATAGCGTGAAGCTATTTAATTTATAGACCATCTATAACAATAAATTTTGCTTACCTATGATTTAAAAAAAAAAACAATTAATTATTTTAATTTTTTTATACATGATTGTTGTATTCAGTTTATTTCAGAATATAAATTAAAAAATTGTAATATATCAATGATCAATGAATATTTTAAATAATGTCAAATTTAAAAACCATACAGATAATAAAATCATAACACCACAGGTTATAAAAACTGTAAATGTAGAATAGAATTGAAATTGAATATATTTTCAATACTTAATAATTGTAGTACAAAATAATTGTAATTAAGAGGCCTTTGCCGTTCATGAGCTGTAGCTGTTAGAAGTGCTTGGAGTTTAATGACGTAGGTCGTAGGTTCGATTTTTTTCTTTATTTAATATGGAAAAAAATGAAAATGTATGTATATAATGTCGTTTTGCGTACAATATTGCGAAAAAGCAGTTTTAAATACTAATATTATATTTTTTATAATTTTATAAGAAGAATTTCATAGGCTGTCGTGGTGCAGTGGGGCAGCGTCTGACTGTAAACGTGATTGTTGTGGGTTCGATTCCCACTCGAGGCAATGATAATAATTAAATTTTTATTTCTGTGTTCTGGTACCAAAGACAAAACAATGTGTTGATTTTGGTTTCATATTTTTTATTTGACTAATTTAAATAGTGTAAGCAAATCTGCGCTTAAAATATGATAGTTTCAAAAATAAGTTGTAAATATAAGCGTATCTAAATTTCGCCGCAGCCGGCAGTAATGCATGGTATAGCAGTCAGAGTGTTTGGACGGTTTTCAAGAGACGCGGGTTCAAATCCTGCTGCGTTCAATTTCTTATACGGTTTTTTTAAAAATGTCTATGTTCTAAGTGTGTGAATAACACTTTAAAATGTTAAAAAATCTATAATTTTAATATAGTACTTTTTTATGCGATATTTACAAACTGTAGCCAGTGTGGCCAGTCGTGGCCCAGTGGCACAAGAGTGTGACTGTAAACGACTGGTTGTGGGTTCGATTCCCACTCGAGGAGTGGAAATTATATTTCCATTTTCTTCGCTCTGGTGTCGAGGTAAAGCGCGGCGTTGAGTTCCGCCACTTAACACGCAAGCCTCCGAATTCGGCGGAAAGTGGGGGACGGAGTGTCTTAACACTAGGTTCCCTCTGCCTACCCTGCTGTGTGCGGGATATAGCGTGAAGCTATTTATTTTTTAATTTTTTTACAAACTGTTCTTTCGTGGTATTGCAAGCAGTGACGATTTGGTTATATATAAAATGTATTTATTTTTGTTTGTGTAAACAAAAATGCTATATTTAATAGAAAAAAAGACAAAAAATTATAATCGAATATTTTTTTCGAGTTATCGATTTCTTTTTAGTATATAGTAAATAATCGATTAATTATTTAATTGTGAACTGTATTTAAATATTTTTATGGTAAACACTTGTTTATATTATTATTTACTTTTTGTATTTGATTTTTATTTATTTCTCTATAATATTTGATATAGTACGCGCATTTTAACTTGAAAGCTCAAAATCTAGGTAAAATAAGTGTCCCAGAATCGACTTTTAGGCAGTGATTGGTTATAAGAGGCGGAGAGTGGAGGAATGGACGAGAGATAAATACTAGTGACTCTATTACGCGGAGTGTAGTGTCTCAGTCATTCTGCACTCGACAACTCTCATTGGCTGGTTGACCGTAGTGTTGCAAAATTTTATTGTAAATAACAATTAGATATTGACAATTGATTGTTTATGAGAAAATCACAATTAACAATTATTTCATTGCTAATTGTAGTGTAATTTTTATGTGATTTCCCCACAAACAAATAATGTTTAAAGTTTTTAACAATAAGAATTGTTCATATTTAACTGTTAATTGCGATTAGTGGCCAGCCGTGGCGCAGTGGAAATATTTAATATTTCCATTTTATTCGCTCTGGTGTCGAGGCAAAGTGCGGTGTTAAGTTCAGCCACTTGAGACACAATGCCTGCTATTAGTTTTTGTCCAACATTGGTTGATTGTAGCAAAGTGAAATATAAGAAAGCGTAGAAATGCGTGTACTATAATAATATATTTTTTCTAATTAAAGTTAAGTAATAAATGCTATATTATTAATGAGCTTAATATAAATTAGTGATCTCTTAACGTTAGTACTAAATATGTAAGCGTTATGTTGTTTTTTTATTTAACTATTTACTTTCACCCGACTCTGTCTATTTTTCAAGTAAAATAAAATATGTATAAATTATTTGTTTTATTTATTGGTCAGAGAGAGAGAGAGAGAGATTCTCTCTGACTACCCCGTAAGGGATACAGTGTGAAGCTAAAAAAATATTGTTGTGTAAGTATTTGATTGTAAACGCAATGAAATGGTTGTGAGTTCGATTCCCACACGAGGAATGGAAGTATTTAATCTGGCCTCGGGGCAAAGCGCGGCAACGGAACGGAGTGTCACAACACTAGATTTTCTCTGCTCTGCTGTGTGTGGCATACAGCGTATAGTTAAAGTAAAGAAAAGAGAATGTTAAAGCTGTAATAGCTTATCAGAGATTCTTTTAAGTCTTCGAGGGTTTTAATTTTTTTTAATCAAATATAAGGTTTTAATTTTTTTCATTGAAACTGGTAAGGACTTAATTTTAAGATTTTTCACCCGATTTCGAGATATAGTGTGTTGAGTGTCGTAACTCAACGCTGCACTTCGTCTTGTTCATCTGAGGGCCAAAATGAATACAATTAAATCATTTAATTTGTTAAATTTAATCGTTAAAATAAGTATCCATACTAATAAATGCGAAAGTCCGTGTGTTTGTCTGTCACGTTTTCACGGCTAATCTACTGGTCCGATTTGGATGAAATTTGGAATGAAAATAGTAAATACCACTGGGTCTAACATAGGATACTTATTTTTCAAAAGTCAACCTCGAAAGGGTTGAAATAGGGGATGAAAATTAATATGCAAAATCTAAACCGCCTGACCGATTGTAATGAATTAATAGTTGATAATATCCAAGGTACTAAACATAAGCTACTTTATTTTTCAAAAATCCACCCCCGAAGGTTGCAATATAACAAAACAAATAGGCAGTCCACTAGTAGCAACAGCAGGCAGGCTAGTAGTAAATAATTATAATAGGTTAACTCGCTTAGGTAATTTAAAACGTCATTTTAGTTTTGTGTAGCATGTTATTTAAGAATTGTAATAAAATTATTTTAAGAAAAAAGGATACGAGACCGTGTGTTTATAGTGTTTAAGTATTTAAATAAACAAAAAACATTAATTCATTCTGTCATTCCATTATTTTTTTAATAATATATTTGTCATTACAATGAGAAAAACATTTAAAGATAACACAATGATTTTTACATATCTTGTCTTTTATCACAGATTGAAATTGCAGTTGTATATATTTTGATATGCATGTTACGTAATAGTTTAAACTAGTTGTCGCCCGCGACTTCGTTTGCGTGGACTTTATGTTATTTCCATAGTATTTCCAGATCTTCCTTCCGTTATCTTAAATATAAAAGTTATACTTATAAAAGTCTGTTTTTTTATAGTTCTTTTCTTGTACCTTTTTTCTTTTGCAGCTCTATGCTTTTTACCGCACAGCGGAGTATTCAGAGAGGACCTAGTGACACTGTCTTTCATAGTCCATGCCGCGTTCTGACTTTGGTACCAGAGCGTAGAAATTGAAATTTAAATATAATCATTTCCCGAGTGGGAATCGAACCCGCGACCATCGTTTTACAGTCAGACGCTGTCCCACTGCTCCTCGTGGGCTCCTTACACTTCCTGTAGGTATTTTGAGAAATTTTCTAATTATTTATAGAACAAACTTTGCTTAGGAGAAATTTGTAATAAATATCTCTACAGAGATGCTTACAACAAAAATATACTGGTAATAAGCGTGTAAGAGTTAGAGTGCTTGGATGCCTGCCAAGAAGCGCGAGTTCGATTCCCGCTGCGTTTACATTTTGATACGTTTCCTACAATATTTTTTCAAATCTTCTAGCCTTACATTCCTCAACATATGTATGTGCAAAATTTTATTCTTCTATACATATCTAGTTGTAATACACTCTGGTGACAAATTGTATAATTTAGATTGCGGCGTTAATTTCTGATTCTTAGCACGTAGTGTCGTGGATTCGGGCAGAAAGTAAAGAACAAAGTGTTGATAACAGGTTATTTTTGACTATCCATCCATACTTATTTTATGATTGCGAATGTCTGTGTGTTTGTCTGTCACGCTTTCACGGCCAATCTACTGATCCGATTTGGCTGAAATTTAGAATGAAAGTAGTAAAAATGACTGGGTCTAACATAGGCTACTTAGTTTTACAAAAATCAAGCTCTAAAGGGTTGAAATAGGGGATGAAAGTTTATATGAAAAATCTACACCGCTTGACCGATTGTAACAAATTTTGGCATATGTATAGGTGATCGTCCAAGGTTAGACATAGGCAACTTTATTTTTCAAAAATTCACCACCGAGGGTTGCAATATACCGAAACAGCAACGTAAATCACGCGGCGAAGCCGCGAGCGGGCCGCTAGTCATATATGGGAAAAGTGAAGCACGGTGGTTTCGTCTGTGCCTAATTATTGGTCAGTGAGTAACGGAACAGTTAATATACAGGTATATAATTAATATAAACCTATTAATGATGACTGATAAGATAATGGTAATCCTTGTAATATCGTGTAATATAATAACATTCTGTATAGAAGGTAGTGCAATACATTTTGTAGCTTCACGCTGTATCCCGCACACCTAGTGTTAAGACACTCTGTTCCCCACTTTCCGCCGTATTTGAGGGCATTGTGTGTTATGTGGCGGAACTTAACGCCGCGACTTTGCCTCGATGACAAGCGAAGTAAATAAAATATCAAACGTTTCAGTTTCTCGAGTGGCAATCGAACCCACAACCAGTTACCTTTACAGTCACACTTTGTGCCCTTGCGCCACGACTCAAATCTAGAAAGAAAATATAAGAATAATTTGTGTTATATCATATTTCTCCTTGTAGCAAGGCAGTCAGGGAGAACCTAGTGTCAACACATTCCGTTTTCAGTTTCTGCCGGAAGATATTGGCGTAACTGAACACCGCCTAGGTACTAGAATGGAGAAATGGATTTTTTTTTAGCTTCACGCTGTATCCCGCATACAGCAGGGTAGACAGGCAGAGGGAACCTAAATTCGGAGGCATTGTGTATTAAGTGGCGGAACTTAACGCCGCGCTTTACCTAAGCACCAGAGCGAAGGAATTGGAAATATTAAATATTTGCACTCCTCGAGAATCGAACCTACAACCAGTCGTTTACAGCCACATGCTTGTGCAACTGCGCCACGACTGGCCCCAAATGGAAATGATTACAAATATAATACAATTTAAAACATTTATTAATAATTGTTTGTTGAAAAGAGAGAATAGTACAAATGATTCATTGATAATCCATATCTTATATTATTAGTATTGATAACAGCTACGTTATATTAGCACAATGCTAAATATATGAAGGTATGTAGAAATTACAAGGAACGCTAGAAGTGACTAATATTATAAAAATGCATTAAGTTAGACATTGTTAGAAAACGTATTAGAATTTGAAAGCAGATGGTTGCTCAAGAAAGCCCCTGGTGTAAGAAAATCTTACCGTCGAAAGCTGTATCTTGCCGTTAGATAATTTGTACATGTGTCCGAATCCAATTACTTTTACTATTAATTGACGTACTTGTCAGGAAGATTGGAGTAGTAAGAAAGTAATGGTAGAAAAGAAAGTACCGCTATCCTTTTAGTCACTTTTTTAAATTATTTTGTTTATTATCACCCTTTTCTCACAGATTATGGTGTAAAAATTATAAATTAAGTGGAAAGTGGAGAACAAAGTGTCATGACACTAAGAACTTTGTGTCTGTTATGCGGGATACGGTAAAACGCGGAAAAAAGTATTTTTTTATGTATTGTAAATATTTTAAACGATTGAATGTTAATTGATATTAAAAATTCATAGAGTATAAACGACAAGAAAGAGAGATGCCGTTACCATTTTTTTCAGCTACACATACGTTCATTGTGAAATAAAAATTCTGGAACTATTAAAACTATCTGAAGGGAGCCCTTAAGCTCTTTCTATAATGCGCTGAATATATAAATTGCTAAAGAATTTCTTCTCATTGTAGCAGTATTTCAAGATAGTAGTAATTGCACCTAAGACAAGGCACGGTGTTGAGTTCCGCCACTTACCACACAATGTCTAGATTTTGGGTGAAAAGTGAACGGAGAACGTAGTGTCTTAAAACTAAATTCTTTCCGACTACCCTCCTATGCTGGAAAAAGCCTACACCTTTCTCGGAGGACCTGTACCTGTACCCACATTAACGAAGCAAAGCTAGAAAAACGTACCAGTTAATTATTATTACACCAACAGACGATATAAGATAACGTTATCAATAATTATTGATGAAATTATTACCTTATCAGTTAGCGTTTCGCGATGGCGGCTACACGTCGCGCATACATCTTCGGTGTATTTGTATCTAGTGTACTGTCTGTAATCTTCATAATAGTCGCCGTTTCTAGTGATAGTTGGGTTAGTATGATTTTATGTAAGTCAGTGTTTAAGTGGGAGAGAACGATCTCTCCACTTTCCGTGTGTTAAAGAGAGATTTTGTATTGAGTGGAGGAACTCAAAGCCGTGAATGTATAACAAACCGCGTGCTATACTCCGTTCTTTGCTGGTCGGTCGAATTCAAGATATTGCATGTTAAATGGCGGAATTAACGCCGCGCTTTGCTTTACAAAAAGGTGGAAGTGAAATTAAATTAGATATAAGCATACCTTAGAGTGGGATCGAACCCACGATCCTAATGCACATTAGGGTCATGGGTTCGATCTCGATCGTGCAGACTAATATTATTCGATTGAGATACCACGGCAATAAGAAAGAAATAAGGAAAAGGTATTAAGTGAATCATGGCAATATCATGAAGTGATGTATTGAGTTAAGGAAATACTTATACGAGTAAATGTGGCCACCGTGGTGTGTGAGATATCTACTGACTACAGTCAGTAGATAGATAAGTAAACGTGATTTCTACTCGGAGTATGTTTATATTTGCGTTAATATCATTTTTAAGTTCGACGTGACATTCAGTTACGCTACTTAATATGCCATAGGATTCTTGAGTCTTGACATTAGTTTCCCTCTGACTACCTTACTATGCGGGAAAAGAACGTAAAGCTGCAATATTTATTGACTAAATATTTATTGAGGGGCCCGTCGTGGCGCAGTGGCACGAACGTGTGACCGTAAAACGACTGATTGTGGGTTCGATTCTGATTTAATATTTCTATTTTTCTTCGCTCTGGTATCAGAGGCAAAGCGCGGCGTTAAGTTCCGCCACTTAGCACACAATGCCTCCGAATTCGGCGGAAAGTGGGGAACGGAGTGTCTTAACACTAGTTTCTCTCTGCCTACCCTGCTGTGTGCGGGGTACAGCGTGAAACGAAAAAAAAAATGTTTTGAAAAAACAAAACAAAATTGAAATTTTGATGTGATTTATTAGAGCAGTTCGCAGTTATTTCCCGTAAGCGATAAAGTCAAATTTTAATAATCATTCACAGGGAGTAACCCCTGTTAAGTGTTCAGATATCAGATAGCATAAGTATTATGTAGGCTGTAAATCTTAGTCATAGACTCAGTGGGATAGTATCGGACTTTATAGTGATTACTACATACAACCAAACGAGATTATTCACGTTTGGTTATGGATTCGATTACCGCTCGGAGCAACGATTGTAATTTAATAGCTTTCATTGCGTGCGTGGGGTTCGGTAAACAATAGGACGTGGCCCCTTCGTACCCCTTTAACTGCTTTCTTTAACATGTTATATTTAAATAGAGGCTAATATTTCTTATTCCGTTATATTTAAATAAAGTCAATATGATAGTTCTTTCTAATATATGGTTTTCGTTAAGTTAAGACTTAGATACAATAACTTCAAGGCACCTTAATGTAGATCACATGGCTTGGCGGCCAGTTTCCAGACCACATGGACAGTTTCCAACAGTTGGGGATTCAAAGCCCGAAGTGTTTAATTTTTATAACTTTTTGAAAATATTTTTCAATTTCCTTTTCTAACAGTTTAAAAAATGTTAAAATAGTTAATTGTAAATAAATATGTTTGACAATTAAGCATTATATATGGAAAAGTACTAAAAATGTTAATTTTAAACGATTCTGACAAGTTAATTATTTTAAAATAGCAATAGTAATAAGAAAGATAAACTGTTATTAAAAGTAATCGTAAATTAATTGTTTTTTCCTCATAGCAGAGTAATTAGAGTTTTTTAGAGACCTTAGGACGTCTTACTCCGTTCTCTACTTTCTGCCTGAATCAAAAGAACTCAATGCGATTTTTGGTAGTTACCAGAGAGAAGAAATAAAAATAATTTAGATGTATTCATATCCCCGAGTGGAAACCGATCTGACAGTCATCGACTTCACAGACAAATACTGTCAAACTGGACCACTACGGCATACAATAATTTAATTGTCTACATTTTAAGAATTAGCGCCAGTCGTGGCGCAATGGCAGGAACATGTGACTGAAAACGACTGGTTGTGGGTTCGATTCCCACACGAGTGGAAATATTTAATATTTCCATTTCTTTTGCTCTGGTATCAGAGGTAAAGCGTGGCGTTAAGTTCCGCCACTTAACACACAATGCCTCCAAATTTAGCGGAAAGTGGGGAACGGAGTGTCATAACACTAGGTTCCCTCTGTTCCCTAACCTGCTGTGTGCGGGATACAGCGTGAAGCTAAAAAAAGACAAAAAAAATGTGAAAGAAGTTTAATAAAACTTCTCGGTGGAGTAGGACAGCGTCTGACTATAAACGCGACGGTTGTGGGTTCGAATCCCATTTGGAAAAATGATTAAATTAAAACTTGTATTTCTTCGTTCTGGTACCTAAGACAAAGCGTGGCGTTGAGTTCCGCCACTTAACACGCAATCTCTCTATTTCAGCTGGAAAGTGGAGAACGGAGTGTCTTGACACTAAGTCCCCTCTAAAAGGAAGGCCTATTTTTTTTCTTTTTTATATAAAAAACCATTCTCATATAACGATTTAGAAGTAATATCTGCTTACACGATACAAACGATAGCGTAAGTTAGATTTGTTTTATTGCCTTTTTGTGTTTTGGAGCGAGTAATACACAAAAGTTAACATTCTTTTGTACTGTAATAGATAAACTATTGCCTATTGCGATATTACGGAAATGGAATATAGAAATTGAATGATCCTTTTGAAATGAATCAATTTTTTGTATAAGCTATATAATTTTTTTAGCTTTACGCTGTATCCCGTACATATCAAGGTAGACGTAGGGAATCTATTGTTATGACCCTCCGTTTCTCATTTAATTTTTTTTACATAATATTGCGCCTTAATTTTTTTTAAAACTTTTATAAAAGCTCCCTTTTTTTAGGGAGCTTTTATAAAAGTTTTAGTTACTTAATATAACAAAAAATATTATATTGAATTATATGCCAAATAAGCCTTACATAATTTTAGAAAGATCTGTTCAAACTACTGGACTGAATTTTACGAAGCATAGCACACCACCGGAAGAAAACTGGCTTTCCAATAGGAATAATCACATCGAAATTAATCCATCCGTTTAAGTGATACGATGCCACAGATAAACAAATACGGCGGAACTGCTTACAGGCATCGAAGTATAACTAACAACATCTCTTTTAGCTTCACGCTGTATCCCGCACACAGCAGGGTAGGCAGAGGGAACCTAGTATTAAGACACTAAGTTCCCCACTTTCCGCCGAATTCGGAGGCTTTGCTTGTTAAGTGGTGGGACTTAACGCCGCGCTTTATCTCGACACCAGAGCGAATAAAATGGAAATATAATTTCCACTCCTCAAGTGGAAATCGAACCCACAACCTGTCGCTTAGAGTCACACGCTTGTGCCACTGCGCCACGACTGGCAACGAGAGATATTATGATATCTGTAAATCATTTAGTACTGCAACATTGCTCTATACCAAAATTCCCCTAATCCTTATCACTCGTTAACGGCTTACATTAATTCCTAAATGCAATAAAACAATATTATCAAATTGCATTGATGTGTGCGTTCAATTTCTGTTTATATAGAATATTTTTAAATGAAACCATTGTGGTGCAGTGGGATAGCGTTTGACTGTAAACGCGATGCTTATGGGTTCGATTCCCAGTCGCGGGAGAGATTATACTTTTTTTTTTATTTCTTCGCTCTGGTACCAAACGGACGAAGAAAGAAAGGACGGCGTTGAGTTCAACCACTCTACATGCAATGTTTCGATTTTCGGCGGAGACTGGAAGGCGGAGTGTCTTGACACTAGAGTCCATCTGACTATCCCCCTATCCTGGAAGAAGCGTGCTTTTTATAATTTTATATATCCATGCATACAGATACATATTTATACGTTTATTCCAGCGTAGCACCGTAGTGAGAAAGAAACCTAGTGTTAAGTCACTCCGTTCTTAATTTTCTACCGCAACTAATGATGCTTGTTAAGTGGCAGAACACTGTGCAGCTTCTTAAGTTCATAATTAAAAAAAATATATAATTTCAAACAGGAATGACATGTACACAGTCAGAAGCACCATTATATCATTTAGAATTAAGGATGAATGACAAATATTTTTTTTTACAAAATACATATACTAAAAACGTACGCTTTGAGGGCTTTGAGGCGCAGTATGACAGCATCTGACAGAAAATCGCGACTAGTTGTGGGTTCTCTCTGAGGGTAATGAATATTTTTAAATTATTTTCATTTAACCATCCCGATACAACAAAGCGTGGCATTCCGCCATTTAACACGCAATATTTTAATTTTGGGTTCAAGTTTGAAAACGGAGAATTTTGCCACTACTCTTTCTTTAGCTATGTGAAAGAAGCGTGAAGCATGAGATAAAAAATTGAGTGTCTTTACACTCGCATGAGTGTAAAGACACTCCATTTTTTAAAATATATCGAAAAAGGTGTGAAATGGAAAATAAAATATAATAATTATTATTTTTCAGGTAATATCTACAGTAGACACAAGCGGTCCGCAACCAAGTAATGTGCGCTACGGTTTGTTCGGAGGAGAATTTGCTCAATACATTTTTACTACACCCTCCTATAGTACATTATATAGTAAGTCTTATAATTTAAGTATATCTTGATTCAATCATAGTATACAGTGGGACTAACGCAATGGTTGTGGGTTCGATTTCGATAATAATTATCGAGGATCGGTATCGGATTAATAATTATCGAGGTAATAATTGTATTTTATTTTTTTTTAGCTTCACGCTGTATCCCGCACACAGCAGGGTAGGCAGATGGAACCTAGTGTTAACACACTCCGTTCCCCACTTTCCGCCGAATTCGGAGTGGCGGTTAAGTGGCGGAACTTAACGCCGCGCTTTACCTCGGCACCAGAGCGAAGAAAATGGAAATATTAAATATTTCCACTCCTCGAGTGGGAATCGAACCCACAACCAGTCGTTTACAGTCACACGCTTGTGCCACTGCGCCACGACTGGCCACAATTATTGTACTGGTATTTTAATTACATTTATTATATATAGGTAGGCATTACCAAACTTAGTGTCGGGAATCCGTCCATCACTTTTCGCCTGAAATCGAGACACTGTACTTTATGTGGTGGAACTAAACGCGCGCTCAATCTATTTTTGGTATAATCTTCCTTCTGGGTAGGAATCGAACCCACTTCGAGTTTACAGTAAGAGGCTATTCCACTGCGTCACCAATGGCTTCAATACATAATTTAATTGTTCACAGAATATATCTATATTAGTAAACCAATGGGGTGCTATAGCATACAGTTAATTCTGCTTATTTTTTTTATTAGCTTCACGCTGTATCCCGCATACAGCAGGTTAGCCAGAGGGTACCTAGTGTTAAGACACTCCTTTCTCCACTTTCCGCCGAATTCTGAGACATTGGAAAATGGAAATATTAAATTTCGCCTCTTTGAGTGGGAATCAAACACAACCAGTCGCCTTATAGTCACATTTAGTGTTTCTGTTCCGTCTTCTGTTTATGGTGAATATAATTTAAATATAATAATTTACCCGAGTGGTAACCGAACCCACAACGATCTATACAGTTAAAAACTACCCCACTGCGCCATGAAAGCTTTGCAAGAATATAATATAATTACATAAGGCGTATATTAAATTACTAAGTAAATATTCCGGGTCTATTCGCAATCCTGACCTGTCTGTCGGTGACTTATTACCCTGGAGTTACAACTTCGAACAAGATTTTGATGTCACGTTTGGCTTGATAAGGGATTGAGAGGTTGCGTTAATAATAATTATATTATGGTTTATTATTTGTATATAGTATAATATGTATATATTATAATATGTATATAGTATATTGTATGTATATATGAGGCTATCTATACTAAAGTTATAAATGCAAAAGTCTGTTTGTTTGCCTGTTTGTTACGCATTTACGGCTGTATTACTTGCCCGATTTGGTGGAAGTTCTGATTAAAGATAATTGAATAGCCTATAAGCCTAGTCTTTTGCAAAAATTAGCCCTGAAAAGGTTGAAATAAGGGATGTTTTCTTGTATGAAAAATCTAAACCACCCGACTGATTTCTATTAATTTTCTCAGAAAGACTGTTGAAGACATCAGGTCAAACATAGGCTCAGAAACCACCCGAACACAAACACTAAAGAGCCTAAATAATATTTAAAAAATTGTGTGAAAAATGAGACAAGCGTACCCACGAGTAGATTGTTAGTATTGAATTAAATTTCAGAAGGAAATTAGTTGACAGGGAATTAGCAATAGATTTTAGTTTGTAAAGGCGAAGGCGCAGTGGCAGCGTCTCACTGTTAATGCGATTGGTTAAGAGTTCTATCCTCATTTGCAGAAAACATTGTAATATACTATTTTCATTTCTTCATTCTGTTCAAATAAAATGGGGCTATTCCGTCACTTAACAAAAAATGCTTCAATGTGGGGCAGAAAGAGGAAAATGTCTTTATGGGATATTAGATTCTTATTGACTATTCTGCTGTACAGATTCAGTTTCACACTTTTTTTTACATAATAGAAAAGTCAGAGAAACTGCGTTTAAGACACTCCGTTCTTCACCTCCGCCAGAATGCAAGACATTGCGTGTTAGGTGGAACTCAACACCGCGCTTTGTCTTAGGTTGAAATTAATTAAAAATAATTTAAACATAATTACTCCTTCGAGTGGAAATCGAACCCAAAACCATCGTACTTGTAATCGAACGCTGTCATATCTTTAAAATTCTATAACATACATATATTTTCACAATATTTCAGTGACATGTATACCAGAGCTGAACGCGTGTGCTGTCAGCTGCAAAACAGAGGCTCAGGCGAGGGAACAAGAGGTTGGTATATTTTTATATTTGAAGATACGCATGGATGGAGGTGATATGTAGGAAAATATGAATTTCGGGAACATTTACTTTAGTTTTACGTTATAATTTTAAAATATGTGAAAATTTGAAACTTTTTACTTTTATAATGCAGGGATAAGCAAGCCAGGGCTCTCATAGTTTCTAATGCGACCCGCTTTGCGTAATTTATATACTAATTTTTAATGAATTAATTTGACTTGTTCCAACTTGCAATATGATTGCTAACTGTACTCCTGTACATATGTACATGTATGTTTGTTTTTTTAAATATTTTCTTAACTTTTGTGTATAATCTACGAGTTTGTTGTTCATTTTTCCTGTTCTTGTAATACATAATATAAATGTTTAAAATTTTAATATTATACATTTTTAAATAGTGTTAAGAGGTGTGATTTTGGTCCGACAAAAAATTCTAAATTTGGATAGGCCGATGCTAAAAAAGTGAGCAACCCGCTCACTCCTGCTATAATGGAATTAAATTATAAATTTGTTTTTTAAGTTTTTTATTATTGACAACAAAAGGTTTTTTTAAGTTTATAAAAAAACGTCAGCCAGAACGCTTTTTAAGAGGCACATGTTTGAAGGGGGCGTTCAAATTATTAAACGTTTTTTAAATAAATTTTTTATTTATAATATTTGTTTTCAGGTGCGAGCGTTATCTTCAGGTTATCGTCCTAATACAGGCTGTGTTTCAGTCACCACTGTCAATACATTGAATCCATGTAAGTTTATTGAAGTAAAACTTTTTTATTCACGCTTGATTTATTATTTAAGCTGGTGACTGCGTGACGAGAGCGTTACGAAAATAGAGATTGGGTGAGGCGCACAGAAGTTGAGATATAGAAAGAGAGAGAGTTAAATTACGTATATTATTGTATGCATATTACTATGTTTCGTATATTACTGGTACCATGTGTGTGTGCGTGTCTCTAGTGCATATGTGAGAGTACACTCCCCATTTTGAAGATATTTAATATTGATTGACGAAAGTATTTTTTCGTTGAATTTAATAGCTAAATTGAATTCACTCAATGATTATTTTTTGTGTTTTGTACTCATACTCTCCGTATGTAACGTGAGAAAATTTCTTTTTCACTATCGTCTGAATTAGGGGCTTTGTGTGTTATTTCTAACCAGAGTAGAACAATGTGAGTAATTTAAACATAATAATTTCAGTAAGCAATGCTTATTAAATCTACAACTCTCGGGTTTATACTTAGATGTTGTCCTACAGCGCCACGATGACCTCAATCCTGTATTAATATTACTTTTTAATTCTCCTAATTAGACACAATGTGGTATTGAATTCCGCCACTCAACACGCCTGCTCAAAAAAGAGGAGATAAAGATAACGATCAGATTTACCACTACACTCTCTTTTACTTTCTTAAACACATACTATAATTAATGGGGCCAGTCGTGGCGCAGTGGCACAAGCGTGTGACTGTAAACTACTTGTTGTGGGTTCGATTCCCACTCGAGGAGTGGAATTATTTAATAATCCATTTTCTTCGCTCTGGTGTCGAAAAAAAGCGCGGCGTTAAGTTCCGCCACTTAACACGCAATGCCTCCGAATTCGGTGGAAAGTGGGGAACGGAGTGTCTTAACACTAGGTTCCCTCTGCCTACCCTGCTGTGTGCAGGATATAGCATGAAGCTATAAAAAATAACTAAAATTATATAATTTAAAATATATATTATTATACTTGTTTTTCCTACACACATTCCAGTACCAGAGCCACCAGTCATATCGTACGGTCTCTACGTGGCAACTCTGGCTGTCATCTTCATATATCTAGTGGTGGCAATCGCAACTGCCGTACTAGCTATAGTGAATGCGACGACTAATCCTACAGAACCTGTTTTTGGATTGCCAGGTAAAATAAAACTTACAGTTTTAATGAAATTTTAAAATATTTTTAAATAACGGGTAAAATGGTTGGTGTCTTTAAAGTGTTATTCGACATAATTAGAAAATTGAAAAATTTTTTTAGAAAACGAATAAATTTTGATGGCATTTTTGAAGTATTCAGCAATTTGAAAATTGTTTTTGGCTAACATATAGAAACTTTGAAATAGAACTATTTGTAGCCGGATTAAACGTAAGTTTAATCCGGCTACAAATATATTATTATATAATTAAAAGTTTTAAAATATGTATTTTCTGATACCAAAAATATACACGACTAGTCCAGTTAAGAATATGTAGATTTATTTCAGAATGGCTAACAATCACGAGAAATAAAAGATCTTATAATGTATATAGAACATTATTTAATGTAAATAATTATTATAATATCCATTTTCGCGTTTTTCAAGTTATTGACGTTTAAATTTTCATAAGTTTTCTGAAAATGATTAGGGTAAAACTTGGTAATACGCCCCACTTTTTTTTAACCTTCAATAAAACCCAAATAATCATAGATTTAATTATTTCTTTTATTCCTGGACGTTAATTGGTTCGTTAACAATAATTTTACAAAACCTTAATATAATTGGAACGATGGTTAAAGATCTATTTCAATTTTTTTGCAGACATGGAGTGGGGCGTTTTATCAGGTACATGTTACCTAATACGCCTCGTTTTGTATTATAAAATGCCCCATGCAATTTAAAATGTCCTCATATATGTCCATACCTAAATTTTATCCAAAACGTAAAAAAAACACAATATATCAATAGTTTAATAACTTACAAACATAACACAAAGGTAAGGCAAGACTTAAAAGTCCTTAAAAACTCTAAATAAAAAAAAAACATTTTCATTTGTAAGTAATTAATTAAAAGAAAAGTTGTAACAATAAAAAACACCAGTCTTCTAAATTAATGATTAACATAACAGTCTTTTCAATTAACTTTGACATAAACCAAATTAAAATCATCATAAAATAGTTGAATAGAATAAAATCAAATCTTGCTGCTTTTAACAGCTTCTCTCTCAGCTTTCTGCCCATAGTTGTTACACAAACGTGGTACCCTGAACGTGTCAAACTTGAATCCAGTCTTCAGAAGACTTTTTTATGTAGTAATTTTCTGTACATTCAACGCTTTTTTTTTGTCCATATCCGAACAGTTTTAAGGTGCTTCTCAAAGATGGAACTTTGAAGTGCTTTGAAGCTTCATTCTCTCCCATTTTTTACTTCATACAGATCGCATTGCCTCCAAGAAGCTCGAAGAGTCTTGCGTTTATATTTAAGAGACATACTCTGTAATTAAAATACAATATAAATTGGTATCTATGTAATTTCGGTACGGGGGCATTTTAAAAAACATGCGGTGGGGCGTATTGCAAATTTTGCTTTTTTAAAACGCCCTATCAAGAAAAAAGCCTCAATTTCAAAGTTATCACGTTTAACGAACATTTATAATAAAGTGTACTTATGTGTATTTTCAACAGTTAATATCAATTTAACTTAAATTTAATGAGTATTAAAATATAAAAAAATGTTTGCAACTTACCACAAATTGTAACTTCACTGAAACACTAAATTTATTAATATTTTTTAAGGGAGCGTAATAAACCACACGTGCACATTAGCTATGTTGTTTATCAACTTATGGCTACTCTCCGTGCAATACGTGTATCATCTAACTTTCTTAATGTGCCTGCTATGGCTGTGGGGCGTTTTGTCAACTGGGGCGTTTTACCTAGTTTTACCCTATTAATTTGCCAAGCGTGTGAAAAACTCTTTAAAACACCAAAAATATTCAATGAAATTGTTATTCAATAATACTAAAATTCCATATCTCCTGGAACCCGTTTAATTGCTCCGTACAACTGATATACGAGTATAAAACATTTCTGTTACTAATTGGTATGCAGGCAACGTAGAGCCGAAACTACTAGGCCGAAAATGAATCACATTTAGCTAATTGGAAGGATCTGAATGTAAGCGCGATGGTAGTGGGTTCGATCCACAATTGATGACTTAGAATGATTGTTTTTTTGTTAGCTTCACGCTGTATCCTGCACACAACAGGATAGACAGAGGCTAGTGTTAAGAAATACCCATTCCATTCCCAACTTTCCGCCGAAATCGGAGAAATTGACGACGCGCTTTGTCACGACACCAGAGCGTAGAAAATGGGAATATTAAATATTTCCACTCCCCGAGTGTATATCAAACCCACAGCCAGTCGATTTACAGTCACACTTAGTGCCTCTGCGCCACGACTGGCCCCTAATGACTGTTGTGTTAGATATTTCAATTAATTCAAATCCCTCCTCTGATAAAACGATGTAGACAAAAAACGGAGAACGGAGTGCCATATGACTGGGTTTTCTCTGCTTACCTTACTGAATGCTGAAACGCGAAGATATAGCAATAATATATATTTAACGGCATATTTGGAAAAATATATTTATAGAAAATTTATTTTTGGCCGCTCAGCTACTAAGCTGTACATCCGTACAGCTTCGTCGAGTTTCCAAAAGGTCCGAGTTCGAATCCTGCTATTTCAACTAATTTTTTAAACATTTTCTAAAAATAATATTTTTTAATTCACTAAGTGTGTAAATATAACTACTACAAAACTAAAAAAATAACGTTATATATCGCAAAAAATGCCTTTTTATACTGTAACCTAAATATTTTCACACAAAACAGTCTAAAGTTACCATATACGATATTGGTAAGCGCATTTTATTTATAGCCAGCCTAATTTATTTATAGTCTTTCAACCCCATGTTTCATTCCCTTGAGTGTTGTAACTCATTTTTTGTTAACGCACTAACCTAATTTTATTTTTAAGCTTTCAAAGTGAACTATGTGTGTGTGAAAAGTATATTTTAGGCTAAATAAGTTTTCAGTTATTTGAAGAATGTTGTATTAATTTTTTTTTTAGCTTCACGTTGTATCCCGCACACAGCAGGGTAGGCAGAGGGAACATAGTGTTAAGACACTCCGTTCCCCACGCACCGCCGAATTCGGAGGCATTGCGTGATAAGTTGCGGAACTTAACGCCGCGTTTTATCTCGACACCAGAGCGAAGAAAATGGAAATATTAAATATTTCCACTCCTTGTGTGGGAATCGAATCCACAACCAGTCGTTTACAGTCACACGCTTGTGCCACTGGGCCACGACTGCCCCCATATCTATTTCTCCACTTGGATAATCAGTTCAGCGCTAGATTTAACACTAGATTTTGCCTGACCTGAGCTATGCCGAAATAATAAGCTGCAATCTTAATACTAGGTTCCCTCTGCCTGCCTCTGCTTGCTATGGGCGGGATACAGCGTGAAGCTAAAAAAATTGAGAAATAGAAGAAATAAAATGTTCACAGTCTGTCGATGGGCTCAGTAAGAAAAGTTAAAAGTGCAATAATTTCCATACAATGGCAATACACTTGATGTTTTTACACTCCGTATATTTAGATATGGTGAAGGCGTAACTTAACACTGCGCTGTTACATGACATGTCGGATAAGAAAGCGCGGCGTTAAGTTCCGCCACTTTTCCAATTCTGCTTACTAACAACTAAAAATATGAGCGCAGATCGGGAAATATTAGCTTTACCTTCTGTCTGCTAACTACATTTTTTATACTCATTAACATTTCTTTAACTTGAAATTAACTCTACAACTCACATTATAAGTATGTTTCTATTTTTTTTAGCTTCACGCTGTATCACACACACTGTATGCAAACAGAAGGATAGACAGAGGGAACCTAATGTTAAGACACTCCATTCCTCGAATTTATACGGCGAATTTTAAAGGCATTGTGTGTTAAGTAACGGCACTTTGCCTTTGCCTCGATATCGATTGGTAATCGAACCGACAACCAGTCGCGTTTACAGTCACACTTTGTACCTACAAGCCACACTTGGCCTCTATTATGTACAGTTTTATGTTTCTAATTATATATTTCTTTTTGCAGGTTGTTTCTGGTCTAACGTTATAGCGACAGTTATAGGCTTAGTACTTATGTTGCTTTTCGGCATATATTGGGCTACTTCAGGACTGAAGGAACACTTGGCGTTCTCTTTAATAGCTGTAGATAACTATGCCACTGTATCTTCCTTGGGATTTTCTTATTGGTAATATTTTTTTTGTAATAATAAAAAATAAAGAATAATATATGCAATAATCCGGATTTCGGAAACAGCTCCAATAAAATTTTTGCATGACGGAGGAGAAAAATCGATCTAGCTAGGTTTAATTTCCAAAGAATGTCTTATTTTTTGTAATTTTAGGGAATAAAAAAACGGCTTAAATAAAGATATTTAATAAGACTGTATGAATAAGACTGTCAATTTCGAAATATTTGACAACGTTATAGTAGCTCTGTTCTTTCAGCTGTCAGCAATTTACAAAACTGACATCAAGATTCTTTTTCTTTTAAATTATTATATTTTTTCTTTTAATTTATTCGATTTTTTATTATAATTTTACATTTATTTTATCATATTTTTATTGTAATCATTAATTCAAAATAATATTCTAGAAAGGAATAACGAGCGTATCTCGGTCACCAGATATTAATATATTTAAAAATAATATTTTCTTCCTGTTTCAGGTTACTTATAGTATCAATATTCTGTTCGTCAGCTAACATCGGACTTATCGAGCTGAGGCGTTACTTGCTAGAGAGGGACCCTCCCCCGCCCACTATAAAAGTGGAAAATCATTCGGATGGCACTATTTTCTTATATTAAAGATATTGGAAACAAAATTAGTTTTAAGTATTTTTATTTTTTTATAAATAAAAGTAATTTATTGAATTATGGGGTTTTTACTTTAAGCCACTTGTTCCCAATCAGTAGTGCAATTCCCTTCTGCAGAAGGGATAAACTGGTCCGCGAACGATTTTCAATTAAGCGGGTGTTGTGCCCAGCTCTACCCAAATTCACACAATCGCACTACAAAATGACAGAAACTGTAGGGCTTACATACATAGTGGTCCCTGCTAGCAAGAATAATGTAAAAGTGGTCCGTGATCAAAAAAAGGTTGGGAACCCCTGCTTTAAGAGAAGACGCTTAACTGTTTTTTTTATAGCAAAATAAATAGATCGCAGAAGGATATATAAACAGAGAGAGAATCTAGTGTCAAGACAAAGTGATAAAACACCGTTCTTCACTTTCAGCCCGAAATCAATAGCGGAACTCAACGCCGCATTTTGCCATAGGTACTAGAGCGGGATTGTGAAAATAATATATAATCATTTCTCCGAGTGGAAATCGAACCTAAATCTCTAAAGCATACGATTTTTTTTACTTCTGTTCTTTAATATTTGAAAAAAATATTTAAATTTGAAATAATAATAAGAATCTGCCTTATTATTATTCACGTTTAGATTTGCCGACAGACAACCTGTGCCACGACATTGTGTTCTCCACTTCCCTCCTAAACTTGAGACATTCTGGTTAAGTGGCGAAATTCAACCCCTCACTTTATCTTACCAGGGGTTAAAATAATATAAATCTTAATCCTCCGGGTAGGGATCTAACCCACAACCACCGCGTTTACAGTCAAACATTGTCCCACTATACCATGCCTTAACATATTACTTAAAATTATAATGCAAATATTCATAAAAATTAAAATATACAATTTTTATTAGGAAAACATCCAATTTACAATCCCGTTGACAGAATCATTTATTTCACACGAAACTTCAGTAAATCAGAGAATTCTCAATTTATTAAAGCGTATTACTTTAATTATAATTATTTATTGTGCTTTTAAACACCGTTTGTGTTTTGAATCGAACTAAAATGAGAATAAAGTAAGACACTCCAATTAGAGCCATCGTGAAAACCTCTTGAATTATTGAAATCGTTTCTACCAAAGGAACTGAGCTCCGTTCTGTTCCTGGAGACGTGGAAGTAAAAAATACTGGTAGAGTTAGCATAAAAATATTTGATTTTCTTTTTTTTTTTCGCTTCACGCTTTTTCATGTACAGCGGGGTAGTTAGAGGACCTAGTGTTAAGACACTCCATCTTCCACTTTCCGATCTAAATTGAGATTTTGTGCTATGAGTGACGGATCCCAATGCGCGTGGTGTTTTGTACGGCGTTGACGTTTGTTTTTGGTATAGAAAAATGAAAATTTAAATATTATAATTTCCTTTGCTTTACAGTCGGATGCTGTCCGAACTTTTTTTATTGATGAAACGGGGGCAAATGAGCAGAAAGACCACCTGATGGTAAGCGGTTAGCCTTGGTCCATAGACACGAAGGAGCGATGGTCCATAGACATCTACAACATTTGGAAAGTTGTGAATGCGTTGCCGACCTTGACCTTGGGGAGAGGAGGAAAGGAGGGGGAAGGATGGGGATGGTGGTTTTTTAGGGAGACCTGGCTTATATGCCATCGAGCCGGAACACATCATAAGATGTTTGGCAGTTCGTTTTTGACATGATAAGGAAAACGAATGCTCTACCACCAAGCTACTGGGTTACCGGCCTTTTAGGAATTGTATTCTGGCCCGTCCCCCAACGGAGAGATAAAGCTTAACTAAAAAAAAGAACAAACAAACAATCAATATATATTTTTAACATTTAATTTTTTTGCTGTCCCTACTTCCATCTTGTACCGCTTGTCCAGTACAGAGTCATTTCATTACCTTAATGCTATTAGTTCCTTCTTATCCGGATCAGAGCGAGCCTTCTAATTTGCGATTGCAATCGAAACCTACTGTTGAGATTTTTAACATCTCTCAAATGTTAATCTTGCTAACTGGATGCTAGAATCATTTCTTTTGTGGAATAATATTATTCTTGTTTTAATACTAATAAATTGACTTTTATATTAAAAACTAATATATGCTAGTGAACTGGTGATGCAATTACTACGCATTGCCTTGGTTACGTGTATGTCTTTTTATGCAAAAGTATGTAAGCAAAAGTATCCTAGCTATGTCAAATACATGGTATCTATGTTAAAAGTCTATATAAAAAAATAGTTCACTGTTACAATTTTTTCCGCAAAGTGTGTGTGTGTCAAAGAGAACCTAGTGTCAAGATTGTTCACTTTCGACCTTAAATTGAGACGTTGCGTGTTCAATGGCGGATTTCAACGCCGTGCTTTGTCTTAGACTTTAAAAAAAACACTTATAAGTGAACCTTGTTTAATACCATCTTGTTTAGTCATTATTGCCTGGGGTCTCAAACGGAAGGATACAAATTCAAATATAAAAATATCTAACATTTTACAGAAAGCATATAGATGCTTCTCCGCATAGCAGGGTAGTCAGTGGGAACCTAGTGGCAGAACATTCCGTTCTTCACTATCCACCGGAAACCGAAACATTGCACTTTATTTGACGGAACTAAACGCCTCATTATGCCTTAGTTACCAGAGTGAATTGAATATAGTATACATAAAATGAAAAAAAAAAAACAATCATTAAGCAAAATATATTAGAAATATTTTGAAATGAAGCTATTTTTAAACTGATTAATCGCGTATATTTTTGGTATTCGAAAATACATTTTTAGAAACGAGACGTTTCGAACACTTTACAGCAGTCCGTGATCACAGGTAGTCTAGCTATAATCACGGACGATTAAGCCCTTTAAAAATAGCTTCATTTCAAAATATGTAGTAATCGTGAAAACAAAAAATCTTATCATTTTTTTTGTTTTTTTTTTTATGGAATAAAGGAGGCAAACGAGCTGAAGGCCTACCTGGTGTTAAGTGGTTACCTTCGCCCATAGACATCCACAACAATAAAGTTATGGATGCGTTGCCAGCCTTGGGAATATAGGACAGAAGGAGGGAGGAAGGATGGGAATGGTGGGAATAGGGAGAGCTGGCTTACATGCCATCGAACCGGAACACATCATAAGATATTTGGCGATTCGTCTTTGACATGATAGTGGTCGCGAGCCAGTCGGAGAATGAATCTCCTACCACCAAACTACTGGGTTACCCGCCTTTTACGGGACGATACCCAGCGGCGGGAGGGAATTGTATTCTTAACCCGTCCCCCCACGGGGAAATAATATTAGAAATATATAAAAATTCCACTAACATTCGAACCTGCGCGTTTTATTACGATGGCAGCAAGGCATTACATTATTAAGCACTCTTATAACACGATTACTAGTAATAACTTATATAACGTTAGCATTAAGTACCAAGGACTCAGCTTCCCATCTGACCCTCGTAATTTGGTCCGTCATCAATCATAGTTGATGCAAATACAGGGTTGTTTGGTCGAAAGTCGGGAGCGACTTGATGTGATGTGATTGCTTTTATTGGAAAAAGATTTTAAGTTATTTTATTTAAAAAAAAATATATTTTTAAGCTTTACGCTTTATCTCCCATACCAGTATAGTCAGTGAGGATCTAGTGTTAAGACACTCCGTCCTCCACTTTCCGCCCGAAACAGAGACCTCGACGGAGAGAGATATACTAAACTCAATGCTGCATTTTATATTTAGTACCAGAGCAAAGACATGGAAACTTAAGTTTACTTTTAAAAAAAAATATATAAAAAATAAATAAATTTGATATTTAATATAAAAATCGATTTAAGAACCGATCATTCGCTTTATATCGATTTCGGATGTAAAGTGAAAATCGGTTCTTCCTAACTACCTTATATAGTAAGGTAGTTAGGAAGAACCGATAAGAAATAGCGTGAGAATGCAGATATAATTTTCTCTACATCTAGCGGGGTAGATTCATTTCTTCTTGTGGAGGTATTCCACAAATTAGTTCTCCGACTGGCTCGCGACCACTATCATGTCAAAGACGAACCACCAAATATCTTATGATGTGTTCCGGTCCGATGGCTTGTAAGCCAGCTCTCCCTGTTCCCACCATTCCCATCCTTCCTCCCTCCTTCTATCGTACATTCCCGAGGCTGGCAACGCATCCATAACTTTAGTGTCGTGGATGTCTATGGGCGAAGGTAACCACTTAACACCTAGTGGGCCTTCAGCTCGTTTGCCTTCTTTATTCCATAAAAAAAAACATTTTTTTTAGCTTCACGCTGTATCCCGCACTCAGCAGGGTAACCAGATGAGGATGCAGAGGAGGACAGAGTGTCTTGCCACTAGGTCCTTCCTAACTACCCCTCTATACCCCCCATATAAGGAACAAGTTAAACTTAGAAAAGTATTTATATATTGTTTTTAATATTATATATTTTTATACAACAGCATTCAGATAAAAGAAAGAATATTTTTTCTTAAGGTCTCGGTATTGCGATTCAGTGAAAGAACGCAGCGAGCGTTCTTCTGTTCATGCTTTGTGCTGTAACCATAAATATATTAAAATTTTAGCTACAACTAAAAAGTGGGTAGGTACGTCCACGAGATACTCATTTAAATTAATAATTATGGAAATATTCATTTTTATTTAAATGTAGACCTTCCATTTGATTAGGCACAATTTGTTCACACTTGTTTGTTTTTTAGATATTCGCTTACCCCTATAACAGGGTAGATAAAGAAAGACATAAAACAAAGCGCGGCGTTAAGTTTCGCCAATTAAACGTTAATGGTATGATCTCAAATTCAGGTGGAATGTGGAACGGAGATTCTGCCTATCTTGATATGCAAAAAAAACACGAAGCAGCAAGAACATAATATATTATTATATTATACAATACTCAAAAACAAGGGACCAGACGTGGCGCAGGGGTACGTAAGTGTGACTGTAAACGCGGCTGGTTGTGGGTTCGATTCCCACTAGAGGAGTGGAAATATTTGATATTTTCATTTCCTTCGCTATGGTGTCGAGGCAAACGCGCGGCGTTAAGTTCCGTCACTTAACACGCAATGCCTCCGAATTTCGGCAGAAAGTGGGGAACGGAGTGTCTTAACACTAGGTTCCCTCTGCCTACCCTGCTGTGTGCGGGATACAGCGTGAAGCTAAAAAAAAACACACACATTAAACTCCGACTTCTCATACAAAAGACAAATCTATCGTAATAAAGAGGGAAGGCAATTACAGCGTCGTCCCCGTCAGCTCTACATTTGCATGGACAAGATTGATGGATCAATTTACGCGGCTCCGAAACTACGGACAAGGTGCTTTTGTTACTTGCGCTTTATAACGCGTGACGTCGAGGTGGTGGAGAAAGGATTGGAAATGTGGAATGGTAAGAAAAAGAGGTATTTTATATATATTTTTTTATAGTTGGTGGAAGACTTTTGAGGTATTTTAGTCTGTTTTAACATTTTAAAGCAGGGCTTCTTAAACCTTTTTTCATTCACGACCCCATTCATGATTGAGAGTTTCTTGACGACCCCATACAAATATAAAGCAAAAAAAAAATCGATGGTTTATTTATTAAGTAACAATATACATATACATATGAAAATATATAGTTTTAGAATTCTTGTGTCTAGACGCTGCAAGTCCACTGTATTCCGCCAACTCTAGTGATGTTATAAAATGGTATATATAAATATTTGACATTAAAATCTCTCGACCCCAGAATGTTGCTACGCGACCCCATTTGGGGTCGCGACCCATAGTTTAAGAAGCCCTGTTTTAAAGTGTTATTTACATACTTAGGAAATTGAAAGAGACATTTTAAGAAAAAAAAAGTATAAAAAAATATCACTAAAAATTAGTCTACAGAGTTGCTAACAACAAAAATAAGTTCTAATAAATTCGTTCGTTCGTATAAGAATTTCGACTCAGCTGATAGTAGAACGCATGGCGCACGCGATTAGAGTGCCTGGACGATTTTCAAGAGGCGCGGGCTCGTATCCGGCTGCGTCCAAATTTTTATACGTTGTATTATAATGTCTTTTTCGATATATTACCTATTTTGTTCACAAGTATATCTTCCGCGTAAATCGAAGTATGTAGAATTAGTTTAGTATAAACATAGCAAACTATATTAAGTATCGCCTAAGAAAAAATATCGCGTCGATTCCACAAAAAAGGGTTAAACTGTTGTTATGTATTTACAACTTCATACATCCCTCAAAGCAAGGTAGTCAGAAAGATCACAACACTCCGTCCTCCACTTTCCGGTTGAAATCGAGATATTGCGTGTGGCGGAACTCAACGCCGCATTTTGTCTTAAGTACCAGGCGTAGAAATTAAATTTAGATGTAATCCTTTTTCGCGTGGAAATCAAACCCACACCCATCGCATTTACAAGGAGACTCAAGTTAGTCTCTAGTATCATATATCATCTCCCATATCCGTCTAAGTGAGTAGCGTTGCATTTTCAAACGACACACTCTAAGCACTTATATATAATGCTGTTTTAGTACTGAATGTTAGTAGATCATTAATAAGAGATGACCAGCTAGTTTCAGCTCAGTTTCTCGCGCTAGGATAAATAATATTCTTTAATGGAATATATGTAATACATAATTTAATGTGTGTTTTAAGTAATTTTATATGAGAATAGGTAACAAGTATTGATAAATTGAAATTTAACTTCTTATTTTTCAAGTGTTATTCAAATACATGATGTGAACACTATTAGAGAATGCATATAAAGGTAGGTATATATTAAACACAGCGGGATTCCAACCCACGCCTCCTGGAAACCGTCTTGGAGCTTTGATCTAACCGCTAAGCCATGCGTCCTACTACTGTCTGTGTAGAAAATACGAGCTGTCCTCTGAGAACTTTAAATAAGCTGAGTAAATGGCATGTTCATTAGAAATTATAAAATCAAGAAAGAATATTATATTTCCGTTAAAAAAATACATTTGAATTCATTTTGATATACTAAAGAAAAAACTCTTTTATTAATGTACGTGCCAGTTTATATACTCGTATTTTTTAAAACCCTTAACAAACTAATTTAAATGTACTTTACTAATACAAAATTTGAATGATATAATCGTGGATTAAGTTAGTGCATTTTCAAAATATAAACCTGTACATTTCAATATTAATCTCTGTAAATCCGTAACGCTCGTGTAACTATTATTATCGTATACCTGGTAATAACCATATTTTTAATATTTAATAAGTAAAATACAATAAACTTTGGGGCCAGTCGTGGCGCAGAGGTACGAACGTGTGACTGTAAACGACTAGTTGTGGGTTCCATTCTCACTCGAGGAGTGGAAATATTTAATATGTCTATTCCCTTCGCTCTGGTATCCGAGGCAAAGGCGGCGTTAAGTTCCGCCACTTAACACACAATGCCTCCGAATTCGGTTGAAAGTGGCCTACCCTGCTGTGTGCGGGATACAGCGTGAAGCTATTAAAAAAAAACAATAAACTTTATACGTTTACAGCATACCAGGGTAGTGTGAGAGTGTGGAGAAAGGAGTGTCCGTTCTCCACTCTCCGCTTGAAATTAAATTACTAGTTAAAGGCTTATTGAGTAGTCGAACATAACGCCGCACATTGTCTCTTATAATTACTAATATATAAAAGACAAGGAATAAATATTTTCTAACGTGAAAATCGAACCGACAGGTATGGTTCCATCTAGTGCCAAGACACTGTATCTCTCTTATGATCTCTTTCTGGATCTCACGTACAGATCTCAAATCTCTTATCAGCTAGATAAAACAGCATCCCAAGTATAACAGGTATCTAGTGCCTCGGTTGGTTATTACTAGTGTAGTAGTAGTAGTATAGTACGAGCATTTTATCTTGCCCAGCCACATCTACGCTTTCCGAAATTCCACGTACAATAAGCTAATAAGAGTTTGCGAGTGATTGAGACTCAAGACATCAAGTGTCTAATGGAGACACTAGTATTTGTTTCTCGCACGTCATTCCGCTCTCCGCTCTCCGTCAATCACTACCAAAAAGTCGATTCTAAAACGCCTATTGCAGCTAGATTCAGACCTTTCAAGTTAGAGTGCTCGTACTATATTAGTGTTTATCATTATTTTACTTTGTTACCATCTATTTAGAAGAAACGAACAGACGTGAAAGCCTGTTTATAAGCTTTACATCTACGATTTATTACAGAGTTTGATTCGAGGAGATGTATTGAATTATTTAATTTCAATTCATTTATTGATTTATAAAAATAAAAAATATTTTACATTTAACTTTAGTTGCAAAAATACAAAGTGGATAGATAAATCACAAAAAACCAAGATAAAGAAAAATAAAATTATACATATCTGTAGGCAGATTCATTTTTCAGAAAAAAATTGTCTTTTTTTCCGCTTCACACTTCCCCACAGTAGTCAGAGAGAACCTAGTGTCAAGACATTCCGTTCTTCGCATTACGTTTGAAATAGAGACACTGCATTTCAAATGAAGAAACCCAACACCCTACTTTTCTTACTTACTAAATAAAGCAAGGCAAATGAAAATAATTTAAATATAATAAATTTCTCGCGAGAATCGAATCCACAATAAATCGCGCTTATAGCTTATAGTCAGACGCTGTCCCACAAGGCCACGATGATTTTTTCTTAATATTTATCACTTATTATTATTTAAAGCAATAATTCGCTAATATTTATCACTTTTACAATATTTAAAGTAATAATTCACAAACTTTAAGAAAGGAATATACGGAAAATTATACGCAACAGAGTAGCAAAGTGGTTTCACATAAAGCGGGTTACGTTACTTTACAATATGTACGTATGTATTGTGGTAAGTAAGCTTTTCGTATACACTGGTACTACAGTGTTGGATTTAAGGAGAAAGGAAAAATAGCTATGTATTATTAGTATAACAACAATTATTTAAATTAAATTAAATTTAAAGTTGGGGCCAGTCGTGGCGCAGTGGCACAAAGTGTGACTGTAAACGACTGTTTATAGGTTCGATTCTCAACTCGAGGAGTGAAAATATTTAATATTTTTATTTCCTTCGCTCTGGTGACGAGACAAAGCGCGGCGTTAAGTTCGGCCACTTAACACGCAATGCCTCCGAATTCGGCGGAAAGTGGGGAACGGAGTGTTTTAATACTAGGTTCCCTCTGCATACTCTGCTGTGAGCGGGATACAGCGTGAAGCGAAATAAAAAAAAAAAGACATTACTATAGTAAAAAATAGTAAAAAAGACGTTACTTAGGTATCATACATAAATACAATACACATACGAAGTTAGGTCAGACTAAGGGTAAGCAAGTAAGGTAGTGTGCGAGTACAAAGGATAGTTTACATATTCACTGTCTACAGTATTCCCCTGAAATTGGAATTTTGGCGCAAATTAAGAACTCTATCTCGTACAAGATATTTGTAGGAAGCTATTTTGGGTTTTATATTTAAATTTTTGCTAAAGTGTTTTTTTTAATGATATTAGCACTTCGTCTGACTTTGTCCGCGTGGAAGTAAGCAGAAAATATAAATTCTAAAATAAACGTAGCCTAAGTTATTTATTAATACATCAGCTATCTGTGAGTGAAAGTCCCGTCAAAATCGGTAGAGCTTTTCCTCAAATTAGTGAGGACAAACGGAGAGACAGATGACGACAAAGTTTACACCATGGTTGTAGGTTCAAATACGTTTTGAGGGAAAGATTATTTTTAAATTATTTTCATTTCTCCACTATAGTTCCATACAACATAACGCGCAATATTTGGTTCTGCCTTCAGCACGCCCAACTGACTGAACTGACTTAACAGACTTGGCCCAAAAGTGGAGAACGGAGTGGCTTGACACTAGATTCTCTCTGCCTGTCATTTTGGTCAGGATAAAATGTGAAGCTGAGAAAAAAATACTTCAAAATTTATATTTACTGTGCAACATATAGCGTGAAGCTGTCAGCAAAACTTAACAATTCATTTATTCAGTCACAATGGTAGTTATTACAAAATTTTAATAAATATTTGTACGTAGCTACTAATTAGACACTTTAACTCTAAAATCACTTTTCTTTAGGAAAGAATGCTTCACTTTATACAAAAGTGTATGTCAAACATATCATGTACGTTATGTTTGCAAAGCTATTAAGAAATTGTACAAAAACGCAACGAAAATGTAAACGCAGGTGTATTCGAACCTGCGCCTTCAGGAATCTGTCCAAGGGCTTTGACACCTAAGCGTTGGTTGAACGTTCCAATTTTTACACGTTTTCCCAAAAAATGTTTTTAGTATTCTAAATATATTTTTTTTTTAGCTTCACGCTGTATCCCGCACACAGCAGGGTAGGCAGAGGGAACCTAGTGTTAAGACACTCCGTTCCCCACTTTCCGCCAAATTCGGAGGCTTGCGTGTTAAGTGGCGGAACTTAACGCCGCGCTTTACCTCGACACCAGAGCGAAGAAAATGGAAATATGTTTTCCACTCCTCGAGTGGGAATCGAACCCACAACCGGTCGTTTACAGTCACACGCTTGTGCCACTGGGCCAAGACTGGCAACAAAATATATAATTAATATAAAAAAAACAATCACTGTGTAAACAATACTCAAAATAAAAAAATTATATATTTTTTTCTAATACAAATTCGAACATTGCCTTATTTCATATTTTTCCGCTTGCATAATTTGTGAGAAAAGTGCTTATAACTTTCTCCTTTACTTATTAATATAAATTCTTCGTTTCACGTTTTTCCTCCGCATAGTAGATTAGTCTAGTATAGTTATGTTCAAAATTTTGTGACAAGACACTCCACTCTCCCCATTCCTTCCGAATCCGAAACATTGCGCGCTGAGTGACGGAACTCAACAAAACAAATAAAATATATCAAAATAATTTAACGTTAAATTTTAAACAATTTTCTTTAAAATACGAAAAATTACATTTAAAAACTTTGGCACCGTAAATTGTGATAACTACACTAATGACTATTTGAGTTTTGTTCGCTGGTTTTATATTGTCGCGGATAAAAGTACTTTGGAAGATAAATATGCTGGATTAGGAAGATCGTTTGAGAATTTGTACGTATTAATTTTGTAAATAGCATTTTTTTCACTTTTGTCCAGTGATTTACGTTGCAGGTGTTGAAATTTATAATTTTTATTTGTGATTTAAATTATATATTATACTAGTTGTGCTCGCGATATCGTTTGCGTAGAAATGAGCAAAAAAATAAATAAAAGTAGCCTAAGTTATATCTAATTATATCAGTTATCTGCTGGTGAAAGTCAAAAGCTGAATCGAAACAGTATAGAGAGTATACTCGTATACTCGAACACACAAACGTCGTTCTTTTTTAAAATATTTTTTTAGCTTCACGCTGTGTACCACACACAGCAGGATAACAGAGGGAACCTAGTGTTAAGACACTCCATTCTCCAATTTCCGCCGAATTCGGAGGCGTTGCGTGTTAAGTGGCAGAACTTAACGCAGCGCGTAACCTCTGATACCAGCGAAGAAATTAAATATTAAAAATTAAATATCTCCACTCCTCGAATAGGAATCGAACCCACAACTAGTCGTTTACAGTCAGACGTTCGTGCCATTGCGCCACGACTGGCCCCAACGTCATTTCACAATTTTTTAAAATTATGATACAGAAATACTCTTGGACGTTTCTTGCGATCTAATCTAAAAAAAAGATTTATGTATGTTTGTAATATTTAAAATACTAAAATATCGTGTAAACGGTACACTTCTTAATATATTCCTTTTTTTTTTAGCTTCACGCTGTATCCCGCACACAGCAGGGTGTGCAGTGGCGGAACTTAACGCCGCGCTTTACCTCGACACCAGAGCGAAGAATGAATCGAACGAGTGGGAATCGAACCCACAACCAGTCGTTTACAGTCACACGCTTGTGCCACTGGGCCACGACTGGGCCAAATAATATATTCTCTTCCTAAGTATCAGAATAACATTAACCAAACACAAGTAATTGCAGTTGAACTATTTCAAATTGTTACCAATGATAGCATTCTCTGGAGAAATCAGGCGTCAGCGTTCGTTGGTTATTTAAAGTTCTACTAAAATAAACCTTTCGTTCTATGTTTAGTGTAGAAGTAGAATAGACTATAATAATATGATTGACTTATTTACTTAACTTCTAGTAAGGATTCTACAAACAAAGCTTACTTATTTTGAAATTAAACTATTTTCAACCGGATTAATCGCCGTATATTTTTGGTATTCGAAAATATATTTTTAGAAAACCCGAAGAATCGAACACTTTACAGTAGTCCGTGGTCACAGGTAGACTGAGGTGGCATTCATCTGTCAGTTGAAGCATTATTATATCAAACTACCGCCAACGATTTCTTAGTTGCCTCGCGTACTGCCCTGGATTTTTGCAGAATGAGCTGACTGTATCATGCCCTCTGGTGTGGTGGTTTTGAGACTTCAAAGTTTTTAGAATTGGGTCCCAGTTGGTAGAAAGTTTCCAACCGTCTTCTCTATTGAAATTAGGATGTTTTTGTACTAAAATAGCCTCGCGGATCATTCTAGGGACATATATATTTTCCCTAGCGAGGATACGCGGCTTGTCAAACCTTACGTAATGGTTGGGCTTATCCGTAGTACGCTGACAAACAGATGCTTGATTAATTGATTTATTGGTTGATCCGGTTAAAAATAGTTTCATTTCAAATTGTTTAATGTGGCCAGTAGTGGCCCAGTGGCACAAGCGTGTGACTGTAAACGACTGGTTGTGGGTTCGATTCCCACTCGAGGTGTGGAAATATTTAATATTTCCATTTTCTTCGCTCTGGTGTCGAGGTCCGAAGATCGGCGTTAAGTTCCGCCACTTAACACGCTATGCCTCCGAATTCGGCGGAAAGTGGGGAACGGAATATCTTAATACTAGGTTCCCTCTGCCTACCCTGCTGTGTGCGGGATACAGCGTGAAGCTAAAAAAAAAAATGTGCAATAATCGCAAAAAGAGTGGGAATCGAACCCCAACCAATTACATTTATAGTCATACACTGTTTCATTGCATTATGTTGACCTCAAATCACTACGGGAACGGGAAAAATTGAGATTTTACATGGATGTTGAAAGCCATTATGTACGTACATAGAATGTTCATTTCAACTTAAAATAGGGAAGCAAATTGTCAGAAACACTCAGTTGTATTAGAAACTTTATGAATAGCCGCCGATTAACTTTTGTCTGAGTTCTGTTTCATTTCTGTTTGCCGCTCATTGATTTAATGGTTCTTGTCATTTTAAAATATGAAATAAACAAAATGAAGAGTAAAAGTTTTCACACTTTTTCCTTACGGCAGGATGGGTTGACAGTAAACGCGATTGCTTATAGTGTTGGTTCTAAATCGAGGAAATGATATATAAATTATATTAATTTCCTTCTTCTAGTAGTAACATAAAGTGCGGCTTTGAGTTTTGCAACTTGCGCAATGTCTCGATTTCGAGAGAGAACTGGTAATGGTGTGTCTTGTCTTTATATTGTCCCTGATAACCTTCCCATTCGGGAAAAGGCGTACAGCTGTAAATAACTATATATATTTAAATCTATTATATATCATAATAACATTCACAACAAAATTTCAAGATTATCTGTTTATTATTATCATTATTATATATTTTGCTGATTTTACAAACACTATAATCGAACACATTATCCATCCTAACAATCATCTAAGCCACAAAAAGCTTTAACAATTCAATAAAAAAAATACAAAAAAATAGAAACAAGGCAGTTCTAAATAATGAAAGAAAGCGAAACGTTTTGTTCGCGTACTTTGTACTCTGTATCAGCAGACGCTGCGGTACGCTCGGGAGCCTTTTATTATATAAGTATTTCCAATATTATTGCGCGCTTTTGTTGGCAGATGATATATTTTATGCTTTATTTCATAATGGCCGCCATAATGCCTTACTGCGTTAGGTTTAGAGGTTTCTAATATATCTAGTCTGAGTAATAAAAGCCGTTGTGGTACAGTGGGACAAGTGTAATTGTAAATGCGGTTAGTAATGGGTTCAATTATCAATCGGAAGAATTATCATAATTTCATTATTTTCGCTTTTCCTAGTGGCCAGTCGTGGCCCAGTGGCACAAGAGTGTGACTGTAAACGACTGGTTGTGGGTTCGATTCCCACTCGAGGAGTGGAAATTATATTTCCATTTTCTTCGCTCTGGTGTCGAGGTAAAGCGCGGCGTTAAGTTCCGCCACTTAACACGCAAGCCTCCGAATTCGGCGGAAAGTGGGGAACGGAGTGTCTTAACACTAGGTTCCCTCTGCCTACCCTGCTGTGTGCGGGATATAGCGTGAAGCTATTTCATTATTTTCGCTTTTCCTATGTGGTCAAAAAAACAAAATGCAGCGTTGAGTTTAACTCTTTAAAGTTCTAATTCTCAACACGCAAGTTTGATTTAGTCTTTAGGCTTCATTCTTTATGAAAAACTAGCGTACTCGTAACGACGGTAAAAAATTACTACAATCGTTAAAAAAGAAATCAACTTTTCACAAGTTACTATGTATATAAAATTACTAAGTCGTGTCGTAATTGAAAAACGTTTCGATATCTATATTAACTAGCGGCCCGCCCGCGGCTTCGCCTCGCGAATTTCATAACTATTTGGTTAAATTGCAATCTTCGGTGATGGATTTTTGAAAAGTAAGGTAGCCTTTGCTTGACCTTTGATTATAAACTATATTTATGCCAAAACTCATTACAATCGGTCAAGCGGTTTACATTTTTGATATAAACTTTCATCCCCTATTTCGACCCTTTAGAGGTTGATTTTTGAAAAAATAAGTACCAGAGTTGAATTTTAAAGTAAGACCCAGTAACTTTTACTATTTTCATTTTAAATTTCATCTAAATGGAACCGGTAGATTAGCCGTGAAAGCGTGACAAACAAATAGACACTCTTTCGCATTTATAATATAAGTATGGATTATGTATTTTATGTAGTAGAGGTTCGCAGAGTAAGAATTGAACCTACAACCAATCACATTTAAATTTACACGTTGTTTTATTACTGCGACTACCAAAAACTATTTTATCATAAAAATTAAGACACCATATCTAAACAATAAAAAATACACGTAAAATAATCTAAAAATATAAAATAACTGGCGATCTGGCACACCACAAAGAGATTATATAAAGGCTGATTACGGTTAAGTCGGTCATATCTGCAAAGCACCATCGCTAATGGTACAGCCGTGAAATTCCCACTTTACTCCGTCCCTGAATAATTTAACACTTTGCATTGATTTACATTTGGTTAGAATATATTCTTGTGATGATGATGATGATTGCGGGTTTTGAAAAATAAAGGTACTTGAAAATAGAAATTCTGTTCTATTGTTTGTAGCTTCATTTCATTTTCCCTATAGTGGGGTAGTCAGAGAGAACCTCTTGACACTAGTCAAGACATTTCGTCAACTTTTCGCCTGAAATCGAGATACTGCGTGTTAAATGGCGGAAGTCAACGCCGCACTATGTCTTCGGTTAGTTTAAATATCAATAATTTTCGCGTGTGGGAATCAAACGAACAACCGTCGCTTTTACAGTCAGACGATGACCCACTGCGCCACAATGGACTCAATAAAATCATAAATTTAACAAAATACTTCCTATTTCTTTGTAGGAAGTGGAAATTTTGCAACTAATTTTAACTAAAGTATGCTAATCTTATTATTTAACGCCATGCACCGCGTTTTCAAGACAAAACTTCTAGTGGTGAGAACTTGTTGGGAAGAGAAGTTTGTTTTACACATACTTTGTAGTCTTTGGCCCTTTAGCATATATGTGTTTAGTATATCTTAGTTCAACGTTTTGTTACACTTGCCAACTTAAATGAGATACTTTTAGGGCTTTGTCTTTGGAAAGATTTTCAGAAATATCCCTGCAGTTCGATTCTTAACTCATTAACTTTCGGGATAGATCACTTTACCAATGTCACGTTGAAAGAAAAACATAGAGGGGGAAGAGAGATTGAATTGAAATATCTATAAAATAAGAAAATTATGAATTATATATATATATATTTAAGTCGAGTTTGTATAATAAAAACATCGAAACGATGTTTGAAGTAGGAGCAGGTAGATCAAATTTTATCAATTTACAAAAGTTGGACTTTGTTAGAGACTTCTTTTATGAGTCTTATAAACCTGGATACTTAAGTACTGAAAATGTTAGAAACATTTTGTCATTTATTATCAGTTCCAAATCGAGATGTAGTATACTGAGTGGTGGGATTCATCGCTGCGCTGTCTCACCAGAACAAAGAAAAATGAAGATAATTTAAATATACCATATAAATAAATATACCATTCTTTCGAGTGCTGAGCGAACCTACAACTGATCACTTTAACAGTTGAGGACAGCCTCTAACTGCGTCACTGCGCTAAAATGTTCTGAAATTTAAATAAAAATATACAACATTCAGTTACGTACCATATGTATGCAATTTCTAAAATTATGATATTTCAATTTCTAATATGTTAATTTGAAGGGAAGCCCTGAAACTGTAACATCCCTATTCCCTACGAGTCCCTCCATTACAACGCGGCGTGAAACCACCATTGTTGCGTGAAAAGGGCCTTTTACATAGCTATGTTCCACTTGGATCTGTTCTGACATATTAATTGAATGTAGTTTTATATTTGAGTCGAAAAGTCTATTTGAATAAAGATATTTTTTTATTAAATTTGAATTTGATCGTGTAATTACATTTACTAAATTAGCAAAAAATTAACAGTGATAAAATTTATTGTTGAATGTTGAAATAAGAAAAAAGGATGGACTCATATATAAAATACAATATTAATAATTATTTTTTGTGCTATATATTTTTTTTTTTGTTGGATAAACGAGCAGAAGAACCGCCTAATGGTACGTGGTTACCTTCGCCCATAGACATCCACAACACTATAGGGGTTGAGGATGTGTTGCCGACCTTGTGGGTGAAGGAGGGAAGGAGGGAGATAGGATGGGAAAGGTGGGAATAGGGAGTGAGCTGGATGGATCTATGGATTTTATTGTTTTACCTCAAATCCCTTTGTAAACCTAAATATATTGAAGTGCAAAGTAGAACCTATCTACGCGCTAATGTCGTCCAACGTTTGTGTTAGGACAGAGGAAACTCGACAGATTCTATTGTTCCCTACACACTCTCTCGTGTATTATATATTATATGTATATATTAAGGGTGATATATTAAAACAATGCCACCTGTTTATTACCCCGCAGTATAACTCACAACAATACTGTATGGTGATTAAACTTCGTATTACAAGCGTCATAAAGTACAGATAGAGAGATAGGTAGAGGCTATAGGCGCAGTGGAACAGTGTCTGACTGAAACATTGGTTGTGGAATCGATTCCCACTTAGTTTTAAAGACATTTATTCTTGTAAAGACATACATATACATAGCTTTAATATGAAGATGAATACAAAAAAGATTTTTTAGGTTACATACATTCGTCGCCGTATTCACATTTTGGAAAACATAAAGAATAGTTAAACAAAATTAACTGTGTTAAGGCTACTTAGTAAAGACAAACATAGATATATTTAAATAGTAAAATAAATTGGGGCCAGTCGTGGCGTAGTGGTACAAGCGTGTTACTGTAAACGACTGGTTATGGGTTCGATTCCCACTCGAAGAGTGGAAATATTTTATAATTTCCTGTCTAGTGTTTTAACACTAGGTTCCATATCCTACCCTGCTGTGTGCGAGATAGAGCGTGAAGCTAAAAAAAGGAAACATAAATGTAATTAAGTAAAAACAAACAATTACCTAACGATTCGCAATTTAGTACGCTTTCATATTCACTTAGTAGTATGAGCATAATTAATTTAATTTAATATCTGGTGTATAAGGCGAAGCGCGGCATAAAGTTTTGACACTCAACACTCAACACAAGTGACAGAAAGTGGAGAACGGAGTGTCTTGACACTAGGTTCTTACTGACTACCCTTCTAAGAGAGAAAACATGTGAAATTGTTTATAGTGTATATTTTAGCAAGAAAAATGTACAATATACATGTATATTTAGTAGACACATGTGGCTAATAAGTTATATCGTGAATTAAATGGAATTTAAAGTATATTAAATTGCTTAAACATTTCCATCCTTTTAATTTTTTATTTGACTGTGCAATTATGAAAAATAAATAAAATACTGTAAAATTTTTATTTAATTAAAAAATATCTTTGTACAATGAAGCAGCACCAGATTGAAATACGATAGGGGGTGAGTTTGATTCCCGGGGAAATATATTTTTATAATATTATCAATTCGTCATTTTTGTAAAACAATAATTCATGTTGAACTCCTGTGTTCCGCCACACAACGCTCAATGTCTCGCATTTGGACATCAAGTTTAAGTTAACTTAGGTCTATATGTCTACCCCGCTATTCGAAAAAAGCGTAAATCTAAAAAAATAACTCATTATAGGATTAGTAAAATAAATTACTAAACGTGCTGCTTTGTTAAAATTTTATATATTTTACCACAAATATATATTTATTTTTAGTGTAATAAATTTCTAGTATAAATCTAAAGTATATTGCAGTTATTTTTAATTTATTCTCCCATAAAAAGCAAAACCAAGATAGCAATTTAATTAGCGCTGCCCAGTGAATGAGTCTCAGTACAAAAGAGAGTGAAAAGAGGTAAAAAACTGCGCCATTCATTCGCGTTCCACAAATTTAGATAAAATGGTGAAATCCTTTTCTGGTATAAAAGCTGCATAGAAGCGGGTTCTTGCATCACTGCGCGCATACGAGTACACGTTGAATGTAATAGAAGTGACTTTAGTTTTAAAAGCTGGAAGAGTCGTGTTTGAGTGTTAGTAGAATTATTAAGAAATAAACAATAAATTGTTAATTTCCCAGTATAAACATTTCAGAGGTTACCGTGGCACAGCTTCTGACTGTAGCGTGAATGTGGGTTCGATTCCCACTCAGGAGAATTATTATATTAAAATTTTCATTTCTTCTCTCTGATATTAGGTTAATTTAATTAAATTTTATTAGGTCTCTGCTATCAGTGTCAAAGCGCAGCGTTTATTTCTGTCACTTAACACGCATTATCTCAATTTCGGGTTCTTGATACTATATTCTTACTAGTTAGTAACTTCGCTGTGTGGTACTGCAGGAGGCCATCCTATAACTGTAATTGCGGTTGCTTCGAACTTTTTCCCACTTAGGGAAGAGATATACAAATTATTATATATTCTCCTCTATTTAATACGCAATGTCATAGATTCAGATGGAAAGTAGAAAACGGAAGAAGGAAGTATCTTAATACTAGATTTCCTTTTTGTACCATAGAGAAGCTGGAAAACAAAAAAACGCGGAGTAATCCAAGTCAAAGTAGGTTTTGTACTTATATACTCACTTAAATATAACAACAGAATATTATCTTTATTTACATAATTTTGTTTGTAAAATGTAAGGTGTAAAGAGGCGAAAAAATGTCGCCGTTGACGCGTGAAGCCAAGTCTCTTTGAAACTCCAAATGGCGCGCTCTCGCACGCACGAGCGCCGCGGAGCGCCGGATCCTGAGTTGCCAGTCGCTGGATAAAATACATATTTTATACTAAATATACAGGATTCAGACCGTCGTGGCGCAGTGGGACAGCGTATGTCTGTGATTATGATTGGTTGTGGGTTCGATTCCCACTCGGGGTAATGATTATATATTATTTTCATTTCTCCGTTATGGTATTTTAGACAAAGCGCGGCGTTGGATTCTGCCATTCAATACGCAATGTCTTGATTTCGTGCGGAAAGTGGAGGACGAAATGTCTTGAGACTAGATTCTCTCTAACCTAACCTACCTCAAAAAATATAAAACTTATAGATCAGTTGTGGTTTAGTAGGACAACATGTGACAGTAAACATGATGGCTGTAAGTTTAAATCAAAATTTAAATATCCCTGATTTAAAAAGCTTCATGCACAATTTACAGTTATAGTACATTGTTACATTTTGTATAGCACAACTTCACGCTTTACCCGCATAGTAGGATAGTCAGGCTGAGCTAGTAAGACACCATTCTGCGTTGTCCGCCCAAAAGAAGACATTGCGTGTTAAGTGGCGGAACTTAACACTGCACTCTGTTTGAGGAACCAGAGCTGAGAAGCGAAAATAATATACAATGCTTGATTGGGAATCGAACCCATAACCGTCGCGTTTATAGTCAGAAGCTGTCCACTGCGCTGCAGCGGTATCTAAATTTACTTGTCACAGTTAAAATAAAGTAAAACAATATAATTTATACTAAAATCTTTAAATTAACGAAATGAAGCGAGCGCTTACTCCATACAAAGAACAAGTAAGTATTGTTTCTACACAATTGAGTACAGTTACAATAGAAATAAGTTGGTTGAAGACTCGCTATTAATTATATTAGTTGAGCGAATTATTGATTATATTATATTAAATTAATTCATTGATTCTATGACTTTGTTAAATTTAATATAATGGAGAACGATTTGGCCATCGTGGTGTAGTGAGAGAGTGTCTAACTGTATGCAATGGTTGTGGGTTCGACTCCCCTTCGGTTCTATTATTATTATATTAAAATTATTTACATTTTACCGCGCTTGAAATGAAAGTAAATAAATTATGATCACCCCATCATGGAATGTGAACCTTTAACCAAACGCGATTAAGCTTTGCCATGATGACTCAAAAAAAAGTTACCCTGTTTAATTAAATTTTATTTTGAACATTTTAAAGTGTTATTCACATACTTATAAAATTGAAAAAGACATTTTTAGAAAATTTATAAAAAAATATATATTTGCTTTAAAATGTTAAACGTATTAAATAAACAGCATTCTCTCTTGCCAACTGATTGCTCGTAGAATAATGTTTCGGTAGCAGAAATATATAAAAATCTCTCTACAGAGATGCTAACAACATAAATTAATTATAATAAGAGTACAAAAATGTCGATGCACATCCAAGACGTCGATTCCAAAAGGCACAGGTTCAAATCCCGTCGCCTTCACAAACTTTCATACGTTTTCTAAAAACTTCTTTTTACTTAACAAAAGTATAACAAGTCGATTAAATTATATTTCACCTGCATTACATTATACATTTCAACATCCACCTTTGATTTAGGTGAGGGACTCATATAAATCGCGAGAGTCAGCTACACCGGACGGTGACAGAGGACGAGTTATTATGAACGGACATCCTTTATATTGTGCTTGCATTGGAATAATGGATATTATTTTAGCTTCACGATTTTTTTACGCATAGCGAAGTAGTCAGAGAGAATCTGGTGTCAAGACACTCCGTCCTCCACATTCCGCCCGAAATAGAGACATCGCGGGTTGAATGGAGGAAATCAATACTGCGCTATTTCTTAGATGCCAAAGCGAAGAAAGTAACATTCAAATATGGACGTTATGTTCAGCGGAAATCAAACCTGCAACTATCAGCCTTACAGTCTCACACTGCGCCACGACAGTCTTTAATGGATGATAGTATAATAAAAATTCTCTATTATACCTGATTGTAATCGCAATTGGTTGTGGATTCGATTATAATTAAATTATTGGTATTGCTGTAGGGGCTAGTCGTGGCGCAGGGGCACGTAGTACTGTAAACGCGACTGATTGTGGGTTCGATTCCCACTCGTAGAGTGGAAATATTTAATATTTCCATTTCCTTCGCTCTGGTGTCGAGGTAAAGCGCGGCGTTAAGTTCCGCCACTTAACACGCAATGCCTCCGAATTTGGCGGAAAGTAGGGAACGGAGTGTCTTAACACTAGGTTCCCTCTGCCTACCCTGCTGTAAGCGGGATACAGCGTGACGCTAAAAGAAATATCTGTTGTAGTGCCATGAGTTGTTGATGTTGAGTGCGGCGTTAAGTTCCATCATTCAAATTGCAATGTCTGGATTGTGATCGGAAAATGTCTTTGAAATCAAAGTGTCTTTGCATTAGGTTCTCTTTGACTTCGCTGTTTTATTTTTAGTTTGTCTGTTTTGTCTGTCTGTCTGTTTCTTTCGGCTAATGGAACAGCTGCACTGATTTTTACGAGACTTTAATTAGCAAATAGCTGAAGTAATAAGGATCCGTCTCCATTTTTAATTAATTATTCAAGTGGCAATCTTAAGTAACAAATCACAGTATACAATATAGCATTACGTATTGAGAAGCTCAGTACCATTTTGAAACCAGAGCGAGAAAATGGAAATTATTTGTTTTTATCATTGTACTTAACTGTACTTAAATTAAAAAAATAAATTTGAATATTGTCATTGAGGTCATGTGCCCCACAAATTGCCCTAGAGACTTGCTAAGAACGCGATGGTTATGGGTTCGATTGCTTTTCGGGGAATGATTATATTTGAATTTTCAATTTCTTTACTCCAGAGTAAGGAAATTGAAAATTAGCGTTGGATTTGAGTTGAGTTCCACAACGATCCAGTCTTGAACAGTTTCGATTTACCCTATCAGAAAAGAGCGTAAAGCTACTAAAACAAAAATATAATCATTCCACATTTTTTTTTTTGAATAAAGGAGGCAAACGAGCAGAAGGACCACCTGATGGTAAGTGGTTATCTTTGCCCATGGACATCCACAACATCAGAGGAGTTGCGGATGCGTTGCCGGCCTGGGTGATAAAGGAAAGAAGAAGGGAAGAAGGATGGGGATGGTGGGAATAGGGAGAAAGCTGGCTTCCATGCCATCGAACCAGAACACATCATGAGATATTTGGCTGTTCGTCTTTGACATGATAGTGGTCACGAGCCAGGCGGAGAACGAATCTCCTACCACCGAACTACTGGGTTACCCGCCTTTTACGGGACGCTACCCAGCGGCGGAGGGGAGTTGTATTCTTGACCCGTCCCCCCACGGGCAGAAAATCGAACTTATAACCTTTGCGTTTATAATCAGACGCTGCTGCTGATCTGCGCCATGAGGGACAACTTTAATAGTCTCTCAAAATAAATTATGACATCACAAGCCAAAATGAATGGCGGCAATTATACCAACGGAACTGAACAATACCTTCGATTTGTCATTATATAGTTAATTAACACTTGTACATTATAATTGGCCGGAATTGTGCGCTTCGAACTGCTTTATTACATTTATATTGTTAACTAATTATATTATACGCTTATTGTGTATAAGAAGGAGTCGTGGTGGCGCAGTGGGAGAGAGTCTTTGCTATTGTGATTGGTTGTAGGTTCGATTTCCATCCGGGGTGATGGTTATATTTATATTATTTTCGTTTTATAGCTCTCTTTTCGTATATATTTCTTATTAAATTTTATTCCTCACGAATTAAGAAAGCACTATCATAAATTGCTAATATGCTTACTTTTGCTGTCGTAAATGAAATTAAATAGAGCGGAACTGGCTTTCTCATATTTAAAATTTACTTTAAAATTATGAAAATTGAAGCTATCTCTCATTTAAACTTGTTATAAATACTATATATATCTTCCTAATTGACTTGTAATAGACTTGTATAGAGTACTCAGAGGAAAATGCCACATTTAGTTCTTATTTAAGTAAGAAATGCTTAAGAGTAGTATTAAATTATAGTTTTTTTTAAAACAAAAAATAAAACAGCTTCACGTTTTACTCGTATAGCAGAGAAGTCAGAGAAGACATAGAGTTAAGACATTTCGTTCACCACTTTTATTCCTCAATCAATATATTATTCAATTTTTCAATCAATATCGTTTTTATGGGGAAAAAGCGGCTTGCGAAGCGGTACTCAACGCCGCGTTTGGTATTGTTCATTGTAGTGAGAAATGAATATTATCAAGTTATGATGATTTCATCAAGGGAAATTTTAAAAGGACTCATACACCGACATTTAATTATCAGAGCTAAAACAGAGGATATTTGCTATGTACTGCATTTAACTGCACGATAAATACATGGCAAGCTTCCTAGCTTGCTTGCCTAGGAAGTTTATTTATAAAGAAACTTCCTAGTTTCTTTATAAAGAAGTAATTTAGCATGTCAAGTAACCTAATAAAATATACCTTAAATAAATTGTATATTTTATAATGTTACTTAACATTCTACAATCTTCATGTTAATACAATTAGACATAAGAAAAGAAATTCCATTTAACCGTAACGATTTTTTAATTAAATTCTTGAGATAAATTGTTTTTTTTTTCAATTTAACGGTTAGTCGCTTTTGTTTAGAAGGTGTGCAAATCAACAGATAAAACACTTGTTTACGATGCGGACGTGTTTTACACGTTTAATTAAAAGATTTTAATTATTTAAATTTTTTTGTTTGTCTGTATTTCGTTTGTATTTCTATCGTGGCGTTAAGTTTCACCACTTAACACGCAAGCCTCCGAATTCGGCGGAAAGTGGGGAACGGAGTGTCTTAACACTAGGTTCCCTCTGCCTACCATGCTGTGTGCGGGATACAGCGTGAAGGTAAAAAAAAAATATCGCTTAGCTGTGTAGTCAAAGAGAGCATAGTGAGAATATATTGAGAGAGAAGGGAGTATCATGACAATGGTAGCCCTTTCTCTTCGATTACACAGACCGACAAAATTTTGACCCAAAAACGTTACGTTTTTGATGCGTTAAATCCGAATCCGAGGTTCCAACTCGATTCGGATTCAGGACATCAAAATACTTCGGGAAAGCATACTCTATTTTCTGGGTCAGAGATACGGGTCCATATTGTCAGCCTGTGTTTCTATTCGAAATTCAGATGTTACGTTTTGAGTTGCGGAACCCAGCGCTGTGCTTTATGTTAGAGATCAGTGCAAATGAATGAAAATAATTGAAATATTTTATCATTCTATTTAAACATTTTTAAAGTGTTATTCCACTCTTAGGAAAATTGAAAAAGACATTTAAAGAAAACGTATATAAATTTGAACGCAGCGGGATTCGAACCCGAACAAAAATAAGTTGTAATAAAGCGTATAAGAATTTCGACGCAGCGGATAGTAGAACGCATGGCTCAGTGGTGAGGGCGTCTAGACGGTATTCAGGAGGCGCGGGTTAGAATCCCGCTGCGTTCAATTTTTTATACGTTTTCTTTAAATGTTTTTTTTTCATATTTTATCATTTCCCAAATGGAGTTTCCCACTCGATCGTGTCCATCAATCGCGTGTACAGTCAGACGTTGTCCCTCGTCACTTGGTTTCTTTTTTTAATATAATTTTGCTTATATTATTATCAGGATATTTTTGAAGACACAGTGACATGTCATTTGTTGCCGTAAAGTTTACGAAAATTACTGAGTGTAAAATTTTGCTGTAAGTTTATGTGTAGACGAAGTGCAAAACCAGTATCTTTCATTATATTCTATTAGAAATATAGTTAAGTTTTTTTTTGTAGCTTCACGCCGTATCCCGCACTCAGCAGGGTAGGCAGAGGGCTTAGCTTAATCTAGTGTTAAGACACTCCGTTCCCCACTCTCCGCCGAATTCGGAGGCATTGCATGTTAACGCCGCGCTTTACCTCTGATATCAGAGCAAAGATATGGAATTATTAAATATTTTCACTCCTCAAGTGGGAATCGAACCCACAACCAGTCGTTTACAGTCACACGTTACGGCCCCTAACGGATTAACGGATAGTTAAGTAATAGAAAAAATACATACAAATACTGACATATTTGTACCTTTTACCCGTGGGATCACTTTTAACCCGTCCTGGGTTAAGAATACAATCCCCTCTGCTGCTGGGTAGTGTTTTACGGGTAAAAGGTGGGTAACCCAGTAACTTCGTGGTAAGAGATTCATTCTCCGACTGGCTCGTGACCACTATCATGTCAAAAACGAATTACATTCCCAACCACCCTTCTTCCTTCTTCACCCTCAAGGCAGCCAGCGCATACAGCGCATACAACTTCTTTGATGTTGTAGATGTCCATGGGTGAAGGTAACTTACCATCAAGTGGTCCTTTTACTAGTTTGCCTCCTTGTATAAAAATAAAAATCATACTAAAAAATTATAAATATTAATATTTAGTACGTGTTAAGTAAAATATACTAATATTGTTTAACAATAGAAGAACTCACAGAGAATTTCAGTGTTAAATTAATGTAAACGATGTCCTAAAATGTAATGATCAAAGAACAGCTTAATAGGTTCATCTAATACTACAGTATAATGATAATAACCTGACGTAATGCGGTAATAATAATATAACTAAATTTCGTTGATTCTATATTATATATTAGAGTATATATATATATATATATATATATATATATATATATATATATATATATATATATATATATATATATATATATATATATATATATATATAGTTTCACAGCTAACTAATATAGGAGATACCAATTCAAACTTTTATATAACTTTTATATAATATTTAATGTGTTTATTATTATTTATATTTTTTTAAATTTGTTTACTTATTTATAAATCATAGTTTAGAAACTTGTTTTTTTTTGCTTCTTTTTTAGCTTCACGCTATATCCGGCACACAGCAAGGTAGGCAGAGGGAACCTAGTGTTAAGATACTCCGTTACCTACGTAGAAATTTGTAATTAGTAGTAATAGAGTAGTTCTATAACTACTACAAATACAAATCTATATTTGTTCAAAATTTATATGTAGTAGTTATATTAGCGTATTTCATTTTTTTTTAAGTTTGAACCATCCCTATACATGCCGTGGCGACTTGTAGGTAAGTCAACACTTAGCATATATGTTATTTTAAAATATGTTTGTATCTTGTAATAGTGTTTGTCTTGTTAGTTGTCCTTAACAAATAAATAAACTGACAGTTGAAAGGTAAATTAGACCGGATGTAATATACATAGTAATATTATTAGCTTCTCACTTTTCCCCGTATAGCAAGGTAGTCAGAGAGGGAATAGTGTCAAGACACTCCCTCCGCTACTCTTTCCGACTGAAATCGAGACATTTCGTGTTGAGTGGCGAGACATAACGACGTATTTTGTTTTTGGTACCAAAATACAGAAATAAAAATTAACATTAATAATTTCCCCAAATGAAAGTCGAATCCATAACCACCGTGTACCTAACCACTACGCCACGATGGTGATTTATCAAAGATAGAAATTCTAAGACCGGGAAATGCTCAAAGAATATCTCCATTTCTACCACCGGGATCGTCGCTAAGAGCATACATACAAATGTAGATATACTAAACATTACATTAACATGTATAATATATATGTGAACATGTATACAGAATATAGTAACAAACCTCTCTAGGTACATACAGTTACAATGTTAAACAAAGTTTTTGGGGACCCAGTTTTTGTTTATTAAGGGAAATCCGAAACTACTTTCCCCCGAGGGTCTCAATGGGCAGGAAAGGAATTAAGCTGGAACTAATATGAAGGTAAAAATTTTATTTGGGCTAAAATATTGAAATTATTGATAAAAATATTAGGTCATCGTGGCGTAGGCGCTTTTCCAGTCGTTGGACTGACTGGTAAATCGATGATTGTGGGTTCGAGCTCCACTCGAGGGAATGATTGTATTTATTTGTAATTTATTCTCATTTTTCCATTTGGTAGTTAAGGCAAAGCGCGACGTTGAGTCCACCACACAAAATGTCTCGAATTCGGGCGTAAAGTGGAAGAAGGAGTGTTTTGACACTAGACTCTGACTTCTCTCTGACTACCTCACTAGGCTGAAAAACGTGTGAAGCTCAAAAATAAAATTGTTTTTAAAAATAGAATCTTTTTCATGTTGTATTATTTATTGTCTACGAATATCCTGGTCATTTAAGAGAGATTTCGAAACAACTTTCTGCCAGACTTTGAGACTTTGTGCGTTAATTGACGTAACTTAACGCCGCGCTTTTTCTCACCAAATCAAACATACAAATATAGATTAAATAATCAAATACGCAACCCCATACAATTTCACGCTTACATTTAACTCGTTGCATACACATATATCACTATTTACATACTTCGCAATAGGATTAACGTTTATAAATTAAATTAAATGAAACTGAATATATCAACTGTACCCTTCCGTAGTAACAATAAATGGTATTTCAAAAACAATGTTGGGTCAGATTTGCTCTTGATTATAATGAAATAGGCTTTGTTCCAATTTACAATTATTTAATATATGTATTCGGTATTACGTTTTTCCGCGTTTACTATGCAAAGTGTGATTCTCATATTTACATATGTAGGTACTCAAAAATACCTAATATACCCACCAAATGTATATTTGGAAATAATTAGTAGGTATATTCTCTCTGTAGTTGGTCTTTCAAGACTGAAAATTAATTAATATATTGTTAGCATTACGCTATATCCCTTACATAGCAGGATAGACAGAGAAAACCTATTGTTTCCCATTCACTACACTCCGTTTCCCATTTTTCATCGAATTCTGGAAACATTGCCTGTTGAGTGGCGAAACTCAACACCGTGCTTTGCCTCACCGTAGCGATGGTAATGAAATATAAAATATTTCCATTCCTTGAGTGGGAATCGAGCCAGCCGCGTTTACACGCACACTTTGTGCCCACAGGCCACGGCTGGTCTCAATTATCATTAATACTTGTACTAATGTACTCGTATATTCACAATATTCGAGCAGTATCGAACTGTCTACGCTATGCTTGCTAGTTAGATATTCAGTAAGAAAATTTCTCTGCTGCGGTAAGCGGCAAGACGTAGAGCGGAGTGTCTTTTGGTCATAAAAATCTTCTAATATACAAAGTATTAAGAATTTTCTAGGACCTTTATTAAAATTCATAAGCTATTAAAAACAATTTGCCATCGTGGCGCATTAGGACAGTGTGTGGCTATCAACACGATGGTTGTGCATTCGATTCCCATTCTAGAGAATAATTATTATTTTAATTTTCTCCACTCTGGTACCTAAAACAAAATGCAGCGTTAAGTTCCACATTCGGTCACTGGTTGATATCGAGTTTATTCTAATATTAAAATTAATTTCGAATATCAAAAATATTCGCGATTAAACTAGTAAGTAATTTCATTTAATAATACATTTCAACTGCTTTCATTTTTTTGCTCTGGTACTATGTCTCGAAAAGTCTCGATTTTGGACAGATCCCTAGGTATTCTGTTATTCGGGAAATTAAAATATTGAGGTTTTCACTTACATAAGAAAAATAATTATTAATTATCACACACATATATTCCGTTCCCCTGTTTCCGCCGAATCCTGGAAGCATTACATGTTAAGTGGCGGAACTCAACGCCGGTCTTTTGCCTCGACACCAGAGCGAAGAAAATGAAATACTTCCAGATATTTCTCTAAAAATCTTTCTATTCCTAAAAAGTATTACATCAAAAATAGACGTATCCAGGTCAAATGAATAGTTAATAGTGTGTATATAAATAGTTGGGCCTCTCCAAGACGCTGACAAATTCCTCGCTGTAGTGAAGTGTGAAGCTTCGAATAATTTAGTGTGTAATTTAGTAGAAGCAATTTTGCCGATATCGTTCTGATACATTGAGTTACGATTACAATTAATTTGTGTTCTATTATTTATTTTATTTAGGTTCACGCTGTATTCCGGACACAGCAGGGTAGGCAGAGGGAACCTAGTGTTAAGACACTCCTCGAGTGGGAATCGAATCCACAACCAGTCGTTTACAGTCACACGCTTGTGCCACTGGGCCACGACTGGCCACAATTATTTACATATACACTACTTATACAAATATATTTAAGTATAATACGTGCATAGAGAAGTTGTAATAAGCGTATAAGAATTTCGACACAGGTGGTAATAGAACGTATGGCTTAGCGGTCAGAGCGGTTGGTTTCCGGGAGACGCGGGTTCAAAACCATTAAAATTTTTATACGTTTCCTATCTTTTTCAATTTCAAAGTGTTTGAATAACACTTTGAAATGTTCAAGAGTACGTGCATTTTGTCTTGACCGGTCTGAATTACAAGACACCATGCGTTATTAAATCATTAGTAAATGTCTCTCGCAGGTTTCACTCTCCGTCTCTTATCAAATCATTATATTCTTGGATAGGTATCATTACTTACTTCGTGACTTAATTCAGAAGAATATACTAATCTTAACAAGAATAAGAAGTGGCCAGTCGTGGCCCAGTGGCACAAGCGTGTGACTGTAAACGACTGGTTGTGGGTTCGATTCCCACTCGAGGAGTGGAAATTATATTTCCATTTTCTTCGCTCTGGTGTCGAGGTAAAGCGCGACGTTAAGTTCCGCCACTTAACACGCAAGCCTCTGAATTCGGCGAAAAGTAGGGAACGGAGTGTCTTAACACTAGGGTCCCTCTGCCTACCCTGCTGTGTGCGGGATACAGCTTGAAGCTAAAAAAAAAATATAAGATAAATTTTTAAAAAGGATTACAAATGTAAAGACAAAGTGTATGCGCAATTAACTCTTATTATATTTAAAAAATTATATTCATTTATCCACTCTAATGGACAAGACGAAAGGCGTTGAATCCCGCAACTTGTCACAGGAACATGAAGAACAGAGTGCCTTAACACTGAGCTCTCTGTGACTATTAAAATAAAAGAACATTAATACTTTTTGCAAATTAAAAAAAAAAAAAAGACAATAAAAACTGTAATGCCTTCTCCATACATTCATAAGCATTGATATAGAAAAGCAAGTGATATTCTGCGGAACACTGACTAAACTAAAATTATATTTTGCCATACAAAGCCTACTCTTATGTCAATAGAATAAGACCCAAAATGGTCAAACAATAGCTTTTCAATCATACTACCAATAAATCACTTTGATCTTCATAAATGATATCAAATGTTAAAGATAAAGACTGCTTTTTTTTCTACTTTTCTTGTGCCTGAGTAAGGATGGATGCAGGTTCGATTCCCCCGTGAGGATTATAACGAATATACTTTTTATATCTCCCCTCTGGCCTTTAAGGCAACGTAGAGTTATAAAAAAGACATTTGGAAAACGTATAAAAAATTGAACGCAGCGGGATTCGAACCCGCGCCTCCTGAATACCGTTCAGGCTCTCTCACCACTGAGCCATGCGTTCTACTATCCGCTGCGTCCAAATTCTTATACGCTTTATTTTTGTTGTTAGCATCTCTGTAGAGAGATTCCTAAGTGTGGAATAACACTTTAAGAATGTTAAAACGTACAGTTATGTTTCACCACTTAACACGCAATATATTGATTTTGGGCGGATTATGGAAAACGAAGTGTCTTGATAGGTTTTCTTTGAATACGAAACTGTCTTTTGTTTACTAAATTTAGTAGACATTGAACGTTATTAACAAATTGGTGTTAGTATATTAAGCTGCTATTAATAATCATTCAATCTTAGTCTTGCAGTAGCGAGCTATTCGCGCAATCTCTAATTAAGATCCCGAAGATTCCTTTAGGTAAAAGTTTAAAGAAATTAACATATTGACAGTTGTGTCTCAATAAATGTTCGTTTTTTTTTCAGAGGGAACCTAGTGTTAAGAAACTCCGTTCCTCACTATTTCCTTCCTCCATTTCCACTCCTCGAGTGGGAATCTAACCAACAACCAATCGTTTACAGTCACACGTTCGTGCCTCTGCGCCACGACTGGCCCCTATACTCGAAACATATTCGATATTCGAAAAATATTAATGACTTTACAAAAACCGATGATGAACATTAATTTATAGATTTTATCTAGGAATCTGAAGACGGAGTAGGAGTCTTTTGATACTAGTTTTTCTCTGACTACCTTGCTTTCCGGGAAAAAGCGTGAAAATGCTATAAAAGTAGTATTATTGAATGAAAGAAGCCAGAAGTGAGGGATTCGATTCTCACTCAAAGAATGGATATAATCAAAACTTTCATTTAATACTTTTAAACATTCTTAAAGTGTTATTCCACGTTTAGGAAAATTGAAAAAGACATTTAGAAGACTTATAAAAAATTGAACCCAACGGGGTTCGAATCCCGCTGCGTTCAAATTCTTATACGTTTTATAAATGTCACTTTTTTTAAGGTCCACTACTTAACACGCAATGCCTCCAAAGTTCGGAGGAAAATAGGGAACGGAGTGTTATGACATTAGAGTCTCTCTGACTGCCATGTTATGCAGGAACAAACCTAAAGCTGCTATATAAAAGATTCCCTCAGCCAATTTCCCAAGTTTTAAACTCGTCTTAACAAATACTTTTAACAAAACTCATAAAATGTTAGTCAATCTCAATTTTCTCGAGAAACGTGACTCCATTAGAGGCTGAAATATACGTATTACAATAAATTTTAAGGCCTTACCCACAATTCTAGTATTACCAACTGTTATTTATTTTGTTTAGAAACATCGCTCGCTGTAATAATAGTTTTAACAAGAAAAAAGTCAATCTGAATGCCACTTAGACAATTTTTAAGGCTAATTTATCTAAATTTTTAAAGTTATATCTAAAGCTATATCTCAAGCTATATATTTTTAAAGCTATATCTTTTATGTCCTTGTTCTCACTAGGCATAGGCAGGCTAGGGTTTACAGCCACACGCTTGTGCCACTGCCTATTAAAATTTTAAATATAATCATTTCCTCGAGTGGGAATCGAACCCACTACCATTGCGTCTACAGTCACTACGCTGCCCCATTGCTCCAAAACAGTCTATTATTAGACTCTGGAGATGAAATAAAATGAGAAAATAATGATTTTTCGATATATATTGTTGCTATGCGAGTCTCGCGTGCCGACAAGGTTGAGCAAATCGGAAATGTAATCATCCTTCTTGGGGAAATATAATAAAAGTTTCACATACAAACACGTTTTATTACAATATACACATATAATTTGACCGTTATGGTCCAGTTGGTGTAACTACAGTTATGAACAGACAGTTATAGGTTCCCTAATTTAAGATAAATATATATTTAGAATATGAGACGTTGTTTTTATAGGTTCGATTCCTGTGCAGGGGAATGTTTATATTTAAATTAAGTTCATTGGCCCGTTTTGGTGATAAGATAAAGCGCGGCGTTAAGTTCCGCGAATCAACACGCAATGTCTCGATTCAGTCGGTAAATGGTAAATAAACTGTCTTGACACCATGTTCTCTAATAATATAATGACATTGGATGTCTAATAGTATAAACTTGAGAGCAGCGGGATGTGAACCAGTGCCTTTAAGAAGCCCTTTAAGTGTGATCGCTAAGCTTTACATTCAATGCACTATATCATTTTTAAATTATCAAGTTAAATCATTACTAACAGACATATTAAATATATTATAAGCTTAAATCATTACTAACACACATATTTAAGACATTTTCAGTCATAATAATGCAAAATGTGTAAAGTGGCCAGTCGTGGCCCAGTGGACCAAGCGTGTAACTGTAAACGACTGGTTGTGGGTTCGACTCCCACTCGAGGAGTGGAAATTATATTTCCATTTTCTTCGCTCTGGTGTCGAGGTAAAGCGTGGCGTTAAGTTCCGCCACTTAACACGCAAGCCTCTTATTCAGCGTAAAGTGGGGAATGGAGTGTCTTAACACTAGGTTCCCTCTGCCTACCCTGCTGTGTGCGGGATACAGCGTTAAGCTAAAAAAATAATGCAAAATTAGGCTCTATAGCTGTTTCGTTATATTACAACTCTTCGTGGTAGTTTTTTGAAAAATAAATTAGTCTATGCCTAAGCTTATCAACTATATTTATGCCAAAAATCATTACAATCGGTTAAGCGCTTTACCTTGCCTCTATTTCATCTTCAGGGCTTATATCTTTAAAAAAAATAACCTATTTACCCTGGATCTTCAACTATTTTCATTTCAACTGTTATTTCCGTGAAAACGTAACAGACAGACAGACAGACTTCCGCGTTTATAATATTAGTATGGTAATATGAAACTCATGCTCTAACGAGATACCAACACTGCATTGTGAGGCAGACGTGCGATTTACACAATCATATACGCTCTGCTGACTCCCTACAACGATAGAAGTGACAATGCCTTAGTTTATGTAAGGAGCCTCAAACAGGAATCGAATCTAATATCTACAGTTTGAATGACATGATTGAGTTGTTTCAAAATGTGAATTAATTATAATTAAGTAAATATAATTAATTGTAATTAAGAGGCCGGTGCGGCGCCGTGGGATAACGTCTGTTTGTAAACGCTATGGTTAAGGGTTTGATTCCGATTTAAGGGGAATTATTACATTTAAATTATTTTCATATGATCGTGTACCTAAAAAAGACAATTAAATACTCTTTATTGTACACCAGAAAGATTTGTTACACACTATTATTTTAATATTTAAAACAGTACAACAGGCGACTTCATCGCTAAGCGAGCGATATCATCTAAGTACTTAAGACAACGCCCGGCGTTAAGATCCACCACGCAATACGGAATGTCTCGACCTCAAGTAAAAACGACCAAATGTCTTGACAGTCTAGATTCTTTCTGGCTTAAAGCAGGAATCATTCAAAAGCACGTTTACGCTATTTTCGCAAAGTACTACAGTTTACTCTGCCAGTGAACTTAGTGTCAATACACTCCATCATCTATTTTCCACATAAATACGTTGAGAGACATTGCGTTGCCAGCCTTGGCAGAACTTAACACCGCGCTTTGTCTTGCCCATATGAAAGATTTGATTCAAAAGCAATTTTTCCCAAATCTAATTCTACCAATACATCCGGCTTCGCCATACAAACAACATAGGTATATGCTTATAAAAAATAAGGCCAATCAAATATTTTCATACAAATCCTATGACCTTCTTACGTTTCCACTCACGTGTAAACGCTTTTTAAGGATATCCGGCGCCACGCTGCTCGCATACAAGGTGCCTGGAAAAGAATTTAATAAAAATATTACTGTATGGTTTTGCCCTGAAATGCTGACAGACTATTTTTTGTTTGATATACTAAGATAGGCTTAAAGAATTTGAATTCGATTCCTACTTTGGTTAGATATTTTTATTGTTTATTACAGTTCATGAGTGGCCCAGTCTTAACATGTTAGTCATTTTTTTTTAGATTCACGCCGTGTTCCGCACACATTCGGGTAGACAGAGGGAACCTAGTGTTAAGACACTCCGTTCCCCACTTTCCTCCGAATTTGGAGGCATTGCGAGTTAGGTGGCCGTTCTTAACACTGAGCTTTACCTCTGATACCAGAGCGAATGAAATGGAAATATTAAATATCTCCACACTTCGAGTAGGAATGGAACCCACAACCAGTCGTTTTACAGTCACACGTTCGTGCCACTGCGCCACAACTGGCCCCAAACCATTCACAATTATTCAAATAAAAAAAAGCTTTTCCTACATATGTTTATATCTGAAACTTTTCCGTCAACCACTATGTGACTGTAATACAACACACAACTGACATAACCGGCAGTAAAAAGCTGTAATACTGAATATTGGTTCTGTGTTGTAGTGGTGCATTAAGAGGCAATTTATCAAAGTACTTACCTATGGGAATAAAAGAAGACTTTCCGTTTTATAGTAGAATCTATGACTAAATGAAAATATCTAGTATTTCTGAGGTCGTAAGTCCTTGCGAATGAACTTGTGACAAGCAACTAGTGTAATATATAATAGCTTTAGTTAGCAATGTTTCGCGTTGGTATAATTTTTTTGACCTTTATTTACTTTACTATGTAAATAATAGTACTAAGGCCAGTCGTGGCGTTGGGGCATAGGTGTTGTGAACTTTGTTTGTTTGTTTAAACGCGACGGGTTGTGGGTTCAATTCCTACTTGAGGAGAGGAAATATTTAATATTTCCATTTTTTTCGTCTGGTATCGAGAATTAACGCGGCGGTAATATCCGCTACTCACGCAATGCCTCGGAATTCAGTGGAAAGTGGGGAACGGAGTGTCTTAATTCTCTGCCTACCCTGCTGTTTGCGAGATACAGTGTGAAGCTAAAAAAAGTAGATGAGTAAGTAAATACATATAAAGAAAAAACAATATGTCATTTATTAGGCCAAAAAAAGAGAAACAGTGCTCAGGCTTGTTATCTTTTCAGCAAATGCGAATACTCGTATATTCAAAATTGAACTAATTAATCCTTTATACTTTATTAGAAACATAACAAAAAGTTAGGTCATACTAGTGCAGTGGGACAGTTTTTGTAAAGGAAGTAGATGTGAATTCGATCACCACTTTGAGAATCACAATATTATAATATAGAAATACATATTAAATTATATATATTTCTCTGCTCTCATAAAACGAAGCGAGTTCTTAAGTTAACTTAACATGCAATATTATATTGTCAGAAGGATTTTCAAAACTTTGTAAGAAGACAAAGCGTGGCGTTGAGATCCGCCATTAAAAACTTAAGTTTAACTTAAGTTGTCTGAATTTGAGATATTAATATCTCAAATTCAGACAGAACATGCAGAACGGAGTGTCTTAACACTAACGGGACGGAGTGTCTACCTTGCATTAAACTAAGAGCAATATTTAAACAGCTACGCAAATTAAAGTAAATATTGAAGTAAACAACACTCAAAATGCGAAATCAAGATGTTATTCGCATCGTAAATTCCGTCCAAATCCTTTGGTGTTAAATTTGGCGAAATGATAAAATATGAGACATTTTCCACGGCGTTGGGTAATAATTTGATTGGAGGAGATTATATTTTCAATCCCTAAGCAAATTTATTTTGTAAAAGAAATAAAATATATAAAAAAGCAGCTTCACGCTTTTTCCCGCCTAGCCGAGTAGTTAGTAGTAATAGTAGTAATTGTAATAAGTAGTAATAGTAGTGGAAATTATATTTCCATTTTCTTCGCTCTGGTGTCGAGGTAAAGTGCGGCGTTAAGTTCCGCCACTTAACACGCAAGCCTCCGAATTCGGCGGAAAGTGGGGAACGGAGTGTCTTAACACTAGGTTCCCTCTGCCTACCCTGCTGTGTGCGGGATATAGCGTGAAGCTATTGTAATTAGTAGTAATAGTAATTAGTAGTAATAGTAGTAATAGTAGTAGTAGTAGTCATAGATTTATTGAAATTTTTGTATGTAGTATTAATATAAGCGTATTTAGATTTTTATTTTTTACCGTCCCTATGCATGCCGTGGCGACTTATAATTAAGCCAGCATTTAGAGTATACGTTATTTTTATTGTGTTTGTATCATGTATTAGTATTTGTCTTAGTATTTGTCTATAATAAATAAATAAATAAATTAGAGAGAAACTAGATTCAAGACACTTCGTCAAAATCGAGACATTTGCATTAGGTACCAGACCAAAAAGATGGAAATTTTTATAAATATTCATGGCCCTGAGATGGAATCGAACCCACAATAATCGCCGTACAGATAGGCGCTGTCCCACTGCACCACGACGGCCTGTAAACTTATTTTTAACATATTATAAATAGGACTGGCACAGGCTTAGCTTTTTTAGGCGTACAATAAGCTTTTTCATGCGTGTTCATTATTTACATACTCATTTAAACTTTTAAAACGTTAAGAATTAAATATTGTGAAAGCTATTCTCTCCAAATTCCTTTATGACCAATGAAATTTTATATTAATTTCCTCAGGGATTTGAATCTCGTATTTGGCGCATTTATTTAAATATATTCTTTGATTTTTACTCTTTTACCGTAGTAGGATAGGCAAATAGAACTTATTGTTAAGTCACTCCTTTCTCCATTTTCTATCTGAATTTGAGACATTGAGTGGCAAATTTAACGTTATAATTTGGGGCCAGTGTGACTATAAACTACTGGTTGTGGGTTCGATTACCACTCGAATTTATATACTTAATATTTCGATGTCCTTCGCTCTAGTATCAGAGGTAAAGCGCGGCTAAGTTCCGCCACTTAACACGTAATGCCTTCAAATTTGGTGGAAAGTGGAGAACGGAGTCTCTTAATACTAGGTTCCCTCTGCCTACCCTGCTGTGTGTGGGATACAGCGTGAAGCTAAAAAAAAAAATTAACGTCGTACTTTGTTTTACCAAAATACAGTTATAAAAAAAAAATTAAATATAATCATCACCCGAGGGGAATGGAAACCGCAACCAATCGTATTTACAATCAGACGCTGTCCCTCTGAACCAAGATGACCTCTAAATTAAAATCTATGTATAATTAATAATCAAATAAATAAAATTGTAGTGCTTGAAAAGGATATTTAAAAAGCACATGAAAATTTGAACGCAACGGGATTCGAACCCGCGCCTCCTGAATACCGTTCAGGCGCTCTCACCACTGAGCCATGCTTTCTACTACCAGCTGCGTCGAAATTATTATACGCTTTATTACAACTTATTTTATATTATTTTCCTAAGTGTGGAATAACACTTTTAAAATGTTTAAAAGTATTGTAGTGCTTGTTCTCAATATTGAAATACCCTTTTTACTAAATGTATAATATGTATGTAAACTGTCTGTCTATTATTTCTTGATAATCTGTGGAACGGTCTTTTCGAGATTTTTGGCCCAGATGTAGTGAGGAATAACTTAAGCTACATTTTTATTAAAAAAATACGGACAAAGACGAAGTCATAGCTAGTATTAAATAAAAATCGATCAACTCCTTCTGTAGAAGAAAAAATAATACAAAAATTAATGAGTTGTAATAAATCTTACGTTTAATAAATCTTTTTGAGGTAAAAAAAAGTAAAGAATGTTTCAATTTCACGACTGACAGCGTTAAAGGTATTTCAATTTGCTTTGCTATTATACTGTTTTAGTTGATGATTATTGATTACTTATATATCACCTTAATAATATAAATAGAAAAAAAAACTTTACGCCTTTTTACAAAAAAAAGTGTAAGTCTACACAATTGAGGCGCGAAATACACGAAATACAAGTAAGGATATTAGCAACTTATGATAGTGCTTTCTTAATTCGTGAGGAAATTAATAATAGAATTTAATAAGAAATATCTATATATGAGAAGCAAGCTATAAATTGAAAATAATATAAACATAATAATCATCCCGAGTGGAAACCGAACCCACAACCAATCACAATAGCAAAGACTCTCTCCCACTGCGCTACGACTCCTTCTTATACACAATAAGCGTATAATATAATTAGTTAACAACATAAATGTAATAAAGCAGTTCGAAGCGCACAATTCCAGCCAATTATAATGTACAAGTGTTAATTAACTATATAATGACAAATCGAAGGTATTGTTCAGTTCCGTTGGTATAATTGCCGCCATTCATTTTGGCTTGTGATGTCATAATTCATTTTGAGAGACTATTAAAGTTGTCTATCGTGGTGCAGTGGGAAAGCAGCAACGCCTGATTGTAACCGTGATGGGTGTAAGTTCGATTATGTGGAATGATTATATTTTTGTTTTACTAACTTCATGCTTTTTTTTTGTATAACAGGGTTGTTTTCTTGTTTTCCTTATTGGTAAATCAAGACTGTGTTATAGTTATTCTTCTTCTTCTTTGGGTGCCTCTTCAATTCGGAAGGTTGGCCGCTAGCTTCCCAAGCTCTGCTGTGTCCATTGCTAGATCGGATAGTTGTTCTACGGATTTGATTCTGGTCCACCGGTTATAGTTATAGTGGAACTCAATGCCGCGCCTCGTTTTCAGTATCAGAGCAAAGAAATGAAAATTTTATTTAAATGAAAAACTAAATATTTCCACTAATGGGCATCTAACCCGCAACGATTACATTTACAGTCAGACGCTGTCTCACTGCACGTTCTTAACGGCTAGGTTTAAATTGAAATAAAAAAATTAAAAAAAATAATTTCCATTTCCTCGCTCTGGCTTCAAAACGGTATTGAATTACTCAATACGCAATGTTATATTGTATAATGTGATTTGTTACTTAAGACTTGCCATTTGAACAATTAATAAAAACTGGAGACAAAAAATATAATGTTAATATTTTCGTCGTGACGACGTATCCTTATTAAATCAGCTATTTGCCAATGAAAGCCTCGTAAAAATCGGTGCAGCTATTTCAGAGATTAGCCGGAACAAACAGATAGACAGACAAGACAGACAAACATATAAAGCAATATTTTGGTATATTAACCATGTATGCATACATATACATTTAGTAAAAAGTAGTTATTTTAATATTACAAACTTATTTTAATCTTATTTATTTGTATGTATGTATGATTCTAACATATGTAGGTGTATATATAAAAAGAAATGTCTACGTAAATTCAATCAACTGCCGTCAATACTATCACACACGAAGAAAAATATTCACATTTTTTCCTGAATAGCAAAGTGAACAAAGAGAACCTAGTGTCCATACACTCTGGTCTCCACTTTCTGCATAATTTTGATACATGATATCTTGAGTAACGTAACGTAAGGCAGTAGCTTCATATTTAGGCTGACTATCCCTTGCGGGGTAGTCAGTGAGACATATTTTTTCATTGTATAAAAAGCGGAATAGTTAAAGAGAAGCTAGTACAAAGACACTCTGATTTCAACTTTCCGACCAAAATTCAGACATTGCGATTTGAGTGGTGGAACTTAACGCCGCACTTTGTCCCAAGTACTAGAGCAGAGAAACGAAAACAATTAAATTATATTCGAACTCACAACCAATCGCAATTACAGTCAGACGCTGTGGGGAATTGTTATTATACTATCATCCATTAGGGATTGTCTTAGCGCAGTGTGATAGCGTCTACCTGTAAACCCGATAGTTACGGGTTCGATTCCTGCTCGAGGACACGACTATATTTAAATGTTAATTTACTTTTTATTACGACTATATTCAAATGTTCTTGGCTCTAGTACCTCAGGTTTTGATTTCCTCCACTCAACACACGATATCTCTATTTCAAGCGGGAAGTGGAGGACGGAGTGTCTTGACACTAGATTCTCTCTGACTACTTCGCTATGCGGAAAAATCCGTGAAGCTAAAATAATATCCATTATTTCAATGCAAGCACAATATAAAGGATGTCCGTTCATAATAACTCGTCCTCTGTCACCGTCCGGTGTAGCTGACTCTCGCGATTTATATGAGTCCCTCACCTAAATCAGAGGTGGATGTTGAAATGTATAATGTAATGCAGGCGAAATATAATTTAATCGACTTGTTATTAACTTTTTTCTTTTATATATAAAATATTTGGCTATAGCCAAATGTAAAAGGAAAAGTTAATAATAAGACATTAGAAAACGTGTAATAATTTGTAAGCAGCAGGATTCGAACTCACACCTCTTTAAAACCACCCAATCGCTGTGACGTCTAAGCCATACGCTCTACTACCAACTGCATCGAAATTCCTTTCTTATTACACATTATTTTTGTTGTTAGCATCTCTGTAGAGATATTTTTATATATTTCTGCTACTAAAACATTATTCGACGAGCAATCAGTTGGCAAGAGAGAATGCTATTTATTTAATACGTTTAACAATTTAAAGCGTTATAAATTTTTATACATTTTCTAAAAACGTCTTTAACAATTTCATTATTATGTAAATACCACTTTAAAATGTTAAAAATAAAAGTTTTGAAAAAACCCACGACGGTTTAATTGTAATTGTAAAAGGATAAAATAACTATAAATCCCCCGCCTAAAAGAATATATGTAACGAGATGATGGGGACGGCTTCGTCGGGGGCTGTCATTACTTTAAGTTTGCACAAACCTTCTCATAGGTTTTCTTGCTGTTAAAACAGGTTTGGAAAAAAAAAAAATATTAATATGAATTTACAGTTTTGATAACTGGTATTTTAAAGACTTTAAAACGAAATCTATACTGTTAGCTACTATATTTATGTATAAAATAGAGGTTGCAACTGGCAGCCCCCGACGAAGTCGTCCCCCATCATCTCGTTACATATATTCTTTTAGGCGGGGGATTTATAGTTATTTTATCCTTTTTCAATTACAATTAAACCGTCGTGGGTTTTTTCAAAATTTTTAATTTTGCTTTTTATTTTAAACTTTTTAAAGTGAATAGATACACATTATATATTATTACATAATATCGAAATACTTTATATTAATCTTCATGCAAATCCAAAAGAAATTATAATACCCAATGCTTTCTGGTTATCAAATGCTTATGGCAGCGCCTCCTGGCAGATTATTAGCAGAGCAGTAACATTTCCACGAAACTTAAGTCTAACCAAATCAGTGAAAAACACAAAACCCACTAGTAGTTTTGATTTTGAACAAACTAATATATATATGGCCAGTCGTGGCCCAGTGACACAAGCGTGAGACTGTAAACGACTGGTTGTGGGTTCGATTCCCACTCGAGGAGTAGAAATGATATTTCCATTTTCTTCGCTCTGGTGTCGAGGTAAAGCGCGGCGTTAAGTTCCGCCACTTAACCCGCAAGCCTCCGAATTCGGCGGAAAGTGGGGAACGGAGTGTCTTAACACTAGGTTCCCTCTGCCTACCCTGCTGTGTGCGGGATACAGCGTGAAGCTAAAGCTGCATCCAAATTGGACTTGTAGTTTTAGCTTTGCATAATTAAATGTTTAATGCAGCACCCCCTGGTGAGTTCTTGACGTAAAAAAAACCTAAAAACTTACACCAAGTAAAGGTAACTCTCGGACTAAAAACTGCCCAATCGGACTTGTAGTTGTGGTTTAGCATAAAATATTACAAAAAATGTTTACTGCAGCGCCCCCTGGTGAGTTAACACGATAAAACGTATCCAAGAACATGCACTAATTAAAATTGAGCTTATCATTGAAACTGCATCCAAATCAAATTCGTCATTTTATCTTTGCACAAACAATATTTTACTGCAGCGCCCCCTGGTGACTTGTCATCGTAATATAAATTTAAAAACATGCTCTAAGCAAAGCGGAATCTAATACTGAAAACTCTTTACAATCGTACTAGTCGTTTTGGTTTTACACAAAAAAAATAGAAGCAGCTACTTACTGCAGCGCCCCCTAGAGAGTTGACACATACATGAAAATATGCACTAAGTAAACATACATGACACATATATGAAAATATGCACTAAGTAAACTTGAATCTATCATTGAAAACTGAATTCAAATCGGACTCGTAGTTTTAGTTTTACACAAACAAATGTACTTACTACAGCGCCCCCTGGTAAGTGGTCACCGTAACGCATATATGAAAAGAAGCACCAATTAAACCTGAACCTATCGTTGGAAGTTTCATCTAAATCGGACTAGTAGTTTTTGCTCTGCATAAACAAATGTTTACTGCAGCGCCCCCTGGTGAATTTTCACCGTAACAAAAAAACAAAAATCTTAAAATATGCATTAAGCAAAGTTGAATCTAGTTCTGAAAACTCTATCCAATCGGATAAGTAATTTCGGTTTTACACCAATAAATACAAGAAAAAAATTGGTTTTGCACAAAAAAATACAAGCAAATGCTTACTACAGCGCCCCCTGATGAGTGGTCACTATAACATGTATATGAAAAGACGCACCAATTAAGCCTGAATCTACCCTTAAAAGTTACATCGAAATTAGACTAGTAGTTTTTGATTTGCATAAACAAATGTTTACTGCTGCGCCCCCTGGTGAGTTTTCCCCGTAACAAAAAAACAAAAATCTTAAAATATGCATCAAGCAAAGATGAATCTTTTTATGAAAACTCTTTTCAATCGGAGCAGTAGTTTCGGTTTTAGACAAATAAATACAAAAAAAGTACAAACAAATGCTTACTGCAGCGCCCCCTGGTGGTTTGATACGATAAAACATATCCAAGAACATCTACCAATTAAACCTGAATCTATCACTGAAAATCTATCGAAATCAGACCACTATTTTTTGAGATAATTGAAAACATTCGTTTTCACGTAAAATGCTTACTGCAGCGCCCCCTGGTGAGTTAAGGCAATAAGACATATCTAAGAACATACGCCAATTGAACCTTAACCTATCATAGAAAACCGTATCAAAATCGGACTTATAGTTTTGGAAATAATTGACATAGTAATTTGCACAAACACACAAACAAACAAACAAACAAACAAACAAACAAACAACCTCTCACCCCAAACACATATACAGTCGCCGTTCCGTCGCGGGTAAAAATGTTAAAAATAAAAGTTAATTAAGCAGGGTAAGTTTTTTTGAAGTCATCGTGGCAAAGCTTATTCGCGTTTGGTTAAGGGTTCAAATTCCATGATGGGGTGATCATACCTAGTTTATTTATTTTTGTTTCGATGACGGCGTTTAGTTCCGCCACTAAACGCACAATGTCAGAAATTTAAGAGAAAAGTGGAGAACGGAGTATCTTGACATTAGGCTCTCTCTGACTACCATGCTATGTAGAAAAAGGCGTGAATTTATAAATATATATACATTTAAAATGTGTATTGCAAATACTCTAAATGCATTATTAAGTTCCTATTAGTCTAGAGACTCTGTTCAATTACGTTCCGCCCAAATCCGAGACGATGCGTGCTGCGTATTGTTACTAGAGCGGGAAAATGGAAATAATTTAAATAATATATATATAGGAACCAGTCGTGGCGCAGTGGCACAAACGTGTGACTATAACGACTGGTTGAGGGTTCGATTTCCACTCGAGGAGTGGAAATATTTATTATTTCCATTTTCTTCGGTGTCCCGGCAAAGCGCGGCGTTAAGTTCCGCAACTTAACACGCAATGACTCCGAATTCGGCGGAAAGTGGGGAACGGAGTGTCTTAACACTATTAACACTAGGTTCCCTCTGCCTACCCAGCTGCGTGCGGGATACATCGTGAAGCTAAAAGAAAAAAAAAATATAATAATTCAATCGAACCTACAACCATTGCATACAGTCAGACACTCTCTCACTACACCACTATGGCCAAATCGTTCACCATTATATTAAAATTAACAAAGTCATAGAATCAATGAATTAATTTGATATAATATAATAAATAATTCGCTCAACTAATATAATTAATAGCGAGTCTTCAACCAACTTATTTCTATTGTAACTGTACTCAATTGTATAGAAACAATACTTACTTGTTCTTTGTATGGAGTAAGCGCTCGCTTCATTTCGTTAATTTAAAGATTTTCATTCAAAATTATATTATTTTACTTTATTTTAACTGTGACAAGTAAATTTAGAGGCCGCTGTGGCGCAGTGGACAGCGTCTGACTGTAAAGGCCACGGTTGTGGGTTCGATTCCCAATCAAGCATTGTATATTATTTTCGTTTCTCAGCTTTGGTACCTAAGACAGAGTGCAGTGTTAAGTTGCGCCACTTAACACGCCATGTCTTGCTTTTGGGCGGACAACGCACAACGGTGTCTTACTAGCTCACTCTGACTATCTTACTATGCGGGTAAAGCGTGAAGTTGTGATATATAAAATATAACAATGTTTAATATACGTATATATTGTGCATGTGTTTTGTTAAATGAGGGAACTTTAAATGGGAAATAAAAATAATATATAATCATTCCCGCGAGTGGGAATTGAACCCACAGCCATCACTTTCGTCAGATGCTGTACCAATGCGCCATAACGGCCTAGATTTTTAATATTTTATATTTTTTTGTTAGGGGGTAGTGAGAGAGAACTTTGTATCAAGACACTCCGTCCTCCACTTTCCGTCTGAAATTGAGGCATTGCTTGACAAGTGGCAGAACCCAACACCACGCTTTGTCTTAGATACCATAGCGGAGAAATAACATTAGTTTATAATCATTCCTCCGAGTGGGAATCGAACCTACAACCAATCACAATTACAGTCAGACGCTGTCCCACTGCGCCACGACGACCTGAATCCTATATATTTAGTATAAAATGTGTATGTTATCCGCCGACTGGCAACTCAGGCTCCCGCGCTCCGCGGCGCTCGTCCGTGCGAGAGCGCGCCATTTGGAGTTTCAAAGAGACTTGGCTTCACGCGTCAACGGCGACATTTTTTCGCCTCTTTACACCTTACATTTTACAGACAAAATTATGTAAATAAAGATAATATTCTGTTGTTATATTTAAGTGAGTATATAAGTTCAAAACTTAGTGACTAACCACTCTGCTTTTTTTTATGTTCCAGCTTCACCGAGGTAGAAAGAGAAAATCTAGTATTAAGACAGTTCCTTCTTCGGTTTTCTACTTTTCACCTAAATATATGAAATTGCGTGTTGATTGGCGTAAGTTAACGCCGCGTTTTGTCTTGACAATAGAACGGAGAAATGAAAATATTTTTTATATTTTTGGTGGGAATCGAACTTATCGTAATTTATATATCTGTTTCCCGAGTGGTAATCGAACTAATCGCGATTATAATCATAGGTTGGCCCTCTGCGGCACTAGTCTTTCTCAGCTTCGCGCTTTTTTCCACATCAGTGTAGTCAGAAAGGACATAATATGAAGATACTGAGGTCTCCACTTTCCACGTGAAATTGATATAATGCATATTAAGTGGTGGAACTCAACGCTATACTTCGCCTTACCAGAGCTAAGAAATGAAAATTTTAATATAAATCATTTCCCCGAGTGGGAGTCGAACCCACAATCATCACGTTTCAGTCAGACACTGTCCTACTGCGCCACGATAACCTCTGTTTTTTTTATACTGGAAAATAATTAATTTATTATTTATTTCTTTATAATAATACTAACAATCAAACACGACTCTTCCAGCTTTTAAATATAAAGTCACTTCTATTACATTCAACGTGTACTCGTATGCGCGCAGTGATGCAAGAACCCGCTTCTATGCAGCTTTTATACCAGAAAAGGATTTCACCATTTTATCTAAATTTGTGGAACGCGAATGAATGGCGCAGTTTTTTTACCTCTTTTCACTCTCTTTTGTACTGAGACTCATTCACTGGGCAGCGCTAATTAAATTGCTATCTTGGTTTTGCTTTTTATGGTAGAATAAATTAAAAATAACTGCAATATACTTTAGATTTATACTAGAAATTTATGAAACTAAAAATATATAAGTATAAATTAGGAAAAACATATAAATTTTAAAATTTATATATTTTTTCAAAAATTATAATATATTTTTAGTTTTGGTTTGGCTTTTTGCATTCTTTCTGTATGGCAGACAGTTAGCTAGCTGAAAATGACACTTACAACAATGGAAAATTGATAATATTTTAATATAATCTTTCACTGGGAATCGAACTCACGACCTGTCGTATTTTAGTCCGAAGCTATTTCACTGTACTGAGTGAAGTGAAGTGATGGTATTAAATATATATTAGAGTATTTTATATTTTTTTCTCAATTGCATAGTCTGGAATTAGAAATGAAAAGAATGAAGGTGGAAATATTTAAGCGTTTTAATGTACTTTAAATTTCAATTAGCTCATAATATTTTTAAACATTTTTAAAGTGTTATTCCACACTTAGGAAAATTGAAAAAGATATTTAGAAAACGTATAAAAATTTGAACGCAGCGGGATTCGAACCCACTGAGCGCCGCGCTCAGTGGTAAGAGCGCCTGAACGGTATTCAGGAGGTGCGGGTTCAAATCCCGCTGCGTTCAAATTTTTATACGTTCTAAATATCTGTACATATTTTTTACTATAGTAAAAACTGTAAAAAACTTCAAGCTTTTTTCATCTTAGCAGGGTAGTCAGTGACAACCCTAGCCAGTGAGAATCTAGTATGTCGAGACTTAATTCCACGCTTCGGCTTCTATATAAGTGTTGAGTCATCCACTCAACATGGTGCGAGTGAGAGGCACGAGAAAGGGACGCAGCGGTCATTGCCCGAGCGACAGGTGGGGCACCGCGCGGCCGACGCCCGTCTAGCAGTCAGCTGCAACATTGCTCGACGCGCATACGCATCACGTTCCTATCTTAATTTAAACTTGTACTACAGTGATCGCGAAATACATAATTTATATACAGTCCACTTTCTTTTATTCCTCTACACCGAGCTATCGAACCAACATTGGTCCATCGAGCCTCAAAACTTGGATAGCTGCCGTCGGTCAAGATCCTCAAGAAGTTGAACTTTGAACGGTCGCCGTTAGGGCGCGGTCAAGGTCAAGTCATCGTCATCGAAGTCTTGCTTCAATTTTCTACTGTCTTGCCTGCCTTTAAACGTCGTGGAAGACTACACGGATTTATATCAACCGTCTTGGAGGATTCCACGTCATTGGGCGCAGTAAGAAAATAGGATCATTTGGAAAACAAGAACAAAGAACAGCAGAAAATAAAATCAGAAGCGATTTTACGACATTGGTTTGTCATCGTGTACAGAAGATTGACGTAGTACAATATTCTACACGCCGCAGTCATCAGTGGATTGCAAAGAAAACCCGTGAGATTGTTCCATTTTTTTTTTCCTTTATTTTCTCATAATCATCCATTTTCATTCCCACAATCATTTTCATATCTTCAATCCATTTACATCACATTCCATATCATTTTTATCACATTTTTTTATTTTTTTTTTTTTTTTTTTTTTTTTTTATTCATATACATTTTTCTTCATATTATTATTTTTTTTTCGCATTTTCATCTCTTCATTCATCCCATAAAGCTTATTTAATTGTTTTCATTAGAATACGCAATCATTTTTTGTTTATCTTTTACGTTGTGTTTGCATTACTAAGCACTTTTGATTGACACGCTTTGCGCCTTACAGCAAATTTTATAGCAATATCTTCATTGCACATTGCTAAGCTTAGTTTCTCAGCACTTTGCTAAATAGGCTAGCTATAGCTAAGCTTTGCTTATTTTTTTTTATTTTCTTTTTGCTTGGATTTAAAAAAAAAAAAAAAAAATGTCTGATTTTAAAAGCTTAATTAAGAAGCGTGCATCAATAAAAGCTAAGCTTACTCAGTTTGCATCTTATATCAATATTTCAAAATCTTGTGAAAAGTTAAGTGAATTGCAAGTCATTGAAATTGAATATCGACTTAACATTTTCGAAGGCTTATACGAAAAATACGACACGTTACAGAATGACTTGGAAACGTTGGCGGACGTTCCTGACGAACAATATACGGACCGTGAAGAATTCGAGACTCAGTTCTACACTTTGGTGGCCTCTGCGCGCCAGCTGATAAGCAGTTCTCGACAACTTCTCAAGGCTGATGCCAATTCCGAGGTGGGTTCTTGTTCTAATAACACACACACACAAAGCTCAGTACGTTTACCCAAGATTGACTTGCCAAAATTTTCCGGTAGCTATCATGATTGGTTGGAATTTAGAGATACTTTTATTTCAATAATTCACAATAATAACAACATTGATAAAATAAATAAGTTACATTACCTTCGAGCTTCATTAAAGGGTAGTGCATTGTTAATTATTGACAATTTAGATTTTAAATCAGATAACTACGATGCTGCCTGGCGGTTACTCTGTGAGAGGTATGACAATAAAAGATTGCTTGTCAACAACCATGTGCAAGCACTCTTTAATGTCGACGCAATCAGCAGAGAGTCTAGTAAGTGTTTACGTCACATTATTGACACGACAAATAAAAATTTGAGAGCCCTTTCAACACTCGATCAACCTGTTCAGTACTGGGACACACTAGTAATACATATTATGGCATCCAAGTTAGACCAAGTAACGAGTCGTGAGTGGGAAGAGCACAGAAATACCTTGTCTGAGCCTCCTGCACTTTCAACATTTATTTCATTTTTAAGTAATAGAGCCGACTTGCTAGAGACATTAGAGGAGTCAAATTCATTAAAATTAAAAAGCGAATTTAAGAATAACATTAATAATAATAAATCTAAAAGTTTCATAATATCTACTGAAAATAAAATAAAAAATATATCATGTCCACTATGTCATCAAAATCATTTTATTTTTGCATGTGAAAATTTTAAAAGCTTATCTATACAGTCACGCATTAAAAAGGCACACGAAGTCAAAGTATGCCTTAATTGTCTTCGTCCAGGTCATAATGCCTCTAAATGCAAATTAGGACATTGCAAATATTGTCGTGAAAAACATAACACTTTACTTCATATAGAGAATAGTGCAATTTCCCACAACACACCAAACATTTCTCTTTCTGTAAACAACACATCTAATTCATCCGTTGTTCTCCTTTCCACAGCTCTCGTGAAGATGGTGGACGCCAAGGGCAACCTCCATACTGCGAGAGTCTTATTGGATAATGGAAGCACGGTTAATTTCATTTCCGATAACTTAATTCGTAAGCTTCATATTTTTATAAGTAGAAATTCTTCTAAGGTTATTGGTATTAATCAACAAACATCAGATTGTTCGCAAGCTTGTTCGATTTCCATTCAATCTTTTAAGGGAGATTTTACAATTGAAATTAACTGTCTAGTTCTCTCAAAAATTTCATCTTCAATTCCCAACACATATATCGACGTAAGTAGTATACCTATACCTACGAACATTCGTCTTGCCGACCCTAACTACAATATTCCGTCATCAATTGACATGCTTGTTGGCGCGGAAGTCTTTTGGAACATAATAGGCGCGAATCGTATTGCATTAGGTAAAAATCTGCCCACTTTGCTCGAGTCAAAATTTGGTTGGCTCATTTCGGGTTCAGTCGCTCATCGTAATTCGTCTTCTGAGTTATGTATGCTTGTTGATCATATACAACCCGACTTAAGCCGTTTTTGGGAGTTAGATTCTGTATCTATTAAACATAATTTAACCTCTGAAGAACGATCATGCGAACAATTATTCAAAGATACTGCTTATCCGGCCGGTTGGCTATCTACGTCACCAACTCAACTTAAAGCCTTTGCTCGTCATCGCGTTTGCGAAATTCAAGAATCTGTCGGGACATGTTTATGGCGTTGCGTTCCGTCTCTTGAGAACCCCGCAGACCTCGCTTCGCGCGGACTTAGAGCTGACAAGTTGTCGTCATCTTCTTTGTGGTGGTCAGGTCCACAGTTTTTACAGAAAAGTCCAACTTCTTGGCCTAATTTTCCTCATCAATCATCTAATAATATGCCTGAAACTGTAGTTTCTCCTCATGTTGAAATTAAACAAGAAAACATGTTCTTAAATTTTTATTCTAATTATTCAGATTTCAATAAATTACAAAGAGTCGTTTCATATATCTTGCGTTTTATAAATAAATGTAAAAAACAGTCATCTGAATGCGGTTTATTGAAGTCATTCGAATTAAATTTATCTTTAAATCAAATATTAAAACATAGTCAACAGGACTCATTTTCCGAAGAATACAAATTGTTAATTTCAGGTAAACCGTTACCAGCAAAAAATAAATTGTTATCCCTATCGCCTTTCTTAAACACAGATACAAAATTAATTCGCATAGGAGGCAGACTTAAAAACACAGATTACGATTACAACGTTAAACATCCTATTCTTTTATCAAGTTCTCAACACATTTGTAATTTATTATTTAACATGTATCATATTAAACTTATGCATGCCGGACCTCAATTGCTACTTGCCACTATTCGTCATCACTATTGGACTATTGGGGGACGAAACTTAGCAAAAAAGGTAACACATCAAAGCGTTAGGTGTTGTAGGATTAAAGCTAACACAATTCAACCGATCATGGGTAACCTACCAGAGCAGCGCTTTCATTTAAAAATTTCCTTTCTTAGATACAGGGGTGGATTACGCCGGCCCTATCATGATAGCTGATCGTAAAGGTAGAGGTTGTAGACTCATTAAAAGTTTTATTTGTGTGTTTGTGTGTTTAGCAACAAGAGCAGTCCACCTTGAGCTTGTTTCTGACCTCACGAAAGAAGCTTTCTTAGCCGCGATGAGCCGTTTTATTGTACGGAGAGGAAAGCCGCGTAACGTCTTCTCTGATAACGGTACTACCTTTGTAGGTGCCTTCAACGAACTGGCTAGCCTTCTTTCTCAAGATTTGCAACTGAGTTCCATTGATACAGGTATAAACTTTTCTTTTATTCCTGCATATACCCCTCACTTCGGAGGACTTTGGGAGTCTGCAGTCAAGTCCACCAAACATCACCTTAGGCGCATTTTAGGCTTAATCAATTTAACTTTCGAGGAGATGACTACGTGCTTAATTCAGGTCGAAGCCATCCTAAATTCGAGACCCTTAACTCCACTCTCCAATGATCCTTCAGACCTTTCCTCTTTGACTCCTTCACACTTTCTCATTGGGCGATCTTTAATTATGCTGCCACATTCACAAGTCCACAGCTCCAACGTCTCCAACTTGCAACGGTTTCGTCGTATAGAATACCTCAAGCAACACTTTTGGAATCGGTTTTCTAACGAATACGTTGTATGGCTTCAGGAACGAACCAAATGGTGCCGGTCTTCAGGCGAGCTAAAGGAAGGAGATCTTGTTGTCATCAAGGACAAGATATCACCTCCATTGATGTGGCCACTGGGCCGTATCGTAAGGGTCCTGCCAGGAAAAGATGGTATCGGAAGGGTTGCCGACATACGCACACGTAGAGGCATCTTATGCCGAGCCTTTAATACCATCTGCCCTCTTCCAGTTACTGCTGTTGAAGATACTTCAACCGGGGGAGTATGTTGAGTCATCCACTCAACATGGTGCGAGTGAGAGGCACGAGAAAGGGACGCAGCGGTCATTGCCCGAGCGACAGGTGGGGCACCGCGCGGCGACGCCCGTCTAGCAGTCAGCTGCAACATCGCTCGACGCGCATACGCATCACGTTCCTATCTTAATTTAACTTGTACTTTGGTGATCGCGAAATACATAATTTATATACAGTCCACTTGCTTTTATTCCTCTACACCGAGCTATCGATCCAACAATCAGATATTAAAATATATTAATTATGATCATACTACCGAGAGGAAATCGATTACACAAGCAATGTTTACAGTCAGACACTATCCCACTGCGCCAATAGCCTCCTTTCTATCTGTACTTTATGATGCTTGTAATATGAATTTTAATCACCATACAGTATTGTTGTGAGTTATACTGCGGGGTAATAAACAGGTGGCATTGTTTTAATATATCACCCTTAATATATACATATAATATATAATACACGAGAGAGTGTGTAGGGAACAATAGAATCTGTCGAGTTTCCTCTGTCCTAACACAAACGTTGGACGACATTAGCGCGAAGATAGGGTCTACTTTGCACTTCGATATATTTAAGTTTACAACGATATGTTAGTTAAATAATAAAACCTATACTTACTTTATAGAAAGAATAAAGTTCAGACCAACAATACTATCAGATATAAAGAAATTGTCCATTAATAAAAGCTCTTCAGCGGAATGGGTTCAATTTTCATTAAGTCCACGTAAACGAAGTTGCAAGTAACTACTTAACAATAAATCTAAATTTACAATTTAATCCAAAATTAAGTAAACTTTTAAGTTTCTTTTCAGATACAATATCAAACATTACAAGAACCAAGTACTAACTTGCCTTGTGCCAAGATACTCCGCTCTTTACTTTCCGTCGCATTTTAATTTCATATAGCGAAAAAAAAAGAATATTAATTTTAATCTTTATATATGAGACCAGACCATTATTTCAGCATTAAGTAATTAGTTCAAATTATCTGTAAAAAAAATTGTAAATATTCAAATTCAAAATATACAAATATATTTTTTCGAGCAATTTTGAATCGTCAAATAAATATAAAACTACATTCAATTAATATGTCAGCACAGGTCCAAGCGGAACATAGCTATGTAAAAGGCCCTTTTCACGCAACAATGGTGGTTTCACGCCGCGTTGTAATGGAGGGACTCGTAGGGAATAGGGATGTTACAGTTTCAGGGCTTCCCTTCAAATTAACATATTAGAAATTGAAATATCACAATTTTACAAATTGCTTGTAATTTACATACATATGATACATACATATAACTGAATGTTGCATATTTTTAATTCAATTTTAATACATTTTAGCGCAGTGACGCAGTTAGACGTCCTCAACTGTTAAAGTGATCAGTTGTAGGTTCGCTCAGCACTCGAAAGAATGGTTATATTTAAATTATCTTCATTTTTCTTCATTCTGGTGAGACAAAGCGCAGCGGTGAATCCCGCCACTCAGTATACTACATTTCGATTTGGAACTGATAATAAATGACAACATCTTTCTAACATTTTCAGTACTTAAGTATCCAGGTTTATAAGACTCATAAAAGAAGTCTCTAACAAAGTCCAACTTTTGTAAATTGATAAAATTTGATCTACCTGCTCCTACTTCAAACATCGTTTCGATGTTTTTATTATACAAACTCGACTTAAATATATATAATTCATAATTTTCTTATTTTATAGATATTTCAATTCAATCTCTCCCTCTATGTTCTCCTTTCAACGTGACATTGATAAAGTGATCTATCCCGAAAGTTCAGAATCGAACCGGGATATTTCTGAAAATCTCTCCAAAAGCAAAACCCTAAAAGTATCTCATTTAAGTTGGCAAGTGTAACAAAACGTTGAACTAAGATATACTAAACACATATATGCTAAAGGGCCAAAGACTACAAAGTATGTGTAAAACAAACTTCTCTTCCCAACAATTTCTCACCACTAGAAGTTTTGTCTTGAAAACGCGGTGCATGGCGTTAAATAATAAGATTAGCATACTTTAGTTAAAATTAGTTGCAAATTTCCACTTCCTACAAAGAAATAGGAAGTATTTTGTTAAATTTATGATTTTATTGAGTCCATTGTGGCGCAGTGGGTCATCGTCTGATTGTAAAAGCGACGGTTGTTGGTTCGATTCCCACATGCGGGAATGATTATATTTAAACTTACCTTACAAAGCGCGGCGTTGACTTCCGCCAGTTAATACGCAATATCTCGATTTCAGGCGTAAAGTTGAGCAAGTGTCTTGACTAGTGTCATGAGGTTTTCTCTGCGGGAAATAGAGTGAAGCTACAAACAATAGAATACAATTTTTTATTTCAAGTACCTTTATTTTTCAAAAGCGGCAATCCTCATCATCATCACAAGAATATATTCTAACCAAATGTAAATCAATGCAAAGTGTTAAATTATTCAGGGACGGAGTAAAGTGGGAATTTCACGGCTGCACCATTAGCGATGGTGCTTTGCAGATATGACCGACTTAACCGTAATCAGCCTTTATGTAATCTCTGTGTGGTATGCCAGGCGTTCTGTAATTTTATGTGCTTAGATTATTTTACGTGTTTTTTATGGTCTAAATATTTATAGAATTGTTTTGATTTTACGTTTAAAAAGTTTTGCTCGTCTATCGTAGTAACGGAACAAATGCAATTATTTTTAATAAGTCAGTACGAGCCTAGTGCCAAAACACTCCGTTTGTGTCCAGTTCATGCTCGAAATCGATTTCATTGCGTGTTGAGTATATACACCGTGTTATATTTTATTTTACCAGAGTACAGAAATAAACAATAATTCTGAGACCACACTGCAACCACTCTCAATCATTTAAAAAAAGAATCATCAAAATCGATCCACTCAGTACTAGTAAAAACTTCGCGGGTAACATACAAAAACATATATTCGAATTCATAACCTCCTCCTTTTTGAAGTCGCTAAGAATAAAGGAATTATGATAAAGACATTTAAAGAAAACGTATAAACATTTGAACGCACCCGAAACGTGAGTGGGCCTGGACGGTTAAGGAGGCGCGGGTTCGAATCCCGCTGCTTTCAATTTTTTATACATTTTTTATACATTTTCTTTAAATGTCTTTTTGAATTTTCCTTAGTGTGGAATAACACTTTATAAAGGTTTAAAAGAATTATGATAATTTCTCCAATTGGGAATTGAACCCATAACTAATCGCGTTTACAATCACACTTGTCCCACTGTACCACAACGGCTTTTGTTACTCAGACTAGATATATTAGTAACCTCTAAACCTAACGCAGTAAGGCAGCGGCCATTATGAAATAAAGCATAAAATATATCATCTGCCAGTCGTGGCCCAGTGGCACAAGAGTGTGACTGTAAACGACTGGTTGTGGGTTCGATTCCCACTCGAGGAGTGGAAATTATATTTCCATTTTCTTCGCTCTGGTGTCGAGGTAAAGCGCGGCGTTAAGTTCCGCCACTTAACACGCAAGCCTCCGAATTCGGCGGAAAGTGGGGAACGGAGTGTCTTAACACTAGGTTCCCTCTGCCTACCCTGCTGTGTGCGGGATATAGCGTGAAGCTATTTAATTTAATTTAGTATATCATCTGCCAACAAAAGCGCGCAATAATATTGGAAATACTTATATAATAAAATGCTCCCGAGCGTACCGCAGCGTCTGCTGATACAGAGTACAAAGTACGCGAACAAAACGTTTCGCTTTCTTTCATTATTTAGAACTGCCTTGTTTCTATTTTTTTTTTGTATTTTTTTTATTGAAATATAAAAGCTTTTTGTGGCTTACATGATTGTTAGGATGGATAATGGGTTCGTTTATGGTATTAGTAAACTCAGTAAAATATATAATAATCATAATAATAATCAGATAATCTTAAAACTTTGTTTTGATTGTTATTATAATATATATACAATAGATTTAAAAATATATAGTTATTTACAGTTATACGCCTTTTCCCGAATGGGAAGGTTATCAGGGAGAATATAAAGAAAAGACACACCATTTCCACATCTCTCTCGAAATCGAGACATTACGCAAGTTGCAAAACTCAAAATCGCACTTTATGTTACTACTAGAAGGAGGAAATTAATATGATTTATATATCATTTCCTCGATTTAGAATCAACACTATAAGCAATCGCGTTTACTGTCAGCCCATCCTGCGGTAAAGGAAAAAGTGTGAAAACTTTTACTCTTCATTTTGTTTATTTCATATTTTAAAAGGACAAGAACCATTAAATCAATGAGCGGCAAACAGAAATAAAACAGAACTCAGACGAAAGTTAATCGGCGGCTATTCATAAAGTTTCTAATACAACTGAGTGTTTCTGACAATTTGCTTCCCTATTTTAAGTTGAAATGAACATTCTATGTACGTACATAATGGCTTTCAACATCCATGTAAAATCTCAATTTTTCCCGTTCCCGTAGTGATTTGAGGTCAACATAATGTAATGAAACAGTGTATGACTATAAACGTGATTGGTTGGGGTTCGATTCCCAGTCTTTTTGCGATTATTACACATTTTGAAATGAATCTATTTTTAAACCGGATTAATCAATAAATGAATTAATCAAGCATCTCTATGTGAGCATGCTACGAATAAGCCCAACCATTACATAAGGTTTGATAAGCCGAATATCCTCGCTAGGGAAAATAGATATATCCCTAGAATGATCCGCGAGGCTATTGAAATACAAAAACATCCTAATTTCAATAGAGAAGACGGTTGGAAACTTTCTACCAACTGGGACCCAATTATAAAAACTTTGAAGTCTCAAAACCATCACACCAGAGGGCATGATGAAGTCAGCTCTTTCTGCAATTATCCAGTGCAGTACGCGAGGCAACTAAGAAATCGTTGGCGGTAGTTTGATATAATAATATATCAACTGACGAATGCCTCAGTCTACCTGTGACCACGGACTACTGTAAAGTGTTCGATTCGTCGGGTTTTCTAAAAATGTATTTTCGAATACCAAAAATATACACGATTAGTCCGATTAAAAATAGTTTCATTTCAAAATAAGTAAGCTTTGTTTGTAGAATCCTAACTAGAAGTTAAGTAAATAAGTCAATCATATTATTATAGTCCATTCTGCTTCTACACTAAACATAGAACGAAAGGTTTATTTTAGTAGAACTTTAAATAACCAACGAACGCTGACGCCTGATTTCTCCAGAGAATGCTATCATTGGTAACAATTTGAAATAGTTCAACTGCAATTATTTGTGTTTGGTTAATGTTATTCCGATACTTAACTTGAGAATATATTAAAAGTGGAGAACGGAGTGTGTTGACACTAGTTCGGTCTATATTTTCTCTATACTGTTTCCCATCAGTCTTCCATCAGAAAAACATGTAGTTATTTGTATCGTCTACATCTAAATAAAAAATTAAAATAAGAGTTTATGTTTGTCACATAAAAATTAACCGTTTTTATTAATACTTTTATATACTCGTATACACATTACATATAGCTAAAATAAATATATTTGGTATATATGTATTTGTATATACAACGCACATATCAAAATAATATTTTTTAAACATTTTATCTGTCTGTCTGTTCCGGCTAATCTTTTACGAAACTTTCAACGACATTTTTTATTTCTTTGTTAATTTCTACGCAGACGAAGTCGCGAGCACAGCTAGTACAATATATAATTTAAATCACAAATAAAAATTATAAATTTCAACACTTGCAACGTAAATCACTGGAAAAAATTGAAAAAAGAGCTATTTACAAAAATAATACGTACAAATTCTCAAACGATCTTCCTAATCCAGCGTATTTATCTTCCAAAGTACTTTTATCCGCGACAATATAAAACCAGCGAACAAAACTCAAATAGTCATTAGTGTAGTTATCACAATTTACGGTGCTAAAGTTTTTAAATGGATATCTTAATATTTTAGAATTTTTTTTTTTTTTTTTTTAGCTTCCCGCTGTATCCCGCACACAGCAGGGTAGGAACGAGAAAAGAAGGAACCTAGTGTTAAGACACTCCGTTCCCGAATTCGGAGGCTTTGCGTGTTAAGTGGCGGAAGTTAACGCCGCGCTTTACCCCGACACCAGAGCGAAGAAAATGGAAATATAATTTCCAATCCTCGAGTGGGAGTCGAACCCACAACCAGTCGTTTACAGTCACACGCTTGTGCCACTGGGCCACGACTGGCCACACACACTTAAATTTCAAATACATTTTAGAAAAATATATTTGAAATTTAAGATTAAAATATTTCATTTCAGCTTTACGCTGTATTCCGCACACAGCAGTGTAAGCTGAGATAACTTAATTTTAAAGCGCCCCGTTTTCTACTTTCTGCTGATTCTGAATATGAGTGTGTGCTAGTGGTGGAACTCAACGCCGTGCTTTGCCTCGACACCAGAGAGAAGAAATTGAAATATTAAATATTTCAATTCCTCGAGTGGCCATAGAACTTATAACCAGTCGAGTTTACAGTCACTCTTTCTACCCACAAGCCACGACAGACCCAAATAAAATATTTGAATAAACGAGTATTTTGTATGTCTAAGTTCCGTGTCTTAATACGCAATATCTCGAATTCGGGTGGAATATGAAGATCGGAGTGTCTTAACACTAAATTCTCAGTGTGACTACACTAGACGGATACGGATACCAGGGTATAGTATCCGGAAAAAAGTGGTGAATGAAGTGAGTAAATTATGTTTAAGTTAGTTAGTAAAGGAGAAGTTCTTAACCACTTTTTACTCAAATTATACATGCGGAAAATTTTGAATTTAACAATATTTTAATGTGTATCAGAAATACATTAAATTTATCATTTTTTAAGTATTAAACAAAGTAAGTAGTCAAACTTATTATATATAACATTTTTTTTAGAAAATGTATAAATATTGAATAAACTAAATTTGTATATACAAATAAACAAAACTCTAATTTTTGTTCCTAACATTAAAAGAAGTTAATTGACTTGAATTGAAGAATTAAATTGATATTTTTTACCATTTTTGCCGGTTTGTTGTGACTAAGCTCAGGAAAAGCTGGACCAACTTTGATAGGATTTTCACTAACAGATAGCTGATATAATAAGAAGTAACATAGGCTACTTGAATTTTAGAATTTATATTTTCTGCCTTATTCCACGCTGACAAAGTCAGACGCAGAAGTACTATCATAAAATAAAAACACTTTAGCAAAAATACAAAAATACAAAATAGCTTCCTACAAGTATCTTGTACGAGATAGAGTTCTTAATTTGCGCCAAAATTCCAGTTTCAGTAGAATACTGTAGTCAGTGAATATGTAAACTATCCTTTGTACTCGCACACTACCTTACTTGCTTACCCTTAGTCTGACTAACTACGTATATGTACATATATGTATGTATGTATATATTTATGTATATATCTTTCTTATGTACATATATAGTAACGTAGCTTGCTTCATTTGAAACCACTTTGCAACTGTATTGCATCTAATTTGTAACGTTGATTATAACAAAGTTTTAGTTTAGGAATTTGGTCAATTATGTCTGTAATTGTAGCAAATTGAAAATGTTTTGATGTTTACTTCCTGAGTTAGTTTTTTTAAATTATGTTTAATTTTATGTATTTTTTTTAGCTTCACGCTATATCCCGCACACAGCAGGGTAGGCAGAGGGAATCTAGTGTTAAGGCACTCCGTTACCCACGCACCGCCGAATTCAGTTTTTTCTGTATTTGTTTTCATATTTTTACTATACTTTACTGCTTTGGTAACCACAAATTGAGGGAAAAAGTTTTAAAATTTTATTTAGTTAGAATTCGAATAAAGAACTGAACTGATGTTATAGTGTTCAATGATAATTTTACTTTCTATATTTTCATAAAAAAAATGTTCCAATTTTATTAACAAAAGGTATCGACTTCGTGTTTATAATTTTTAAAAAAACACTATAAATCTAAGTAACAAAATGTCGACTACGCGTTCATAATTAAAAAAAACACTACAAATCTAAGTTTTACCTTCCATCAATCAACAAAACCTCCTTAAACTTAACACTGTACTTACTGCGTTACGAAAAGCTAACTTGCTTACCCTTAGTCTGACTAGGTAGTCATGTAGGTACATACAAATGTATATTGTAAAATAACGTATCCTGCTTTATGTGAAATCTGAAACTTTGCAACTCTGTTGCATATAATGACTTTCTAAAAGTTTGTGAATTATTGCTTTAAATATTAAAAAGTGACAAATATTGCCAAAAGGCCATCGTGATATCGTGACCCCAGTGGGACAGTGACTGTAAACGCCATTGGTTGTGGGTTCGATCCCACTCGAGGAAATGATTATAATAACCATACTTTAATTATTTCACTTTGGTATGGAGTCTGATAGTATGTTAGAACGCGGGGTTAAGTTTTGATCAACACAAAATGTCTAAATTTCAAACAACGAACTTTGTCTTGTCACTAGGCCTCTTTGACAACGCTTGCTTTCTGTTCGGGAAAAGCGTGCAACTGAAGATTTTTCTGATAATTTATACTGTAATTCAATTTATATGAATTATGTAAAGTTTATCTATATTTTATGCTTTGGCGACAATATAGCTATCTTAAATTATGTTTTTTTTGTACACTAACAGATGAATTGAAATTTAATTAAAACATTTCGCCTCCAATCAAACTCTGAAATAAACCGCAGACATAAAGCTTAAAACCAGACTTTCACGACTGGTTTGTTCATATCGTCTGAATGGATGGTAACAAAGCAAAATAATAAGTACTGTAGAAATACGCGCACTCTAACTTGAAAGGTCGGAACCTAGCTACAAAGGGCGTTTTGGAACCGACTTTTACAAAAGTGCTTACAAAAGTCTATTTGAATAAAGATATTTTGAATTTGAATTTGAATGGTGGTGAGAGGCGGAGAGCGGAGAGACGTGCGAGAGACTATTACAAGTGACTCCATTACACACTTGATGCCTTGTGTCTCAGTCACTCGCAAACTCTTGTTACCTTGTTGTACGTAAAATTTCGGAAAGCGTAGATCTGACTGGTTAAGATAAAATGCATGAACTATACCACTACTACTAGACTGGTACTAACAAACAGACGCGATACTAGGTATCTATTATGCAAAGGAATACTTTTTATTTAGCCCATAGGAGATATGTGAGCTATATGTAGTTATTCGGAGTGTCTTCGTCACTAGGTCGTAAAAAGGTTCCTATGGGCTCGATTTTCAATTTAGGAAATTCTTATATACAACATACATCTATAGTAGTTATTATACAAGACAAAGCGCGGCGTTAAGCTCCGCTACTCAATCATACAATGTGTTAAGTTTCGGGCAGAAAGTTAAGAACAATGTTTTTAGCCGAATCTAGATTCTAGATCTAGCCGAATCTAGATTCTATGAGAGTATCAATTTTCTGTCTTGTAATAAAAGCGTGAAATTGTTTTTGTTTTTTTAATATATGATAAAAAATGGCTATTACTGGGTTTGTCTCCCATACTATGCAGTTATGCAGTTACACGTGCGTTATAGATTTACAGAGATTAATGTAGAAATACACATACAGCTACATATTTTGAAATGCACGATTAAATAATCCAAATTTTGTATTAGTTCAAATTATTTTGTTAAAAGTATAAAAATAACTGGTACCTACAAAAAAAAATAACTCTGCTTTTCGACATAGTAGTAAAACGAATGGCTTAGCGCTTAGATTTGATCTAAACATAGATCCCGAGAGGCGCGGGTTGGAATGCCGCTGCGTTTAATATATTCGTTTGTATGCATTTTCTAAAAATATTCACATCCTAAGTATTTGAATAGCACTTTAAAAACAAAAATTAAATTTTCATTTTATTTAATTCAATTTTTAATAATTTCAATTTTTTTTCATAGCCTCACGCTGTATAGGGTAGGCATAGGGAACCTAGTGTTAAGACACTCCGTTTTCCACTTTCCGCCGAATTCGGAGGCGTTGCGTGTTAAGTGGCGGAACTTCACGCCGCACTTTACCTCGGCACCAGAGCGAAAAAAATGAAAATAATAAATATTGCTACTCATCGAGTAGGAATCGAACCAACAACCAGTTTACCAGTTTATAGTCCCACTATATACCACTGCGCCAAGACTGGCCCCGTTTCGTTGTATTGTAGTGCTTAGAGTATTTCATTTGAAAACACAAGGCTAAATTGGTGGTGGTTATCGAGGCTGGGTTATCAACTATATTTATGCCAAAATTCATGACAATCCAAGCCAGCCAAGAAAATAGAAATATTAAGTATTTCCACTCCTTGAGTGGGAGTCGAACCCACAAACAGTCGCTTCACAATTACACTGCCACTGCGCCACGACTAGCCCTACTATGTTACAATGTATATTATTTACCTTTTAACTCTCAATTTGAACTGGTATCTCCTATATTAGTTAACTGTGAAGCTGTCTATACTGTGAAATAATATAGGATCGACGATATTTAGTTATATTATTATTACCGCGTTACGTTAGGTTATTATCATTATCCAGGTCCACGGACGATTGGGACCAGTGCCCGAGACCTGGGCTAGTGGCGCGAGAGGAGCATCGTCAGGTTTTAGTGGGTAAACGGTGGCGTTACCATCTTGCCAAACCGGAGTCCCACATAACCGCGCCCGGGATCCCACCCCGGGCGGGTATCCGTAACGGATTTCCTGACGTAAAAAAAAAAAAAAAGGTTATTATCATTATACTGTAGTATTAGATGAACCTATTAAGCTGTTCTTTGATCATTACATTTTAGGACATCGTTTACATTAATTTAACACTGAAATTCTCTGTGAATTCTTCCATTGTTAAATTATATTAGTATATTTAGTTAGCACGCATTAAATATTTATATATTTTATAGTATGATTTTTTTTAAATCTATAAACAAGCAGAAATACCAAATAATGATAAGTAGTTAGTTACCTTCACCCATGGACATCTACAACGTCAGAGGAGTTGTGTATGCATTGCCGGCCTTCAGCGGAAAAGGGCGGTAATGCCATCCGTATCCCATTCCCAGTAGGGTAAGAAATATGTTAATTGTAATAGTACGAAATATGTAAAAGATGTAAGTAATGGTATTAGTGGGTAATGATGTAATTATAATCATCGCCTAAACTAATTTAATTTAAAAAATTATCTAATTAAGTGGTCACATTTAAATTTAAATGGGAATAACAACTCCTACCTACTACCTACTCCTAAATACTAACCCTCTTAGGGTATATTTTATAAGCCTTCATTTTAAGTACTGATATTATAGAAAGGTATATAATTTATATAAAAAAGAAGAATATTTAAAAGAAAGTACACCGTAAGTCTGTAGTGTAATAAAATAAAGATTAAAAAAGGGGGGAAGAGGTATATAGTTAGGTTAGAGAGCTAGGGAGTGCTAGCTTACATGTCAACGAACCGGAACACATCATTATATATATCGCAAGTCGCGAGCCAGTCGGGGAACGAATCTCCTACCACCAAGTTACTGGGTTACCCGCCTTTTACGGACGATCCAGCAGCGGAGGCTGATTGTATTCTCAACCTGTTCCCCCAAGGGAACATTGAGTTTATTTAAGTTATATACTTATGCATCGACACAATGATTTCCCATATGACAAGATTAGGTGAGAAAAAATGCTTTTTAGCGTTACGTCTGTCTTTTCCACGTAGTATTATTAAATTTTACGCAAAAAAAGATAATGTAAATAAATAAATACTGCATAATACTAACGTGTCTTGCTATAAAATTCGACATACATACATACATTTTAAAATTAAAAAATACTATACTTATTTCTACATTAATATGAAGAATAATAAGAAAACATAATAAAGTAACAGTCATATAATTTTTTACAATATTTTTTTTTTGTATTTTTAAAATAACATATCTTGAATATGTCGATAGTACTGAAGGAAGGTCACGTAAAAAGCATAAGGAACCTCTGAGGAGGGCATGTATGAAGTGATTGATGATAGGACCTGAAGCGAATAAAATATGCTGTAAACGTAGCGCTTAGTGTTTCGTTCTGTTAGCGTGCGCGCGTGCGTGCAACAGTGCGTGTTATGTACGTGCTTGCGTGTTTGTGATATGTGCATGTGTGTGTGCGTGTGTTTGTGCGTGCGTGCATCTGTGAATGTGCTTGCGAGCGTCTGTGTGTGTGCGTGCGTATGTCTGCGTCTGTGTGTGTGTGTGTGTCTGTGTGCGTGCGTGTGTGTGTGTGTGTGTGTGTGTGTATGTGCGTGCCTGCGTGCTTAACAGTAAAAATGAATTTGCTAATTTGTATTTGGATTCCTGTAGTAATTGTTTCTCTTTTCCTTTTTTTTTCAAAAAAGTTCTTAAATGAATGATTGTGTCAAATTTGAGCATTTCACACCAAACGAATAAAAGCTTTAAATATAAAAATATAAACCATTTTGTAGCTTCCTGTGTTTTTCAGCGTAGCTGCATATTAAGTCTTTTACAATATGTTAAGCATATTTAGTCACTATAGGTTCATACTATTTTTCAGAACTTTTACCATTACTTTACATATCACTTGTTTAATAGAACAACGACGTAATTATAAAAAATATATATGTTTTCTTCGGTTTCTTCTTGTTTCCTAGAGTTTTCTCATGAAGTTATTGTTCAAAACTTTGGATAGCAAATTAGCATACATACATAGTATAAGATTTCACAATTATTGCAAGTACTACTGCCTCTAAGTATGCCTCTTACTTAAATAGAAGAAGAGAAGCTAGTAAAGGAATACATTGTTAACAAAAGGTCGATTATCGACTATGTCTCTGTAGTGGAGAAATATAAACAAATAGCGGCTTTCTCGCAGCTTTGCCTCTTTACGGGTTAACCTTTGAAAAATAAGTAGCCGAATTTCATTCAAATCAGACCGGTAGATTAGCTGTGAAAGCGTAACGGACAAACAGACAGACTTTCGTATTTATATTATTAGTATAGGTAACAAAATCATAAAATATTTTTAAAAATCTCAAAACACAGTTAAAATGCAATTACGTTATTATTCTCTTGAATAAGCGATATAAACAGTAACACTATTGTAACATATGGTACTCAGAAACTATTTAAAGTTAATCTCCAATTAAAATGTAAGGCCTAAAGCAAAAATAATTTAGTTTCCGTTTCATCTAATAGGAAGCAAACGAGTGAACCCAAAAGTTTTAAACTTTTGGGATCAATTTGTGGACTTTATACGAATTAATTGTTAAATTTCAAGTTTTTATGTTAGTTTCATTGATTGCTCTGTTCTGTATCACAAAAAAGGGTAAAAGACAAGGCCGTTTATCTTAAACGATGATAAATAATAAAGTCTTGGGGCACGAATGTGTGACTGTAAACGACTGGCTGTGGGTTCGATGCTCACGAGGAGTGGAAATATTTATTTTTTCCATTTCCTTCGCCCTGGTATCAGAGGTAAAGCGCGGCGTTAAGTTCTGCCACTTAACACGTGACTGTAAACGACTGGTTGTGTCCGCTGTATCCCGCACACAGCAGGGTAGGTAGAGGGAACCTAGAGTTAAGACACTCCGTTCCCCACTTTCCGCCGAATTCGGAGGCATTGCATGTTAAGTGGCGAAACTTAGCGCCGCACTTTTGCCTCAGCACCAGAGCGAAGGAAATATAAATATTCATATATTTCCATTCCTCGAGTCGAAATCTAACCCCCAACCAGTCGTTTACGGTGACACGTTCGTGCCACTGCGTCATGACTGGCCCCTCTTCCATTTAATCCAACTGAAATTGATACATTTAGTGTTGAGTGGCGGAACTCAACGTCGTGCTTTGTCTTTGTTATCCGAGTAAAGAGTTGTAAGTTTAAATATAATCATTTATCTTTAAAGCTTATATTAAATTTTTTATTACGAAACCAATAACGTTGAATGTTCTCAGTTTAAACTTGACAATTATTTTCATATTTATGTTTTTGATGAGCTATGCCTGACCTAGAAACTAATATTTTGAAATTAGACACAGCTGTATGAGAAAGATAAAAGAAAATGAAAATAAGTATTTATATATCTATGTTTATATTTCTTTCTATGTTTTTCAAGTACTTATAAGATGAAATTGTTCATGTTTTTCCGCATAGTTGTCTCGGCTAGTCAGAGAATAGCTAGTGTCCAGACACTCTGACCTCCACTTCCGGCCAAAATCAACAATACCTGTTGAGTGGCAAAACTCAACGGCACGCTTGGCTATAGGTATCAGAACGAAGAAATGAAAATAATTTATAAATAACAATGTTATCATTCTCGCCTATAGGAATAAAATTGAAGACTTTACAAGGAAATGTCACTTTGACTTTGACATAACAAAAAGTATATGTACTTTTTTTTAATAGAATCTGATCGAGGTAATGAAAATAATATAATTGAAGTGACAAAGGACATTAAGGATTGAGGCCTAATAAATATATTCATAATATATATTTTATTTAGATAAATAAGAATCTTTTTTTTGCAGCCTTACGTTTTTTCGCGCATAGTTAACCAGAGAGAACCTAATGTTAAGACACTCCGCTCTCCTCTACTTTCCGCCCGAAATCAAGACATTGCTTGTAAAATGATTGAACTCAACGACGCTCTTTACCTTAGGCACCCGAGAGGAGAAATGGGAAAAAAACAATAAATTTTAATCATCATTCCCTGAATAGGAATCGAATCTACACCCAACCGCAATTACAGTCAGTCTGTCCCACTGCGCCACGATGGTCTCAAAGAATAGATTAAACTAAAATATCGACATTCCTCAATAAAGTTTAAAGTTAAAATGCCAAAGCGGATCTTCGTATTTCTTGTGAAGCGACTAGAGCTCAGAGGAATTTAAAATGTCTATAAAATATTAGAAACTGTTAAGAATACAATTTTCTAAGAAGAAATTTTGTAAAGTACTCTTTCTATAAATGTTTTAAAATTGGATAGTTTAATATAAATAGTTTATTTAATATACAAGTGCAGACTGACTGTAAAGCGATGGCTGTGGGTTCAATTCCTACTCGGGGATTGATTATGTTAAAACTTTCATTTCTTTCCTCTGGTGTGTAAGATAAAGCGCGGCGTTGAGTTCCGCCATTCAACACGCAATATATCGAAAAAGCGTAAAGATGATTAATTTGTAAAGATGTTTGTGATGTAATTTACACAAATTGCACAAAGTCAAATTTTCGTACTTTGGATAGTAAAATATTTTTAGAAACTTCACGTTCACTCTTATTCGCATAGCAGAGAAAGATAAGTCTCAATGGGTATTATAATAATTAATTATAAATTATATTTATTTATCGTGACCAGTCGTGGCCCAGTGGCACAAGTGTGTGACTGTAAACGACTGGTTGTGGGTTCGATTCCCACTCGAGGAGTGGAAATTATATTTCCATTTTCTTCGCACTGGTGTCGAGGTAAAGAGCGGCGTTAAGTTCCGCCACTTAACACGCAAGCCTCGGAATTCGGCGGAAAGTGGGGAACGGAGTGTCTTAACACTAGGTTCCCTCTGCCTACCCTGCTGTGTGCGGGATATAGCGTGAAGCTATATAAAAAAAAAATAAAAAAAACATTTATCCTATTCTGTGTGTATATCTTATACGGGCTTTTGATTCTGTTGTTGAACACGTGACAGAGGAGAACGGAGTGACTTGGCACTAGGTACTCTGACCTATTCTCAGATTATATATTATTTACCAAAATAAACATTAAGAATGTATTGTAAAAAACTATATTTTAGGTCTGATTTTACATATATACATATATCAAACATATACACATACTGAAAAAGGCATTCAGAAAACGTATTAAAACTTGAAAGCAGCGGGATTCGAACCCGCGCCTACTGAATACCGTTCAGGCGCTCTCACCACTGAACCATGCGTTCTACTACACGCTGCGTTGAAATTCTTATACCTTTTTATTACAACTTATTTTTTTGTTTAGTGGGTTCGAATCCCGCTGCGTTCAAACTTTTATACGTTTTCTAAATGCCTTTTTCAATTTTCCTAAGTATGGAATAACACTTTAGAAATGTTTAAAAATGTACACATATGTATATGAATTGTTATTCAAAATAAACATAATGCTTTTGTTATGAAAACAATATGAAATGTACTCGACAGATAATATAAATTTACATCTATGAGCTATTTTATTTATATAGCTCTTGATAACTAGCGGTCCTCTCGCAGCAAACATTTGCTGAAGTCAAATATTGTCGCGGTCTGTATGCAAAATACTCGTACAATGGAGCTACCGGTTTTAAGTAAATGCAAACGTAATGTTCGGAGGAAGGAATGGAGTGGAAAAATAGAATTTATGTTATAAATTTGAAGTTATATATATTTTTTTTAGCTTCACGCTGTATCCCACACACAGCAGGGTAGGCAGATGGATCTTAGTGTTAAGACACTCCGTTCCCCACCATATTTTTATTTAGATCATTATTTTATAAAACAAAGCAGATTCAAGCCTATTTCTCATAGCAAGGTAGGCGGTGAGAACCTAGTGCCATTTTCCACTTTGACATTTCCACATTTCCCCTAAATTCGAGATATTGCACATTGTTAATAATTGCCGGAACACACTAAATACAGTTTGTGTTGTTAACCACATAAATAAAATATATAGTGATTGTTTTTATATGAATTGACGTTCAAATAGATATTTAGAAAACGTATAAATTTTTTCACGCAGCGGGATTCGAACCCGCGCCTTCTGAATACTTTTGAGGCGTTCTGTAGATTGCATGGCTCAGTGGTAAGAGCGCCTGAACGGTATTCAGGAGGCGCGGGTTCGAATTCCGCTGCATAGAAAATTTTATACGTTTTCTAAATGTCTTTTTCAATTTTCCTAAGTGTGGAATAACACTTTAAAAACGTTTAAAAATGACGTTCAAATATTAATTCTTGGGTTTCTTGCCGGTCTCTTGTACTAAGCTCTTTTTCTCATGTACTAAGCCCAAGTGATCTCGTTTTTCACTATCCGTCTTTATACTCGTATATAATTAGAAAAAAGAAATGGCATTTCTAATGGTATTAGACTTAACTGAAATAATGAGTTCTTTATATATTTTCACAAGTATTACAATTCGCTATTAAAAATACATTTAAAGGATCAGTCAATCTCGGTGGTGAGAGCGCCTGGACGGTATTTAGGAGGCGCGGGTTCGAATCCCGCTGCGTTCAAATTTTTATACGTTTTCTTTAAATGTCCTTTTCAATTTTCCTAAGTGTGGAATAACAGTTTAAAAATGTTTTAATAAGCAATTCGCTATTAATTGTTCTTTTTTATATTACTGTTTTCTGTATAGCTGTTTTAGTTTTCTTTAGTTTCAAGATTATAAATTTTAGAAATTATTCTAGATTTGTAGTATATAGTAGCATAATGGCACAGTGTTTAAATGTACACACGATGAATGTGACCTCAACGCAACGCTTTGTCTTCTTCACCAATTATTTCTCCTATTAGTATTCGAACCCACAACTCTCAAAATGAAAATGTTCTGGAGATACCACTGAGTCGTGTTCTTTCTTACAGCGAGTCTTTTACTGTACAAGCAGCGATGCTTCGGAATCCCACGCCACGGACTATATGGTAGTCCAAATCTTTGAGTGTGTTTAAAAATACAGACAAAACTACTATCTAACAATGTAATGTGTGTTATATATCTATTTTTTTTTCTTTTTTTGTACTGAAGTATGTCTATGTATGTTTTACGTATGAGTATTTATTTATTATGTTTTTTAGCTTCACGCTGTATCCCGCACACAGCAAGGTAGAGAGATAACCAAGTGTTAAGACACTCCGTTGCCCACTTTCCGTCAAATTTGAAGGCATTGCGTGTTATGTGGCGGAACTTAACGCCGCGCTTTGCCTCGGGTACCAGAGCGAAGGAAATGAAAATAATATTAATTTCCGCTCCTCGAGTGGGAACCGAACCCACAACCAGTCGTTTACAGTCACACTCTTGTGCCACTGGGCCACGATTGGCCACACATTATATTTTACTACCTAATCCTGTATTCAAACCCTTGACCAAATTATTAATAAACCCAAGCAACTATTACAATTCTCTAAGAAAACCATCTCAAATTCAGAGTTGAACTTAATTGAATTTCAAATCTCGATGTCGCAGTGCAGCGAGCTCAAACGTGGCTACATTTGACCTTGACCCGTCAAAATTTGGCTATCAATTTTACATATATCTATGATAGGTATAATGTAATATATGTTATTTTATTTCTTGTATTGTTTTTTTTAATTTTTATATTCTATAGGTGGATATGGCAGGAGAAACGTATTAGTTTGACATTAAAAAAAGGGCAGGTTAGTGCAGCAGGACAGCTTCTGCCGCGATGGCTGTGAGTTCGATTCCCACTAAATGATTATATGTTATTATTTTATTTCCTTCACTTTGGTATCTAACACAAAGCGAATTCGGTCGGAGAGTGGAGAATGAATCCAGACTCTCTTTGACTACCGCGCTACGCTAAAACATAGAAAATAGGAAGAAACATAGTATTATATTATATTATGTATGTATTCTACCTAGTTATGTTCATATAAGTATTTGAACATAACTACGTAGAATGCGTACTAGACGAGATTGATTGCTAGGTGATGCTTTTTAATGTTATCCCGGACTATGCATACGAGTTTTAACGTGCAGTAAGGAATAAATAAAAAATATAAATATAGTAAAGTAATTTGAAACATTTAAAATGTTACAAAAAAAAGATTTAATATATAAGAAAAATATATTAGAAAATGCGTAAAAAATGCTAAAAAAATATAAGAATTTAGACATATCTGAATAGAACATATGGCTTAGACGTTAGATCATTAAGTTTCATAACTTCTGAAGTTATATATCCAAAAAAAACCTGATATATCTGATAATTTAAATTATGCCAAAATAATATTATTTACAAAAGATCGGTCTGCGGCTTTTCATTACGTGACCACTAAACGTGATCTTCACTTCATGTATAACTGCATGGAGATGAAAATCAAGTTGCTTTTTTTAAAAAAGGGACAGTCAGAGAGAGTATAGTGTCACTGTTCTCCACTTTCCGTCGGAAAATGGGACATTACGTGTTGATTTTACATACGTAATATAATAAACATCTTCTTTTTTAGCTTCACGCTGTACCCCGCACACAGCAGGGTAGGCAGAGGGAACCTAGTGTTATGACACTCCGTTTCCCACTTTCCGCCGAATTTGGAGGCATTACGTGTCAAGTGACGGAACTTAACGCCGTGCTTTGCCTCATCTACAGAGCAAAGCCAAAGAAAATATTAAATATTTCCACCAATATTTCGAGTGGGAATCGAACCTACAAGCAGTCAGTGCAGCATTTACAGTCACACCTTGTGCCCCTGCGCCATGACTGGCCCCTGAGAAGTTTTAATACATAATATTATAAGAAAATATGACAAAAATTAACGTAACAGGATTCGAACCCACTTCCTTCAATATACACATTGTAGTTGGTACAGTAGATAACGTCAATCACAGTTACTAAGCTGTCAGGTCGCGTCGCGTCGTCTTATACGTTCGTAATAATTAAGACATTTTATGTCATATTTTGAATGTAAAATGAAGACGTTATCTCTCTATTGTCTCGTTAAAGGTGTGAGCTCACTGAAATATGAAAATATTATTTATAGAAATATGTCATAGATTTTCTTAGTATAGTTAGTATGGTTTTGAATGCAATCCAGCTAGTTGGAAAGTTGCTATTTCAATAATGAAAACCACATCAAAATCAGTCTAGAAGTTTTGGAGATAAATGATAACATTACTTTGCAACACGACAAAGGAACTCGCACACCAAATGTATATTATGCTCTTTTCTTACCATGGCGGGTAAAAACGCAATTTCACGTTTTTCCCCCATATCAAGATTGCATTAGGGCTATGAAATCGAAAAATTGAAAATAAAAGAAATTATAAACATTTTGTGGCCAGTCGTGGCACAAGCGTATGACTGTGAACGACTGGTTGTGGGTTCGATTCCCACTCGAGGAGTGGAAATATTTAATATTTCCATTTTCTTCGCTCTGGTGTCGAGGTAAAGCGCGGCGTTAAGTTCCGCCACTTAACACGCAAGCCTCCGAATTCGGCGGAAAGTGGGGAACGGAGTGTCTTATTACTAGGTTCCCTCTGCCTACCCTGCTTTGTGCGGGATACAGCGTGAAGATAAAAAAAAACTAAAGATATAAACATATTTTCGAACAGAAATCGAACCCACAAGCATTACGTTTATAGTCAGGTACTGTCCTACTGAGCCACGACGTCCTAAACAATAATAAAGATTAATCGATTAATCAATATCTAAAATATATAATAAATATTCATATTTAAATCATTATTTAATTAAATAAAGAAAAAAATATATGTAGCAACACCTTTATAACCCACAGTTAAGCCAGCTCAGGTACAAATTCGATGTTAAAATTTCATTTGTAAAATTTAAACCGCAGACATTTAGGGTTAAATGGGATTTTAATCTGGCAAGATAAAGAGATTTTGAAGGTTTTAATAACCGCTTTCATTGTGAGTTTGCTTTGTGTCAAATGAAGTATGTTTTTAGATTATTAGCTATGTTTAATAAATAGATGATTATTCTTTTCGTATGCGGAGAGTGCCAAGACACTCCGTTTTCCATTTTTAGCCCAAAATCGAGATATCCATATTTAAATATATTATAAATTCGAAAATCTGTCTGTTTGTCTGTCACGCGGAACCTAACGCCGCGCTTTGCCTCGACACCAAAGCGAAGGAAAAGGAAATATTAAATATTTCCACTCCTCGAGTGGGAATCGAACCCACAACCAGTCGCTTTACAGTCGCACTTTGTGCCACTGCACCATAAGTGGCCCCTAGTTGAATATACCTACTGTAGTTTAATATACGTCTAAATATAAATTTATGACTTTAGTACTATTAGTAGTATTCTCACGTACAAAATATATATTTACATGTTCCAACTGGATTGGGATAAGCTCTTTAATTGCTAATATTAAGAATGATTTCGTATCTGTATACTTTAAACACAAAACAAGTGGAATTATATGTTATCCATTATCCTTATATTATTATAAAGGCAATTGTGGTGGAGTGGGCGTAGTTGTGGGTTCGATTTCCACTCGAGGGAATGATAATTCACATTTTCATTTCTTTACCCTTGTACTATAAACAGGGATGACAATGATAATTTAAAATATCCCGTGTAGCTTTTTAAACTAATTTTCATCCTTTATTTTAGTCTCTTAAGGGTTAACTTAGGAAAAACTAGGATGCTTTTATTTTATCTTGCGCATCAACTTTTTTCAAAAAAAAAAATAATGTAAATCGGTCTCGCAGCTTACATTTTTCATACCAAATTTCATCCTCTATTTCAATCAAATAGGGGTAAAAAAGTAGATTATATTTGACCCTCGGTCTTCAACTATTTTCATTCTGCATTTCATCTATATCAGGCAAGTAGTTTAGTCGTGAAAGCATAACAGACAGACAGGCAGACGAACAGGCAGACGAACTCATTCATAATATTGCTATGGATAATTTGCATTAATTTTTAACTTAAAATTGAGTTCACTGTAAGTTAAACCCATCCCAAGCAATACTGTGTAGGCGTGAATAATATTTATAAGTAACGAGTATTATTTAAATTCAAACCACGCAAAGCCACAGGCTGTGGTTAATCTTATGAATAAATTGGAATTGATTTCTTTTTAGTAAATAATTAAAAATAAGTTACGGATATCCTGTTTTTTACAGGTTAAGGGAGATTTTAGTGTCAATATTTTGTTCTCCGTTTTTTACTCATTTCACTAATGTAATGTAGTAGTTGCAGAACGAGATGTAACATTCAATGCTGTAGCAGGAGTATGATATTAATCTATCTTACTCAACATTATTTAAACAGAGTTTGACTGGTAAATACGATTGGTTATGGGTTCGATTCTTATTCGGAGGTCTTATTATAATTAAAAAAATATATATATAGCTTCACGCTATATCCCGCACACAGCAGGGTAGGCAGAGGGAACCTAGTGTAAGACACTCCGTTCCCCACTTTCCGCCGAATTCGGAGGCTTGCGTGTTAAGTGGCGGAACTTAACGCCGCGCTTTACCTCGACACCAGAGCGAAGAAAATGGAAATATAATTTCCACTCCTCGAGTGGGAATCGAACCCACAACCAGTCGTTTACAGTCACACCCTTGTGCCACTGGGCCACGACTGGCCACATTATACACATTATTATAATTAAATTGTATGATTTCATTCCATCAAGACAAAGAGATGTATTAAGTTCCACTACTCAAAACGCAATGAATAGAGCTGGCAGAGAACGGAGAACGTATTGTCTTGAAACCAGGTTTTCTCTGACTATTATGCTACGCGAGAAACACTCGTAGAAAAAGCAAAACGTAGAGTAAATACATTACACTCTCCGCTTTTCACCCATTTCACTGAGATTACTTAGTAGTATTTAGTGTCACAACTTTTTCACCAATGAGGAATCAAACTTATAACCATCGCGGCCAAAGCCAGACATTTACTAAGCCATATCGTTCCCATTGTTTCGCAGATGAATTGTTCTGTTCAAGCTTCAAAATTACTCCATAACTTTCAGTAATAAATGACCTGCTTATCGGACGACATAGCCGAGATCTTGCGAAGTTCGGAATCGGTAGAGTGACTTTAATTAACTGCTTTTGTTTAGTTAATAAATATTTTAAACTATTTATTATTATAAAGAGAATTTACTATGCATTAGTCAATTAAGTCTGACTAAGAGAGAATTATGTTTAATAAATTATTTAGTTTAGATGTTAGATGTGACTGGGCCAGTCGTGGCGCAGGCACAAAGTGCGACTGATAAGCGACTAGTTGTGGATTCGATATCCACTCCAGGAGTGAATATATCTAATGTTTCCATTTTCTTCGCCTGGTGTTGAGGCAAAGCGCGGTGTTAAGTTCCGCCACTTCGCATGCAAAGCCTCCAGAATTCGGCGGAAAGTGGGGAACAGAGTTTCTTAACACTATGTTCCCTCTGACTACCCTGCTATGTGTGGGATACAGCGTGAAGCTATAGAAAAAAAAGAAATAAAAAAGAAAATAAAAAAAATCAGATGTCGACACGCAATGTCTAAAAAAGCTGAGAATGGAGTATTATGACGCTAGGTCCTTTCCGACTGAGTGTTATACGGGAAAAAGCTTCACGCAGCTATAAAAATAATATTAATGCGATAATTTTCCGTTTCGGATACTTAAACCGACTCCCGTAATTAACCCAATGATTTTAAAACGCGGCGCTAAGTTACGCAACCCGCGGCGCTGAGCTACGCAAAAAGAGAAAAAGAGAGAGAGAAAGAAACGTGAAGTTGAAAAAAAAACAAAAATAATATCAAAACCCATTAATTAACATACGAGAACGTGTAACTAATCTTCTAGAGAGGTATGAAAATTAAACTCAAACATGAAAACTTATTCCTCATTCTCAAATACAACTTGTGTGATTGCAAGCAAAATAGTTGATAGTTGAAAACGCGTAGTCACTTATAAAAGTAAACAGTTGAAGGCGCTCAAGTTGCTTAAAATAACAGAGATTCCATCTCATGGTGCAATTAATAAATTCTTGGTGTTCAGCTTCTTACAAGTTTTAGTGGAGCATAGTTTTGAGTTTGTTAGTACCTAGTTGGTTAGTTTAATAGGTAGTTTTTGTCTTGACGCCTTTCCAGTATGTCTTTGAGATTCTGTTTTTAATAATGGGGCTAGTCGTGGGCACAGAGTGTGCTTGTAAAACGACTGGTTGTGGATTCGATTCTTACGCGAGGAGTGGAAGTATTTAATATTTTCATTTTCTTCGGTCTGGTGTCGAGGTAAAGCGCGGCGTTAAGTTAACACGTAATGCCTTCAAATTCAACGGAAAGTGGGGAACAGAATGTCTCAACACTAGGTTCCCTCTGTCTACCCTGCTGTGTGCGGAATACAGCGTGAAAATAAAAAAAAAAATTGAGACATTATGTTACCCGCAACGCTGCACTTTTTCTAATTAACTGTTTACTAAAGTTGTTATAATATCTCTCTCGATTAGGTATTGTATGCACAGTCGTTAAGCACTAATTTGCTATCTGTATTTGGTTCTAGATTTTTAAGCTTGATATTCATTTTTAATTTGAGATTAAAATTAAATTTAAGCCAGTTGTGGCCAGTCGTGGCACAGAGGCACTAAGTGTGACTGTAAAGCGACTGGTTGTGGGTTCGCTTTCCACTCGAGGGGTGGAAATAATTAATATTTTCATTTTCTTTGCTCTGGTGTCGAGGTAAAGCCACTTAACAAGCAATGCCTCCAAATTCGGTGGAAAGTGGGGAACGGAGTGGCTGAACACTAGATTACCTCTGCCTACCCTGCTGTGTGCGGGATACAGCGTATCTTCACGCTGTAAAATAAAAAAAAAATAATGGAGAACACAGTGTCTTGACACTCAATCATCACCGGCTACCCTACAGGAAAATGAGTAAAGTTTTAAAAATAAATTTTAGTGGTAATTACGGTAAATTTAACTTTAAACTGTACTTAATAAATTCTTACAGTCTTTAGCTACTTAGGAGTTTTAGTAAAGTAGCATAGTTCCAGCTCCACTAGCTCTTAGTAAACATAAAAGTTGAAAATGTCAGAGATCAGAGCTTTTAAAAGGTATTTCAGTTAAAACTTTATACTAATGATACGTTTTTTGTTTGTGTTAAACATATGCCATTTCAATATTTCCATTTTCTTCGCTCTTGTGTCGAGGTAAAGCGCGGCGTTAAGTTCCGCCACTTAACACGCAATGCCTCCGAATTCGGCGGAAAATGGGGAACGGAGTGTCTTAACACTAGGTTCCCTCTGCCTACCCTGCTGTGTGCGGGATACAGCGTGAAGCTAAAAAAAAAAAAAAAATTAAACATATTTTTTGGGGGCTATCAGTGTGGCGGGGTCTGGCTGTTAATGGTAGTGGGTTTGATCCCCAAGCAGAATGATTATATATATTTTTTTTTCATTTCTTCGCTCTGCTGAGATGAAAAAGCACGGCTTAACAATATAAGATGTTGATTACGTTAGGTACTTTTTGACTAAAAAGAGTAAAGCTAAAAAAATATTTTTAAATAATGTTTTGTAACTTATTTACAAATTCACTTAAAATGAAAATAATAATTTGGAATGATTGTATATGTCGGCGCAACGACAGTTTAAATTATTATAATAGTTAGATTAATCGATTTAAAACAACTTTTAATAATAATTTGTAAAATCTGACTATTTTATCATAAAGCCAATGCAAAAATAATAATAAAAAGTAGTAGGTAGTTTTGACTTGCTATTTGCAGTATAAATACGCCGGCATTTTCTATACTCGGGGGTCTCGCGTCAGTCTTCGGACAGTGCAGACCTCTCTGTGATAATATTACGGTGCCTAAATAATAAACTAGGCTTTCAATAATATTAAGCAGTTTTATTTTTAGTCCTTTCATCGTCCACGATTATCAAAATCATACGAGTGACGTCAGCTGTAGTGATGTCACTCCTTCATAACATAGCTATGGCCTTTTTCACTCCGACATATACATTTTGGTATTACCTGTTATGGAAATCGAATTAATCGATATTTTGCAACATCTATTCCTTAGTGTGTGAATAAGATTTAATTAAAACTAACGTTTGGAATCGAACCTACATCCCTCTTCCCCACTAGGTATAAAGTGTGAAGAAAAATATAAAAAATGTATCTAAAAACTTAACGCTTTAGTTAAACGAAAGAAACTAAAAAATTGTTAACTTTACGTTTTTCTTCGAGACATTGTATGTGACACAAGTGGTATATCTCAACGTCGCACATTGTCATCACCAGAGTAGAGTTAAAAAAATAATAATTGTTATTCCACTGACTTGAAATCGAACCCGCAACAAATAATGATTACACTCAGATGCTGATGCAGATACAAACACACACTCCAACCAAATATATATATATTTTTTTTGGCTTCACGCTGTATCCCGCACACAGCAGGGTAGGCAGAGGGAACCTAGTGTTAAGACACTCCGTTCCCCACTTTTCGCCGAATTCGGAGGCTTGCGTGTTAAGTGGCGGAACTTAACGCCGCGCTTTACCTCGACACCAGAGCGAAGAAAATGGAAATATAATTTCCACTCCTCGAGTGGGAATCGAACCCACAACCAGTCGTTTACAGTCACACGCTTGTGCCACTGGGCCACGACTGGCTACTATGTAAAAATAATATAAAAATATATATTACAATATGTACAGTTTCTTTATGACATCATTATTCTTATATTCGTAAGCCTATTCGTAAAATAATGTAAAATTTTAAAACTTAAAGCGCACCCGAGAGTGTATTGTCACACAGTTTCTAGAACACAGTAATAGTTTTAGCTCCTACTACGAGTATAGTTGAATACATGGATGAAGGTAATGTTATGCAAAATAGAAATTTAGAGTAAATTATGTTTGAAACTTTTCGTTAAAATTATAAAAGAGGTGTAAAGCTTTTTTAAACATTTTTAAAGTGTTATTCCACACTTAAGAACATTGAAAAAGACTTTTAGAAAACGTATGAAAATTTAAACGCAGCGGGATTCGAACCTGCGCCTCCTGAATACCGTCCAGGCGCTCGCACCGCTGAGACCGCGAAACAAATTTTCTACATTTTCTAAAAGTCTTTTTCATTTTTTTCAATTTTCTTAAGTATGGTATAAGAATTTAAAACTGTTTAAAAAAGTATTTAATAAATAGCACTCTCTCTTGCCAAACGATCTTTGGGTAGCAAAAATTTGTAAAAATCTCCTTACAGAGATGCTGACAACAAAAATAAGCTGTTATAAAGCGTATAAGAATTTCGAGGAACGCACGGCTCGACGGTGAGAGCGCGGGTTCGAATCCCGCTGCGTTCAAAATTTTATACGTTTTCTAAAAGTATTTTTCAATTTTTCTAGGCTTTTCAGTAAAGCTCTTAATTTACAGCAATTTTTTTTTCCCACATAAGGGGTAGTAAGAAAGAGTCTAGTGTCAAGATATTCCGTCTTCCACTTTCTGTTCGAGAAGGAAATGTGTCAGCACTTTGCATGTTGACCGGCGGAACTCAACGCCGCTTAGGTATTAGAACGAAGAAAGGAAAATTTATAATATAATCATTTCTTCGAGTGGGAATCGAACCCACAACTACTGCTTTTACAGTTACACGCTGTGCAACTGCGCTGCGATGTTCTTATCAAAGGATTAATAAAATGAGAAACAAAAAAGTAGTAGGGGCAAGAAACATATGAAATTTGTTCAATGTCAGCAAGCAAGATGCATTGTATTCTGCACTCAATTGCAATTTCTTGCTGAAATACTATACGAGTGCGAAGAGATGGACGTTTTTTAAAAGACCACTGTTTCTGGAGTGTTAAAATTTTGGAGTGTAATCTTAAATGTGTTTTAATGTATCTTTTTCTTTTTAATTATTTTTCTAGCTTCACGCTTTTTCACGTAATAGGTAGTGAAAGAGACTTTAATGTTTAACACTCCGTTCTCCTTTTTCTGTTTAAAAATCCGGATTACTTATCAGAGGTTTGGTCCCAAGACGGAACCAAACGCCGCGCTTTGTCTTACACACAGTGATACACAGTGATAGCAAGTAGATACACAGTGATAGCAAGTAGATACACAGTGTACAGTAGACTGAGAGACAGTATTGAAAAAAAAAACGTTTTTAGAAAAAGTATAAAAAAATCAATGTGGCGGCCGTCCAAGCACTCTGATCGCTACGCCTACAGCTGACTATGTCGTAATAGTTATATGCTTATTAAAATTTATTGATATTGTTAGCACATATTTAGTACTAATAAATAGTATTCTTCTTTAACACACGAGTGATTGTAAAATAATCTTTGTGCAGGAGATTTTCGTAAATATCTCCTTACGATAACAACAATAATAAATTCAAGAAATAAGCGTATTAGAATTTTTAAGTAGCCGGATGTACAACTTAGGGTTCAGATCACTTAGAGAATTTACAACAAATTTTCGTTTCGATTCGATTTTTATTTCGTTCAAATTTTTATACGTTTTCTATAAGCATTTTTCATAATTTATGTATGAATAACACTTTAAACATGTTAAGATGGCTTCGAAAACTAATCTGTTCATTATTTCTGCCTTCATCTATTTTTGATGACACGTCCAATCAATGGCCAATAGAGTTAAAGCATCGTCAATTTAACTCGTAACCGGTTTCAGCATCAGTCGATTTCAAATCAACGCTCCATTAGGTTTTACTGCGAACACAATAGTTTTTCACGCTTTTTACAATGTATTGAACTACGTTTTTGTGTAAGTTACAAATGAAATTATTTAATAACATCATAAATGAAGTAGTGAACATGATAAGTATAAAAAAGCAGTTTCAAATATTCACGCTTCTTACCGCATAGCTTTTACCTAGATCTCGTAGTTAGAGAAAATCTAGTGTCAAGACACTCCGTTTCCAGCTTCCCTTAAGAAATCAAGACTCAACTTTAAATGAAAATATTTTTTTTCATAGTTTCACGCTGTATCTCACACACAGCAGGGTAAGCAGAGTGAACGTAGTGTTAAAACACTCCGTTCCCCACTTTCCGCCGAATTCTGAGACATTGCGTGTTAAATGGCGGGACTTAACCCCGTGTTTTGCCTCGACAACACAGCATAGAAAATGTAAATATATTTTCACTCCTCGAGTGGGAATCGAACCCACAACTAGTCGTTTACAGTCACACGTTTGTGCCACTGGGCCACGACTGGCCCCCACACAAGACCAGATAAATATAAATAATTTAAATGTATCATTTCTCCGAGTGGAAATCGCACAATAATCACGTTTACAGTCAAACCTTGTACCACTGTTTCAATGCGGAAACAAAGAGATCTTTATTTGTAAGAAGCAGCACCACGTTTTTCTCCTGATAGCGGGTCAGTCAGAGAGCACCTAGTGTCAAGACACTCCGTCCTTCACTTTCTGTCCGAAATCGACATAGCGTGTTGTCTGGCGGAACTCAATGTAACGCTTTATCTTTGATACCAGAGCGAATAAATAAAAAAAATATGTAATCATTCCCCTTAGTGGTAACCGAACCCACAACCATCGTTTACAGTTAGACTATGTCCCACTGCTCCACGACAATCTTAAAAGAATCTTTAATTCATCAAATTAATTCCTATATTGAAGAAATTTCAATTCAACTAACGTATTCAATAATACGATCGCCCATTAGCACTAAAGAGGGTAGTTCCTACTTTTTATACACGAGCGAAATATTTTATTGACTTTGATTGAAACGCAAAAGCTTTGGGTGCGACAGATTTTAATGACGCCGCCTTTCTTTTTAATGGATACATATTTATGTATAGCGGATGCTTTTGAATAGGTGAAGGGAATGCGCTTTTGGTAAAGGAGAAAGCGGAGAGTGGAGTGATTAGAGAGTTTTAATTATTTTTTTGGTTTTGTTACATTTATCATTCCTTAATTTTTTTTATTTTTTTTAGCTTCACGCTGTATCCAGTACACAGTAGGGTAGGCAGAGGGAACCTAGTGTTAATACACTCCGTTCTCCACTTTCCGCCGAATTTGGAGACTTTGCGTGTTAAGTGGCCACGCTTTACCTCGGCACCAGAGCGAAGGAAATGGAAATATTAAATATTTCCACTCCTCGAGTGAGAATCGAACTCACAATCAGTCGTTTACAGTCACACGCTTGTGCCACTGGCCCACGACTGGCCTTAATTTTTTTAGGTTTACACTGTATCCCGCCCACGACGGTTGATAGAGGGAACCTAGGGTTGAAACACTCCGTTCCCCATTGCGTGTTAAGTAGCCATAACCTCGCGCTTTTGCTTAAACATCAGAAAATGAACATGAGAAAATGGACATATTAATAATTTCCGTTCCTCGAGTAGGTATCGAACTCACAACCTGTCGCGTTTACAGTCACACTTTGTGCCCCTAAGCTACGACTAGCCTCTTCATTTTTGTAAGAACATATTTATTCATAGCAGATGATTTTGAAAAGGTGTGCGCTTGTGGAAAAGGGGAAATTTAGAGTGGAGTGATTAAGTTTTAGGCTAATGTTTTTTTTTTTCAGCTTTACGCTGTATGCATGCTGCTGCACACAGCAGGGCAGAGGGAACCTAGTATTAAGATATTCCGTTCCCCACTTTCCGCCGAATTCGGAGGCATTGCGTGTTAAGTGACGGAACTTAACGCCGCGCTTTACCTCAACACCAGAGCGAAGAAAATGGAAATATTAAATATTTCCACTCCTCGAGTGGGAATCGAACCCACAACAAGTCGTTTACAGTCACACGCTTGTGCCACTGGGCCACGACTGGCCACTAATAGGCTAATGTGACCTTTAGTTTTGTAGTTTTATTTGTTTATTTTCTTGTGTGCTTATGAATTGAAAATTAAACTTACTCATTAATTCATATCAGTTTTTCTCTTTCCTATATAGTATATTCGATATATTTCTCATTATGAAGTGGAGAATTGAGAGATTGATTGGTCTTTACGATCGGTTTAGTCTTCATATTGTGTTTGTAATATGTTTAATGTTTGTTTCAGTGTAAAGGCCATTTCTAGGGATAACTATAAAAAGTATTAATAGTTTTAGTAATAACGTAGTAGAATTACATTAAATTAAAGAAGTATATAACACACATTACCGTTTTGTGTTTGACATAAACTTTCGTATAAATATACTTTATAAATACATGTTGCTAAGATAATGTGTATTTTACGCGTTAATAGTATTTTAAAAATATTTACTACATACACATTTCAGTGGTCTAACTAATAGAATACTTAAAAATGCAACGAATTTTACAACTACGTTTTCTTTTTAACATTTTTAAAGTGTTATTTACACACTTAGAACATTTATAAAGTACGTTTTCCCCACTAACACTAAAAAAGACGTGAAAAATACATGAATCTCAAGTCATTAGTACAAACTTGTCTAAATACATATAACGTTAAACGATTATCAATCAATATTTTCAATGGCATTATATTGCAAGCTTTTCTCTTAAAACATATGAAATATAGTAAAAAAAAGCACATTCACGATATCAGTCTCTAAGCTAAGGATCCTAAGGTCCATTTTCCTTACAAAATCAATTGATAAGCATCACCTAACCCTGCGTTGTTAGATCCAGGGCTAGATTATTTAGAACTGCCTCACGGTCGGTCGGATTACAAATAGATAAGTAAACAAGAACGTACAGTTTAAACAAAGTAATATAGAGGTGGTAATAGAAGTCATGAATAACGGGTTTAAATGAAAATTTGTATTCTGATAACGGTTTTAGCTGTTGTAGTATAGTTGTAATGGTTCTAAAGTTGGAATTTATTTGAGAGATCAAATTTATTTGAATATATAAGATTGAGTTTACAGTTTTAAGTTATTTGAACTTTTATAAAAGGGTTCAAAGTTTGAACCAATTTGAACTTATTTGTATGGGTTTAAATTTTAAAAGTTGTTAAAGTTTTAAATTGTTTATGACATAGTCTCCTATATCTTTCGGTCTAGTTGCACAAAATGAGTAGGTAACTTATATCACTAAGTTAAAATTATAACGAAATGCAGTATAATGCGGCATGTAAGTGAAAAATGTGAAAAGTTAATTTAAAAAAATGTATATTATTATTTTTATTTGCTTTTTTTTAACTTCACGCTGTATCCCGCACACAGCAAGGAAGGCAGAGGGAACCTAGTGCTAAGACACTCCGTTCCCCACTTTCCACCAAATTTAGACGGATTACGTGTTAGATAGCGGAACTTAACGCTGCACTGTGTCTTAGGTACTAAAGCAAAGTAATGAAAACAATAAACAATCAATCTTTCAAGAGGGAATGGAACCCACAACCATAGCGTTTACAGTCAGACTCTTTTGAACTGCCTTTTTATATTACTCTCGACTTCAGCTGGAAAGTATGGAACAATTTTTTTTGACATCAGGTTCTCTTCGACTACACCGCTATGTGGGAAATAGCTGTATATAGAACGCATAGCTTAGTGGTCACTTACACGGTTTCTAATAGGTACAAGTTCGAAACCCACTGCGTTTAAATTTTTATACGTTTTTCGAAAACTTTTTCACATTCTAAGTGTGTTAATAACAGTTTTAAAGTGTTAAAATATAAATATAAGCATTATAACGTATGTTTTAATGCTTATATTTAATATTGTTAATCATAAAGTGGGGAACGGAGTATCTTAACACTAAGTTCCCTCTGCCTACCCTGCTGTGTGTGGGATACAGCGTGAAGCTAAAAAAAAAGTATTGCTTCTATATTATATGGTTTCTTTTTTTATCTAAATTTAAGGAGCTTGGTCACAAAACGCGACCTCGACTCTCTGTAAGTTTTTCTAAACTAAGCTAAAACTGGTTCTGAGATAAGGTGACCTATCATCTCACTCTCAGACCCAACATTACCAGTTTATTATATATATCGCAGAAAAAGAGCCATAGCTATGTTATAAAGGAGCGACATCATCACAGCAGGGTAGGCTGAGGGAACCTAGTGTTAAGACACTCCGTTCCCCACTTTCCGCCGAATTCGGAGGCATTGCGTGTTAAGTGGCGGAACTTAACGCCGCGCTTTACCTCGGCACCAGAGCGAAGAAAATGGAAATATTAAATATTTCTACTCCTCGAGTGGGAATCGAACCCACAACCAGTCGTTTTCAGTCGCACACTTGTGCCACTGGGCCACGACTGGCCACATATTATTAATAACCTAGTTTATTATTTAGGCACCGTAATATTATCACAGAGAGGTCTGCACTGTCCGAAGACTGATGCGAGACCCCCATTTTTTGGAAAATACCGGCGTATTTGTACTGCAAATAGCAAGTCAAAAAACTACCCACTATTTTTATTATTATTTTTGCATTGGCTTTATGATAAAATGTCAATACTTTACAAATTATTATTAAAAGTTGTTTTAAATCGATTAATCTAACTATTATAATAATTTAACGCGTCGTTGCGCCGACATACTTAAGGTGACTATACAGACTTGCTAAACAAGTAAGGATTCCTCTGAATTCGAGCTAACGAAGCACTTAGCGCATGTTAATCGTAAGTAGTAGCGGAAGATCGATTATCCCGTTAACTACTTTGACTTTGGTACAATTATGATGAAATTCGAAGACAGTTGTGACTAAATTAAATTAAATTAAAATTAAATTAAATAGCTTCACGCTATATCCCGCACACAACAGGGTAGGCAGAGGGAACCTAGTGTTAAGACACTCTGTTCCCCACTTTCCGCCGAATTCGGAGGCTTGCGTGTTAAGTGGCGGAACTTAACGCCGCGCTTTACCTCGACACCAGAGCGAAGAAAATGGAAATATAATTTCCACTCCTCGAGTGGGAATCGAACCCACAACCAGTCGTTTACAGTCACACTCTTGTGCCACTGGGCCACGACTGGCCACACAGTTGTGACTTGTGGCCAAAAACGTGACTGTAAACGCGACTGGTTCGATTTTGATTCAAGTTTTTTTTTTAGCTTTACGCTGTATTCCGCACATAGCAGGGTAGGCAGAGGGAACCTAGTGTTAAGACACTCCGTTCCCCACTTTCCGCCGAATAAATATTAATCTATAAACGTATATTAGTGATTTAACTCTCCGTTTCTTAATAAATTTATGTACAAATAGTGTTTATCCCTATTGGCATAATATTTAAGTATTTTTTTAAAGGACAACGAGATTGGGTTAAGTGAGAATTGTATATATAAGAAAAAGAAATGAGAAATACTGTGAACAAATTGCATGTAAAAATAAACAAAAAAAAATGAACATTGAATATGTTTTATTTCATTATTTTTTCCTGTTTTGGTGCGACTAAGCGCAGCGTTAAGTTCCGCCATTCAACCAACTAATTTTCTCAATTTAATCTCATGTGGGTGTCTGAACACTAGGTCAAAGAAAGGTAGAAGAAATCTAAAAGGTAAAGAGTATGTTATAAAACAGGTTATAACATTGTGGTTATATGAACAATTTGTTAGCTTCATGTGATGCACATAAAGAAGGCTTGTATTACCAGTACCTGAGTAAGTAACTTGATCAGTTTGTACAGAGGAAAAGTTAAAATCGATTTTGTTTTTAATATCCTCACGCTTCATTTTTTATATCTTACTATTTTTTGAAAAAGACGTTTAGAAATCGTATAACAATTTGAACGCTTTGAACACATGGCTTAGCGGTCAAAGTGCCTGAATGGTTTTCAGGAGGCGCGGGTACAAATTCCGCTGCGTTCAAATTTTTATACGTTTCAAAAAATAGATTAGTCATAGATATAAAAAATGAAGCGTGAGGATATTAAAACCAAAATCGATTTTAACTTTTCCTCTGTACAAACTGATCAAGTTACTTACTCAGGTACTGGTAATACAAGCCTTCTTTATGTGCATCACATGAAGCTAACAAATTGTTCATATAACCACAATGTTATAACCTGTTTTATAACATACTCTTTACCTTTTAGATTTCTTCTACCTTTCTTTGACCTAGTGTTCAGACACCCACATGAGATTAAATTGAGAAAATTAGTTGGTTGAATGGCGGAACTTAACGCTGCGCTTAGTCGCACCAAAACAGGAAAAAATAATGAAATAAAACATATTCAATGTTCATTTTTTTTTGTTTATTTTTACATGCAATTTGTTCACAGTATTTCTCATTTCTTTTTCTTATATATACAATTCTCACTTAACCCAATCTTGTTGTCCTTTATAAAATACTTAAATATTATGCTTGTGGCCAGTCGTGGCCCAGTGGCACAAGAGTGTGACTGTAAACGACTGGTTATGGGTTCGATTCCCACTCGAGGAGTGGAAATTATATTTCCATTTTCTTCGCTCTGGTGTCGAGGTAAAGCGCGGCGTTAAGTTCCGCCACTTAACACGCAAGCCTCCGAATTGGGCGGAAAGTGGGGAACGGAGTGTCTTAACACTAGGTTCCCTCTGCCTACCCTGCTGTGTGCGGGATATAGCGTGAAGCTATTATATTTTTAAATATTATGCTAATACTTAAATATTATGCTTATGCTTATACTTAAACATTATGCCAATAGGGATTCAAATAAACACTATTTGTACATAAATTTATTAAGAAACGGAGAGTTAAATCACTAATATACGTTTATAGATTAATATTCCAATTTCATCATTATTTCTTCTTCGGCTTGCGCTTTATCCCGCGCACAGTAGGATCTCCAGAGGAAACCTAGTGTTAACATACTCCATTCCCAACTTACACTACATTACGTGTAAAGTGGCGGTAATTAACATAATGCTTTACACCGACACCAAAGCAAAGAAAATTAATTATTAATTATTTGAATTACTTGAGCGGCGATAAGTACCGCCACTTAACACGCAATGTCTCCGAATTCGGCGGAAAGTGGGAAACGAAGTGTCTTAACACTAGGTTCCCTCTGCCTACCCTGCTATGTGCGGAATACAGCGTGTAGCTAAAAAAAAAAACTTGAATCAAAATCGAACCAGTCGCGTTTACAGTCACGTTTTTGGCCACAAGTCACAACTGTGTGGCCAGTCGTGGCCCAGTGGCATAAGCGTGTGACTGTAAACGACTGGTTGTGGGTTCGATTCCCACTCGAGGAGTGGAAATTATATTTCCATTTTCTTCGCTCTGGTGTCGAGGTAAAGCGCGGCGTTAAGTTCCGCCACTTAACACGCAAGCCTCCGAATTCGGCGGAAAGTGGGAAACGGAGTGTCTTAACACTAGGTTCCCTCTGCCTACCCTGTTGTGTGCGGGATATAGCGTGAAGCTATTTAATTTAATTTAGTCACAACTGTCTTCGAATTTCATCATAATTGTACCAAAGTCAAAGTAGTTAACGGGATAATCGATCTTCCGCTACTACTTACGATTAACATGCGCTAAGTGCTTCGTTAGCTCGAATTCAGAGGAATCCTTACTTGTTTAGCAAGTCTGTATAGTCACCTTAAGCATATAATATATATGTATGTCGGCGCAACGACGAGTTAAATTGTTATAATAGTTAGATTAATCGATTTAAAACAACTTTTAATAATAATTTGTAAAGTATTGACATTTTATCATAAAGCCAATGCAAAAATAATAATAAAAATAGTGGGTAGTTTTTTGACTTGCTATTTGCAGTATAAATACGCCGGTATTTTCCAAAAATGGGGGTCTCGCATCAGTCTTCGGACAGTGCAGACCTCTCTGTGATAATATTACGGTGCCTAAATAATAAACTAGGTTATTAATAATATGTGGCCAGTCGTGGCCCAGTGGCACAAGCGTGCGACTGTAAACGACTGGTTGTGGGTTCGATTCCCACTCGAGGAGTAGAAATATTTAATATTTCCATTTTCTTCGCTCTGGTGCCGAGGTAAAGCGCGGCGTTAAGTTCCGCCACTTAACACGCAAGCCTCCGAATTGGGCGGAAAGTGGGGAACGGAGTGTCTTAACACTAGGTTCCCTCTGCCTACCCTGCTGTGTGCGGGATATAGCGTGAAGCTATTTTATTTTTAAATATCTTGCTAATACTTAAATATTATGCTTATGCTTATACTTAAATATTATGCCAATAGGGATTCAAATAAACACTATCCATACTTATATTTATTAAGAAACGGAGAGTTAAATCACTAATATACGTTAATAGATTAATATTCCAATTTCATCATTATTTCTTTTTCGGCTTGCGCTTTACCCCGCGCACAGTAGGATGTCCAGAGGAAACCTAGTGTTAACATACTCCATTCCCAACTTACACTACATTACGTGTAAAGTGGCGGTAATTAACATAGTGCTTTGCACCGACACCAGAGCGAAGAAATTTAATGATTAATTATTTGAATTACTTGAGCGGCGTTAAGAACCGCCACTTAACACGCAATGCCTCCGAATTCGGCGGCAAGTGGGAAACGGAGTGTCTTAACACTAGGTTCCCTCTGCCTACCCTGCTATGTGCGGAATACAGCGTGAAGCTAAAAAAAAAACTTGAATCAAAATCGAACCAGTCGCATTTACAGTCACGTTTTTGGCCACAAGTCACAACTGTGTGGCCAGTCGTGGCCCAGTGGCACAAGAGTGTGACTGTAAACGACTGGTTGTGGGTTCGATTCCCACTCGAGGAGTGGAAATTATATTTCCATTTTCTTCGCTCTGGTATCGAGTTAAAGCGCGGCGTTAAGTTCCGCCACTTAACACGCAAGCCTCCGAATTCGGCGGAAAGTGGGAAACGGAGTGTCTTAACACTAGGTTCCCTCTGCCTACCCTGTTGTGTGCGGGATAAAGCGTGAAGCTATTTAATTTAATTTAGTCACAACTGTCTTCGAATTTCATCATAATTGTACCAAAGTCAAAGTAGTTAACGGGATAATCGATCTTCCGCTACTACTTACGATTAACATGCGCTAAGTGCTGCGTTAGCTCGAATTCAGAGGAATCCTTACTTGTTTAGCAAGTCTATATAGTCACCTTAAGTATGTCGGCGCAACGACGAGTTAAATTATTATAATAGTTAGATTAATCGATTTAAAACAACTTTTAATAATAATTTGTAAAGTATTAAGATTTTATCATAAAGCCAATGCAAAAATAATAATAAAAAGTAGTGGGTAGTTTTTTGACTCGCTATTTGCAGTATAAATACGCCGATATTATCTATACTGAGGGGTCTCGCATCAGTCTTCGGACAGTGCAGACCCCTCTGTGATAATATTACGGTGCCTAAATAATAAACTAGGTTATTAATAATATGTGGCCAGTCGTGGCCCAGTGGCACAAGTGTGCGACTGAAAACGACTGGTTGTGGGTTCGATTCCCACTCGAGGAGTAGAAATATTTAATATTTCCATTTTCTTCGCTCTGGTGTCGAGGTAAAGCGCGGCGTTAAGTTCCGCCACTTAACACGAAATACCTCCGAATTCGGCGGAAAGTGGGGAACGGAGTGTCTTAACACTAGGTTCCCTCTGCCTACCCTTCTGTGATGATGTCACTCCTTTATAACATAGCTATGGCCTTTTTTTCTGCGATATATATAATAAACTGGTAATGTTGGGTCTTAAAGTGAGATGATAGGTCACCTTATCTCAGAACCAGTTTTAGCTTAGTTTAGGAAAACTTATAGAGTGTCATGGTCGCGTTTTGTCACCAAGCTCTTTATATTTAGATAAAAAAAAGAAACCATATAATATAGAAACAATATATATTTTTTCTTTTTTTTTAGCTTCACGCAGTATCCCGCACAGTTTCCCGCAAAATGTTAGAAAGTATTTAGTAAAGAGCAATCTCTGTTGCCAACGACTGTTCGTAGAATAATCTTTCTCTCTGCAGAGATGCTAAAAACAAAAATAAGTTGTAATAAAGCGTATAACAATTTAGACGCAGCTGGTATTAGAACGCATGGCTCAGTGGTGAGAGCGCCTGGACAGTATTCAGCAGGCATGGGTTCAAATCCCGCTGCGTTCAAATTTTTGTACGTTTTCAAAATGTCTTTTTCAATTTTCCTAAGTGTGGAATAACATTTTAAAAATGTTAAAAAGTACTCTATGTTTTCCTGCAACGTATAGTCCTGTAGTCAAAGAGAATCAAGTGTCGAGACACTCCGTTTTCCATTTTCCGTCCGAGTTCGCGACAATTGTCGTGATAGGTGGATGAGTTCAAAGCCACGCTAAGTTGTAAATTAAAATAAATTGTACTTAATTATTATATAATTAAACTCTATGTGGGATTTTAACTCTTAACTAATTACGATTACAATGAGACTCTGTCCCATTGCGTCGGCTTATGGAATATTAGTTATTATATAAAGAAAATAGAGGCCATCGTGGTTTAGTGGAAATCTTCTGATTGTAAACACCAAGGTTGTAGGTTGGATTTCTACTCGGAAAAATGATTATATTTCAATTAAATCTTTAAAATGTAATCATTAATTAGAGGAGTCAGGAGTTGAGGCCAGTAGTGGCGCAGTGGCACAAACGTGTGACTGTAAACGGCTGGTTGTTGGTTCGATTTCCACTCGAGGAATGGAAATATGTAATATTATTTTTTTTTCGCTTTGGTGTCGAGGCAAAGTGCGGCGTTAAGTTCCGCCACTTAACGGAGAATGGATTGTCCTAACACTAGGTTTTCTCTGCCTACCCTGCTGTGTGCGGGATACAGCGTAAAGCTAAAAAAAAGATTTCAAAAATTAGAGGAGTCTAAAAACAAACGTGAATTCCTCCACTTAATATACAGTGTCTCGAATTTGGGTAGAAAGCAGTGAACGGAGTGTCATGGACTCTCTCTGCTTAAGAAAAAGAAAAGTTAATATGTTCTTTCGATCTATTTGAAATGCATTTTTAAATACATTTTACTTAAAATATTTTTCATGTATTTTTCTTAAACAAATCATTCCAAGTTTTTCTTATACTGAAAATAGAAACGGATGTACTCGTAGCTCTACAATATGGTAGACTAATGAGAGTTTTTGCAACTTTGTTTCAATTAGTGAATTTGTTATGTCAAATGACAATTTTTAAAACTGAAAATTACTTTTAGTTCGGTATATGTATGTAGATATCCATAATAATATTATAAATACGTTGGTCTGTCTATGATGCTTTTGTGGCTAATCTGCTGGCCCGATTTAGATGTGATTTGGACTGAAAGTTGTTAAAAACCGAGGGTCAAACATAGGCTACATTTTATTAAAAAAACAGTGCCTGTAGGTTGTAACAGGAAATGTAAACCGCTTGACTAATTTCAATTAATTTTTACACAATCACACAAGGTTATAAGGAGATTATAAGGATAGTTCCGTAGTTCAAGCAGGCGAAGCCGCGAGCGGATCGCTAATATTCAAATAAAAATAAAGAAGGGAGAGTTATGTCACTTAACCCTTTAAATTTTATTTTTCTATTCAAAAATAATTCGCTGTTTACTTAAAAGAATACCTTATCTATAATAATACATTTTCTAAACATTACCAAAACAAACGACGTAATTCACGCACCTGCGTTCTTGTTGCTATAATAATATAAGCTCGACGTTTTTACACCGCCGTTGTTTCACCAACGTGAAGACATAAACACAAATGTTTATTGACGATGTCATATATTTTCATATATTTTCGTATTTTTCCCACCTTATATTAGTGTTTGAATAGATATGAGGCCATCGTGGCGCAGTGGGACAAAGTGTTACTTTAAACGTGTTTTACAAGGTTCGATTTCCCCTTAAGGTAATAATTATATTATTTTTTTTACCTTTTTCACTCTCCCGCTCTGGCAAGACAAAATGCGACGTTTAATTCCACCTCTCAACACGAAATGTCTCGATTTCGACCGGAAATAGGAGGACAGAGGCGGAAAGTGAGGAACGAAGTGTCTTAACACTAGGTTCCCCTGCCTACCCTGCCCTGTGCGGGATAAAGTGTGAATGGATGATATGATAAAGAAATTGATACATTTCAAAACAGAGAGAAACCTAGTATTTAGATGCTCCATTCACCATTTTCCGCTTAAAAGATGTCTCCAACATTGCGGGTTGATTTGCGGAAATTAATGCATAGCCACACAGAGAATTATAATACATATAAAATAAATAAAATTAATACCTGGAGTGGGAATTGAACCCACAACTAGTCGTATTTAAAGTCAGGCATAATCCCACAGCACTACAAGTACTTCTATAAATTCGCTCAGTTCTATTCTATTAATATCAATAGTATTATTTGGCAAGCTTTCAACTATAAATTAGGTAAGTCCGTAAATAATCAGAATGCTTAATATAAATTCTAAGCTCTAATAAATATTTCGCCTATAGACGGCTAGCATTGAAATTAAACTTTAGGAATTATGAAATATTGTTAATATATTGGTATTGATATAGATTTATATATAAAAAAGTTGAACCCAGTTGCTTGTGGGCATGAAGTGTGACTGTAAACGAGACTGGCTGTGGGTTCGATTCCCACTCGAAGTTGTTATTATTTTTTTAAAATACTTTTATTACTCTGGTAACATAATACACATCTAGTTTCAACGGACGTATATATACTAGGTTCTCTTTGAGGAAAAAGTATGAAAATGGAAAAAAAATATATAATATTAAAATGATAAAATCTTCAAATAAAAACTTTGAGTGCCTTTTAAATTTAGTTTCAAGTACTGAAAATACACAAAGATATAGTAATTAATAGAAATATTGAAACCAAAGGTTCCATCATACAAACCAGTCGTATTGTTTATGGCGCATTCGACTGTGCCACGATGGTTCTGGGTCAATGCTCGCAAACGTTGTAAATGTTTAATAATTTTTATTTTTCCACTTGACCAAGGGAAAATATGTCGTTAAATTTAGCCGCTAAACACCCAATGCTTTGAATTTGGACAAAAAAATTAATAATAAAGTGTATTGACACTATATATTCCTGATGCAGGACAAAGTGTGAAATTACACAAAAAACACGCGGAATATGAACCTGTGACCGTTTTATTCTACTCAATTCATTTTAACTGTGTCACGATAGTAAAAGTATTTATAGTTAAATCTGAAACTTAACTTAACTACTGCCGTAAAGTAAATAGGATTCCTAACACGGCTGTTACATTAAACCGTCAAATTTGCCGTTTTATTATCCAAAACGTAGAATAGTTGTTTTACGATCCATAAACACTGTAGGCTCAATCTTTTGTTAGCGCGTGTAAATGCGTGTAAGTGCGTGTAAATGCGTGACGTTGGAATAAACTTTTGTTACGGAATTTGATCACGTACAACTTGAATTGTTGTATATACTCGTATATATTCTTATACTAGATATATCTTGTGACTTCGTCTGCGTAGTAATGAGTATTTCTTTGTCGAATTTCATGTTTATAACTAAAATAATGATTGTATTTCTTATATTCTTGCGAGAGACATTCGACCTCTTCGATTCGGATCTATCAAATAATTGTTAACAGAAATCATATAATTATAAATGACCTCTTTTTCAATTTTTTATACATACCTATACGTATATATTGGGGCCAGTTGTGGCACAGTGGCACGAACGTGTGACTGTAAGTGTAAGTGGAAATATTTAATATTTCCATTTCCTTCGCTCTGGTATCAGAGGTAAAACGCGGCGTTAAGTTCCGCCACTTAACACACAATGCCTCCGAATTTGGCGGAAAGTGGGGAACGGAGTGTCTTAACACTAGGTTCCCTCTGTCTACCCTGCTGTGTGCGGGATAAAGCGTGAAGCTAAAAAAAAATACGTATATAATATATATACATGAGTCTCAGTTCTTCTCTCTAACTATGAATTTAAAAGATTTTGCTTATGTTGATAGTTCTAAACAGGCAAGATCTTTAAGTAAATTATACAGAGATTTGTTTATTTTATCAATAATTAATCAATAAACACTGTTTTAATTTCGGGTGAACAACATATTTCAAACTTCATGATTGTATATTTAATATTTTTTACGTATGAAACGTTTTTTACGCTTGTTATCTCAATATCTCAAATGTATCGTTTTTCGATATAATAGGTAATTCAAAATATTACATTGGTTTTAAGTTCCCACAATCGAGAGAATTCAACGGGAAACTTTGTGTTAAGGCGGAGAGCTGAAAATAATATATAAACATTTCCCGAGTTATCAAATCGAATTCACAACCATCACGGTCACAGCCAGACTCGTTTGACTGTGCCACTAAGGCCTCAATTTGTTTCTCAATAATTAGTTTTTTATTTTAATTTCTGTGTTGGCATAAAGTGTGACTGTAAAGTGACTAGTTGGGGGTTCGATTCCCGATCGAAGAGTGGTAGTATTTATTATTTCGCTCTGGTGTCGAGGCAAAAAGCTTAACACGCATTGCCTCTTAAATTTGGCGGAAAGTGGGGAACGGAGTGTCAAACACTAGGTTCCCTCTGCCTACCCTGTGCGGGATAGAGCGTGAACCTAAAAAAAAAAATTGAGCAAAGACACGGTAAGCCCCTAGTATATAATGTAAAATTGTATAAAATTTTCGGTCCAACTGGTAAAGTGTTAAAGGAAGTTGTTAACGCATATCGATGAATTGCAAATTATTGATTTACATATCGCAGGCGCTGAGAGAGAGGCAATTTTCTCACACGATTCAGCCTGTAATGTAATTAGTTGACGCCGTCGTCGCTTGGTTGGTTTTATTTGACTGTTCGAGAAGGTTGTAGGTTCGATTACTGCTTGGGGAGGTGCATATTTTTTTTTCAGCTTCACGCTGTATCGCACACACAGCAGGGTAGGCAGAGGGAACCTAGTATTAAGATACTCCGTTCCCCACTTTCCGCCGAATTCGGAGGCATTGCGTGTTAAGTGGCGGAACTTAACGCCGCGCTTTACCTCGGCACCAGAGCGAAGAAAATGGAAATATTAAATCTTTCCACTCCTCGAGTGGGAATCGAACCCACAACCAGTCGTTGACAGTCACACGCTTGTGCCACAGGGCCACGACTGGCCACAATATAGCATGGCATATTAATGTTATTTTTTATATTATTATACCTTCTCTCACTGAGAGACTAGTCTAGTCAGAGAGAATTCAAAGGAGGAGGGTCAAAACACTCCGTTCTCCTCTTCCTGAAATCGAGACAATCGCGTAAGGAATGACACAACTCAACTTCGCGCCTTATATTAGGTACCAGAGTCAAATAACGAAAATTTAAATATAATGGTTTCTTCAAATGGGAAGAGAACCCGTAACCATCGCTTTTACAGATATATATTTTTCTATTAAATGTATCTGTTCATTTATAGGAATTATAATATAAATTTAGTAACATTATTTTGACTGGCTTCATGTCCTCTGATTTAGTTGAGGTTTTGCAGAATTATTTGCAAGTGTGTGGAGTGGCGGAGCTCAACGCCGTGCTTTATCTCGTTACCAAAGTGGTGAAATGCTACTGTCAGTCACGTTTACAGTCAGATGTGTCCTCATAGTTTCATTTAGTATATAATATAGATACAGATAAAGCTAATGAAAAGAGGTTAATTAGGAAAAATATATGAAGTAAAGCTAGGGGGAAGTAATAGGGAGATCTCAGTCGGTCTACCTTCTTCATTCTCTAAAAAGAAGTCTGAGAACCACTCATAAGGCGTGTATGAAGAGGTTCATGACAGTTAACCAGTCAAAAGAAGTATATAGGTAGTTCTATTCTCTCTCATTGACTGACGGATAAAGTGTGAAGTTAAAAAAACGATTTCAATTTTTTTTAGCTTCACGCTGTATCCCGCTCACAGCAGGGTAAGCAAAGGGAACCTAGTGTTAAGACACTCCGTTTTCCAATTTCCGCCGAATTCGGAGGCTTTGCGTGTTAGGTGGCAGAACTTAACGCCGCGCTTCACCTCTACACTATAGCGAAGAAAATTTTGATTATAAACATTTCCACTCCTCAAGTGGGAATCGAACCCACAACCAGTCACTTTGCAGTCACACTTTGTACCTGTGTGCCACAACTGGCCCCTGAACTGACTGAAAGGATTTCATAGCTACTAAGCAATCTATACAATGCAAAAAGATCACATAGATTTCCAAAACACATAAAGCTTACGTCACATTAGGGATACCACTCACAAATTAGCATATTTATAACCAATTTTCTTGGGAAAAAGTAAGAAAAACAACGCCCTAAGAGACGTGAATGTTTTACTTTTCGGTATGACATGTGTAAAATATTGGTACGAATTTCCCTGTAGTATTGGATTGAACGCAGAGGGGTTGAAATTCGATGGAAATATTGTATACACGATGTTTGGGGTTCTATTTTGATATGTTATTTGATGAAATTTGCGTTTATGTGTATATATAGATATATATGTAAAAAATACAATATTTTTTTTATGGAATAAAGGAGGCAAACGAGCTGAAGGCCCACCTGGTGTTAAACGGTTACCTTCGCCCATAGACATCCACAACATTAAAGTTATGGATGCGTTGCCAGCCTTGGGAATGTAGGATAAAAGGATGGAGGAAGGAGGGGAATGGTGGGCATAGGGAGAGAGCTGGCTTACATGCCATCGAACCGGAACACATCATAAGATATTTGGCGGTTCGTCTTTGACATGATAGTGGTCGCGAGCCAGTCGGAGAACGAATCTCCTACCACCAAACTACTGGGTTACCCGCCTTTTACGGGACGCTACCCAGCGGCGGGGGGGGAATTGTATTCTTAACCCGTCCCCCCACGGGACAAGAATTTTGGTTATAATATAATATATATTATTTCCACCTTTACGCTTTTTCTCGCATAGCGGTATCCCGCTAGTCAAAGAGGACTTAGGCCGTCTTAGTCAGTTAGGTGCTCAATGTCAACACACTCTCGCTTCTGTCCGAAATCTAGTAGTTACATGTTAGCAGACTGGAAAAATGAAAATCATAATTAAAAATGAAAATCAAATAATCTTTCTTCCTTCCTTTCTTCAGAATCGAACCCATAGCCCACTTACACTAAAACGTTGTCCCACTGACGGTTTTATTTTTATAAATTTTCTAAAAATATTTTAAATTTGATATATATTTTTCAAATATTCTCTTTCAAAACTTATATAATATAATCCTGCTTTACAGTTTTAGTTGAACAAAAACTACTAAACCGGTCGTAAATAAAAGCTCTTTGCACGTGCTTCCAAACTTGGAAACTTTTGGAACTTCCTGTGCTTAAAGCGTTATATATTGCATGGTGAAGCAACAAGTAATAAATTACTTCTAAATATATATATATAAATTCTTACTAAATATTGTAAATTGGTATTAAGAAGAATTATTTAAAGCTTTTTTGTTAGTATACTAGTGCTTAAACATTCCGTTGTCCGTTGTCCGTTAGGACATTGTGTATTGAATCAGCTCTTTTTTAGTGTTTCATCACTCCGTTCTCCATCTACCCGAATTCGAAACATTGCATATTGAGTAGAGGACCAGTAGTGGCGCAGAGGCACAATGTGTGACTGTAAAGCGACTGGTTGTGGGTTCGATTCCCAGTCGAGGAGTGGAAATATTTAATATTTACATTTCCTGATGTTGAAGGACAGCGCGGCATTAAGTTCCGCAATACCTCCAGAATTTGACGGAAAGTGGGGAACGGAGTTTCTTAACACTAGGTTCCCTCTGCCTATCCTGCTGTGTTCGGGATACAGCGTGGAGCTAAAAAAAAATAACATTTATAGGGAGGAACGAGACAGCGTGGTTAATGTTATTGGTTGTAGGTTCGATTTCTATTCGAGGGTATTAATCAGGTATACTTTAGAAATGGGACAATAGTGTTTTTTTATCTTCTTCGAAGTGCTCCAGTTTCACATTATTGATTTTTTAAATATTTGGTTGCTTAACCTAAAACGAAATATCTCCATATCAGGCAGAAAATGAAGCACGAAGTGTCTTATTACTAGATACTCTCCGAGTATAAAAATATTAATATAATTTTCTGAAATTGTAGAAAATGTAGAACTTTACTCCCAGTCTAAAGCATAAAGCCAGTGAAATTAAAAGGAAAACTATTTATTTTTTGAAAATTTTCTTACAAAATTAACATTTTAGTCACATCCAAAACCTTAAAACCAGTCAAATTACAAGCTTAAGTTCGTCAGCCCTAAACAACTATATGATTAGAAAGGATGTACTAAAAGCCTTCTTGCCGTTGCGGGAGGGCCCTTTCATAGAAACCCTTCCATTAGTTTTGGCGTTGTTAAGTAATTTCTATGTTTTCAAGTTTAGTAGTTTTAGAGACCTCAAAGTAATGCTTATTTGGTCTTTTAAGGGCATGGTGAAGTGTGAATGTTAATTTGATTGGTTGTAGGTTCGATTCCAATGTGAAGGAATGATTATTTTTATTTTGTTTTATATACCAGAGAAGCCAATGTTAATTACAATAGACTTAGATTTTATAATAAATAGATTTTATTTCTTATTTATATTCAAATTATTTTTATTTGCCTACTAGGCAAATAAAAGTAGTAAGACACAGTATGGAGTTGAATTCCGTCGAGTATTACATTATTTTTATTTATTGCTATCAATATATTTAACAAATTTGTTTTTCTAAGACTTAATACATCTATATACATTATAGGAGATGTACGCTTAGAGCACAAATTGGAGAACAGAGTGTCTTAACACTAAGCTCTCTTTGACAACACATTTCCATATTACAAAAGCATGAAATTAAAAACAAAATAGCTGAGGAAAAGAAAAGTTTAGAGATAAATAAGAAAAAGGGAGTAGAACATTAGTACTATTCTCTCGATTTGTCCCTAGTACCTTACGATATATGTATATGTAACACTCTATCTATGAAAATTCGTTCACAATTAGAAAGCTACACTATTCAGGAGTGCTATAGACTATATTTTGTTATGATTGAACAGAAACTGTGGAAAGAAATTGTGGCCCAGTGGCACAAGTGTGTGAATGTAAACGACTGGTTGTGGGTTCAATTCCCACTGGAGGAGTGGAAATATTTAATATTTCCATTTTCTTCGCTCTGGTGCCGAGGTAAAGCGCGGCGTTAAGTTCCGCCACTTAACACGCAATGCCTCCGAATTCGGCGGAAAGTGGGGAACGGAGTGTCTTAACACTAGGTTCCCTCTGCCTACCCTGCTGTGTGGGGGATACAGCGAGAAGCTAAGAAAAAAAATGAACAGAAAGTTCAGAGAATCCTAAAGGGACTCAAATAGGAGATAAAAGTTGCAGATCACGGGGGACCGGGGCAGCTAGTTATTTTATAAAAGTGCCTTGTGAATAAGTGAACTAATGTGAATATCGAAAATATGACGTCACAATTTAGTTAAAATTGCAGGCATGCCCATATACCATACCAGATCCACGCTTGAACATAAGGGTTTTTGATTGTTTGACCGGTCAAAAATGGGCCAGTCGTGGCGCAGTGGCACGATACATGTATTGGCACATGATATACTCGTATGTAACTAAACACTCTAACCAATGGACTAGAAGGATATTCATACAATAGATTTTTATGCCAAGCAAAGAAGTCAGTAAGAACCTCAAGACAACCTCTGTTGTCCACTTGCCATCTAAAATGGAGACAATGCATATTGTGAGGCCAAACTTAACGCTGCGCTTAACCTTACGAACCAGAATGGTGAAATGAAAACAATTGAAATATAATCATTCCCTCGAACGAGATTTGAACCTACGACCAATCGTGATTACATACACACGCTATTCCACTGGGCCACGATGACCTCAGCTTATGGATAAGCCGTAATATTTTACGATATTCGCTTTACCGCCCGTCGTAGAGGGAAGCGATGAATCAAATGATATGAGTCAATGCTTATCCCGTTGTATTGTTAGAATATATGAAATAAGATATAAAAGGGAAATTTATAGATTATTTTTATATTGAAAATTTATTTCGATGCAATGAGGCCGTTGGTGGGAGCAGGGTCTGTCTGTAAACGCGAAATTGTGAGTTCAATTCTGACTTGTGAAAGCTATATTACTTTAATTTTCGTTGTTTCGCTCTAGTACCATAGGCAAAGTGCAGCGTGACTTCCGTCAATAGGTCTCTTCTGGACTCCGCCGCTATGCGGGAAAAGTGTTAAGCTGATATTATTTTAATATATTATTTTCCTTTCTGCAGGGCAGAAGGGCAGTAAAAACCTAAAGTCGAGACACTGTATATTTAAATAAATAAATAAATAAATAAATAAAAACACATTTATTGCCATAAGAGAATGAAAAAAAAAAATGATATACATGAAACACAGAAAAAAAAGAAATCAATTCTAGCTTATGACAAAAGGTGTAACTCAGCTCTTGATGCTTGAGGTGAGTACCTCTGACATCGCTGGTTTTCAGTTACACCTTAGCAACCTGCTCCCTGCGATGATAGGCGGGAGCTGACAGTGGAATATGCTCATAATTATATTTATCCTTGGCAAGCGAGTAATTTTCCATTAGCAATCAAAGGAATAAAAAACAATAATTTTAAAAAAAGTTAAAAAATGTCACTATCCGTAAGTTATACGTCCCTCTTGTTTCGTTGACTGACACCTTTTTGTTTTTTTGTTATTATTTTTTTGTATGTATCTGTATGTGTGTGTGTGTGTGTGTGCGATTAGTAATAATAATCAAACAATAAATGATTTAACAATCAAGCAATTAATCGAACGACATCAAAAGTAATATTTTAAGCTTTTTTTTTTGAAGGGTAGCTTTAAGTTTTCTGTGTCAAGTTGTCGCTTTTGAAGTGCGTGTTTATACTTACATTCGAGATACGGCGTGCTGAGTGGACGAAACCTAATGAAATGCTTGCTTGCTTTTACTCTAGCTATGTTTATCTTTTAATATCATCAACATAAGCAATATTTTTTTTTACCTTCACGCTGTGTCCCGCACATAGCAGGGTAGGCAGAGGGAATCTCGTGTTGAGACACTCCGTTCCCCACTTTCCGCCAAATTTTGGAGGCGTTGCGTGTTAAATGGTGGAACTTAACGCCGCGCTTTGCCTCGACACCAGGCGAAGAAAATGGAAATATTAAATATTTCCATATTTCCACTTCTCGAGTGGGAATCGAACCCACAACCAGTCACTTTACAGTCGTACCTTGTGCCTCTGCGTCACGACTGGCCAAAAAATATTCAAAAAGAAGTAAAAGTGTTTATTATATGTATATATGTTTTGTTATATTATTCACATACTTCGAACTAAATTTATTTTTTGTAAACGCTTAACTGACTAACTGACAATGCATAGCTGTGATAAAAATAAAAATGCGGTCACAATTTAGGGTTATAAACACACTTAGGAGCCAGCCGTGACGCAGTGGCACAAACGAATGACTGTAAACGACTGGTTGTGGGTTCGATTCCCACTCGAGGAGTGGAAATATTTAATATTTCCATTTCTTCACTCTAGTATCGAGTTAAGTTCCGCCACTTAACACGCAATGCCTCCGAATTCGGCGGAAAAGCGGGGAACGGAGTGTCTTAATACTAGGTTCCCTCTGCCTACCCTGCTGTATACGGGATACAGCGTGAAGCTAAAAAAAAAATATACACACTTGGAAATTGGAAATTAAAACGTTAGGAGTGTTTAACAAACACTATTCTCTCTTGCCAAATAATCTCTTCTTTTGGATAGCAGAAATTTGTAAAAATATCTTTATAGAGATGCTAGCAAAAAAATAAGTTGTAATAAGCGTATAAGGATCGGGTTCAACTCTTGCTGCGTTCAAACTTTATACGTTTTCTAAAAACGTATTTTTGCATTACCTAATTATTGAAGCCGGTTGTGGCGCAGGGGTACAGCGTGTGACTTTAAACTCGACTAGTTGTGGGTTCGATCCCCACTTGAGGAGTGGTAATATTTAATATATCACTTTTCTTCTCTCTGATTTCGAAGCAAGGCGTTAAGATCCGCCACTTAACACGCAATGCCTCCAGGATTCGGCAGAAAATGGAGAACGGAGTGTTTTATTACTAGGTCCCTTTTACCTATTCTGCCGTGTGCGGGATACAGCGTGAAGCTAAAAAAATACTACGGCAATGAGAAAAAGAATTGATTTAGAATTTCATCAACGCAGACAAAGTCGCAGTTTAAAACTTGTTAAAGTTTTCATACAAAACAACCACTTTATTTGGTTTAACGTCATATTCTGTCATGTCAATCCTACTTTTATTATATTGGCACTTACAAACTGAGTGTCACGTATAATTTACTCCTAAAAAAAAGCTTAGAAAGCAGTATGAAGGCCGCGTGGATGGCAGAATTTTTGTGTAAATATTATTGCTAGAATGTTTGGGTGCAATTGTTTTTTGTATAAAGGTATGTTTTATTTTCTATTTTTTTCTTACCTTACGCATTCGAGCACACAGCAGGTTAGATGGAGATAGCTTAGTGTCAAAACTCTCCGTTCTACATTTTTTGCTGAATTTAAGAAAAGACATTGTTCCTAAAGTGGCTGTCTTCAATACCGTATTTTCTCCTGTCCGACAGAGCGAAGATATGAAAATATTAATATAAAAATAATACTTACGTCCGTTAGGAATTGAATCTGCAACGATATATGCATGTGTATAATATGATCAAATTATAGCTTATTTGTAACGATTAAATTACTTTAGTGAGTGGAATTTGCACGATTGCTTAAACAGATTTTATTTATTTATAATTAGTCAACCTTAAATAAAATGTAACTGCTTGTAACTTTTAAACTGATGTACTCTCTCATAATATTTAAACCCCTATTTCAGCTCCTCAGGGATTGAATTTCCATAATTCTTTTCTTAGTGAGCGCCTACTCCATAAAATAAACCTACTCTCTAAAAATCATGCGTCTAAGTTCAGCAGCTTAGCAACAGGACGAGCTATTTTATATATATATTTTTTTTTTAATAGCTTCACGCTATATCCCGCACACAGCAGGGTAGGCAGAGGGAACCTAGTGTTAAGACACTCCGTTCCCCACTTTCCGCCGAATTCGGAGGCTTGCGTGTTAAGTGGCGGAACTTAACGCCGCGCTTTACCTCGACACCAGAGCGAAGAAAATGAAAATATAATTTCCACTCCTCGAGTGGGAATCGAACCCACAACCAGTCGTTTACAGTCACACTCTTGTGCCACTGGGCCACGACTGGCCACATTTTATATTTATTATTTTTTACCAAGGAATAATTTACCGAATTATATTTATATAAATAAAACAAATGAAGATATTTAACCATTTATTTTAACTTTTACACATACAAGTATGTCTACATCACGACATCCATTTCAACAGGAAAGTTAAAAACATATTATACCAATCTATAGACTAGTCAAGCTTAATTATATTATTGCTCTTAATTTTTTTTCTCAATTTATAATACATTATTTACAATTTTACAAGAAATCTACTTAGATTTAGACTTAAATGTTACTTAGGAATATTGTCTGAGCCTATTTCAATTGAGTTTTAATATTTTTGATAATGTTGAAAATCTAATAATCAATGTTTCATAATTAATACTGATCTCCTTTTTAGTGGTAAAAGTGGAAAGAGAAATAGAAGGAGACCTCAATTGGCCTTCGATACTACAGTATCGAATTTAGTGGAGACATTTCGCATAAAAGTACGAAAATCCTCCAGAGACCATAAGGAGGAAGAGTGAAGAGGTTGATGACAGTGGACTAGGCGATAAATATATCCTCTTTGAGTATCCCGCTAGGAATAAACCGGAAAGCTAAAAAAAAAGTGACTTTCGTGTGTTATTTATTTATTTATTTAACGTGACATTGGGCAAGTTTGTATTCTAATAGCAGAAAAAAAAAGTTCGAAGCGTCATTATTAACTTTCAAAACTATATATAGGCGAGACATTCCGTGTTGGTAGATTATATTATATATTATATCTTAGGGCCAGTCGTGGCGCAGTGGCACGAACGTGTGACTGTAAACGACTGATTGTGGGTTCAATTCCCACTCGAAGAGTGGAAATATTTAATATTTTCCTACTTCCTCTGGTATCACAGGCAAAGTGCGGCGTTAAGTTCCGCCACCTAACACGCAATGCCTCTCAATTAGGCGGAAAGTGGGGAACGGAGTGTTTTAGCACTAGGTTCTCTCCGCCTACACATCGTGAAGCTAAAAAAAATATATATTTTATTTTTGGAAAAATACAATAACGGTATATATGTTATTGTTTTTTGATGGAATGTAAAACACACTTTGAAATAGGCTTAGATAAGGTGTCTTAAATAGTAATGTAAAAAGGACGAAAGTTAAGAGTTAGAAACAGATTTTCGTTTAATACAACTGCTTCAAAGCTTTTTAATAATACTATATAATATATTAATGTTTTTTTTAAACAAAATATTTTAATATGTAAATAAAAAATATATATTACTAAGTAAAGTTTAAGTGAGTATACAGTGTCAAGACACTCCGCTTTTCACTTTCTACCTGATTTTAAGTTGTTGCGTGTGGAGTAGCAGACTTCTAACAATTAATCACCAGAGGAACATAAAAATAATTAAAATATAAATATTCATCCTCGAGGAGGAGTGGAATTATTTAATATTTCTATTTTCTTTGCTCTGGTATCAAGGCAAAGCGCGGCGTTAAGTTCCGCCACTTAACTCGCAATACCTCCTAATTCGGTGGAAAGTGGGGAACGGAGTGTCTTAACACTAGGTTCCCTCTGCCTACCTTGCTATGTGCGGGATATAGCGTGAAGCTAAAAAATAAATAAATATTTCATTTCACTCTATATCTTCTTAAACTGTCAAGCTCTTATTTTGTGTACAGTTCAAAATATCACCTCTCGACTCTGAAAGAGCACCTGACTTATTAAAAAATATACGAGAGCCATTCTAGCCACTTGAGACAGTTTACTCAATGGTTCTTTCTTGTTGGTTATTAATAAAATGTACATATATTTTGTAAGCAATGTATGTATGTATGTATGTATGTACGTAGGTTTTTATTTTATAATGTGAATGGACTTCTTATAGTAAGCTTTGGTATTGTTAAAGTCTTGTATTATAGAGTTTGAGTTTAGAAAATTATAATTAGAAATTATTGAATGAAATTTTATATGGCTTTGTTTTCTACATTCATAATTGTATTTTAAATAATAAATTTCATTTTGAGCTTTAAAATTCGTTCTTTAAAAAATTTAAACTTGTATTTTTGGTAATAACATAAATTTAACTTAAAAAATACCTTAAATGTAATCTAAAAAATAAATAATTCTGGAATACAATACAGATTGTCACATAAAAACTAGAAATAATGGTAAAGAATCTAATTTCATTGTATTTGAAGCATGACTCGATTATTCTTTAAAATAATATTATTTCCCATTATCAATTTACAATTGTATGGGTTTATCTATAGGGCTATTCGTGGCGCAGGGGCACAAGCGTGTGACTGTCATCGACTGGTTTTGGGTTCGAATCCCACTCGAGGAGTGGAAATATTTAATATTTTCATTTCCTTCGCTCTGGTATCAGAGGCAAAGCGCGGCGTTAAGTTCCGCCACTTAACACGTAATGCCTCCGAATTCGGCGGATAGTAGGGAACGGAGTGTCTTGATACTAGGTTCCCCTCTGCCTACCACGCTATGTGCGGGATGCAGCGTGAAGTTAATAAAAAAGAAATGGATGTATCTCTTTTTATATACCTAGAGACTTATTTGAACATTTTGTATGAAAGATAGCTTATGATAGCAAAACTCATATCTTAATGCAATCAAAAATTATTACATTAACTTACTCTATATAAGCCAATATATTTACACCTTATAGTCTATAGCCAATTCAATTGATATCTAAAACACTTGGTAATTACGTATTTCTTTTCCCCCTTTGCAAATAAATTTTATTACATTTAATTATTACTATATAGAAAATAATTACAAATTATAAATCTAGAACTAAATTCAACGACAAAATGAAGCTTTTCAATAAAAAATAATATGAGGCAGTCAGTATGATAATGTTCTAACCCTTATTCAGTTTATATTTAAATGAGTTTTTATATAATACATTATAATATAAAACATACTCTGTATATTATTTTATAATTTTACGCTTTTTTATCGCATAACGGGGTAGATAAATAAAATCAGAGACAAGAAACAATGTCTCCAGTATTCGACATTACTTAATAGTGGCGGAACTCAGCGCCGCAAAATGCCTTATGAGATCAATTAAAAGAAATATATTTTGATATTTCGCTTGTTATTATATATTATTGTTGATATAATTATTAATTATTATTGATATAATCACTTGAGAGGACTTGCGGCCAGTCGTAGCGCGGTGGCACAAAGCGTGACTGTTAAGCGACTGGTTGTGGGTTCGATTTCCGCTCGAGGAGTGGAAGTATTAATTATTTTCATTTTCTTCGCTCTGGTGTCGAGGCAAAGCGCGACGTTAAGTTCCGCCACTTAACACGCCTCCGAATTCGGCGGAAAGTGGGGAACGGAGTGTCTTAACACTATGTTCCCTCTGCCTACCCTGATGCTGATAATTCTTTTAAATTATATTTATACAATTTTTTCAATTCAAACGATCAACAAAATAATTAAAATTACTTTTTAATACTTTATTATATTGTAAAAAGGAGCGTAGAGTTACTAATATATGAGACATCAGAGCTATTAAGCGTCTTTCATAACGTGTAATATATTTCAAGATGACGAATGTAGTATTAAGGTAGAAAAGATCATTTATTAGGATCAAGCGTGCTACCTATCATCAGATGACTCTACAATTCTTACGTTATTTGGTTTTCCTAAAGAAAATATGAGTTAGAACGCTCTTATACTGTCTACATCATATAATATTCTACAACTATATCACAATAAGACTAAAGTTTACTTTAATTTTTATTCTATTTATTAGTAAAGTAGGAAAAAAGTAACAATTAAGGAGGGAATAGTGACCAAACTCTACTAGAAAGCAGTATGGGGAAATAAATATTAGAATACTTTTTTAAACATTTTTAAAGTGTTATTCCATACTTAGGAAAATTAAAAAATACATTTAAAGAACGTATAAAAATTTGTACGCAGCGGGATTCGAACCCGCGCCGCCTGAATACCGTCCAGGCGCTCTCACCACTGAGCCATGCGTTCTACTATCCGCTGCGTCGAAATTCTTATACGCTTTATTACAAATTATTTTTGTTGCTAGCATCTCTGTAGAGAGATTTTTACAAATTTCTGCTACCCAAAGATTATTCTACGAACAATCATTTGGCAAGAGAGAATGCTATTTATTGAACATTTTTAAAGTGTTATTCCACACTTAGGAAAATTGAAAAAGACATTTAAAGAAAAAATATAAAAGTCTTTTTTGTCTTTTTCAATATTAAAATATTTTATTAAAAATAATACTTAAAAAATAATATTATCTAATTAGTGAAGCGATTAATTTGAATAATAATAATAAAAATCTTGTTAAGTAAAATTAGTTACTCTAACAGTCACGTGACATTGCATGTTAAGTTACAGTTAAACTAGAGTTAGACGCTTGGCTTTCGCATTAGATTTATTGTATCGGAAAATTGTATTTATAGATTCAATTACTTAACTATTTTCTTATATTATTATTATATATATTAAATATATAAAAAAAATATGAACTCTACCTTCATAGAGTATCAGATGCTTCTTTTAGTACAAAGATATGCTCTTAATTATAAAAGGTAGTCCAATTTCTGTTTTGTTATATCTCTCTCTCTGTTTTTCTCTCAACGTGCCATTGGCAATTTTTTTAAACATGTTTAAAGTGTTATTCCACACTTAGGAAAATTGAAAAAGACATTTAGAAAACGTATAAAAATTTGAACGTAGCGGGATTCGAACCCGCGCCTCCTGAATACCGTCCAAGCGCTCTCACCACTGAGCCATGCGTTCTACTATCCGCTGCGTCGAAATTCTTATACGCTTTATTACAACTTATTTTTGTTTTTCGCGTCAATTGGCAATTTTATCATAAACTATTTGAAAAACATTGTTTTGTATACGAGTATAACTAATTTTGACTAATTATAAAGTATTAAATCTAAACTAAAAGCTGAGCTCTTATTTTGTATAAATACTCTTATAATAGACAAGTTTCTAGCAATAAAAAGTAATAATGGACATATATATTATATTACATAGTACTTTATACTAGAACACTAACATTCTATCATACATCAAGAGATTAAAACGAATTATTCATAAAATGATTTCTATATACTTCAAATCCTTATATTATTGCCAATTATGAATAATAATACAACACATGCTTAGCTTTTTACAGAAAAAAGGTAGACCAAGAGTCTATATATAGCTCTATGTTTGCTAAAGTCTAACATTTTCACTATCAAAATTATATATAATTAAAGATGTAAAGCAAAATATATAATATATATGTATGTATATATGTTAAATAAAGCTTGCTACACATTTTAAAAGAATAGTTAAAGATTGTTGGTGTATTTGATGCGTAACTAATTTCTTTTAGTATAATCAATTTATATGTTAGTTAGTGGCCAGTCGTGGCCCAGTGGCACAAGCGTGTAACTGTAAACGACTGGTTGTGAGTTCGATTCCCACTCGAGGAGTGAAAATATTTAATATTTCCATTTTCTTCGCTCTGGTGCCGAGGTAAAGCGCGGCGTTAAGTTCCGCCACTTAACACGCAATGCCTCCGAATTCGGCGGAAAGTGGGGAACGGAGTGTCTTAACACTAGGTTCCCTCTGTCTACCCTGCTGTGTGCGGGATACAGCGTGAAGCTAAAAAAAAATAGACTAGGGTCACCAAGTTCATTACTTTTACATCTTCAACAAGAAAAACCATTACGTAACTAAACTAAAATTTTGCCTTAAATGAATCTAAATAATGTATAGCAAGCCTTATATTAAATTTCTTGATGAAATATCGCCTATTAATCTCGTAGGTAACTAATTAAAATTATTGCTTTTATTTATTCTTATAAGTACTGAATTTATTTTGAGTTGAATTTAATAGTGGACTGTATATGGAAAATTCGTTGTTTTGCTCTTTTGTATGTATGTATGTTTGTATGTTTTTTGTGTATAACATTTGTATGGGATAACTTTGGCATGTAGACGGTAATTGTACAAATTATATTCGCTCAGGTTCCACTTGGCCAATATATTTTGTATGATTCGCTTTCTATTTGTATGCAATGTAATATTAATATAATTTTAAGCTAAACTAAGTTAAACACTCCGTTTTCCACTATTTTAAAGTGGGACACTAAATGATGTTATATTTTTAAATATGCATAAATCTCCTATACTTTGTGGGGGCAGATAGAGAAAAGTTAGTGACTAAACAGTAACTAAATGAAACCATTTCCAATTCACATTCTTTTAAGGAAAAATATGTATAAGTAAACACTATTTAATGTCTAGTTTGGAATACATTGAGGTTTTTTTTCAAAATCTAGACCGTTTCCTGATTGAAGATCAGTCTTACAATCATTGCAAGAGTCAAAGCTTACTACACGTCGTTAGCTTTAACTTCACATCTATATCTCTATCTCTACATAATATCTCTACATTAATTCTACAAAAGGGTTTCAACAGATTGTTATATGATCATCAAAGTGAAGCGATATCCCCAAAGGTACTTGCTTAGTTGATCCACAGTGTACGTCGTAATTGAGTAATGCCCCGTTAAATTGTCGATTATATCCATACATAATACATAATATGTTGGCTGATCGTAATTCTGATTTGTGCCAAAATTTCAATATTGATAATTAATATAGACGCTTTTGTAGGGGCTAATATAGCTGGGTAACGTCCAGTAAAAACCGGGTAACCCAGTTGCTTGGTGGTGGCATTCTCTGACTGGATCGCGACCATTATCATGTCAAATCGAAACCGCCAAACATCTGATGACGTGTTCCGGTTCGATGACATGTGAGCCAGCTCTAAGTATTTCCACCATTCCCTTCCTTTTTCTGTTCCTCCCCCTTTCACCTACAACACCAACGCCAACCAACGCCAGGCCGGTAACGGATCCATAACTCTAATGTTGTGGATATCTACGAGTATGTGCGAAGGTAACCACTTATTACCAGGTAATATAAGAATAATGGCAATATCATTATTTCTGTTTTTTAAATTTCTCTGACACTACTACTTTCCATGTGGTCTTTATCATAACATACATTAGAAGGTAAAGAATGGTAAAAAATGGTTTATTGTAAAGAAATTTAATTGAAATATTTAAAAAATAAATGTACACTAGAAAAAAAAACGTTTTTCTTACCAAAATGATTATGTTACTGATTAAATAAACATTTTTACATGGTAAATTTTATATCATAAGTGTACAAAATATCATATATTTGCTTATAGATTAAATAAAAATAATAACTTATATACTATTTTAGGACCACATGAAAAAAAAAAATTAGTAGACATTAGTAGACAACTTTAAAAACACTGAGATCATACATATTAAACAATACCGAAGACATAATTACTTTCTCAATTAATTTTTCGTATGTATCACAAAAAATATTATTTTCAATATGTTAAGCCAAAGTTATCCCAACAAACGATATTAGAGACTATTTACCATATTAACTGTTATATCAATAGTATTTTATAAATAATTATTATATAAACAAATATTAGAACAACTTAAATAACCTATAACTATTTTCATAACTAGATCTACACAATGTATCGTAACAAGCTTTAAAAAAATTATAAATACCTATAGAAAATTTTAAGTTCATTAAAAATAGCTTTTTTCTCTTTGTTCTCCCATTAATAATTAAAGTTGGCACTACGTGTAAATGCAGAGTGTAGATCTAGAAGCATGTACTTATCACACAAAGGACGCCGTACCGGTATCCTTCCAACAACTGAAGCAGCAAGGCAGGGCGCACATTAGAGTATTTTTGAACGCGTCTCGAAAGTCGCGGTTGAAATATGCATAGATAAGTGGATTTAATGCTGAATTGAAGTATCCTATCCAGAACAGCACGCCGACGACTATGGGTGGGGTTTGACACGGTTCTCCACAGACGTTTGTTGTTACGTACCTGGGAATATAATTTGTTAGTTAATTAAGCAATACATTTTATTTATCTATTTAAAAAGTACACGCTTATTCCGGTACAGCAGGGTAGTTATATACTCCATTCTACATCTGTCGCCCAAAACTTAGAGATTTGAGGAGTGGTCGGACGCAGTAGAATTTACCAGAGCAGAAATGTAAATAATTAAATCATGATCATTTTGTGTAAAAATCGAACCCACAATCACTCGCTACAGACTCTGTCCCACTGCACCATGGTGGCCTTTTTTCTATTATAAACTCGATAGTAACTAGTTATATTCTCCCTCGTCAAAGGTCAAGGATTCGATTTGATTTTAAACAAATATTTCTGTAACACTCATTAAGAGTATAAATATATGTATATATATGTAAGTTGCTTCATCAGCATACAAAAGTATATACTCGTATGTTAAATTTACTATTAGATCAAATATTGGAACTAATTAAGAATTTGAAATTAATATTATAATATTACAATATTTGAGACAGTCGCAGCGTACTAGAACTAAATCTGATGGTAAACGCGATAGTTGTGGGTTCGATTCCCACTTGGTTAATGATTATATATAATTTTCGTTTCTCCATTCTGGTATTTAAGACAAAGCTCGGTGATAGTTTCCGCCATTTGACACTCAATGTTTCTACTTTGGGTGGAAAATTAAAATCGGAGTATCATGATACTAGGTTCTCTCAGACAATCTCGCAATGGAAACAAACGTGATATATTTTATTTTTTCTGTACAACAACAAGGCAAATAGGATACCTCTACGCATTTAATAATATTATAAAATAATTATTATACATATTTTAAAAATAGTTACCAAAGAAAAAACGGTAGCCAGCACAACAAAAACACGCCAACAATAATGCCCAGTGTGCGCGCAGCTTTATGCTCCGCCCGCCATGACTTGCCAGCCGCTCGTAGCGATGCACCTACGGATAATGAAATATTCATTAGTATCACAATTAATTGTATATTGTATTATGTTATGTTTTGTTATTATATATATTATATACATATACGTAATTGATGTTGATGTTTCAACTACTAATAAAACGGTTATTTTAAAGCAATTTTGTAGAACAACATTTAAACTGTTGTTAGTTTTTTGTGTGTGCATATTTATGAGGCCGTAGTTGTGCAATGAGACAGCGACTGACTATAAGCACGATTGGTTGTGGGTTCGATTCTTATACTTGGATGAAAGATTATATTTATATGTTTATTTCTTCGCTCTGGTATCTAAGACAAAGTGCGGCGTTGAGTTCCGCCGGTCGTCACTTGTTTCACCCCAAACAGTCGAAAACGGAGTGTCTTGGCACTAGCTTACTCAATATTATTGATTATCTTTAATTATAAAGCTCTAAACTTGTCTCTTCTAATCAAATCCTTATCCGATCAGTTAGAATATATTGAAAATAAAAGTTAGAAAAATCTATTATGTCAAAGTGTCGCTCTGAGAAATGCAACTACAATTTACATATCGATGTTCCACAGCGACACTTTTATATGAAGCATGTTGGTTGGCATTATTTTATTTTACGTAGAACTAGGGCTGGAGTAAACATGTGAATGAATAAATGCTATGGTTGTTTAGATGTGAGCTTAAATTCGTTGAAAAGTTTTAGATGTTTCAATTTATAGCTGTTTTTAAGTCTAATTTTGAGTCTAAACCTCGAATCTACAAAAGAGTAAAAAACTGCATCATGTTTTCCCTGCAAAGTATTGTGGGCAGAGGGAACCTAATGTTAAGACACTCCGTTCTTCACTTTATGCCAAATCTGGAGGCATTACGTGCAGAGTGGCGGAACTCAACGCCGTGCTTTGCTTCGATACCAGAGTGAAGAAAATAAAATATTAAATATTTCAATTCCTTGAGTGGGAATCGAACACACCCAGTCCCACTTACAGTCACACTTAGTGCCCACGAGTTGCGACCAGGCCCATATTTAATAAAATACTTATTAGATTCCGATGGCCAGTAGTCAATGACTTGGAAAGGATAAATCGGACATATCCAAGTAACTTAGCTCTATATATGTTCGCTTTTGCATTTTTGTGGAGACATAGCTACTAAATGTCTGATAGTGTATTACTCTAGTACTGAAGTACATATTAATGTTATTAGATGTTAACGTTCCACAGCCTAAGTCTATGGGCACTTTTTGAACATTTAGTTACCATTTCTTCAAAAAGTACGATTACAATTGTCATCAAAATACTTCACAGCACACAAGATACTGTGCTCGATATCCCTCACTGTGCCAAATTTCAGAGGTCTACTACAAATAGCCCAGGAAGAGTTAAACCACAACGAAACATACTTTTGACCAGTAAGAGCTTCGTTTCGCTCAGCTCAATAGAATATCAAAAATAGAATCTTTTTTATCGTTATTGTGGACGGCAATCTATCATTTACAATATAGCAAATAACGCGATTCTTTTCGTATTGACTCGATATTTACTGACAAACATTTTCGTTTGGCTCTTTATATAAATAGAAACCTAAATAAATAACTGATATATTCAAACTACTTGGAGTAATGCACTTGTAAACAATTTTAAATGGATAAAAATAGTAGGGACCAGTCGTGGCGCAGTGGCGCGAACGTGTGACTGTAAACGAATGGTCGTGGATTCGATTCCCACTCGAGGAGTGGAAAATATTTCGTATTTCCATGTCTTTCGCTCTGGTATCAGAGGCCAAGCGCAGCGTTAAGTTCCGCCATTTGACACGCAATGCCTCCGAGTTCGGCGGAAAGTGAAGAATGGAGTGTCTTAACACTAGGTTCCCTCTGCCTACTCTGTTGTGTGCGGGATACAGCGTGAATCTAAAAAAAAATCACATAGCGGGATAGTCAGCAAGAATCTGGTGTCAACACATTCCTTTCTCCGGTCGTGGCGAAACTCAACGCCGCACTTTTTCTACGGCACTAGAGTAAAAAATAAATAAAAAATAAATATAATCATTTCCCAGAGTGGGAATTGAATCCACAATGATCACAATATCATCAGACGCTGTCCAACTGCGCCACGACGGCCTCAAGAAAAGGAAGATAGATAAATTAAAGACGTATCTTCTGATTTATTTTTAGGCATTACGAAAATATCAGAATGAAGATTACGTGGATTACATTTTTTTGATTGGCATTTAGGGAATTGTTTTTTATACCAGTCAATATTGCGATCTTAAATTTATATTATATTATTAAATATTAACATTTTTATAATATAATATTCTGACTAATTTTGGCTAAATTTGATGTAAGAGTGTATTATTAAACTTATTTACCTCTACTTTAGGTGCTCTCTATATAGATAATTCTATGTATATTATAGAAGGCAACCTGTAAATAAACTATAACTACTTTTAAACATTTTTTAAAGTGTTATTCCACATTTAGGAAAATTGAAAATGACGCTTAGAAGACGCATAAAAAATTCTATACGTCTTTTTCAATTTTCCTAAGTGTGGAATAACACGTTAAAAAACGTTCAAAAGTATTTAATAAATAGCATTCTCCCTTGCCAAACGATTGTTCGTAGAATAATCTTTGTGGGTAGCAGAAATTTGTAAAAATCTTTTTACAGAGATGCTAAAAACATAATAATTGTTAAAGCGTATAAGAATTTCGACGCATCTGGTAGTAGAACGCATGGCTCAACGGTGAGTGCCTGGACGGTATTCAGGAGGCGCGGGTTCGAATCCTGCTGCGTTCAATTTTTTATACATCTTCTAAACGTCTTTTTCAAACTATAACTAGTTGAGTAAAAACTTATCTGATAAATGATAAAAAATGTACAAAAAGAAAACATAATTTCAGTTATAGTTCAGTTATTATAATTCTTTTTTTAGCTTCACGTTGTATCCCGCACACAGCAGCATAGGCAGAGGGCAGCTAGTGTTACGACACTCCATTCCCCCTTTTCCGCCGATTTTTGGAAGCATTGCGTGTTAAGTGGTGGAACTTAACGCTGCCCTTCCCTTGACACCAGAGCGAAGAAAATAGAAATATAAAAATTTCCACTCCTCGAGCGGGAATCGAACCCACAACCAGTCGTTTACATTCACACGTTTCTGCCACTGCCCCCGTTATTATAATCAAAATATTATAATTATTTGTACATTTATTCCACTATTGCACTAGAGTATACTTTTGCCAATAATAATCCTCGATCCATACAATAACTGTACTTTTATTTCTTTTTACAGCAACTGGCTATTCGAAAGCACTGAGATTGAAAGCCAGAGTGACTTAAAAGCTCGTTATGTTAGACTTTGACGTTTGTCATTAGTAGAAATGTGAGCTTAGTATTATATTTCTTTTACTTTACTGAACAAAGCGATTGTTTCGAACGGTTTTACCCATTTATTTTACCTTTTGGTAAAGTTGTTTGCATCTGTGGTTATTTACTTTCGTCTGTTTAATTTGAATCTTTGAATCTATTGGGTAAGTATTAAGTTAGAATTTGGGAATTCCTCCGAATATTTTTTGTAATGTGGAGAAATTATATTTATATTAAAAGTTATTATAGCTATGCAAATTAAGGTGTCTGTCTATTTGTCTGATTGTTCTGGCTAATAATATATGAAATCGTTGGACTTTCAATTTTCATTTGGAGATAGCTGATATGACGATAAGAATCTTAGACGATATTTATTTCAGTACTGTAACTTTTATTCTAAATTTTAGGGAAAAAGTCATGTGTACGACTAGATTGAATTAGACATAATTTGAATTACGTACGTACTTACATACGTATAATCATTAGTACCATTTTTTTTAGTAGTCTGTAAAATCCTGTTACGGATACCCGCCCGGGGTGAGGACCCAGGACGCGGTTATGTGGGACTCCGGTTCGTTCCACCGTTTAACCACTAATAATCATTAGTACCTAAAAATGAAATCTTTTTGAGCAAGATTAATTCTTAGCCAAATATAGTTATATTTTATTTCTAATACTCAATAGAAAACTTCCAAAAAAATATTCAAAACATTTATCTATTCAACTAAACTTAGTCACTTAATACATTTCATCGAATCACATAATTATAATTAAAACTTTCCCTCTCGTTAAATAACACAAATAATTTCATATAAATCTAAAATATTATCTTTTGGAATTCTTTAGACTTACATAAAAATATTGAAGTAGAAATATGTCATTATAAGCTTTATTTCAAGGTGGTAGAGTATCATTTCAAATGCATTGGGGTGTCCCCAAGGATGGCTGTAGAAGCCGGGTCGTTTAGATTCATTTGCTTGGATAAAATCAGTTTGACAGTTACATATAGAAATTCTGACTATATAGAGTTCAATCTTCAAGGTCCGTTGATATTACTTGATATTACTTCTAAAAAGTAACTTATTGAGTTTTTTTTTTAGCTTCACGCTGTATCCCGCATACAGCAGAGTAGGCAGAGGGAACCTAGTGTTAAGACACTCCGTTCCCCACTTTCCGCCGAATTCGGAGGCATTGCGTGTTAAGTGGCGGAACTTAACGCCGCGCTTTGCCTCGACACCAGAGCGAAGAAAATGGAAATATTAAATATTTCCACTCCTCAAGTGGGAATCGAACCCACAACCAGTCGTTTACAGTCACACGCTTGTGCCACTGCGCCACGACTGGCCCCATTACTAACTTATTGATCATTCTACATTTGTCTAGTACATGAATGTGAAAAGTGTCAAAAGTTTTTCTATTGTAGCTGCACGCTTTCTTTTAAGAGTGACTGGAATTATTGTAAAAAAATTATGCAATGATGCTTGCGATTATAATTATTGTATATTTTTTAATTAAATAGATTTTACATAAAGTTTTTTTAGATTTTTAGGTATTTTTACTTATTTTTTAAATATTCAAAATCAATTTACTGTATTGGGTGGTGGAAAAATATGCCATATTTTGTCTAACCAAGTAAAATAAACTGCTCTTCAGCATATTCTTACTAAAAAACTAAATATTACAATTTTTTATACGTTTTCTAAATGTGTGTTAATACTTAAGATATTTTAAAAAGTACTAAGTACAGTCTATGCATTTTATCCATAAAATTGTTTTAAAGAGTCTACTAAAAATGTAGCCATATTTTAAATAGTAAAATAAATTAACAAAATTAATACCTTAGTGCATATTTTAGATTAAAATTCTACTTCATACATAAATTTTAATCAAAACTCGCGTATAAAAGATAACAATCACATTACGAACAAACTTCAAAGAGATTTATCTGATTTTAAAATGATGGACCATATTCATCCTTTCATACGATGTGTCGCTTATCTTTGTGTTTCATTACTCACTTTGGATACTTTTATTTATGACCCAATTTCAAATTTTAATTGTGAATGTACTTAAAAATTTGGATAAAATTTCTCTAAAAAATTCTGTCTTCGTCATTCTATATTAGGTATACTATGCCAACTTAGTAAGAGCTTTAAATTGTCAAAAGATTTCTATGCAGACATTCTTTCATCTGTAAATTTTAAGATTATAGTCTAGACGTATTAATATTTAGCATATATAATCGTATCCCTTACCTTGAGAATTTAGTTCAGTTGCTGCTTTAGCCAACTCTCTTGTAGCCACGGCGGAGGTGCAACTTGGTCTCCATCCAGAAGGTGGTTGTCCACTAGATGATCTTTTGTTAGAACCTCCTGAGCAGTAACCAGAACTTGCTGTGTCACAGCTGATGTTGACTGACTTTCTAGGACTTGCTTCTTTACTTGGACATATGTCCCCAAGAGCCATTACAACCTCTCCACCTAATTCTGTCTCTTCAGGTCCAACTTCAGTAAAGGTGCTGTAGTTGGGACTTATGTCTGACGGTCTTCTGTCAGGATGCAAATAATGCGAATGGTGTGCACTGTGTGACGTATGCTTTATATGAACAGAATTGAGCAAAATATTTGAAGACGTTCTAGTCAACGCTTCTCTCTGTCTTATTGCTTCCCTAAATATCTTACAATACATCGATATCATTACAACACTTGGAATCCAGAAAGAGACGCTAGACGATATTATTGCATATACCATGTTTACTTTGAACATACAAATATCAGGATGTGACTTTCTTTCTTGGCGATGTTGTTCTGTTGTGTACCATCCCATGAATATTGGAACGAAGCTTATAAACGCGGGCCAAAGCCAGACGTTTGCAAGCATGAAACACACCGTTTTATGCGTCATTGTAACAGGATATTCTAAGGGGCGAACAATAGCATAATATCTATCGACTGATATGCAACACAAGTGAAGAATGGACGCACTGGAGAAATAAACGTCAAGAGAATTGAAGATATCACAGACGATAGGGCCGAAAAGCCAAGTATCAGTTAGTTCTGCTGTAGCGTTGAACGTCATCGCACACAATGCAACCAATATATCAGCGACTGCGAGGCTGACGACATAATAGTTGGTGATGACTCGAAGTTTACGGTGACGATGGACAGATATGATGACGAGGGCATTTCCAAGGAGAGCTCCAAGAATGATTGTGATGAAGACGAGCCCTTTGAGGATGAGTGAGATGGTGTGCCAGGTTTCGGGCGCGGCAGGTGGCAGCGTTGAGTGGAGTTCGTGAAGTAACGCTGGCTCCGTGCCGCGCCCGCGCACGTCTACCTCCCCCCGCAGAGCGCCATCTGTTGACAAAATATTGGTTTTAATAAGAAAGTAAAAGATTGAATTATGGAATTAGGTGTTTTTTTAAAAGTGTTTCTATTTGTTTACTTCATAAAAACTGTTTTTTATATACCATTTTATAAGAAGAATAATTCAGACCAGCGAAAAACGAACGAATATTGTACTTTTTTAAGTTCATTGTTTTTCCTGCAAAAGAGGGTAGTTAGAGAAAAACTGGTGTCAAGATATTCTATTTTCTCATTCACTCCATTAACGAAGACATTGTGTTTTGAGTAGCGAACTTAACGCCGTGCTTTATCTGCTTACTAGAGCAGGTAGGTAAATACATATAATTTTACTATAATCCATTTCGAGTAGAAATCGAAGCCACAGCATTTCCAGTCAGCCACTGTCCCACTACACATTGACTTATTTTTTTATATTGCACATGTTCCATGGATGTAGGATTTTATTAATGTTTTTAGTAATTGACCGCTATAACTTCTAGAAAAAACGTGAAAAGAGGAGAACAGAGTGTCTTATTACTAGGTCCTATCCCGCACTGACGCGTGAAACAGCGTGAAGCTAATAATATAAAAAAAAAATCAAAGCACATAGAAAATAATTTTCCATATGAATTTGTCCATCTTAGATAACTATACAACAACAGGCTCGCGCAAGTCGAGATATTTTTGACGAGTGTCTGCATTCTCGAGCCCCTCATTAAAACTTGCTTTACATGAAATTTGAGTTTCCTTTGTGCTCTTTTATAAGTATCTTATTATTTGCCTTTTTATAAAAACTTAGACGTCCATTGTTTATTTGATATTTCTTTCAATATATTTTTGTATCGATTTAGAAAATATGTGCAGTTGCATTGTGGTTATGGGTTCGAATTACACTTGAGAAACTTTTTTATTTTTTTATTTATTCTCAGAGGTGAGTTGTGGCGCAGGGACACAAAGTGTTACTGTAATCACGATGTTGGATGTGGGTTCGATTCCTACTCGAGGAGTGGAAATGATTTAATATTTCCTTTTTTTTACTCTAGTGTTAGGGCAAGTCGCGTTAAGTTGAATGCATTGAAAATTCGGCGGAAAATGGTGAACGGAGTATCTTAACACTAGATCCTATCTGTCCACGCACCTGTGTGCAGGATACAGCGTGAAGGTAAAAAAGAAAAATACTTTCAAAACAAAAAAAAACATTAAAATTTACATATGTATAATAGGCCCCAGGGCCAGTCGTGGCGCAATGGCACAGACGTGTGACCTCAAACGACTGGTTGTGGGTTCGATTCCCACTCGAGTAGTGGAAATATTTAATATTTCCATTTTCTTCGCTCTGGTACCGAGGAAAAGTGCGGCGTTAAGTTCCGCCACTTTACACGCAATGCCTCCGAATTCGGCGGAAAATGGTGAACGGAGTGTCTTAAGACTAGGTTCCTTCTGCCTGCCCCGCTGTGTGCGGGATACAGCGTGAAGCTCTAAATAAATAAAATATTACATATGTTTCGCCAAATCATTGAAATAGTTTACTGACGGACATCGTTCTCTTGGTTTAAGTACACTATAAAACTGAATTTATAATACTACATTGCATTAAAACCAAATATTTGAATTAATATTTTTATATATTTACAATTTAATTTATACCACTACACACATACGGACATAAGGTCTGGACCTTTTTTTAGAATAATCTTTTTTTATATATATAAATTCCTTTTTACATTAACAATATTAGAGCTTAAAACTAAGTAAGCTTGAACTAAGTTTGAAGAAAGAACGTGAAACTGAAAAAACATACACGTGTCCGGTCCTATAAAATATATTCTTTGCTTCTATATACATATTTTTGAAAATGATAGCATAAACCTATATAAAAAAAGGCTAACAGTATAAACCTCGCTAGAAAAATATTATTTTTTAAAATATATAGGCAAAAATTTCGCGTTAATTTGAGCTACACGAGCGTGGCCTGTCTAATTTGTCACTATAATTCAAACCGAGAATATTAACTATTTGCAAAATTCATATTTTTTTGCTGTCTTTATAATTTTTGTATATATGTTTAGTTTTCATTCATGCGTGGCTTTAAGGCCGTTGTAGCTAGTAGGCCGCAGTAGAACTGCATCTGACTATAAACGTCATTGGTCGTGAGTTCGATTTTCGTACTGGAGAATAACTATATATTTTTTTCATAAGCCTCCTTCATCTTCTCTCTGACCATGTCACGTAACTTATCCCAAAGTTTGAATCCACAAAAAAAGACTGAGTACATCCTGTATTTTATAAAGAAGGCAAAAAATCACATTTCTTTTTCATAGTCCTAACAAAGATTTTACTATAATTAAAATATATACATTGAAGTAGATAATATAATATACATAAAAAATCTGCTTCACGCGATTTCGGCTATAGCGGGGTGTTCAGAGAGAATCTAGTGACAATACACTCCGTCCTTCACTTTCCTCAATAATGCCTCAAAATTGTGAAAAAGTGTTGAATGGGGAAACTCAACGCTGCACTTTGTCTTATGTATCAAAAGAAAAAAATAAAGTTTTATTCATTCCCCTACCTAAGAATGGAACCCACAATCATGGAGTTGTCTCACTGCGCCACTGTCAAATGTTGTCTCACTGAGCCACGATAGCCTTCTAGTATAGGTATAATAAAATAGATATTATAATATACATAATATTCAGATTTATATGCAATATTATTAATGGGAAATTCTATGTAGCCCAAGTGATAAGAGACACCTGATGTCCCAATTCACATCTGCCTTTAGCAAAGTGCTTAATGCTTTGATGTAAATCCTTATACATACATTACACACTCACTAATGGGCCATTATGGCACAGTAGGCCAGCGTCTGATTATATTGGCAATTGGCTGGGGGTTCGATTCCTATTTGGTGGAATGATCATATTTTAACCTTGGGGCCAGTCGTGGCGCAGAGGCACAAAGTGTGACAGTAAAGCGACTGGTTGTGGGCTCGATTCCCACTCGAGGAGTGGAAATATTGAATATTTCCATTTTCTTCGCTCTGGTGTCGAGGCAAAGCGCGGCGTTAAGTTCCACCGCTTAACACACAATGCCTCCGGATTCGGCGGAAAGTGGGGAAAGGAGTGTCTTAACACTAGGTTTCCTCTGCCTACCCTGCTGTGTGCGGGATACAGCGTGAAGCTAAAAAAGAAGATCATATTTATTCGAATGGGATTCGAACCCATAACCAAACATAATTTCATTCAAAGGTTATCTACTACCCTATACGCTATCTTAAGCTTAAAATATACTTAAATAATAATAAAACGACGGAAAAAGGGTTTCGTAAAAAATAATATTTATATCTATCTGATCATTATAAAGATATTATTCAAATATTTAGGTCTAGACTACAAGATTTAGTTAATACATGTTTAAGCGATTTTTAACACCTCACTAGAAAAAGGTTTTTCTACGATATAAAGAACCTAATGCGGATTTTGCGTGAAAACGTTCAAGTTTTTAGGAAAAATCAACAAGTGCTATTTTTTTTTAAAGTTAAATAAAAGATTTAACTTGCAATGTATCTATATTTTTTTTTATGGAATGAAGGAGGCAAACGAGCTGAAGGCCCACCTGGTGTTAAGTGGTTACCTTCGCCCATAGACATCCACAACATTTAAGTTATGGATGCGTTGCCAGCCTAGGGAATGTAGGACAGAAGGTGGGAACAAGGATGGGATTGGTGGGAATAGGGATGGCTGGCTTACATGCCATCGAACCGGAACATATCATAAGATATTTGGCGGTTCGTCTTTGACATGATAGTGGTCGCGCGCCAGTCGGAGAACGAATCTCCTACCAAGCTACTGGGTTACCCGCTTTTTACGGGACGCTACCCAGCGGCGGGGGGGAATTGTATTCTTAACCCGTCCCCCCCCCGGGAAAAATGATTTTATTAACCTTAACCGATTGATCTGAAATTCTCTATACACATTTAGTTTAAATAAGAGCTTGCGCTTGCTGGGGCTTACGTCAACAACAACTATCTTTTTGAGAAAAATAATCGAAATCGGTCGAGCAGTTTAAATTTCTTATACAAACTTTATCCCCTATTTTAACTCTTTGGGGGTTTATTTTACGAAAAGTCTAACTAATTCTTGAACCTGAGTCTTCAACTATTTGCCATCTAAATTACATAGAAATTGGGCCAGTAGATTAGTCGTGAAAGCGTAACAAAGAGACAGACTTCCCAATTTATAATATTAGTATGTATTCACTATTATAATTATAATATACATACATTAACATATACACGTACATATATCTCGCTAAGTATTTACAATCTGGTAGTTAGATTATTATAAATTAGTGCTCATTAAGCCCTAACTGTTACGTACTGAAACTAATATCGGTATGCTCAAATCTAATTAAAATGGTTATATGTAATATTATTCATACATGTAAAGAGCTCAATATTTCGTAGATGGTGCTACGAAATCTCAATAATTCTGCTTATACAAAGATTTTTTGTAAAGATATATTGAGAAGGGCTATATAGTGGCTTATCACTATTTAATCGTTTTTGTTCCTTCACGCTGTATCCCGCACACAGTAGGGTAAACAGAGGGAACCTAGTGTTAAGACACTCTGTTCCCCACTTTCCGCCGAATTTTGGAGGCATTGCGTGTTAAGTGGCCGAACTTACCGCCGCGCTTTGCCTTGACACCAGAACGAAGAAAATGCAAATATTAAATATTTCCACTCTTCGAGCCGGGGCCACGACTGGCCCCAAATCTAAGCTAATAAAAAACTATTTAATCTATTTTGCAAAATTTCAGGTGGCTATCTGGCGTTACTTAACGCAGAGTCGTCTAGGTATAAGGAAATTCATATTATAAATGTAAACAACCACCTGATTTCGCTAGTGCAGTGCAGTGAAGCTCAGTGCGATGTCTGACTGAATACTTGGTTATAGACTCAATTCCCACTTGAGGGAATGATTATATATAAATTATTTTAATTTCACTGCTCTGGTGTCAAGACACTAGGTTTTCTCTGCTATGCGGAAGAAAGCATGAAGCTACAGGATAACGTTCTTTATAGCACGCATACATATATTTTTATATATGAAATTCAATTAATAAAAAGCTTCAAAGTTTATGACTGAACTAAATAACGAGTATTTACGCCAAAATAATAAAAATACTATACAAACATACTAACATTCGTTTTATGAACAGATTTACTTCATTCTTGTAATAAGCCTGTTAACCTTGAAACAGCCATTCAGCGAACAACTCATAGTAAATGTCATATCAATCAATCAATGCTTTTTATACGGTATAAGTGTTCCATATAAGCTTATTGAACGTCAGATTCTAATACTAATAGTTTTATTTTCTTTGATATTTTCTGTATGTTATAATATATATTTTTTTCTTTTAGCTTCTCGCTGTATCCCGCACACAGCAGGGTAGGCAGAGGGAACCTAGTGTTAAGACACTCCGTTCCCCACTTTCCGCCGAATTCGGAGGCATTGCGTGTTAAGTGGCGGTACTTAACGCCGCGCTTTGCCTCTGATACCAGAGCGAAGGAAATGGAAATATTAAATATTTCCTCAATAATTACTCTTCGAGTGGGAATCGAACCAACAACCAGTCGTTAACAGTCACACGTTCGTGACACTGCGCCGCGACTGGCCCCATATTATATTAATATGTAAAGAAAAAGAGTTACAGCCATCGTGGCGCAGTGGTACAGTGTTTGACTGTAAATGCAATAGGTGTGGGTTCGCTTCCCATTCGAGGGAAAGATTAAATATTATTTTTTATTTATCTCTCTGGTACCTAAGACATTTAACATGTAAAATCTCGATTACAGGTAGGAAGTGGATATCGGAGAGTCTTGACACTAGGTTCTCTCTGACTACCCTGCAAGCGGGAAAAAACTTGAAGGTGCTTTTCAAATTTAAATTATCTTTATTCAAATAGACTTTTGTAACTACTTTTGTTTTGATTTTTTTATATATAACATTGCTTGCTTAGTACAACAAAGTATGGCATTGAGTCATGTCACTTAACACGCAATATATCAATTTCCCACAGAAAGCAAAGAACGGAGAGTCTTCTCTCTACTTAACCTACTATGACGTATATAGCGTGAAGCTTAACAAACCACTTTACACCGATTTATACACCAGGTGTTCGAAATTTTAAACTTATTTAACTTAAATACTTTACCAGCAAGTTATTTGATAATTACGTAACGAAGAGACAATCGACGTAAATTCAGTGCTTGGTAATTTAGTTTCTCGTTCCCGCATTGAATGCGACTCGTTCATTTTGAATTGTAATTGTACTGAAACACTTTGTACGTGATTGTAACTAGCACAGTGACTGACCGACCGTTTACTTTGTTTTACTGTTAGCATTGACTCTAAAATGTGATTAGGTTTAAATGACGTTAACAGAAATAAGTTATGACAAGCGTATAAGAAAATGATTTTTGGTAAAACAAATTGGAAATGAGCGGGATTTGAACCCCCGTCTCGTAGAAGTCGCCCCGCTTGACCAGTGTCCACGAGGTGTTCTGACCGCTAAATTTTACTTTTTTGAAAATACTTTTATCCTCAGTGTGTTTATAAAATTTTAAAATATGCTACAAATCTCGAACAATGGTTTTGATTTTACATAATAAGTGTTTTTCTAAACGTTTGAAGGGATGCCAAAAGGTGCATGTTTAAATGCTGAACACGTGCATGATGAAAAGTGTGACTGTGTCTGGCTGTATACGGAATGGTTGTGGTTACAATTCCGACTCGGGTATAATAAAAATGTTTAAAATATGAAAAAAAATAGAAGAAATAATTTTTGGATAGCAGAAATTTTGTAAAAATCTCTCTACAAGATGCTAATAACAAAAATATGTTGTAATAAAGCGTATAATAATTTCGACGCGGCTGGTAGTAGAACGCATGGCTCAGTGGTGAGAGCGCCTGCACGGTAATCAGGAGGCGCGGGTTTTAATGTTTTTTCAATTTTCCTAAGTGTGGAATGACACTTTAAAAATGTTTTTAAAAATATTTTAAATACTTTCACATCTTCTATTCTGATGATAAAAAAAGTGTAAATAATTTACGTGAGTCAAGCAATGTTATAGATTTGGGTAGAAAGCGGAGAACAAAGTGCCTTGTCACTAGTTTCTCTCTGCCAACCCTATCCATGCCTTGAAAAAAATATAAGTATTGCAGCTATTGGTTACTTCCGTTTTTTTTTCAAGCAATATTGTCTTACATCCTGTTATATGGATATACAAAGTGTCATACCCTTGTCTATACCGTTCCCGGATATATTACTTTACTGTGTTAAGGTAGAAAGCTCTACGAAATGTCAATTTGAGTTAGTGCAGAGGAAAAAGTAATTGAAAATTTCCTATAAACATGTTAAAGTTAACGGTGATAATGCATTTTTATTTTTTTATTTATTTATTTTAGTTTTGAAAGAATATTTGTTTTTTCATGTTCTAAGTGGGCATAGAACGCTTTAAATATATTTAAAAATCTACCTTGTTGTTGTAGCGCTAATTGTAATAAAAAGGCCTGCGAAATGTCATTTTAACTTAGTGCAGGGGAAAAAGTAACTGAAAACATTCCATAAGCGTCTTTATAGTGATGATGCATTTTTGTTTATACATTCACTATTTTTGGATTAAAAAATATATGTTTATCTAAATATTTCTCTTCTATTCTAATTTCTCTTCTATTCTAGTCCTAAGCCGGTGAAGAACAATTAAAATAACAATATTTAGGTAGAAGAAATTAGTGTAAATCTTAATACAGTTGTTATCATCTGATAACAACGCCCTCTGCGTATTGCTACGGTTACCGTATGTAAGTATGTACATATATACTACTTTACTGTGTTAAGTTGAAATGTTAGTTTGACTTAGTGCAGAATGAAAAAGAAGCTGTCATTTTTGTATAAATGAATTGTAGTTAATGGGCCGTCGTAGCTTAGTTAGGCAGCATCTGATTGTAAAAGAGATGTTGTGGGTTCGATTTCTAATCGGGGGAATGTAACTAATATAAAGCGCGGCGTTGAGTTCCGATACTCTACTACGCAAAATATTTTGATTTCAGGTGGAAAATGGTGAAAGAGGGCAGAGTTTGGGCACTAGGTTCTGATTACCCCGCTAAGAGAAAAAACTTTGGAAGGAGAAAATTAATATTCTATTAAACATATATATATATATATATATATATATATATATATATATATATATCTATATATATATATATATATATATATATATATATATATATATATATATATATATATATATATATATATATATCTATATATATCTATATCTCTCATCTATATATCTATATCTATCTCTATATATATATATATATCTATATATCTATATATATATATATATATATATATATATATATATATATTGCCAGTGGCCAGTCGTGGCCCAGTGGCACAAGAGTGTGACTGTAAACGACTGGTTGTGGGTTCGATTCCCACTCGAGGAGTGGAAATTATATTTCCATTTTCTTCGCTCTGGTGTCGAGGTAAAGCGCGGCGTTAAGTTCCGCCACTTAACACGCAAGCCTCCGAATTCGGCGGAAAGTGGGGAACGGAGTGTCTTAACACTAGGTTCCCTCTGCCTACCCTACTGTGTGCGGGATACAGCGTGAAGCTAAAAAAAAAAATAAAAAAACAATATATATATAGATATATATATATATAGATATATATATATATATATATATATATATATATATATATATATAATATATATATATATATATATATATATATATATATATATACATATATGTATATATATATATATATATATATATACATACATATATGTATATATATATATATATATATATATATATATATATATATATATATATATATATTGACTGTTGCTTCTCAATACATATTTGCTAATGTTATGTATGTTAAGAAAAATATTAAGGATTTTATAAAAATTGGCGACACACATAATATTAATACTAGAAATAAGCATAAACTGATTACACCTGTGACTCGATTGCATCGAGTCAATAATTCATTCATGGGACAGTGTATATATACACTTTTACAATAGGATCCCAGAAAACGTCCAAGATTTTTCTCTATCACAATTTAAAAAAGTTGTGAAGGGACGTTTGTGTGTTAAAGGTTATTACCAAATTCAAGATTTTATACATGATAATACGCCTTGGGAATGAAATGCTCGCTCCAGGCTACTTCAAAAGTATCATTGTCTGCAATGAATCTGTATATAATAATCACTTTAAAAAAAAAAGAAGTCCCGCTGAGTTTCTTGCGTCGGTTCTTCTCAGGTCTGAGGCATTCAATTTAGTGAACCGGTGGTAAACTATTTGACGTTCAAAAAATGAAGCTTGTAACTTCTTATTTTGAATAAAATTATTTGACTTTGACTTTGACTTTGATACATTTTATTTTTTTTTTTTCACTTACAGATTATTTCTTGCTTAGCACTGTAGTCAGAGAGAACGTAATCGAAAACGAAATCGTGACTTTGCGTGTTAAGTGACGGAACTTAACGCCGCGCTTTGTAGGACAAAGCGTAGCAGAATGAAAAAATTAAAAAGTTAAATGAAATACTCATATGGATATATTTACTCAATAAAACAAATATAAACATAATCGTACGATATCAAAATTGAAATCTATGTGTACTATCATTTTAAAAGTAAACATTGCATGCAAAAAATAATTGCTTACTGTTTGTGATATGAATTTTTATTTCATATTATTTTTATGTTTTATTTGAGGCAATCGTAACGTACCAGGAAAAAGTAAACGTGATTAGTTGTGGGTTCGATTCCTACATGGAGAAATGAAAATGTCTAAATTAATTTCATTTATCTCTTTTGGTACTTAAATTAAAATGCGGATTTGCTTGTCTCGATTTCAGGTGGCAAGTGGAGAACGGAATTGGTTGAATTGGTTCTCTCAGACTGCCCTATTTAGTGGAACAAAACGAAAAATTACATTTTATTGTGTTTATTTACAAGCTGATTTTGTCTTGATTTTAAAGTGAAGAATAATGGAAAGAGTTTAAAAGCTACGTTGCAACATCATTTTTCTATATATAAAATATTATTGAATTTGAACCGACGAAAACTACCAGAATTTACCAATATATGCCTATAACAGAAGTTGAAGCAGCACTCGCTTAATATGGTATATTTATATATTTTTTACATTTTTTTTCTATATCATAATATTGTTACTTTTAATTTGATTTAGTTATTAAAGTTATTTTTATATAATAAATTCTTAAAACAATTACAATATCTTGAAGCTTTTTTCCCGCAAAGCAGAGAGAGTCTAGTGTTATGACATTCTGTTCTCCACTTTCCACCTAAAATCGAGTTAGTGCATGTTCGGTGGCAGAACTCACCACCGCGCTTTCTCTTTTGTACCAGAGCGAAGAAATAAAAATAATTTACACATAAACATTTCTCCAAGTCAATTCCTCATCAATTCTTAAAACATACAGAAAAATATATATATTTTAGAACAAATGTACAAAATGAAAATGAAACCACAGTACATTTCGATAGTGAATTCAAAATATTGTATTGTAACTAAGCTCTTGCTGAAAGCTCAAAGCTTTATCAGCTTAAAAGTGTTAAGTTGTATAGAGCTTTGTGGTCGAATGTTGCGCTTTTAGTAGATTTACAAGTGGAAATAGGAAAACGTGAAATAACTTCAAAAATTATTATATTTTTTTGGTTTTTGATTTTGTACTGATAAATGATTCTTTGGTATTTTTTATTAAATATTTTTCAATATTTCAATGGGTTTCTTCTTTTTAAGCATTTTTAAAGTGTTGTTCAAATACTTGGGATATGAAAAATGTTTTTGGGAAACGTATAAAATGTTGAACGTAGCGATATTTGAATTCATGGAGATTGTCTACCGGTGGTTATTTTCACGTTCAATTTTTTATAACGTTTCTTTTGTTTAATAAGTGATAGGTCTGTTAATTGACGTATTTTTTAATTTACAGTCTTAAAATAGAACTGAATGCTGTTCTCCGCTTGATAAGTCAAATATGTATATATTTCTTCTAGTTAAATTTCACTTGAGTAAAACCCACGTTTCGTTAGTTTCGAAAAGGAAAAAAGGAAGAAAATTACTTTATTTTTATACTAAATCGTTTTTTTTAAATATAAATTAAGTAAATTAACTTAAAACTACAAAAAAAAACTTATTGAAATCAGTTCTTTTAACCTTAGTACCGCCAAATGCATCTCTGCATACTTCTTTCGCCTCGTCCATTGTCATCAACCTCTTCACACACGGCCATACGGGCTCAAATTTCTTATGCGACCTTCCTCCAGTATCATCGATACTGTGTTAAATATTCATATTATTGATTTTAAAATGCAATCTCAAAGACGGCGTCCAGTACATTTTTTAACTTTACCCACATATTAGTAAAGGCAAAGAAAATGTAGTGTCAAGACATTCAGCTTCTACTTTCCCCCCCTTTTTCTTTTTTTGTAGCTGGGAAAAGCGTTTACGCAGACCATCCGCACGCAAAGCAGGCAGACCTACCTTATGAACAGATAATGCTGTGGGACTCACCGGAGAGTCCGATACTACCCACAAAAATCCAGCGGAAACCCTCTCCACTTTCCGCCCTAACTTAACACCATGTTTTGTGTTGCCAGAAAGAAGGAATTGTAGTAATTTAAAAATAATCGTACTCCGCGTCTGATTGGCCCCTCAAAACTAATTGCGTTTAGAGTTACTCCGACCTACTAGTTTACATAATATACTGCTACGGCATCACTCTTTTCAGACAAAACTTATTTTTAAGACACTCCATTCTCCACTATCTGAGTTCAAGATATCGCGTGTTGAGTACCGGAACTTTGTCAAGAAAAAAATTCAAAGATTTTTATATGTTTTCTAAATGTTTTCAATAGCGTTTACAATTAGACGTAGGGGTGAGCCCCCATGACGTGGCTTACGTCATTAGTATGTGTAATATATTATTCAATAATATAATAACATCTACAATCAATACGTACAAGTAATCAACTCGTTTGTTACTTAGTGAGCGAAAACTATGGGCGTAGAAAGTTTAAATTTGTCATATAGGATCCTTGGACATTATGGGCAAGAGGCCAGTCGTGGCGCAGAGCCACAAACTGTGACTATATACGCAACTGGTTGTGAATTCGATTCCCTCTCGAGGAATAGCAATATTTAATATTTTTAGTCTTTTCGCTCTGGTTTCACTATAAGTTAAGTTCCGCCACATAACACGCACGCCTCCAAAATTCAGACAAAAGTGGGGAACGGAGTATCTTAAATTAATTCTAGGTTCCCTCTACATACCCGTAAAAGAAAAAAAAGCCGTGTTTATTTGGGAAAATATTTGTATTTTCCCAAAATTCTTCCAATATAGCAAAAAAACGTGAAAAGAGTATCTCATAGAGAGATATATAAAGTCCACTCCAACGAAGTCACGGGCAGCAACTAGTCATTTATGTTTTTTATATACATAAAATGAAAAGATCGCTAATAAAAATGAATTCTAAAAGGTGAAGGTCAGTATTAAAACCACAGCTTGCAATATTCATTGAAACAGAGCTCATATGTTGTAAAGATATACTAATAATGAATACGCCTTTTAATATAAATATATATATGTATATTGCAGGCTTTTCCTCTCACGCTTTTCCCCGCATAGGGGTATGGTCAGGTTGACCTTAGTGTAATGACACTCCGTTCTTCAGTTCCAATTTGAAAGCCAAATATTGCGTGTTAAGTGGTGAAACTTAACGTCTCCATTTGTTTTAGTGACCAGAGATAATGACAGATACTACAGACTAGAACCACCAAGGTTATTCGGATGCTGTTTTACTGTAACAATGCTTTAAAAATAATATATTTTAATAGGATCCGGATACGTGTGAATATTTTACCCCTTTAATTGACCAATCATTATTAGTCGTTGTGTAATTACGTTAATAGATACTTTTAAACATTTTTAAAGTGTTACTCCACACTTAGGAAAATTGTAAAAAATCTTTAAATGTCTTTTTACGTTAATAGATTTGTTTATTAACTTCGTGATTTTTCCTGGATATTAGCGTCATCCCGGATATAAGTCAGAAAGAATGTAGGTGCTAGTATCAAGTTCTCCACTTTCCACTAAAATCCGCTTGATCCGAAATTGAATATAGTGGGAGTTGAACCCGCATCTCTGTGTGACCGTCCAAGTGCTTTGACCACTAAGCCACACGATCTGTTAAGTTTAGTTTCTATACACCTTTTACAACATACTTTTATTCTCAGAAATGCTACCCCTTGAACGATTTTCAGGAAGTGCGGGTTCGAGTCCCGCTTTGTTGACTTTTTAATAAAAATTATAATAAATTAAATACACTTTTTACTAATTATTTACAAACTTTTCAATTTATTATTAAGTTAGTACATGCAAACTATCCTTAAAATAAATAAGCACTTATCTTGAACGAGGAACATTTTTATATGAACACAACCTCTTTGAAGTTAACCAGCTACTGGATATAGCCCACCTTGGGTGCCATCGATCGTCTTATGTATAGTTTTTATTAGAAGCATAGTGGACACGATTGAATAATTTTCCTTGGCTAAGTAATATAAATAACGATACTGATAAAAGCAAAAAAGCAGCTTCCTGTTTTTTCAAAATTTTCAGAGAGAGATTTAGTAGTAAGATACTCCGATTTCTATTTTCCATCTCAATTTTTGAGGAGTTAACATTTTTTTTTTAGCTTCTCGCTGTGTCCCGCACACAGCAGGGTAGGCAGAGGGAACCTAGTGTTAAGACACTCCGTTCGCCACTGGAGTTTACTGGAGTTAATAAATGAAACTATTTTAAATATATTAATTATTAGTAGGAATCAATCGCGCACCCACAAGCAATCGTGCTAAGGCGCTTTTCGCCTGCATCACAACCTACATATTGGTAAAAGTAATGTTGGTTTTTTTATACTGTAGTGGTTTGATAACTTAAGGCAAAACAAAAATAGTGTGTCGAGTGCAAACGCTAAATGCAATACAATGTCTCGAATTCAATTAGAAATCGGAAACCGAAGTGTCACGAAACAAGATTTTCTCTTACACAGAACAAGGTAGGTACATCTATGTGGGACAAAGCCTGAAACCGAAAAAAATGCACCATTAATTCTCTCCTAAAAATAGAAAATTGGGACCAAAATTGCAGTAAAACATGGAGACATACTGTATATAACGACCTATGATGATGTTTAGTATACCCAAGCAATTTACTACGCAAGCCTAATTCCTTCATAAATCCTCACAAGACGCTGCCAGCAGACAGCATATTGAGTGGAATAAGATGACACGATACAAACATGTTGGCATCATTCCAAAGTCCAATGCCAAGTTCAAGCCAGATGATGACCTTTAGAAAATCAATACTTTGCTGTGTCAATGTTATTAGATGGTTTTGTTTCTCTTTTATTTGATTTCTGATGCTTTCATGCGTTTGGGAAGATTCAGTTTCATTATATGAAATAGTTGTCCGGTTTTAAATCTAATAGGTCTTCCTATTAGGGGCCAGTCGTGGCGCAGTGACACAAGCGAGTGACTGTAAATGACTGGTTGTGGGTTCGATTCCCACTCGAGGAGTGGAAATATTTAATATTTCCATTTTCTTCGCTCTGGTGCCGAGGTAAAGCCCGGCGTTAAGTTCCGCCACTTAACACGCAATGCCTCCGAATTCGGCGGAAAGTGAGGAACGGAGTGTCTTAACACTAGGTTCCCTCTGCTTACCCTGCTGTGTGCGAAATATAGCGTGAAGCTAAAAATAATAATAATAATAATATATGCTTATATGTATTATTTTATTTGGATTGACACTTTTGCCTGTATAACGGAGTAGTCAGAGAAAGCCTAGTGTTAAAACACTCCAATTACCACTTATCGTAGTACCACTTGAGTGACAAAATTCAATATCGCACTTCGTGTCAGGCACAAGACCGAAGACGTGAAAATAATTTAAATTTATTCGTTTTTCCGAGTGGGAAATCGAAATCGAACCAAAAAAATACGAATTGGCTTTCACTATCTAGGGTCAAGACGCTCCTTTCTCCACTTTTCGCCAGAAATTGACACAACACTAGACTTATTTCTTTGGTGAGAGGGGAAAAATGAAATTAATTTATATACTTAGGGTAAGTAATTATTACCCTAAGTGGGCATAGATCCACAACTAATCACGTATAATCGCGCTGTCCCAATACACCTTATACTTTTTGCTTAATACAATATTATATAGACTTACATAATAAAGCAACAGAAAATAGAGGTCACATTGAAATTTTTTGAATGAAAAATCGCGGTTATTTTTAACCCGTCCAGTTAAATAAAGCAGTTAAGTTGGATAAGCGTTGTTATCTGGCTAGTGTCCAAGGCACGGTGCCAAGTGTTAGATAATGACCTTCACTTGCCAAATCAATATGGTTTTGTCACGCAATCGATACATTATGCTTGATACAATTATAGTATACACTAGTTCTGCCCGCGACTTCGTCAGTGTGGGATTTAACAATCTATACTTATATTATAAATGCGAATGTCTGTGTGTTTGTCTGTTTTCACGGCTAATCTACTGGTCCGATTTGAATGAAATTTAGAGTCAAAGTAGTAAAAATTACTGGGTCAAATAAAGGCTACTTATTTTTTCAAAAATCAACCTTTAAAGGGTTGAAACAGGGGATGAAAGTTTATGTGAAAAATCTAAATCGCTTGACCGATTGTAATAGATTTTGGTATATATATAGTTTATAATCTAAGCTTAAAAACAGGCTACTTTTTTTATTAAAAAAAATGAGCCCCCGAGGGTTGCAATACAGACATGAAGGCGTCAAGAATCACGCGGCGGGGCCGCGAGCGGGCCGCTAGTAAAGTTATAATTCTAAAGTAAAAGTAGCCTAAGTTAAACCTTATTACTTCAAGTATCTGCGAGTGTAAATCACGTCATAATCGGTACAGCTATTCCAGATTAGCTGGAATAAGTAGACAGACAAATAAATAGATAAAAATTCTGAAGAAACATTCTTTAGAAATTTTATCTGTGTGTGTTTGTAATATTTTGATATACATATGTACAGTATAGATACATAATTGTGCATTTAGTAAAAAGTGGTAATTTCAATATTACAAACGGATATTCTAATTTTATTAATTGGTATAGATATATTGGTTATTTATTTATTTTTAGTACTAGTCCATTAACATATAAAATACGGGTTGCATTAGTAACGTGTACGTCAAAGTTTTTTATATAAAATTGAATGTCAAATAGGTACATACATATGTATATCATAATAAAAATTGTTTTCTGCATTTCTTTTCTATTTGAACTACATTGTATTTTTACAGCTAGTATCAAGATAATTCGTTCTCCACTTTATGCCTGGTATGGAGAAAGTTTCCTTCATGCGGGATATCGAACCGACTACCATCGCGTCTACAGTCAAATGCTGCCTAACTACCCCAAAATGGCCTTAACAAGATTATAAGTAAGCTAAATTTCAGATGTCCCTATAAATTTAATCACAATAGATTGAAAGTATTTTCCTTAAAAGATTGTTTTTTTTGTCGTTTAAGAAGATATAGATATAAATACATATATTTATACAAATATATCTATACTAATATATATAAAATAAAAAATGCGAAGATTTGTCTGTCTGTTACGACTAAAATACCGGCCCGATTTATATAGAAATTTGAATTTGAAATGGTTGAAGATCCAGGGCTAAGCAGAAAGCTTCAAAAAACCCTTACCTTCACCCATCGACAATTATAACGTTAGAGAAGTTGTGGATGCATTGCCTTGAGGGTGAAGGAGGGATAAAGATGGGATATGAGGAGGAATAGGGAGAGCTTAATATGTTTGACCTATATTTAAAAAAAATTGTGGCCAGTCGTGGCCCAGTGGCACAAGCGTGTGACTGTAAACGACTGGTTGTGGGTTCGATTCCCACTCGAGGAGTGGAAATATTTAATATTTCCATTTTCTTCGCTCTGGTGTCGAGGTAAAGCGCGGCGTTAAGTTCCACCACTTAACATGCAATGCCTCCGAATTCGGCGGAAAGTGGGGAACGGAGTGTCTTAACACTAGGTTCCCTCTGCCTACGCAGATGTGTGCGGGATCTAACGTCAAGCTATATATTTAAAAAAAAAAACAAAAATTTAGTCAGTCAGTGAGTTAGTTTCACAGTGAATACGTTTTTTGCACTAAAAGATGAGGCGGACGTTTGAATAAATTAAAAACTTCTACAGTATTTACAGCTACACAAAAGCTGCATGCAAGATGTCTCAAAGAAAAGCGCCAGCCCATTTGTGATTCTCGTACATGAAAAGGTGTCAACTGTACTATTTTTATGAAAGTGAATGTTATTTTTTTTCATATATTCATATGTCTAGAAGAATTAGACGGTGTTTTAAGTTGATTTTATTTAGTAAATAATAAGTCAAAATAGAAAGTAGTGTCGAGTGTCGTAATCCATACTAATATTTTAAATGTGAAAGTCTATGTTTGTATGTCTATATGTCTGTCTGTCTGTTTATCTGTATCTGTCTAACTGTCTAACAAAACCCAAGCCACCAAGGGGCTTAGGCTTAGGCATATAGAGAAGATGGAAAGTAGTGAAATTACAAGCATAGGGATGATGAAACATGAAAATATTTGTAAAAATCAGCCCTGCGTAGCTAGGAGCTGGTCGCCAGTAGAAACTAAGTAGTAAAAGTGTAGTATTATAAAATGTTCTAGCTCTTTCCTAGCTCTTCAGGAACCAGAAAATAATTAATAATACATCACTCCTTGCCCTCTCCTTTACTCAACTATTATGTAAATTAGCAGAAAGAATGAAACAAACGTGTGTATTACAAATTACTTTAAATAAGAATAGAACTCATAACCATTGCTTTAAAAGGAAGTGATTTATTTCCTATAGACATTATAAACATTAACATTAATTGTGAGAGAGAACCAAGTATCAGGACAATCTGTTCTCCAATTTATGATGATTGGCGGAAATCAAAGCACGCGCTTTGCTTCAGGTACAAGAGAGAAAAAATAAAGATAATTTATTTGTCATCCAGTCGTGGCGCTGTGGCACAAGCGTGTAAGCGTTCAACTGTAAACGATTGGTTATGGGTTCGATTTCCACTCGCGGAGTGGTAATATTTATTTTTTCCATTTTCTTCACTCTGGTGTCGAGTCAAAGCGCGGTGTTAAGTTCCGCCACTTAACACGCAATGCCTCCGGCGGAAAGCGGGGAATGGAATATCTCAACACTAGGTTCCCCCTGTCTACCCTGCTATGTGCGGGATACAGCGTGAAGTTAATTGACATCATTCCCCTGAGTAGTAATTGAACCTACGACCTTATACTAGTACTGATCTCATATAAATCCTCGAACAACTAAATTAGTAAAAAAAATACTAATTTTTTGCTTTTCTATCAGTTAAAATCAAATAGTGCTTTCAAAAGACTGATTAAAAGAATTCCGAATTTCACTTACACATTCCTTTTACTAATACTTGTAAATTTAACGCGCTGACTCCGACCAGCGGGTTCTCATTACGAACCACCATAAAGAAATACGAGTCGAATATTTGTTCGCTCCCAATAATGTCTAGACGAGCTTTTTTTTATGAAGGGAGTATTTGAAAGGGTCATCATGTTTTTATGTTACCTTTAATATATGTGTGTATAGTAGATAAAAAATCAGAGAAGACTTATTTCTGTGAATTTTTCACGCCGTTTCCCGTATAACAGCGTAGTCAGAAAAAACCTAGTGTTAAAACACTCCGTCCTTCCGTCCGAAAGCGTTAGGCGTTCTGCCTAACTACCTTGTAAGAGATACAGCGTGAAAATAAAAAAAAAGAAATTAAAAGAAAATCTAGTTCATACATATAAACTTTATTCTATAAACTATATAAGTTCATCTTAAATAGATTATCTTCCTAGTTTTTACATAAGTACCTACTAGCCTAATAAATAGAAAGATGTAATTAAAAGAAAAAAAATAAAAAGATAAAAAAAATGAAATGCAAACCTTTTTAAATTGAATTCATTCATCAATTTTTCTAATGCAAGCCATATGTTGGTTCTACCACTAAACGTTTTCAACGCTAAGGGCCCTCATATACTCTCATGGAGATCGATCGGTCCCACGTGTAAAGATTTTTTCAATTAATCGAAGTACATTCCTAGTTTAGTTTGTTTTATGAAATATTTTAATGACTGCAATATAGTATTATATAATTGACGCAGTGAGACTGTGTCTGTCAATATAATTGTATGTGATAGTTTTGGGTTCGATTGCCACTCAAGGGAATGAAGATAAATAAAAAAAAATAAAAATAAAAATATTCATTGGGAACAAATTATCCTTCACATTAACAATGTGTACGATGACAAGTGCAAAAGTTATAAAACTGCAGCGCAGTAGCAATGTTAATTTTAATATTCATATTAATATTTGTTCAGGCAGGGGGAGACCTCGGTTGACCTTCGAAAACACAGTATCGACGATACTGGAGGAAGGTCACGTAAAAAGCATGATGACCCCCCGGAGGGCGTGTATGAAGAGGTTGATGACAGTGGACGAGGCGAAAGAAGTATGCAGGGACCGTAACGTTAGCGGTCCGTTCTCTCTGACTACCTTGCAAGGGATACAGCGTGAAGCTAAAAAAATTCGTTTCTGCGGTATGGCGAATAAAAAAAAGTAAAGAGCGCAGTTCCTGACTTAAGATTCTCTCGGATTATCCTGTTATGCGGAATAAAGCATAGTTTTAGTTAAATTTAACAAAATTGAAAATGTTCTGAAAGTGTTTTCAAACAAATCGTATGCCAAGAACTAAGCCAAATATATATAAAATAAAAAAACTTAAAAAAAGCAGCTCCACGCCCGCATAGCGGGGTAGTCTAGTCGTAGTCGTAGTCTAGTCTAGACAAAACCTAGTGTTAAGATATTCCGTTCTATAATTTCCCTCCGACATCGAGACGTTGCGTGTTGAATAGTGGAACTCAATACCTCGCTTTGTCTAATATACCAGAGTGGAGAAATTAATATGAATGACACACAATTATTTCCCTTACTGGGAATCGAACCCACAATCAATCACGACAACAGAGACGCTTTCACAGTATACTACGACGGTCACAATGAATATAATTGAAAAAAAATCACTCCTCTGGGTAGGAGTCGAACTTGGAACTATCACATTTACAGTCAAACATCCCACTACGCCACGATCATCTCAAACATTTATTAATTGATACTTAACAAAGTAGTCGTATATACAAGGAAATGGACGATAATATCGGAACAAATAACGAGGGAGGAGTATAAGCTTACATCATCTGTATATCACTTCAGATACATTTCTAATTGCTTTCTTTAGTTACATAGTATTATTTGATCGTCGTGGCGCAGTGGAACAGCGTCTGGATGTAAAGCGATAGTTGTTAGTTCGATTCCCACTTGGATTGTATTTGAATTTTCATTTTTGAGCTCTGGTACAAGACAAAGCGTGGCGTTGATTTCCGCAATATCTCGATTCCGGCTGAATGTGGAGGACGGAGTGTCTTGACACTAGGTCCTCTCTGACTACCTTGCAATGTGAAAAAAAAACGTTAAGCAAATAGTATGAAGGATTCTTAACAAAACTTCAATCTTATATCTAAACTATGTAATAAAAACTGTAATAACAGATTTACATAGAACTTTTTTTTATGTAGCTTTAAATTTAAGCAGAACTTTCTCAGATATACATGACAATATAAGAAAAAGATTTTTGTATTTTAATATTATTTTTTAAGTATTATTCACAGACACAATGTTAAAAAATATTTACAAACATATAAAGAATTGTACGCTGTATAATCAAACCAAAGCTGTTCAAATTCGTGGTAAAAAGGATTTGTTAATTTCACTCTATTATATATGTCTAATAAAAGATGTACTGCCTAACAAATTTAATTTTGATTTCAGGATAACAAAAGTGGCACGAACGTGTGACTGTAAACGACTGGTTGTGGGTTCGATTCCCACTCGAGGAGTGGCAATATTTAATATTTATTATTTCCATTTCCTTCGCTCTGGCGTCAGAGATAAAGCGCGGCGTTAAGTTCCGCCACTTAATACGCGATGCTTCCAAATTCGGCGGAAAGTGGGGAACGGAGTGTTATAACACTAGGTTTCCTCTGCCTACCCTGCTGTGTGCGGGATACAGCGTGAAGCTAAAAAAAAATTGAGCCTAAAGCTTAATTGGCTAAAGCGTACTCGTATATATGTTTATATTCTTATTTCAATTAAGTGTCTCAATGTCATGATTTGGGATGAAAAATGGAGAAACTAAACACTAAACTTTTTTCTCCACGCTTTTATGCGGGAAATAATGCATGTAGTAAAGAACTATATAGAAAATTGTGCTTCGCATATCGATGATACAAAAAAATATAAAAATTAATAGTCTACAGGGCACAAAACACGCTTCTCCCCACATAGCAGTGTAGTTGGAGAGAATCTAATATTAAGACACTCCGTTCTTCTTCGTTATATGTATCTGCAAAATCATATTATATATTGAAAAAGACATTTAAAGAAAACGTATAAAAATTTGAACGCAGCGGGATTCGAACCCGCGCCTCCTGAATACCGTTCAGGCGCTCTCACCACTGAGCATTGCTCAGAATCCCGCTGCGTTCAAATTTTTATACGTTTTCTTTAAATGTCTTTTTCAATTTTCCTAAGTGTGGAATAACACTTTAAAAATATTTAAAAACTCATATTATATATTTTAATAAAATAAAATAAAGAAAAATAGATAAAAAAACTTTTTTCACGAAAAATTCATTGCCTATCACAAAAATTACATAAATAAATCGCATTGAACTTGACAAACTAAATGCTTTTTCTTAAATTTCATAGTAGTTATTGGCCACAGATTATATCTTCGACATCGCAATCTCACTGTACTCTAAAGACTGTAAGATCCTCTCAATGTCAAACGGATATTTGGAGATTAATTAAAGGCATTCCCAAGACTACTTGAGTCATGTAGATGGACGAAGCATATAAGATAAATGACATGTGAACATTTTTTTTAGCTTCACGCTGTATCCCGCACACAGCAGGGTAGGCAGAGGGAGTCTAGTGTTAAGACACTCCGTATCCCATTTGCCGCCGAATTTTGGAGACGTTACGTGTTAAGTAGCGAAACATAACGCGCTTTGCCTCGATAGCAGAGCGAAGAAAAGGAAATACTCTTCAAATGGGAATCGAACCCACTGCTCGCTTCGCAATTTAAACAACCCACGTTCTTGCTGGAGTTAAGAGGTGTATGTTGTTCATACAAATTTTCGTTCCCTATATCAGCCCCATATTAGTTGTATTTATTGAAGGAAGTAGTCTTTATGATCTTGTGTCAAAAACATCCCCTGCCTATCCTGGCAGAGGGAACACTCCTTTACCCACTTTCCGCTTAATTTGGAAGTATTGCGTGTTAAGCGGCGAAACTTAACGCCGCGTTTTGCCACTACATATGAGCGAAGAAGATGGCATCATTAAATACCTCCACTACTCGAGTGGGAATCGAACCCACAACCAGTCGCTTTATAGTCACACTTTGTGCCTCTGAGACACAACTGGCCCATAAAACTATCTTCTTGAGAAAACTCATCGAAATTGATCAAGTAATTTAAATTTTTCATACTTACTTTCCTTATAGAGGTTGATTTAAAAAAAACTAGCCTAAATAGTATATTTAAAACATTATTTCAAAATATAATACAATAATGCATTTAATTGAAAGCTTAAAATATTTAGAAATCGCGACCACGACTCTCAATGTCAAGATGTTCTCAATATAATTTATTATTAACAAATACTCGAGTCAGAAACGTTGAATAACAAAGCAACCAAAAGGCTACTTATCATAGCTGTAGAGTAACTTTAATAGGCTAGGAATAATGAAATAGGACTGAAACAGTTCGTGTTAAGTTAGATGTTATTTATTAAAAGCTTTTAGTACTATATTTACTTATATTTTAGTCCCAGCTTTTAAATGTAAATGCGATGGTTGTCGGTTCGATTTCCACTTGGGGGAATTATTATAAATTACTTTCATTTCTCTCCTCTAGTATCTAAGATAATTTGAGTTACGACACTCAAAACAAAAGCTCTGGTTTTCGGGTGGATAATGAAGACGGAGTATTTTGACACTAGTGTCAGTAGGCTGTTTTTGGCTAACTTGCGACGTGGAAAAAGAGTGAAGCTACTATGTAATAGTAAGTAGTGAATTCAAAATAAAGAATTACAGGTTTTCGCCCGCAAATCATAGTAATAAAAGACAACAAAGTGTCAAGACGCTCCATCCTCTTTTTTCTGCATAAAATCAAGACATTCATTGCGTATTAAGAGGCAAAACTCATTACTTTCTTTTACTCCACGACCGAGAAATTAGTAACTAATTATATTAGTATCTCCGCTATTGTTACCATAGAGTGGGAACCAAACCCATAATCAATTGTTTGCAGTTCAACCCAATTCCACTGTACCACGATAGCCTTTATTACTTACTAAATTTCAAATTCTAAAACATTAATATGATGCTTTTAAACATTTTTAAAGTGTTATTACACACTTAGGAAAATTGAAAAAGACATTTAGAAAACGTATATAAATGACTATGATGCTTATAAAAATGATTTTGTTCAAAATCTATGTATATATGCAGGTAAGTGATAGGAACCCGCAGACACGCGAGATTGATTTTAGAGTGGAAAATTTTCTCTTTAGAATATACGATAGCGTGAAAAGAATCTCCACTTGAATTTCTGGGGCCAACAAATATTCTCAAGCTGTTCCGCTCTGCGCTGGGTGTCACGTTTTTAATATCGATGGAAATACCGAAAAAATATATATTGTACTAATGTTTATAATATATATTTTACTTGAATTATGCTGTTATAAAATGATTAATATTATTTACTTTGTAGGTACAAAGTAAAACGCGGCGTTGAGTTCCGCTATTCTACACATGATGTCAAATCTCTATATCTATGTCAAAAAAAATATCAAGGATTTTACCAAAATCGGTGATGCACTTATATGCATAAAAGTTTATGTTTATTTCTGGTATTAATGTTATCATAAATACCAGAAATAAACAAACTTACCGGGCCTGTAACCCGATTGCATCGAATCCGTAATTCTTTAATGGGACAATGTGTATGCTTTTACAAGAGGATCCCAGAAAACGTCCAAGAGTGTTCCATGTCACAATTCAAAAAAAATGTGAAAAGACGTTTGTGTGTTAGGCCTATTACCTAATTAATGAGTTTTTGAATGATAACACTCCTTGGGAATGAAGTACTCGCTCCCGTCTATTTCAAAGGTATCATTGTCAATATATAATTATATGATATCTGTAAATGCTTGACTTAAAAAAATCGTCCCGCTGAGTTTCTTGCGCCGGTTCTTGTTAGGTCTGAGGCATTAACTTTAGTGACTGTTAGATGTACGAAAAATGAAGCATGTAACTTCTTATTTTTAATAAAATGATTTGACTTTGTAGTATTTTGTAAATAGGTAACTATTGTGTTATAGGAAAAATCCTAAATCTACAGATATGTATATTTTAATTATTTCAAAGTGTTAATATGTTATTATTCAAACATTTACGACGACAATGCATTATTTATATTTGATATTTTCACAGCATGACTTTAGGATAGCGGAAAAACGGAAGGAATTATTATGGGTTCGATGCCCACTCGAAGAAATTTTACTTGGAGATGTTTAAATGATTGTCATTTCTTCGCTTCAGTACCTAAGACAAAGCGCGGTGTTAAGTTCCGTCACTCTATACAAGTTCCACAGCGGAGAAATGTTTTGATTTCAGACAGGACGTAAAGAGCGGAGTATATAGACACTAACTTCTCTCTGTTTGTTGCAAAAAAAAGTAATAGTAAATATAATAGATTAGAATGTGAACTAAGAACCATAGCTCGCTGGCATTTAAAGGTTATTTCATAAACCACCATAAGACTTATAGCAACAAAGGCCATCGATATTTGATCATCATATATTAATTATCGAGAACATGAGATGACGTTACGTTATAGTGTAGTGTAGGAGTTACCTCCCTCAAAGCCGAGCTTTGTAGAGTAATTTGGACAATAACCTAAAATTCAAAATGTATTTAAATTGTCTACTAAATACGTTGGGGCCAGTCGTGGCTCAGAGGCACAAAGTGTAACTGTAAAACAACTGGTTGTGGGTTCGATTTCCACTCAAGGAGTGGAAATGTTTCGTATATCCATTTTCTTTCTGATGTCGAGGCAAAGCACGACGTTAAGTTTTGCCATTTAACACGCAATGCTTACGAATTCTGCGGAAAATGGGGAACGGAGTGTCTCAATACTGAGTTCCCTCTGCCTATCCTGCTGTGTGCGGGATACAGCGTGAAGCTAAAAAAATACATCCCTTAAAATGTAATATGACTATATATTATTAAATTCTTTGCACACATGCACGCACATTTGTACATACAGACATATATTTTAGTTTGTTATTTATTAATAAGAAACTCAATGTCTTAACACTAGGTTCCCTTTGCCTACCCTGCTGTCTATGTGCTGTTAATATATTTGAATATTATGACTACACCCGAAATACTACTAAAAATTTTAATTTAAAAATATCATCTAAAAAAAATTATAAAAAAATGATAAATGACACCAAATAAAATGAAAAATTTCTAACAAAAAGTGTTATTTCATCAAACCCCTACCTAAGCTATAAAGAAAGATATTTTCCCCTTAAACAAATTACCTTACTTTACTAACACCCGATGGCGATAACGCATACCCTCTTTATTCGCACTTGGATAATCTCGAACATAATAAATCTTGTCCCTTTCCGCTCTGCCGATGACAAATTATTAAATTTCTCAACCCAAATTCGACTCTGTTAGCCTAATAATAAAGTTCAAAATAGTTAGCCTTAAGAAATCAGAATCAGCTAATTTTTTCTTTGTGAACCCTAAAAATGTAATTTCACGGTCACAGTCGATAGCAGATGCTTACCGACTTAGTTAACAAAGTGTTTTGTATTTTGAATCTATGTATATCAGAGAATCTAGTGTCAAGTCACTCCACCTTCCCTACGAAATCAAGTTCTTTTGTTTTAAGTGGCAGAACTCAACTCCGCTCTTTATCTTAGTTACCAGAGGAAAGAAATGAAAATGTAAACGTAATAGTAAGCGATAGTGGAAATCGAATCGATTCTTTACGATCAGACGCTGACCCACAGGGACACGTCGGCCTCGTTGTTGTTCATAATTAGTTTGTTACATTATTTACGATATTTTCATTAATTGCATTTCTAAATATATTTTAGCTTCACGCTGTATCCCGCACACAACAGGGTAGGCAGAGGGAACCTAGTGTTAAGACACTCCGTTCCCCACTTTCCGCCGAATTCGGAGGCATTGCGTGTCAAGTGGCAGAACTTAGCGCCGCGCGGTGCCTCGTTAGTTTGTTACATAATTTACGATATTTTCATTAATTGCATTTCTAAATATATTTATATTCGATAGATTATAAAAAATATAGTCTGACACTGTGAATTCAATGTGGAGAACGGAGTGTCTTAACATCAGATTCTCTCTAACTATCTACTATAAGGGTAAAGCGTGATGCTTTTAGTCATATTGTTTTATATTATACTAGCGACCCGTCTGCGGCTTCACCTGCATAAGCTACGCTACTATAGCTATTTCGTGTTCTCTTTTAAATTACAAACTTTACTTTTGAGCAAGCTTTGTACATTAAGCGTTTATAATTCTATCAAATCATTTTTTTTTCTTCCACCACCAGTTCACTAAGTTTATTGCCTCAGATCTAAGAAAAATTTTACATTTTCTAGTGAATTTTGAACATATAAAATCATTTTTTTCAATGATACCTTTGAACAGACGGAATAGAACATTTTATGCTTGAAGAGGGTTGTAATTTCATTAGTTGTAAATCATGAATTAGGTAATAAACTTGGTTACATAAACATTTTTTCACGACTTATTCAAATGAAGATATTTCGTTACCTGCATAATTACAGCTGATGAACGTATAAAGTGAACACGTTAAGCTTCTTCAAAAACTATTATATACTATATCAAATTAAAAGTAAAATATCTATAACAAAAAAATAGTTTTCCACAAATTAAACCACTTTTAAAAATATAAAAATGTTACAATCAATTTAGGTTTACGGGAGAAGTTAAAACGACGTATAGTGACACGACATGACAACGCTGCCATTATAAAATTTTAAAAATTTATATAAATATTAAATATTCATATATTTATTTTTTGCTTGTTATTTTTATTATAATCTTTTATAATAATTATATTAGTTAATGAGATCAGAAGACCTTCACTTATCTATCTATCACTTATATTATAATCAACACAATTTGACTGTATTTTTTTTATTTTTCTGCCGATAAAAACTATCCCACATATTGCTCTAGTCTTTAAGCTAATTTCATGAAAAAAAGATCATTTATTTTTATTCAGTAGATATCAGTGTATAAAGTAAATTAAAAAAAATATTGTCTCAATTTTTATAGTGTTACTAACAGCCCGCTCGCGACTTCACCGCGTCAACTACGCAACTATTTCGTTATATTGCAACTATCGAGGGTGGATTTTTGTAAAATAAAGTACCCTATGTTTGATCTTGAAATGAAAAAAATGAAAAAATGTTTATTAACAAAAAACAACATTATACAATGAGATGTCCGGTGGTACCCACACTAGGTATTCCTGTGTCGTGAGTACCTATTGATGGTTTTACAGTACATGTTTATTGTTGTCGCTCGGCTTAGAATATAAATTATATAAATGTTTAACACATGTTGCCTAATTTAATTAGTAGTAATGTTTGATCTTGAATTATCAACTATATCTATGCCAAAATTTATTACAATCGGTCAAGCGGTTTAGATTGTTTATATAAACTTTCATCCCCTATTTCAACCCCTTAAAGGTGGTTATTTGAAAAAATGAGTAGCCTATGTTTGACACCGGATTTTTTACTACTTTCATTCTAAATTTCATCCAAATCGGATCGGTAGATTAGCCGTGAAAGCGTGACATACAAACACACAGACTTCCGCATTTTTAATATAAGTATGGATACCGGGATGCCTTCAAAAGTTTATACGAGTACGTTTTCTAAAAATATCTTCAACTAATAATTGCAAATTTCTATAGATATTCTACACCTGTATATCTATCTATATATTTTTTTTTTTTTAGCTTCACGCTGTATCTCGCACACAGCAGGGTAGGCAGAGGGAACCTAGTATTAAGATACTTCGCCGAATTCGGAGGCATTGCGTGTTAAGTGGCGGAACTTAACGCCGCGCTTTACCTCGGCACCAGGGCGAAGAAAATGGAAATATTAAATATTTCCACTCCTCGAGTGGCAATCGAACCCACAACCAGTCGTTTACAGTCACACGCTTGTGCCACTGGGCCACGACTGGCCACAATCTATCTATATGTAGAGCTTAACTCAGGTAATAATCTAAACTACGATAGTTTATGAATCTTAGTTTGAAAATCGATTAAGTCTCTCTTGACTGCTCGTACACCAAAGTGGCTCCAACTTTACCAACATACAAGTTTAGATGATCCAATACAAATGAAGTTTGAACGTGACTTGCGTTCATTTTTCTAAAGATTTGGTCAATATGATAAAATTTTGTGTAAATAATTAAGGCAATAAACGCTAGTAAAATTGGTTGTGGGTTCGAATCCGTTTTGAGGGAATGATTATATTAAAATTATTTTTTTCCAGTTAACACACAATTTTTGGGGTAGGAGTGGAAAGTAGAGAGTTTTGACACTATCTAGTGACTTTCTCTAACTCGTATACTACTAAACAAAAAAAGCGAAAAAAATCTTTAAAAGGAACCAAATTTGACCTACATATACATATATTGCAATATTTTTAAGTTTTCATTTTTTTTATAAAAGCATAGTGTTTTTTTTAACTTGTAGTAGTATACTGAGAGAAATCAGTATCAAGACACTTCGTTCCTCATATTACACCTGAATTTAAGACATTATATGTTAAATTGCGGAGTTCAGCGCCTAGCTTTCTCTAAAAGAAAGTCAGGTTTACAGTCAAACGCTGTCTCATTGTACAACAATGGCCTGAAATGACCCTCATATTCGAAGATAATTTGGGAAAATGAATAAATTAACGATAAAAAACTCCATAATTTTAGAATTAAGGTGACATAATGTAATTATATTTTGGTAAAATTTAAGAAACATTTGGAATACATTATGATTTTTCCTTGATAATTTGATCATTTTTCTTATGCCCTCGTTTTTAGTGTTCGAAACGTCGGGTTTTCTAAAAATGTATTCTTATATCTGTAAAAATTTTATTTTCAAAAATATACGCGATTAATCCAGTTAAGTATAATTTTATTTCAAAATCTCTCTGGACTCACTGGTCTTAAATTTAGAGTTTTAAAATATGTTTTTCATGTACTAAGACGTTAATAACACTTTTAAAATATTAAAATAGGCATACCGACTTAACCAAATGTATAAATTACTTTAAAAACCATAGCATTTTTTCCTTAAATCGCTGCTCAGATATACTCGTATACATTTTTATGTAAAAAATCTGTTTAAAACAGAGCTTATTGGGGGTCTTAAGTAAATATTGTACAGCTTTTAATACACTTTCTGTTCTCGCCTCGCGCATTACTCGCTCTTATTCCTTTCTTTTTCTTTTCTAAGTATTTTACTTATTAAAAACTTAAGTTACGTTGGTTTTTGTAATTTTTTTTGTTGGAAAGTTTGTTGTTAATGAAAAAGTTTGATTTATTGATATAAGATTTTTTTTGTATTTTCCGTTTGGTTTTTCCTTTTATATCAAGGTAACTAGAGAGCATTGTGTAAGTTTGAGTGGTGAAACTCATTGTTATGTGCGAAAGTGGGGAACGGAGTGGCTTAACACTAGGTTCCCTCTACCTACCCTGCTGTGTGCGGGATACAGCGTGAAGCTAAAAGAATATAGCTTCACGCTGTATCCCGCTCACAGCAGAGTATGCAGAGGGAACCTAGTGTTAAGACACTCCGTTCCCTACTTTCCGCCGAACTCGGAGGAATTGCGTGTTAAGTGGCGGAACTTAACGCCGCGCTTTGCCTCGACACCAGAGCGAAGTAAACGGCAAAATAAAATATTTCCACTTCTCGAGTGGGGGTCGAACCTACAACCAGTCGCTTTACAGTCAAACCTTATGCCACTGCGCCACGATATATTAGTATTTAATATGCTATAGGCTTAGCATATTTAAAAACAAATGACCGCTCAAGGTTTCGCCTGCGTAATTACATAATATCTTATATAATTTTTCATCTCGTATTTCAAATCTTTACGTTTATGAAAGGTTGGTTGGTTTATGAAAGGGAAAGTAACCAATGTTTGACGCTAAGTCTCAACTATTTTCATTACGATTTTTTTACAAATCGAGTTTAGTCCTGACAGTGTATACATATCTCGAACATCGCGTGTCAAGTGGCGGGGCACAACGCCGCGCGAAGTTTCTCTTAAGTACCAGAACGGGGAAATAAATAAAAATAATCGTAGCCCCAAATGTAATGGGTATCGAACCCATAACTACCGCGTCTACAGCCAGATGCTGCTCCACTGAGCCACGGTGGCCTCTATATGGATAGATTGAAATATTATTATTATTATTATTTATTTAGCTTCACACTGTATCCCGCACACAGCAGGGTAGGCAGAGGAAACCTAGTGTTAAGACATTCCGTTCCCCACTTTACGCAGAATTCGGAGGCTTTGCGTGTTAAGTGGCGGAACTTAACACCGCGCTATACCTCGGTACCAGAGCGAAGAAAATGGAAATATAAAATATTACCACTTCTCGAGTGGGGATGGAACCCACAACCAGTCGTTTACAGTCACACGCTTGTGCCACTGGGTCACGACTGGCCATATTATTCTAATACAATTAATTCGATTAAATTGTATGTATGTATATATGTACATAATTAAGATAAAGCCTGGTTTAATATCAAATTGAGCGCATTCTCTTGACCTTAAGTGAGTTAAACACTGCCCTTGGCGTTAATTCGGTAAGCCTAATGTTCCCGCTTCTACGATAATTTCATTCGGTTTTACGAGTTAAATATACTCGTATTTTCTTTTGCCTTCGGAATGGATTTGGTAGTAAAGTTAAGGGTTTTATTTAAAAAAGGAGCTTTTTATTTTTTTTTTATGTTGCTGTATAATTAAGGAGAATATAGTGTTAAAAGCCTCCGTTCTTCTTTTAATTGAGAATATAACTTTTATTTTTTTATTCTTTCTAAAGCAAACATTATGTTTGATGCTATGATTATTGGACACTGTTACATATTTTTATTAAATTTGAAGGAATTCAAATTTAAAGACAACAGAAACAGAAAAAATGTAGCTATTGTCCAAGATAATGTGTTTTTTCGCTATTCACCAGAACCGACGGAATTCTACTCCGAGGTTTGTTTTACTTCCTACTCCTTACTCCTTCCTTCATTACTCTTACTTCTTAGCTTTAGCCAGAGTCTGCCTTCCTGCTTAACACCCTCCACTTTGCACAGTCTTTGGTTTGTTTTACTGTAGCGAAGAAAACAAAATAGCTGCACGTTTTTCCGCAGTCAGAGAGGACTTAGTGTTAAGACACTCCGTCTGCCACTCTCTACCCGAAAATCGAATTCATTGCATATTGAGTGGCGGAACTTAACGCCATGTTTTGTCTAAGTATCAGAGCGATGAAATGAAAATTTAAATATAATTGTTTTAAGTGGGAATCGAACCCACATCCAATCGCGTTTACAGTCATTTACCGTCTTTCCCTGTCCCTACGACTACTTCCATATAAATTTGGTCACAATATAAAAGAAAATACATTCCGATAAGTAACTTTTCGAAGGCTTAGGTTAATCTAATTTATAGTTTCTGAAATATATACGACGACTCAGAAGTAATGTTTAGAACTTTTTGATATAGATATCTTACGTTATATTATTGTTATATAAAAAAAAACTAGACGCTTTTTCCAGCTAGCGGGGTAGCCAGAGAGAATCTAGTGTGAAGACACTACGTCTTCGTCTTCTGTCCGAAGTTGAGACATGCTGCGTGTTGAGTGGCGAAACTTAACGCCACGTACTAAACTTGTCACCAAAGCAAAAAGAAAATGAAAATTTTACGATAATCATTCTTCTGAATGGGTTAGAACCAGTAACCATCGCTTTATCAGTCAGACGCTGTCCAACTGCGCCACGCCGGTCTGTTAATTTTTTACTTTATTGTCAACTATTTATTGACTGTACTTAAGAAGACTCAATAACTACGTGTTCAATTTCCACTAAAATAAAATTATTTTTTAATTTTTATTTCCTCTCTAGTGGCTATGAGACTATGAGGCAGCCGTGGCGTAGTGAGATAGCTATTGACTGTATTCGCAAATGTTAGGGGATTCGATTTCTACTCGAGAGCACGAATATATATTATCAACTTTTAAACCTTTTTAAAATGTTATTCCACACTTAGGAAAAATGTATTTTTTATATTTTATCTTTATTTCTCAGGGCTAATGATTAGATAAGGTAAGGCGTTGATATCCGCCACTCACCACGAAATGTCTTAATTTCGGAAAATGAAGAACAGTGTCATGGCACTATATTCTCTTTGAATACTGCTGCTATGTGAAAAAAGGTGACCATGCGAATAGAACAATAACATAAGAAAGAAAAAAAAAAGAATGGAATGTTTTGACACTCTGATTGTCTTGCTATTCAAATACAATCGTAAAGCCATTTTTTTTTCAATTTCGGTAGCAGAGCTTAACGCCGTGTTGTCTATTAACAGACTGGGGAAAGGAAAACATTTAAAATGTAAACACTTTTTCAATGTTATCTAGCAGCATTGTTCGTAAAATACGAGTACATCACTTCGTTTTCCTTATTTCCGTTTATTTAGAGCCTTTGTGTGTTAAGTGGGGGAAATTTAACGCAGTACTTTATTTGAGTGCTCTCTACAAAACCAGGAAAATTTATATTTTGAAAAAATAAATACTTAGTACTTTTAAACATTTTTAAAATGTTATTCCACATTTAGGAAAATTGAAAAAGTAATTTAGAAAACGTATAAACATTTTAAACGCATTGCTCGGTGGTGAGAGCGCCTGGACGGTATTCAGGAGGCGCGGGTTTGAATCCCGCTACGTCCAAATTTTTATAGATTTTCTAAATGTCTTTTTTAACTTCATACTATTTCCCTTTCTAATAGAAGGAGGAAGAATATAGTATCAAGACACTCTGTTCTTCATTTCTTGTTCAAATTCAAGGTATTGCGCTTTGAACAGAAGTCAATACTTTAGTTAACATTAAATTAAAACATTAACATTAAATTTAAACGTAATTTAATGTTAATTTAATTAAAAAAAAAATCTTCTTCATGTAGGAACTGAACTCACGACTTATACACTCACATTTTGTCTAAAATGGTCTCTTAAAGTATGAAATTAAAAAATATATATATTTAAAGTAATATAGGAATCCAAAACCAAAACTTTACATTCATATGTCTTCGTACTGCACTACAATGACGTTTGTTGTATGGAAAAAAACTCAGAAGCTTCACGCATTTCCCACATAGCAGGGTAGTTAGAGAGGCCGCCCAGGTCCACGGATGATTGGGGCAGTATTCGAAACCTGGGCTAGTGACGGGAGGTGAGCACCCTCAGACTTTAGTGGGCAAACGGAGGCGTATCATCTTGCCGAACCGGAGTCCCACATAACCGCGTCCCGGGTCCAGATCCCGGGCGGGTATCTGTACCAGGATTTCCTGACGTAAGAAAAAGGGTAGTTAGAGAGACCAAGTATCAAGACACTCTGTTTTTTCCATCCATATTTTAGACATTGTCAACGCCGCCCTTTGTCTTGACCAAAACGAAAAAAGGTTACTTTTTATTTTTTTTAGCTTAATGCTATACCCTGCAAACAGCAGGGTAACCAGAGGGAACCTAGTGTTAAGACACTCCGTTCCCCATTTAAAAAAAAGAAAAAAGGAAATAATTTAAATATCATTCCCTCTACTGGAAATTGAACCTACAACTAATCGAATTAATATATTAAACTCTTTTCTTATCGCCTCAGTTAATTTGAACAAGTGTTATCTAGGAATTAATCTAGTTATTAGTAAAAATGTGTTTTTAAGTAAAACCCCGATAACAGCAACGAAGGTGGAAGGTCACGTGAAGGGCATAGCGTGCGAGGTCAACCCCTGTTCCTGTTGACTATTTCAGTAGTAGTAGTTACTACTATACTTTACTATAAATAGGTCTTTTAATTTGTAGTTGCATTTTTTAAGTGCTTGTCTGTATAAATATTGATATTAAACATGTTGTACTATATTAGTGGACTCTTTTTTTTTTGCAAATAGAACCTAGTGTTAAGACATTTTGTTTTCCATTTTGCATCATAAATCAAGGTATTGCGTCATGGTCGCGTTTGGTGACCAAGGTCTTTAAATTCAGATTTATAAAATCTGTTGAGTGGCCGAACACTACGCCACGCTTTATCTTATTTACGAGAGCGAAGACATTAAAATATATTATAATCTTTTAAAAATTTAAGATGGTATTCACATATTTAGGACATTTAAAAAAAAAATCACTTAGAAAACGTATAAAAATTTGATCCCAGCGGATTTCGAACCTGCGCCACTTGGAAACCGTCCTTACTGCGTAAGCCATGCATTCTACTACTAACTGGGTCGAAAATCAACTTTTTTATGTCGTTAGCATCTCTGTAGAGAGATTTTACAAATTTCTTCTGCCCAAATGTTAATATACGAACAATCATTTAGCAAGAGAGAATACTATTTTTTTTAATAATTAATATTTTAAGGGTGTGTGAATACACACATTATTATAATACTTTGAGACCGTTGTGGCATGACAGTGACAGACTGTAATCGCGATGGTTGTGTGTTCGATGCACATTAGGGGAAATGATTATATAATATTTTTCTTATATAATCATTTTTTTTTACTCTCGTACACAAGACAGAACGCGGTGTTAATCTCCGCCATTCAACAAACGATGCACCAGATTCGGATGGAAAGTAATGGACGGAGTTTCACTAAGTTACCTTTGCTTTTGAAAGAAGTCCATAGCTTTTTGTTTATTTAAGTAAACAAATAATAATAATTTTCATACACTTAAGGGAAGTGATATAAAATGGCAAAAATACATTTAATATATTCATTAAACATATATTCTGAAAACATTAGGTGAGTATTTGCTTTTTTAAAAGTCATTATAATGCAATTTGCTTGAAAAGTTTCGTTTTTGTTACTTACAAAAACTGAATGATGGAGTAAGCATGAGGTAACTAAATGACGAAGCGTTAACAATAATTTCAGCCATAGAGAATCTAATGTCAAGACACTCCGTTCTTGATTTTTCTCCGAAACCAATAAATTATTGTGTAATGGGGAACGGAGTGTCTTAACACTAGGTTCCCTCTGCCTATTCTGCTGTGTGCTACAGCTGCGGGATACAGCGTGACGCAAAAAAAAATGTGTAAATGCCACGTCTTACATATAAGAACGCAGAAATTAAAATAAAATAAATATGGTGTGATCTATATAATTATCCCGAACGGAAATAGAACCTACAACTAATTGCGTTCTCTGCTGGCTACCTACGACATTGTGTGGCGTTTAGTTCCTCAACTAGCAACATCTTTATTTCAAAAGGAAAGGTAGGACGACGTGTATTGAAACTAGGATTCTGTTACTATTCTGTTATACTGAAAAAGCCTGAAAAAATATTTATATTCCCATACTCATAAGACAAAGTACGGTATTAAGTTACGCTATCCAACGTGAAATGTCTTGAAAATATCTGAAAATACTTCGTTTAACCCCATATAATGTATAGATGGTTAAAGCTTGAAGAAATCTTTATACAAAAAACAACTTTTAAGGTAGCATCCTAAAATCTAAAGAAGCTATAAAGCGAGCGAACGTGAGTAATAATGTCAAGAAAATACGATTTCAGCGTCACGTAGGAGGCGTATCTAAAACGTTCCATAACTCAAAAGTTATTTTGTTAGAGTTTTATAGCTATAAAACAGTTAATGGGTATTTTTCTTACAGTTTTAAGCTGTTTTTCTGTACAGGGTAGGCAGAGAGAAGTTAGTGTCAAAATATATTGTTCTCTCTGTCCGAATTTAAGATATTACGTGAACAGTGGAACTTGACGCCCTGATTTCTCTTGCCAGAGCGGAGGGATTAATATAATTTTAATACTATAATTCCTCCAAATGGTACTTGAATTAAATAATTTATTTTTTGATTTTTTTTTTTAGCTTCACGCTGTATCCTACACACAGCAGGGTAGGCAGAGGAAACCTAGTGTTAAGACACTCCGTTCCCCACTTTCCGCCGAATTCGGAGGCTTGCGTGTTAAGTAGCGGAACTTAACGCCGCGCTTTACCTCGACACCAGAGCGAAGTAAATGGAAATATAATTTCCACTCCTCGAGTGGGAATCGAACCCACAACCAGTCGTTTACAGTCACATGTTTGTGCCACTGGGCCACGACTGGCCATGAATTGAATATTATATAATAGTATAATTAGATGTAGCTCTAAATAATGTCTAGGCTGAACGAGTTTTATATATTATATTTAGACGAGTTTTATATATTATATTTGTTAAAGAAGTCGAACAACAATAGATACGAAGAAATATACATAAACTTACAGTAATAAGCAGTAACTTTCTGCCTAGTTGTGCATATATTGCGCGTTGAACAGTAAAACCAAAAGCTGGAATTTATGTAATCATTTTTAACATTTTAAGGTATTGTTCCCATATTAATGAAATTAAAAAATATAATTTTGAATCGTATAAAAAATTGATTAAATTAATTCTTCGCTCTGGCGTCGAGGTAAAGCGCGGCGTTAAGTTCCGCCACTTAACACGCAAGCCTCCGAATTCGGCGGAAAGTGGGGAACGGAGCGTCTTAACACTGGGTTCCCTCAGCCTACCCTGCTGTGTGCGGGATACAGCATGAAGCTAAAAAAAATTGACTGAATAAAAAATTGACTGAATAACAACAAAAAATTAAAACCTAAAATTAGTTGTACTGTATGCATAAGAATTTCGACGCAGCCGGATGTAGAACGCATGGTTTTAAAGGTCAGAGAATATTTTTTTATGCTATCATTTTTATAAAATATTTTTAGTAAAACGAATTGTCATCGACAACTTTAGGACCCTATCCTTATTTTCTTTTCTATCCTCCTTACCTTTTTTTGACATGCTATCCATAGTTCTCCATTTTCCGTCTGAATCTGTTATACAAGAGCCAGTCGTGGCGCAGTGGTACAAAATGTGACTGTAAATCAACTGGTTGTGAATTCAATTCATACCCGAGGACTGGAAATATTAAATATTTGCATTTTCTCCGTTCCGGTGTCTCGAGGCAAAGCGCGGCGTTAAGTTACGGCGGCGCTATCTAACACGCAATCCGCGTCCAGAATTCGTCGGAAAGTGGGGAACGGAGTTCCTTTACACTAGGTTCCCTTACGCTTAACCTCTGATATATTGCGTGTTGAGTGGCAGAACTCAACAATGCGCTTCGAAGACAGATATTACCTGTCCATAATTGCGATAGCTGTGGCTTTGATTACCACTCAGAAGAATTATTATTTATCATTTTCATTTTCCCGCGTTAAGTTCTATAATTTAACACATAATGTCTTAGATTCGGGTAGAAAGTAGAAAAGGGAGGGTCGAGCTGAGCTGAAAAAAGTCAGCCATTATATTTTAGACAAATAATAATAATAAATAAATAGCCTCACGCTATATCCCGCACACAGCAGGGTAGGCAGAGGGAACATAGTGTTAAGACACTCCGTTCCCTACTTTCCGCCGAATTCGGAGGCTTGCGTGTTAAGTGGTGGAACTTAACGCCGCGCTTTACCTCGACACCAGAGCGAAGAAAATGGAAATACAATTTCCATTTTCTTCGTTCTTAAAAATAAGTGGGAATCGAACCCACAACCAGTCGTTTACAGTCACACGACTGTGCCACTGGGCCACGACTAGCCACGAACAATGCTATTGTATCAACATTTTCTCCGGAGACGACTTCATATACATAGGACTGATACAATTGAGCAACGCTCGAGGGAGGATGTTCAACGAAATTCCGAATTCTCGTGTTTTTGCCTCCGTAACGATTTCGAACATTTGTTCATTTTGTTTACAAATCTAAGTATTAGCTTTACGTTGTTGCTTTTATCTTTATTTTGCTTTTTAAGATGAAAATGTTAAGTGGGTTGGAGGCCTTTCTGCATAGATTATGGGTTGTGGGTTTGATTTTCTCGAGGAATAATTATATTAAAATTGTTTACATTTGACAACTTTGACAACTTGTGGTTTTAACTTATGCCATTCAATATATCGATTTCGCAACAATAGTGTAGAGTATCTTTACAAAAAGAAATCTTAAGATTAGAAATAAATTTATAATTTTAATTATGGATAATAAAAGGAATAGCAGAATCACTTAATATCTTGTACTGTAGTTTCAGGCAAAGAATCTCTATTCTCCTTTACAATAGGACAGAGTACCTTGACACTTTTTACAATATAATGTATTATTTAAAGTATCCATACTTATATTATAAATGAGATGGTCTGTGTGTTTGTCTGTCACGCTTTCACGGCTAATCTACCGGTCCGATTTGGATGAAATTTAAAATGAAAGTACTAAAATTGACTGGGTCTAACATAGACTACTTATTTTTTCAAAAATCAACCTCTAAAGGGTTGATATAGGGGATAAAAGATTATATGAAAAATCTAAACCGCTTGAGAGTAGTCAAATAAAACATATCCGAATTGTCCAAATTCAAAATATGTGTGTGCAACCTAGAAACAAAATTGTACTGAGTGGGAATCGAATCACCACCAAACGTTATTACAGTCTAACATTATTCTATTGCGCCAAAATGGCTATAAACTCGAAACTTATTTCGTATAATTACTTAAAATAACACTTCAACAATAAAACTCAGTAACTTAATTAAGTATAGAATACTATGCCTATGTTTTTAGTCCCATCCATTTCTCTAGAGTCTAGATAATATACCAGATTATAAGCTTCAAGTCATAAAGTGACTATAAAGAAATAATATCGCTTCATACCGTCATAAAACAAAGTATATTAGAGATGGTATCGTATACTTATCTCACTTTAGTATAAGCTTTATTTCAGAGAAAACCTAATGTCAAGAGACTCCGTTCTCCGCTTTCTGTAAGAAATTGAGACATTAAATGTTCAGTGGCGGAGCTCAACGCCGCACTTTCTCTTACCAGAGCAATAAAAGGAACACTATTTATTTTTCTTCGTGAGGAAAATGAACTCACTACCTACGGTATTTACACTGAGATGCCACTGCGTTAAAGGTCTTTGTTCATTATTATGTAGACTTTTAATTATAAATGAGTAGAGGAAGGAGTGTCCTAACACTAGATTCTCACTGACTACTCTTCAATGCGGAAAAATGATGAATCTGTGTAAAAAATCAATACTCATAAATTAAATAATAAAAACAAAATAACTCTCCACTTATAACAACATAATAAATATCATGTTAATTAAGATTTTGAGTGATATTTTCATAATCGTACGGCAATGAGGATGACAATGACATGACTGGTTGTGGGATCGATAATTGTCTACTGAGAGTCGCTACTCAACACGCGATATTTTGAATTCGAGTGAAAAAAGGAGAACGGAGTGTCTTCATGCTAGATTCTACCTGACTATTACCATGCTATGAGGAAAAAAGTGTGAAACTGAAAGCACGGACTATCCATACTAATATGCTTGCGAAAATCTGTCTGCTTGTCTGTTACGCTTTTATTGTTATTTACCGGCCTAATTTGGATGAAATTCATAATGAATGAAGATAGCTAAAGACGCAAGGTCAAACGTAAGCTACTTTTTATTAAGGGTTGAAAGTTTATGTGAAAAATCACGCGAGCGTAGCCGTGAGCGGGCCGATAGTAATATGCGAAAGTCTGTTTGTATGTCTGTTACGCTTTCTGGACTAACCACACTGGCCCAATTTGTACGAAATCCAGAATGAAAATAGTTCGTAAGACTCAGGGTCAAACATAGGTCACACATATATATCCCTATTTTTTTAAAACTAACTCCTAAGGAGGTCAAATAGGAAAACAAAGGTCACTAGTTAAGTAATATTAATAAAATTAATATTACTTAACTAGTGACCTTTGTTTTCCTATTTGTGTATATATATATATATATATATATATATATATATATATATATATATATATATATATGTATATATATGTATATATATATACAAATAGGAAAACAAAGGTCACTAGTTAAGTAATATTAATTTTATTAATATTACTTAACTATACAATGACGTAGACATATTTAACAGAAATTCTACTTAAGTACCAACTCAATGCAGCGTCGAGGGAAAAGTTTCGGCTATATCTCATCCACAACTTGTACGTACGAATTTACATGTTTATTCAATGAAATTTACTAGCATATATTATATTGGTAAACGGTTAACTTCTAAACTAACGTGAATTGAATCCTAAAAGGATTCAATTTACGGTTTTATTTTAGCAGCTTCTAATTGGTTGTGGGCTCGATTCCACTCGAGGAGTGGAAATTATATTTCCATTTTCTTCGCTCTGGTATCGAGGTAAAGCGCGGTGTTAAGTTCTACCATTTAACACGCAAGCCTCCGAATTCGGGGAAAAGTGGGGAACGGAGTGTCTTAACTTGGTTCCCTCTGCCCTGCTGTGTGCGGGATACAGCGTGAAGCTATAGCTTCAAATTTTTTCTCGCATAGTGTGGTAGTCAGAGAGAATACCAAGATATTCTATTCTTCACTTACTGCCGAGATCTCTCGATTGATAATTAAGACATTCCGCGTGTTGACTGGTAGAACTCAACGCCGCACGTTGTCTTAGTTACCAGAACGAAGAAAAGAAAATTTCACGATAATCGTTTCCCGAATGGGAATCGAACCCACAACCATTTCGTTATAGTCAGACGTTTTTTTAATTTCTTTACAGTATTTGGGCAAAGCGCGGCGTTTAGATTTATCATTCAACAACTTATTTTGTACGTACATATTTACATGTTTATTTAGTGAAATTTACTAGCATATATTATTATATTATATTATATTGATAAACGGTTAACTTCTAAACTGGCGTATTTTACGTGTTCTATAAAAATAGAGGTCTGAAGAACAGTAAAAAAATATTTCAATACTTTTTTAATTTTTTTCTAAATAAAATGACATTTACTCATGAAATGCGTCACATATGCTTATAACGAATGCTATTCAAGAATTCTCAATACTAAATTTATAGCTTATACTACGCTATAGAATATCTTTAGATACGAAATATGTATACTTTATAAACAGTACTTTTAGAAGGACTGTTTTTATCAATTTTATAATTTTTTTTTTTTTTAGCTTCACGCTGTGGGATACAGTAGGGTAGGCAGAGGGAACCTAATGTTAAGACACTCCGTTCCCCACTTTCCGCCGAATTCGGAGGCATTGCGTGTTAAGTGGCGAAACGTAACGCCGCGTTTTACTTCGAAACCAGAGCAAAGAAAATGGAAACATTAATTATTTCCCTTTCCTGATGCCGAGGCAACTCCGCACTGATAACTGCTAAAATTATACACGATTCAAAAGTACATGTTAATAACCTATTTTAAGAAAGAATATTCTGATTTGTGGCCAGTCGTGGCCCAGTGGCACAAGTGTGTGACTGTAAACGACTGGTTGTGGGTTCGATTCCCACTCGGGGAGTGGAAATTATATTTCCATTTTCTTATTTATTAATTTTCGGCGGAAAGTGGGGAACGGAGTGTCTTAACACTAGGTTCCCTCTGCCTACCCTGCTGTGTGCGGGATACAGCGTAAAGCTAAATATTCTGATTTTAATTAAAGCTACGAATACACTATATATATTTTACTTGTTAATAAAGTTACTAGTAATTGATACATATACTTCGCTCAATAACATGTTTTTCATTGACATCACTTGCAAGCCAGTTCAATAGACAACCATTATCTAGTCATATTACATATATGTATGTATGTACGTACGTCTATAAGAGACATTCTCTCAATAGGTCCCTAGAATAAAGCCGCTTCGTTTCTTTTTCCATTATTTCTCTTAGGTATTGTATTATTCGGGGTACAGCAATTATTTTGTATTATTGATATAGTAGACGCAATTTGTGTTGCGAATTTCTAATCTAGCTTATTTTTTTTTAATTTAGAGTAAAAAATATCGTAATTTCATTTTACGCGGCGTTAAGTTCCTTTATTTTATACTAAATGTCTATTTCCGGCGGAAAATGGTGAATAGAATGTCTTGACGTTAACCATTCCCCTTTCTATTCGATATAGTAAAAAGATCAAGTGCGTAGTCTAGATTAAATTTTCTTACTACAGCTTAAAAAATATCGTGGAATTTCAATTTACGCGGCGTTAAGTTCCGTTATTTTATACTAAATGTCTATTTCCGGCGGAAAGTGGTGAATAGAGTGTTTTGGCACTAAGTTTAATATTTATTTTTGATTTGGTGAAAAGAGTGAATACATAAAGTTTGGCTTAAATTACCTTCTTTAAGTTAAAAAATTGTTCCGTTTTTCTGCATAAAATGTATACTGAGGACAATAATATGACTATTATCAAAGCCTAAGTCAAGGTCAAAGACAAATAATTTTGAAAAAGACATTTAAAGAGAGGGCATAAAAATTTGAACGCAGCGAGATTCGAACCCGCGCTTCCTGAAACCGTTCAGGTTTAAAAGTATCAAATAATTTTATTCAAAATAAGAAGTTACATGCTTCGTTGTATATAGGATACATACATAATACATATGTATATGTTTTTACCAAGACGATTCGGATAATTATGGGCGCTTAACTTCCTTACTAAATAACTTTTTTACTAATGACAAAATTAATTGTAATGTATTGTAAGTGGCCAGTCGTGGCCCAGTGGCACAGGCATGTAACTGCAAACGACTGGTTATGGGTTCGATTCCCACTCGAGGGGTGGATTATATTTAATATTTCCATTTTCTTCGCTCTGGTGTCGAGGCAAAGCGCGGCGTTAAGTTCCGCCACTTAGCACGCAATGCCTCCGAATTCGGCGGAAAGTAGGGAACGGAGTGTCTTAACACTAGGTTCCCTCTGCCTACCCTGCTGTGTACGGGATACAGCGTGACGTTAAAAAAAAACTTCCTTATTAAATAACTTTTATACTAATGACAAAATTAATTTTACTGTGGGAAAGAGAACGAAGTGCCTTGACACTAGATTCCCTCTGACCCTGACATGCGAAAAAGGCGTGAAGCTAAAAAAATACAATTGAATTGTTACGAGCTACATATAAATAAAATATTCACAATCTGAAAAATAATATTAATATTGAAAAAAATACAGAAGAAGAAAAAGAAACGAGGAAAAGAATCAAGGAAAACGTTGATTTGAGGTCAATCAGTGAAATCGTGTTATGTTACGGCGAACAATCTCGAGATTTTGTTTGACAAGCTTTTGTACTTGACTTTGTTTGTGTAGTTAAGTTAAAATATTCCACTTTACACTTTTTTCCGTAAGACAGAGTGTTTTCAAGTAATATAGTGGCAAAACACTCCGTTCTTCGTTTTCTACTTCGAACTTCTTTCGAAGTAGAAAACATTGCGTATTTAATTTCATTTGAACTCAAGGCCATGCAGCCCTGACACACCCTGGCTTACCTAAGTGGAGAAAATGGTTTTTTTAGCTTCACATTGTATACCGCACATAGTAGGATAGGCAGAGAGAACCTAGTGTTAAGATACTCCGTTCCCCATTTTCCGCCGAATTCTGGAGGCATTGCGTGTTAAGTTACGGAACTTAACTCCGCGCTTATTCTCGACACCAGAGCGAAAAATATTTAAATATTAAATATTCCAATTCCTTGAGTGGGAATAAGATACATAAGTATTAACTACGTTTACATGCATTTTCTATGAAAACCAAAATTATAAAAATATAACTGGTGGTTATTGTCTTTATATGTTCTGATTACTAAATGGTTGACAGATAATGAACAGTCAAAACCAGCATGTGGATTTTGAAGCAACTTCTTAATTTCACTTTACTCAAAAAAAAAATTGCTTAATAAATAATATATAAAAAAATAAGTATAATATATAAAAAAAAAGAATATCAATCTAGGGTAAATTATTGACATTGGGCCGTAAGAGAGGAACGGAAAATAAGCGAGATTTTACATTTTATAGTCCAGGCAAATTAAACTGCTATCATTTAATATATAACAGCGCGTAATATTCGGTGTAAAATATACATACAAAAAATCTGAGTAAATAACTAAAAAGTCTGAGAAAAACGCATTAGTATGTAAGCGTGTATGCTACATAAGACACCTGTGGTTTAGGCAGTGCCTTAACAAAAATCGAACCTATTTCTACTTTTGGCATTAAACTTGACTGGACTAACAGAATTTAATCGAAATTTTATATTTCTAGAACCATTATTTATAACTTGCGCAAACTTTGTTAATACCCGGCCAAAGGAAAATATTTCGAACATCTGGTACAACATATCGAAGTTTACTTCCTAAGTGAAATTTTCGATCTGCTTACATTTTTATGTTTATAACACTATAAGCTTTGTGATCATTATGAAATTGTGTTTCGGTTTTTGATTCATTTTACTTATATAACTAACTTTTACTCGAAATTTACTAGTGTTTATATCCTTAAACGACTTTTTATAATAATAATTTTTAAAATCATTAAAAAAAGAGCATGTTAGAAACAATATATATTTTAAACGCTGAATTTGAACCAGCATCAGCATCAATTAGAAATAATCTATTCCACTTTTTGAAATGTGCATAAATTCTTTATAAATTGGTAGTCTACTCGCATAGTTCCCCTTATAATAAGGGAAAGAAGATAAAACCTAGTATCTAGACGCTCCGTTCTCCATTTTTTGTCTGCTAATTATGATTTTTTTTTAGCTTCACGCTGTATCCCGCACACAGCAGGGTAGGCAGAACCTAGTGTTAAGACACTCCGTTCCCCACTTTCCGCCAAATTCGGAGGCTTTGTGTGTTAAGTGGCGGAACTTAACGCCGCGCTTTACCTCGACACCAGAGCGAAGAAAATGGAAATATTAAATATTTCCTCTCCTCGAATGGGAATCGAACCCACAACCAGTCGTTTACAGTCACACGCTTGTGCCACTGGGCCACGACTGGCCACTAAATTGTGGGCCGCTGGGCCACGACTGGCCACTATGTTGTAAGACGATAATCGCAATAAATAAGAATACTAAGTCTCCTAGTCACTATATATAATTGACATATTTATTTGCTCAAAGGAGAATAGAGTGATTTCTTATTGATTCTTCTAAAAAAATACATACATGAAGAAACAACGTTAAATAAAGTGATTTTCGTGCCAAGAAATTGTTTGAGCAAAATTTTTATTACGAAGATTGCTTTATGTAATGCAAATGATACTCGAGTATCAATATTCGATAAAATAGATCCAAGGAAATTACATATACGGTATAACGTAAAATTGTTAATATATGTAGCCATTGTGGTACAGTAAACGCGATGGTTGTAGGTTTGATTACCACTTAGAGGAATGGTTCTATTGTATTTATTCTTAAGTTGCTCTGTTCAGACGAAAATTAAATGTAGAGCAGTGAGAGGCCTGTCGTGGCTTGTGGGCACATATGTGATTATGAACGCGACTGGTTGTGGGTTCGATTCCCACTCGGAGAGTGGAAACATTTAATATTTACATTTTCTTCGCTCAGTTGTAGAGGCAAAGGGCGGCGTCAAGTCTTGCCACTTAACACGCAATGCCTTCAGAATTCGGCAGAAAGTAGAGAATGGAGTGCCTTAACACTAGGTTCCCTCAGCCTACTCTGCTGTATGCGGAATACAGCGTGACGCTAAAAACAATGACGTATTATTTATGTATATATTTGTAATTACAATGTTACTATGATTTTAATTTTATATTTTTTTTTATCTTCTTTACACCCTATCTCATATTTTCAATTTTGTGTTATCCTTTGCCTTAAGGTTTCCGGAAAAAAATTAAGTTATTTAAGCGATAAGGTGGTTTTTCGTATATGTTTATATTTCAGTTTTTTTTTGTCTTTTTTTATCTATGCTTATCACTTCTTTTGTTTGTTTATGGTGTGCAATAAAAAGCGATTATTATTCTCAATAACTTTTTTTAAAACAGAACGTGGAACTGCGATTCGTCACCCAATTCGTAATATCTCAAACTCAGAAAGCAGAGAACAGAGTATCTTGACACTAGCTCCTCTATGCCTACCCTGCTATATGTGATGAACTATGAATAGTAGTTCATTAAAGAATTTGGTTTTCTCCAAAGTACCGGAGTGGAGAAATAAAAATTATAATATATTATCATTCCCCCGAATGGGACTCGAACCCACAACTATCTGCGTCTCATTTTAGTTAGCTAATAATTCTTAGAAATTCATAGACAACTTTGCTAACTTAATGTAATTGAATGTTTGTCACTACATCCATCTTCCATACTACTTTATTAACACTGCGAGTATAAAGTGACTTTCACGTTCCTTATGAGAAACTAATACGTAATCTATCATTTGTTTGTATTAGAAGGATATTGTGGTATATGGGATAATCTCTAAGTATAAACGAGATTGGTTGTGGGTTCGATTTCGGCCTTGGGAGTGAGTATATTTAAATAATGTCAATTTTTCCACTTTCGTGCCCGACAAAGCGCGGTGTTGAGTTCCGCCACTTAACACGCAGTCCCAATTTTGGACTGAAAGTGGAGAATTGGACTGAAAGTGGAGAATGGAGTATCTTGACATTAAGATGTCTCTGATAATTCTAGACATTCGACCTGATTTCGATACATATGGTGGTGTAGTAGAATCTCTTGTTGGTCATAGTAGAAGGAAGAAATTAAATTTATTATTTTTTATTATAGCTTCGACAATTTTCTGACACAACAAGGTAGTCAGAAAAAGACTTATATTAAAACACTACACTCTCTTCTTTCCATCCAAAATCAAGACATTACGTGGGAAATAACGTAACTCAACGCCACACTTTGCCTCAGGTACCAGAACAGAAAATCAAAAATTAATTCAAATATGATTATACCCTGAATGAGAAAGTGGCCAGTCGTGGCGCAGTGGCACAAGAGTGTGACTGTAAACGACTGGTTGTGGGTTCGATTCCCACTCGAGGAGTGGAAATTATATTTCCATTTTCTTCGCTCTGGTGTCGAGGTAAAGCGCGGCGTTAAGTTCCGCCACTTAACACGCAAGCCTCCGAATTCGGCGGAAAGTGGGGAACGGAGTGTCTTAACACTAGGTTCCCTCTGCCTACCCTGCTGTGTGCGGGATATAGCGTGAAGCTATTTAATTTTTAATTTAATTTTTCTGAATAAGAATCGAACACACTACCATCGAATTTAAATCAGACGTCCAACTACACCATAATCAATAATTTCATTTAATACATATGTTGTTACAAATTTTAACCTTGTGACCTTTAGGTACATAATATAGGGAACTAATACAGAATCAGTCAAGTGTAAGGCAAGCATTAGATTGAGTGCTCATTCGAGGATGTAAATGGACATTAGCTTTACATTTCGTGGTTGTTTGTGATATATATATATTTTTTTAGCTTCACGCTGTGTCCCGTACATAGCAGGATAGGCAGAGGGAAACTAGTGTTAAGACACTCCTTTCCCCATTTTCCGCAGAATTCTGGTGGCATTGTATGTTAAGTCGTGGAACTTAACGCCGCGCTTTACCTCTCGACACCAGAGCGAAGAAAATGGAAATATTAAATATTTCAACTCCTCGAGTGGGAATCGAACCCACAACCAGTCGCTTTACAGACACATTTTGTTAGTCATATTTGTTTTTAATACTGTTTGAAAGTTCAGGGTAGTCGGAGCAAATTTAGTGCTGTAACACTCCGTTCTCAACTTTTTATCCTATAATTGAGATGTTACGTGTTAAGAACCGGAAGTACTGTGCTTTGTCTTAGGCATAAGTGGAGAAATGAAAACATTATATATTCGTTTCTCCGAGTGAGAATCGAACCCATAACACCTGCGTCACAACCATCTCATTTTAGATAGCTAATTCTTATAAAATCATAGATAACTTGCTAACTCAATAATATATAATTGTTTCTCCGAATGGGAACTGAGCCATCGTGTTTACATTCAAACACTGTTACATAATATACATGATATGTAGGAATTTATTATTACATACCTATCTATTTGAACCCAGCGTGGTACAGTGGTACTGTGACTGACTAGTCGTAGTCGCAATTGGTTACAGGTTCGATTTTCAATCGGTGGAATTGTAACAATTTAATTATTTTCATTTCTCCGCTTTGGTGAACGAGATAATACTAGTCGTAAAGGTCCATTACTCAATGCCGGGTTGAGTAGAATAAAATATTGGACATAAAAAATAAACTGAGTGAATATTAATAAAGACTATATACAGTGTCGAATAGGTAAGTTTATTTACTTCGAAAAAATTAAGACACTCCGCCCTCCACTCTCCGCCTGATATCGAGACATGGCGTGTTGAATAGCGGAATTCAACGCCGCGCTTTGCCTTTGGTATCAGAATGAGAAAATGGAAATTGAAATATAATCAATACAGTAAATTAGGGCAATGTCTGACTGAGTTGATGATTGCGGGTTCGATCCCCATTCGAGGGAATGCTTATACAGTATTAGATTTGCTTTTATTTATCTCACGTTAGACATAGCGCGGCGTTGTACTCCGTCAATCAACCCGCAATGTCTTAAATTCAGACCAAAATTAGAGAACGAAGGGTCTTCAAATTAGATTCTCTCTGCCTACCGAATAACACTCGAAACGCGATAAGCTGAAAAAATAATAAAAGGTTTATTAACCCAAAGCTCAAAGCTCACACAAATCTTTTTAACTTCAACACCTGATTTAAATTATGTATGCGGCATTAACATTGTTTTCACAGAAAAAGCTCTGTAATTTTGCGAATACTAGTAGTCTATTTTGCATTTTATTTGTGTTATTTACTTTTTATTTAACAAATGAGAAATTTAGCTTTTTTATTTATTTTTTTTTAGCTTCACGCTGTATCCCACACACAGCAGGGTAGGCAGAGGGAACCTAGTGTTAAGACACTCCGTTCCCCACTTTCCGCCGAATTCGGAGGCTTGTGTGTTAAGTGGCGGAACTTAACGCCGCGCTTTACCTCGACACCAGAGCGAAAAAAATGGAAATATAATTTCCACTCCTCGAGTGGGAATCGAACCCACAACCAGTCGCTTACAGTCACACGCTTGTGCCTCTGCGCCACGACTAGCCCCTTCTTTTTTTTCTTATTTTGTTATTTATTTTGGTACCAATAATTATATTAATTGATTTTCTATATTTAAAATTGAATAAGGACTGTTAGTAAATATTGGTATAGTAAACGCGGTAATTGCATGTTCCAAACTCATTGTAAGAATTAGAATATTATTTTTTTTTAATTTAAGCGGAGAGTAGAGAGGTGTGTATCAGTTTTAGGTTCTCTATATCTAACGTTCATTAAATAGAACATGAGCTAGAAAAAAGGTAAAAACAAAATTACATCAAATTAAAAATCGTTTTTGATTTTCTTCGAACCAGTTACCATTATGACAAGTATGATAATGTCGACTGCACCATGGAGTCTTTTATGTACTAATATTTGAACAGACAGTTGCTATATATGTATGTATGTATATGTAATTAGGTATTAAGCAAATAATGAAATTAGGATAATAATACAACTTTGTAATGGATCTAATTAATTATAAATGCATTATTCAGATATTATAATGAGTATGAGGCCGTCGTTGCGCAGTGGACAGCGTCTGATTGTAAATGTGATGGTAGTGGGTTTAAATATCACTTGGGGATAAGCCCCAGAGCATTCTGAAGGCGACGGTGGCCCGCACTAGGCTGGCCGTCCACCGAGGCGTCGTAGTGGAATGCGCGAACGAACCTGCGACGTCTCACGAGGGTGGTTTTAGTGGGTAGTATCGGACTCTCCGGTGAGTCCCACAGTATCATCCGTACGTAAGGTAGGTCTGCCCGCTTTGCGTACGGATGGTCTGCGTAAACGGATTTCCCAACGACAAAAAAAAGTCACTTGGGGATATAACTATATTTTAATTTTTATTTCTTCGCTCTGATAGCTAGATAAAACGCGGCGTTAAGTTACGACACTCAATTGCAATATCTCCATTTCAGGCAGAAAGTGGAGAACGGAGTGTCTTGACACTAGATACTCTCTGACTTGATACCCTATGCTTTGTTGCTTTAATTGGAAAAAGTGTTTTTTTTCTGCAATAAGTATTGCGTAAAACGTTTAATTTAAAAGTATGTATATAATTTACAAATACTTTAAATGTTATTACCAAATATCAGATTTTTATAATCTACATTTTGACTGTATCTTCTGTATTACCTAAAGTAATTTTTGCTGTATCCCTTGCGGGGTAGTCAGAGAGAACGGAGCGCCAAACGCTACGGTCCCTGCATACTTCTTTTGCCCCGTCCACTGTCTTCAACCTCTTCATACACGCCCTCCGAGGGGTCCTCATGCCTTTTACGTGACCTTCCTCCAGTATCATCCATACTGTGTTTCTCGAAGGACAACCGAGGTTTCCGAGAGACAGGGGCCTCTCTTATCACTCACCTTTGCTTTCATAAATTTTTCTTACCATTCTTCCATCAGGCATTCTCTCGACGCGCCCGAACCACCCGATTTACCTAATACCTCAAGTAATAATTGTACTTATTATATATATTTTTTAACTCCCCATTTTTCCTGCACAGCAGGGTAGTCAGACAGAACTTAGTCTGAACTAAGTTCTGAGTAGAGACAAAAAGTAAAGGAGCTACTAGGTTCCTTACTTTACACATGAAATTGAGACGTATCAACTCCGCACCACGTTTTATTTTACATATCCGAGCAAAGAAATGACAATAATTTAAATAAAATCACTTCAAGTGGAAATCGAAGCCATCGTTTTTACATTCAGACGCTATCCCAATGTGCCCCGAAAGCATCAAAAAATATAGCAAAAGTAGATAAAAAGATATGAATCACAAAATAAATATGTTGGAAAACTAGCATTGTTTGGTAAAGTTTGGGGGTGGCTTTGTGTCCGCTTCACAACAATGATTAATAGGTCCCATCGTATTACGGCTGTCCATTCCAATTTTAGAAGTCGAAATGTTTGCCCAGAGCAACCACTGCTTACAATTTAGAAGAAAACTGGAGCTTACATATATGTATGTATTATTATTATACTATTTTTTTATATAAATTTTCGTCTACTATTTTAGCCCCTTAGGGGTTTTTGAAAAATAACAAGTCTTTGTTTGACCGTTTGACTTTAAATATCTTCTTAAAATTATGAGAAAATGCATAGAATCGGTTAGGTGGTTTCGATTTTTCATATATACTCTTATCGCCTATTTCTCCCATTTTGGGATCGATTTTTGAGGAAAGTAGTCTATGTTATACGCTGGATCTTCCACTATTTTATTTTGTTTTCATTTAAATTCGTCTTGCTTAGTCTTGATTAACCATGAAAGTGTAACTGACAAATAAATAAACCGACAGACTTTTGCATTTATAACAATAGTATGTATACATTCTTATGATATGTATAAAGTCAATAAGGAAAATATAGGTTTCTTTGTGTCATACTTGTTATATATGATTTTTTTAGCTGTGTTCCCCATGGCAATGTATTCAGAGAAAATCTAGTGCCCAGACACTCCAAAATCCACTTTCAGCATTAAATCGAGATATTGTGTTTTGAGTGGCTGCGCTTTATCTAAGATACCAGAGCAGAGAAATGGAAATATTATATAATCATTTCCCGTGTGGGATTCGAACCCACAGCCATTACATTTAGAGGCAGACCCTATGTCACTGTCCCACGGCAATTTATCTATCTGTATATAATTTTGTCCAGTCAGGTGGCCAGTCGTGGCCAGTGGCACAAGCGTGTGACTGTAAGCGACTGGTTGTGGGTTTGATTCCCACTCGAGGAGTGGAAATATTTAATATTTCCATTTCCTTCGCTCTGGTGTTGAGGTAAAGCGCGGCGTTGAGTTCCGCCACTTAACACGCAATACCAAATTAATAAAAAAAATTGCGTGAAAATTGGTACAAATAATAATTTTAAAACAATATATACAATTTTTATTGTGTGTAAAGAAATATGCAATAGTTCCACAATTAAGTGCACAATAAAACACATAATTTTACCTGGAATCGGAAAAAAAATTAGGTCATACAATTCTTCGAACGGTACGGATGTAAAAATACCATTCATTTTTACGCTTGAATTGCTACGTACGTACATACACCCATGTACATATTTACGTTATTCTAGTACTACGAGAATATTTTAGCTTCGATTTGACCTTATATGTAGGTTTTACTTGTTCAGTTTTTTTTAGCTTCACGCTGTATCCCGCACACTGCAGGATAGGCAGAGGGAACCTTATATTAAGACACTCCGTTTTCAACGCACCGCTGAATTCTGGATTCGTTGTGTGTTAAGTGACGGAACTCAATGCCGCGCTTTGTTTCTCCACCAGCAAGGAAAATCGAAATACTATATATTTCCACTCATAGAGTGGAAATCGAATTCTTAACCAATGCTCTTACAGTCACAATTTGTGCCTTTGCGCCACGACGAGACCTGATTTTATCACAATATAAGATTTCAAAATGTTTACGTTTTATCATGGATCATTCATCTTCTTGCTTTTACTCGTATATTGGTGGAGATGGAAAGCCTAGTATTTTAGGAAAGCAAAAAGCCTAGTAAGACCATTAACAAAAGAAAAGAAAGAAGAGCTGAAATGAAAATTTCAATATAATCTCTCCCCCTTGTGGGAATCGAAGTGGCAACTATCTCATATACAGTCAGACGCTGTATTCGCGCTTATTTTCTTCTAACAGGGTTTCCTCCGTTCATCATTTTCCTTCAAAATGCGAAAGAAAATGTATTGAGTATAAGAAGTTATCCTATTTTATTAGAAAAAATAATCTATAATATTATTACTTCCCTGAGTGTGGATCGAATCCACAACCAATCCCCTTTATAGTAAGACTCTGTTTTACCAAAATTCAATAATCCATTGGTTTTTTTTTTGGCGGAGATTGTAAATTAGACTATACATAATGAAATTTTGAACACATTTAAGATTTTATTCACACGGGAAATTGAAAAAAAAAACATTTTAAAACATATGTAAATACTAACGGAAACGTCTTGGAAACTTGTAAATTTAACGTGGCCAGTCGTGGCCCAGTGGCACAACCGCGTGACTGTAAACGACTGATTGTGGGTTCTATTTCCACTCGAGGAGTGGAAATATTTAATGTTTCCATTTTCTTCGCTCTGGTGTCGAGGTAAAAGCGCGGCGTTAGGTTCCGCCACTTAACACACAATACTTCCGGATTCGGCGGATAGTGGGGAACGGAGCGCTCTTAACACTACGTTCCCTCTGCCTACCCTGCTGTGTGCGGGATATAGCGTGAATCTAAAAAAAAAGAGTAATAATTTGAACTTGTAATTTCAATGAGGTGCAGGTTCGAATCCCACTGTGTTCATATTTATATACGCTTTCTAAAATTATTACATATCACGACTAGGTAGAACGAAAATCTCAGTACATCTTATTTCAGCTGTATCCTACATTTTTATGTAAATCCAGCCACTAGAAACAGAAATAGTATTTCCAATATGTGAAAAGTATACGCTACCTTAATATATGTATACAGACCAATATGCAATACGACAGAGTGGAACAGTGAATTCGCGTCGAAATGGAAGTACGGTTTTCTAGGCTTTTGTGTTAAAATATAATTTTCTAAAGGCTACGGGGAAGTGTTGTAGGTTCGATTTCCTTTTAGGGAATGGTTATATGTATATATTTTTTCGTTGTCTACTTTGGTACAAGACAAAACGCGGCGTTAAGTTCCGCCACTCTACACATAATGTCTAAATAGTATAAAATAAGATGGAAAGTAGAGAATAGTGTTTCTTGGCACTATGTTCTGTCTAACTAATTTAGTATGTGGAAAAAAATGTAAAGTTAAAGGTATTTAGAAACCGCATAACAATTTTGAACGCGGCGGGATTCGAACACGCACCTCCTGGAAACCGCCCTGGCTCTCTGACCGCTAAGCCATGAGTTCAGTTTTAGTTCAAGCTAAGTATTTGAATAACACTTTAAAAATGTAAAAAATTTAAAGTTTTTCTAAGGTCTTTTGTAGGATTTTTACCTTAAAAAAGAGATTTTACCTAAACAAAAGTTGGCCTAATTCTAAAATACATTAGCTTCATATTAAAATGTATTTTCAAATATCAAAAATATACTCTATAAATCTGGTTAAAATATTAAAGTTTCATTTCAAAATACGTACCTACTCTGAATCTACAATTTCTGCCTGTTTAGATATGATACCGGTTGGCAAAACTTAATGTCCCTACTGACTTAACTCAGCCGCGACAGTTATATTATACTTAATAAATTTTGGACCCACAAACTTACTTACTATGTTCAATTACATGCGTCTATGATTAAATATTATTTGATTTTAGATTCACATGTATACAGTAAAATTCACTCTGTTTTCTACTTTTCGTTTAATTTTCAAATAGTGTGACAGTAAACGCCGCGCAATATTTTACAATGGGTATGGGAAAAAATGTAATTATTCCTAAGGCCAGTCGTGGCGCACATGGCTCTCTTCTCTTCTTTGAGAATGTTACTTTTAATATATTTTAAAAATATTTAATAAATAACATGCTCTCTCGCCAAACGATTGTACGTATCATAGATCTTTGGGCAACACAAATATGTAAAAATCTCTGTACAAATAAGGTGTAATAAACCTATAAGAATATCCACGCAGCCGACCCGGTAGCACGCAGTGCTTAATAAACTAAGCGCTTAGCCGGTTTCCAAGGCGTGGGTACGAATCCTACTACGTTCAAATTTTTATGCTTTCTCTAAAAGCATCTTTTTCAGATTTCTTGTGTGTCAATAACATTTTTAAATGTTAAGAATATAGTTTGTGTTCGCTTTTTTTAAATATTAGTCGATTTTAACAAAATCAATTGTGAATATTTTTGGTAGTTCAAATTAGTAAACCTTTTTATAACATTTTCGAGTAGTTTATGCTCATAGGTAGACTAAAAATATACACGTTTAATCCAGTTAAAATAGTTTCATTTATAAAAGATGTAAGATTTTTAAATTTCATATGTCAATGTTTTTAAATGTATAATTTCTTCAATACCATCATTTTTTTGTTTTTTTAGCTTCACGCTTTATTTCGCACACAGCAGGGTAGGCAGAAAAACCTAATATTAAGACACTACGCTCCCCACTCTCCACCCAATTCTTGAAGCATTATGTATCGAGTAACGAAATTCAACTCTGTGCTTTCCCTCGATACCAGCGAAAAAAAGGAAAATATTAAATACTTCAATTCATCGAGTGGAATCGAACCCACAACCAGTCGCTTTTACAGCTATAATTTATTCCCCACATAATATAGATAAATATTAGTACTTAGCTAAACTATAATAACATTTAGGCTCTCGCCGTCAATTCCTGCGGCTAATCCTACTATACGCTCATTACGGTCGACATCGGGTTCACTTAATTGATACATTAAACTACAGTACCAAAATACACGAGGATAGTTCTTGATAATTATCTTCTATTATGTGGAGAGTGAAGTGATTTTTTTCTCTTTTCTGTTTGTAATTTGTATTAGTTTATTTACAAAAAAAATAGAAAAAGAAATTAAAAACACTCCTTATATTTCTTGTAAATTATGTATAGTACTAGCGGCCCGCTCGCGGCTTCGCCGCGTGAACTATTTCTTTATATTGCAACCCTCGGGGGTGGATTTTTGAAAAGTAAAGTAGTCTATGTTTAATTAAGTCTTGTAATATTAACTATATTTATGCCAAAATTCATTACAACTAGTCAAGCGGCTTAAATTTTTCATATAAACTTTGATCCCCAATTTCAAACCTTTACAGGTGGATTTTTGAAAAAATAAGTAACCTATGTTTGTCCCTGGGTATTTTACTTCTTTCATTCTAAATTTCATCAAAATCGGACCAGTAGATTAGCCGTGAAAGCGTGACAGACAAACAGACTAACTTTCACGTTTATAATATAAGTATGGATTGCAGTTAGTAGTAACATTAATTTTGAGTAATCTTAAGTCTAATACACTTAACAAACAAAACAAATTATATTTACAGCCTCTCATTTTCAGCCGTGTAGCAAAGTATTTACAAAGAAGATTCTCCGTATGTTACTTTTCGCATAAAAGAGAGAGAGATAAAATCATTTTCCCGTACGGGAATCGAACCTACAATCAAACACGCTTACACTCTTTCCCACTGTACGTCCTTGGTCAATGGATATATTAACAAGAAATATTAAAAGTCATATATTCTGTAGTTAAGTAGGAAAGCTGGAAAATGTATCAAATACGCTGTAACGTATTTCAAATTAGGCATCAACGTTGGCAATCGAGAAATTGCCTTAAATAGAAACTTGTTACTCTAATAGCGCACTTAGTGTAAACCAGGCCAAAGAAACGGTAACATGTAGGTTTATTTTTTAAGTATAGATTTATTTAGATTTTGAATTTCGACAGCATTGACTGTTATTTTTTTTAGCTGCACGCTTTACCGTATAACAGGGAAGTAGGATAGAACCTAGTGTCAAGACACTCCGTTTTCGAGTTTCTAGTTTAAATTGGTTTGTGGTGAAACGTTGTGGGTTTGATTCCCTCACGGGGACATGAATATATTTTACACATAACCATCAGCCTCACGCTTTTTCCCGCAAAACAGGAAAGTGAGGAGATAATGTCAACACACTCTATTCTTCACTCGGAATAATGACTGAATTGCAATGTCAGGAACCTTCAAATAGTTCTCCTGTTATGTTGTGTTTATACACTTATATCAATTTACATATGCTTGTCTAAGAAATATTAAAAAAAAACAGCATTACAATCTATTCTTTATAGCAAAGTAAAACCTAGTGACAAGACACTCCGTTCTCTACTTTGGACCTGATTTTAAGACATTGCGTGTTGAGTGGAATTCACCACGCTGCGCTTTGTTTAATGTACTAGAACAATTGTCACTCCCCCGAGTAAGACTTGAACCCCCAACTATCGCTTTACAGACAGATGCTTGACAACGAGACAACGCCACGATGGCTTCAAAAAATATTAAATAATTGTAAAAAACTGATTGTAGCTCTTCACTAAAGGTCATTTCTGAGGCTGAACGCCATATGTTATCTAACGAGATCGATAAACAATCATTTGCTTATATTCTAATTCAAATAATAATACAAATAACTAACCAGACCGAGAATAATTAGCTTTTCTAAATACTATTCATCATTAGGTCATCGTGACGCAGTGGACCAGTGTTCGAGCTTAAAATTGCGAGGGTCGTGGGTTTAATCCTCACTGAACGGCATGATTACATTTAAATTTTATTTTCTTTGCTCTGGAACCTAAAATTTGTAATAATAACTAACCTAGTCTATAAGCAAAAATTGTTTACCAACGATAATGAATCAGTCACTGGTCAATTGAATAAAGAATTATATTTATTAAAACTAAGCGCGGCATAGAGTTCTGGTGGTCAACTTGTAATATCTGAAATTTAGACGGAAAGTGAAGAAGGGAGTGTCTTATCACTACGTCCTCTTTGTATACCTTTTTATGCGAACCTTGACCATGACCTTTTTATGTGGCACGAACGTGTGACTGTAAATGCAGTCATTTGTTTTTGTGGACTCGACTCCCACCCAAGGAGTGGAAATATTTAATATTTTAATTTAGAGTCAAAGCGCGGCATTAAGTTCCCCCACTTAACACGCAATGCCCCCGAATTCAGTGGAAAGTGGAGAACGGAGTGTCTTAATACTAGGTTCCCTCTGCCTAGCCTGCTGTGTGCGGGATACAGCGTGAAGCAAAAAAAAAAAAAAAAAAAAATCTATATTTTTATTTGAAAACGCATAAAAAACTACACTCATTAGCGTTGGAGTTCCATTAATACGATTTTTTCCGAAGCGTGCAAATAAAAAGTGTGTGAATATAAAACTCATTCGAATTTGTGATGTTTTTAACAATTTCATTCGTTAACTCTAGTAAATGTAGGAAACGAATTTGTTTTTATTATTTCAGTACTAGCTGAACTGAACGTTTTTGATTTAATTTCTTTTTGCTTTTTTTAGTTTCACGCTATATCCCGCATACTGCAGGGTACCTAGTAGGGAATCTAGTGTTAAGATGGAGTGTCTTTCCCCACTTTCCGCCGAATTCGGAGGCATTGCGTGTTAGGTGGCGGAACTTAACGCCGTGCTTTACCTCAATACTAGAGTGAAGAAAATTGAAATATTAAATATTTTCATTCCTCGGGTGGGAATCAAACCCACAACCAGTCGCTTTATAGGCACTTTGTCCCATAATTTGATTATTTTGATAGTAAACTTTGTTTTTTTAGGTTTACGCTCTTTTCTGTATAGGAGGTTAGGCCGAAAGAGAGTCTAGTCAGTCTAACGCTTTCTAACGCTGACACTGATCTACCGGTCCTATTTAAATGGAATTCTGAATGGAAATATTTTTTGACACAGTTTCCGACATAGACTACTTTTTAAATTAAAAATCAAAAAAATCAAAGTTTGTGTGAAAAATCTAAACCACTTGAGCAACTTCTATGAATTTTCTCAGGAAATTAGCTTATGACGCAACGCCCAACAAAACATAACATATTTATTTTTCAACCTACTTGACAATCAACCAGTAAGGGACTTAAATAAGGAATGAACATTCATATGAAAAGTAGTGTAGTTATGCAGGCTAAGCTATGCGCGTATTCTCGTTAGTAAAGAAATAATTAATAAGTTCTAAAATGTAATTAATATTATAAACTTGAAAGTCTTTAAGGACGTTTGTTACTCTTTCACATAAAAACTACTGAATGGATTTTAATGAAACTTTACAATAATATAAGCTATATATCAGATTAAAACATAGGCTACAATTTATAAAGATATTTCGTGAATTATCCAAAATATCGAGTAATTAGGCTCCTTTGAATCCAACTTTTTCCGTAAATTCCGCGCAGACCAAATCGCGGGCATACGTAGTAGTTAAAAATATATTAAGAAAAGCTATGGACGGAGTGTCTTAACACTAGCTTCCCTCTGCCTACCCTGCTGTGTGCGGGATACAGCGTGAAGCTAAAAAAAAAGCTATGGACCACAAACATTAAAAATCATTCCTCTTAAGTGGAGTCGCGGGCGACAACTGGTACAAATATGAAAAGCCAAAAATGATTGTCTTTTGTTTACTCAACATAAAATATGGATGTGACAATTTTTGTATTCCGCCAACGCGCATACACATATTTTGCATACCTTATACTAACAAAAATCTGAATAAATTTTTCCATTTTTTTACAATAAAATCAGAACATTTTACTTAATTTTTTTTTTTTTCAAATATAGTACAAATATCTTTTTTTATCTTTTCCTGAAAACTCTACCCTATAGGACGGTAAGCAAAGAGATCAAGAGAGATATTCCGTTTTCAGCTTCCGTTTTCCGCCCGAAATTGAGACGTCGCGTGTTGAGTGGCGGAACTTAACACCGTGCTTTGTCTTAAGTTTAAAATAAAAAAAACTTTAAGCTTTTCGAATTTATATATTGAAAAAATATATTTTAAGTATCTTTACCTCTTAACCATAATATATTCCGTACAGCATGGAAGGCAGAAAAAAAATAATGTTAAGACACTTCACTTTCTGCTGAAATTTAAGACATTACTGTTTAGTGACGGAACTTACCGCCGTGCTTTGTCTTACCAGAGCGTACAAATGAAAATAGTTTAAATGTATAATAGTTTAAATTTTCTCTAATGGCGATTGAACGTAGGGCCATCTCGTTTAGTATGAGACATTGCCTGACCATCCTATACTGGCTCCTATCAACTAGTTAACGTAGCACACATATGTTGTAGTATGTCAGTTTTATATTTTTTTAGCATAATTTATTTACTCCGTTTCCCATTTTCTGCCGAATTCGGAGGCACTGCGTGTTAAATGGTGGAACTTAACGCTGCGCTTAAGTTCCGCCACTTAACACGCAATGTGGGTTACGTATTTAGTCACACAGATTTGCAAGTGGGGAACGGAGTGTCTTAACACTAGGTTCCCTCTGCCTACCCTGCTGTGTGTGAAGATAAAGCGTAAAGCTGAAAAAGAAAGTATGAATAATATTTAATAGGTCAAAACAAATCCAATTTTTATTCCTATTTTAATTTAGGTAATTATATTTCTACTTAATAATTACAGAGAACATATAAAAAATTGAACATAGAAGTATTCGAAGTTGCGACAAAGAACGGTTTACGTGAAAAATGTTTTTTTAAACATTTTTCTTAACTAATATTATATAAAAATATATTATAATAAAATAATAAAATATAGTAATAAAGAAACATAACATATCTTATTAAAAATAAGACACATAATATAACAGTGATCGTATTCTATTTATAATATAAATTGTTAACAATGTGGGTTACGTCTTCAGTGACACAGATTTGCATGTAGGTAGCCTAGCTCGGATATTCTAGTCCACTCTCGCATTCCATTCGATTGAGCTGCCCGAATTATTTTATAAAATATTTTATATATATATATATAGAAATTTACAAAATGTATATATATTTAGATTTTTATAAGTAAAAGTATTAACGTTTTAATTTGTGTATTAAAATTTTAAAACGTAAAAGTATTAACGTTCTTATACATGTATCAAAAAACAAGATATTGTACTTTTCTTTAAATTAGAAAGCGTCACGCCTTCCCAAGTAACAGATTAGTCACAGTGTATCAACTCTCCGTTTTCCACTTTTCGACAGAAATTCATCAAGTAACAAAACTCACTGCCGTGCTTTGTTTTATCAGAGTGGAGAAAATTAAAATAATTGAAATATGAATGTTCCTCTGAATTGGAATAGAACTCATAACCAATTGCGTTTACAGTCAGACGCGTTCCCGCTGCACCACGATGGTCTTATTTAAATTATTTAATATATATAAAATATTAATAAATAACAAATTGATTAATTTAAAATTATAAAACATTTAAAAACGTACTAAAATAATATTTATTTTTATGTTAAAACATTTATTTTAATAAATTAAAATGAAATGAACATCTATTTCTTCAGAAAAAAAAGATAAAATGAGAAATATTAAAATATCATTTTTTATAACAAAGGAATAAAAGAAAAATATTTTTCATTTATATTTCCTTACGTTATAATTAACGGCGTTTGTGAAATTTCAAATACATACGTATGTATATCCAAGAAAAAGTAACTGTCAAAACAGCAAATCTCTATTCTACCTCCATTTTCAATTTTTTTAAAAAAAATATATTCACAGATTACTAAAAAAAAATATTCTAACCATATCCCAAAATTCAATATGCCCCCAAAATCACAAAATATGCAAATTACCTTCCAAACCGTAGAATACACTCGCATTGCCTCTCACTATGATATTGTACGTTTGCTTGACAGACAAAAATTTATCCACTTTTTTACATAACAATATACATACACGGTAATATATAGTAATCACTCATTACCGTAATATTTACGACACGACTATATTCCAGAACGAAGTCGCGTAGACGTGCTACGCGGACGCCGTACGTTGTAACACTGGCGTAGAGACGCTACGAGTCTACGCCGTAGCTCCGTTCCGTTTCTACTTGTTATTATAACGTATTTTTTATCTCGTTCTGTTCGTTATATTGTATCTCTAAGTACACTAAATGTAGTTCTGGGTTTCAGTGGGAATCATTGTTGCCATTTTGGCATTAGGCATTTTTTTTTGCTTTTGTTAATCGTGTGATTTTTTGACGTGTTCATTTTTTATTTATGTTTGTATTTTTGTGATGTTGGTTTGGTGGTTGAGATGCTAATATATTTACTCTTTTGGGAAAAATGCGTTTTATTGTCATTGCTTATAGTTGAATGTCGTTTCAATTTTAAGTTAAACTATTAGTAGTGAGTGGCGCAATTTCTATCAAGTTATATTTAATTGCTCCAGATAATACAAATAATAAAGGAAAAATATTAAATAAACTAATCATTAATAAATTTTGAAAAAAAAAACTCTCCGACTGAATTAGGAATATTATGTGTTGAGTGTCGTAACTCAACGCCGCAGTCTATCTTTCCAAAACAGAGAAATAAAAAGAAATATAAAAATTTAAGTTACAATTTTAAATTATTTAATTTTCGAGGATATACAAATATATTTTAATAGCCACGAGTGGGTCTAACATTTACTGTACATCTGCCTGTAATAGTGTACCCTAAAACCCTTTTTACATTTAATTAACATAACTTTTAAAATATAAAAAGAAGCTATCGTGGCGTAGTAGCAACGTCTGTCTAATGACGGGATGGTTACGGGTTCGATTTCCACTTAGGGGAATAATTTTTTACAATTTTTTTATTTCTCCGCTCTGGTGTTTGTCCCAAGGCAAAACGTGGCGTTGAGTTCCGCCACTGCTCATGCAATGTCAATACTTTCTGACTATCCTATGCGAAAAAATGCGTTAAATTGTAAAAAAATCTTATAAATTTTCCTCGCAACGAAATGGTCGCTGAAGCCTATTAAAATATAACAAAAACTTTCCGTTGTTTTTAATGACTTTTATGTAAATATGTTAGTATACACGTTTTAAAATGAAATAAGTTTCTAGACAATCGGAATAGCGTAATGGGAAAGCGCCTGACTATGATTGGCTGTAGGTTCGGTTTCTACTCAAGGAAATCGGTACATTAATATTATAAAACTACGTTTTCTAAATATCTTTTTCAATTTCTTAAGTGTGTGAATGACACTTTAAAAATGTTCAAATTATTTTAGACTCACTCAAAGAATATTCTCTCAGAATATTCTTTGGGTAGCAGAAATTTGTAAAAATCCCTCTACAGAGATGCTAATGACAAAAATAAGTTGTTATAAAACGTATTTTGATGCAGATGCTAGCAGAACGCATGGCGAGTAGCAGTCAGAGCGCCTGGATGGTTTCCAGCAGGCGCGGGTTCCAATCCCGCTGCGTTCAAATTTTTATACGTGTTCCTTTTTTTTTTAGCTTCACGCTGTATCCTGCATACAACAGGGTAGGAACACTCCGTTCCCCACTTTTTCTAAATGTCTTTATAAAATTCCTAAGTGTTCCGCCCCCAAATCAAGATACTGCGTGTTGCGTGGCGCAACTCAACGCTGCATTTTATCTTACGTACCAAAGTGAAGACAGTGAAAATTTAAATATAACCATTGCACGTGGGACTCGAACCCACAACCATCGCATTAGAGTCATAAACTATGCCACTGCGCCACGACGGCCTCATTTCATATTAATTTCAGATGAATGCGAAAAATAGTTAAAAACTAATAAAATCTGACCTGCTCTAGACTAAGTAGTAAAAACTACTTTTAGTAGAATAAATTAATGAAATTAACATTAACCTTACTTACTTTAAGACTTAGGTGAAACTACTTTTGACGGTTACTAACGATTAGAAATTCTGTTATCAAAAAATCTTTTGATGATGATAATTTTTACCGGTTAATTTTACAATATCATCTTGATTTCACGTACATTATAAATGTATATTTAAATTATACTAATTATTGCTTAGGCATCTAAGACACAACGCGGCGTTGAGTTCCGCCACTTATAATGCTTAACTAGGCTCCCTCTAGCTACTGCGAGAAAGGCCTGAAGCTGTATATTCCAAGAATTATATATCTTTGTTCGTAGCAATGAAGATATCTCTGGAAAATCACACAAAATTTAAAGAATTTTCTTACTTGCCAAATATCTTAAAAGTTGTAATATTGATGGATCCTCTCTTTTATGTATGTAAAAAAATGAAAAGTACGTAGCTTCACGGTTTTTACCGCAAATGGGTCTAGTCAGAAAGAATTTAGTGTTAAGACACTCCATTTCTGGCGTAAAATCGATATATTGTGTGAATAATTAAACATGCGTTTTGTCTAAAGTATCAAAGTAAAAAAAAATGGCAATAATATAAACATATTCGTTCCCTTAAGTGGAAATCGGATTAACAACCATTGCGTTACAGTTGAAGCAATCGCACTGCACCGAGGCTTCAAATCATATATATTTTTCTTATTTTTTAGCTTCACGCTGTATCCCGCATACAGCAGGGTAGGCAGAGGGAACCAAGTGTTAAGACACTCCGCTCCCCACTTTCCGCCGAATTTGGAGGCATTACGTGCTAAGTGGCGGAACTTAACGCCGCGCTTTACCTCTGATACCAGAGCGAAGGAAATGAAATTATTAAATATTGCCACTCCTCTAGTGGGAATCGAACCCACAACCAGTTTACAGTCACACATTCGTACCACTGCGCCGCGACTGGCCCCACAAATCATAAACATAATATAAATAAAGATATATATAAAAAGCCTGAACCATTACACATTTCTGATAATATGTTGTTTTTTTTCAGCTCAGCGCTTTTTACCCATAGCAAGGTAGTCAGACAGAAACTAGAGTAAAGACCGCCTCCATTTTTCGCCCGAAATCGAGATATTGCGTGTTAAGAGGCGTAACTAAACGCCGCGCTTTGACTTAGTTACCAGAATGTTTACGTTTGTTATCAAATATATTGTATAATTTCATGTTTTTTGCTATATCCGAAAATAATATTCTTTCCATAACAATGTACTAAGAATATTTACATAAATATATTAATGTCATCTCATATCATCTTTTATTTTGTAGTAATGCAGGAGTGCATTAAAAATAACTAGTTCGCCATTTTAGGTATTCCGCAATCTTGAGTATTCCTCCATATTGGGTTTACGATGACGTGACAGCTATGCATTGTCATCCATAATAACGTGTATACAACATTTTTGGCTTTACCTTTAGCTAAACCGAAACTAAAATCTCAAATTATGAAGCATATATGCTAATATATGATTCATGATTAGAGATTTCACACGAACAAACATACATTGTGGCCAGTCGTGGCCCAGTGGCACAAACGACTGGTTGTGGGATCGATTCCCACTCGAGGAGTGGAAATTATATTTCCATTTTCTTCGCCCTGGTGTCGAGGTAAAGCCCGGCGTTAAGTTTGAATTCGGCGGAAAGTAGGGAACGGAGTTTCTTAACACTAGGTCCCTCTGCCTACCCTGCTGTGTGAGGGATACAGCGTGAAGCAAAAAAAAAACATACATATGTATATGCTGTTTTATAATAACATTATTTTCACGTCTTGTTTAATATAGAAAAAAAAATCAACTAAATTTCGTAAATAACCTGCTGTGTTTATTGAACAGTCAAATTCAAAGTTGTATTTTCCTTATACAGACTGAAATTTTAAATTTAAATAGTTTTCAATCTCAAATTAAACCCAGTAGCGAACCTCGAACCTCATTTTAAAAAAATGAATTTCTAAGCCTTTCAGGCATATATTTCTTTCCATAATAGTATTACAGTACATATTCACGCTTTTTCCCCATATAGCAGAGAGACCAAACACCCAAACACTTCGTTCTCCATTTTTCGACAAAAATCAGGACATTACTTGTTGAGTGAAGGGACTCAACACTAGATTTATTAGATACTACTAGTGGCTCGCTCGCGGCTTCGCCACGTTAAGTACGTAGATGTTTCATTATATTGCAACTTCCGCGGGTAGATTTTTGAAAAATAAAGTTGCCTTTGTTTAAGCTGGGATAGGATTATCATTTAAATATATTTCAAAATTCATTACATTCGGTCAAGCAGCTTAGATTTCTAATATGAACTTTCATAGCCTAGTTGAACCCTTTAGAGATTGATTTTTGAAAAAATAAGTAGCCTATGTTTAACCCAGTAATTTTTACTACTTTCATTCTAAATTTCATCCAAATCAAACCGATAAATTAGCCGTGAAAGCGTGACAGACAAACAGACAAACATTCACATTTATAATATAAGTAAAGATTAAAGTACAAAATAAAAATAATTTAAATATAATCATTTCCCCGACTGGGAATCGTACCTACAACCATCATACGCGTACACTCAGAATCTATCACTGTACCGCAATGGTCTCCATTCAGCGTCTTAGACGGTTATTAATAAACTGACCTTGACCGGAGGAAAATTGTAAGAGACAGCTTATAGTCATTGAAGTCTTTTTATTCATGTAAATTGATTTTTTACGTGGCGCAGTATGATGGCTTGAAAGCATTTTCTTTTTATATACTGACAATGTACGTTCAATGCAATGTAAAGGTCGTAGATTGAAATCCATATTAAGTTATTATTTTTTTTTGGAAAGAAATAAATAATTAACATTGATGAATTTGCGAAAAAAAACTTAACATTTAATGGAGCACAACTATATAATAACTTACCCACCGATATAAGAAATGTAAGCTCGCACAATGTCTTTAAATATAAATTGCATAAACATATTTTGGCAAATTATTCAATGTATTTATAAAAAATGCCAAATATTATAATACCCCAACCATTGCTTATTAATTATAAATTCGTACCCGCTTTAAAACATCATAATATAAATATGCATTTATCTATCAAATTATGTTATTATTGTGTTTGTCATAGACATTGTGCGAGTATAGCGTGACAAGATTGACTGTACCAACAATGTGTAAGCTTTAGTCATATTCTCATGTGACTGTTTTGTCTTTTTTGAGAAATAAATATGTTTGAACTTAACATATTTTTCACTTCAGTTGTTGACGTAGTTGTAGTTGGGGCCAGTCGTGTTACAACGGTGTGCCTTTGTAACTATGACTCCTCGAGTGGGAATTGAACACACAACCAGTCGTTTACAGCCACACGTTTGTGCCACTGCGCCACGACTGGCGCGAGTATATTTAAATTACATTAGTAATAATGTTTGAAACTATATATAATTAAAGAAGTAGATTTTTTCTTGCATAGCAGTCAGAAAGAACTTAGTGTCATGACCCTCCGTCCGTTACCTGCCGCCCGCATCCGAGACATTATATGGATGCAGAGTAGCGAAGAGAAAAGTGAATATATGATTGACAATTTTATGTTCTTTTATATTTTACATAATGTAAAATAAACTATTTAAAATAACATGTTCAAAAATCTTATTTTCTCTTACTTGGAAAAAGTAAATTTTAAATCACTTTTTATGTTTATTATGTACATGATATGTATATTTTTTTCGATGACTAACATTTTTTTATGTTTATGCTTTTTCCACATTGAGTAGACGAAGAATACCTAGTGTCAACTCACTTTGCTCTCTCTTTACGTCCGAGTTAGATTTATTTTGTATTGATTGATTACTCTACCTTAACTCTACGCTTTGTCTTGTTCGCCAAAGCAGAGAATTTTTTTAGCTTCACGCTGTATCCCGCACACAACAGAGTAAACCTAGTGTTAAGACACTCCGTTATCTTACTTTCCGCCATATTCGGAGGCATTGCGTGTTAAGTGGTGGAATTTAACGCCGCGCTTCGCCTCGGCACCAGAGCGAAGAAAATGAAAATATTAAATATTTCCCCTCAGAGAGATTAGAGTAAAGACACTACGTCCTTTACTTTCCGTCCAATCCAATTGAATGTATTGCGTGTTGAACGGCGGAACTCAACGCCGCATTTTATCTTAGGTTAATGAGTAGAAAACGAATATAGACTTAGAGAAACATAGAAATGAAAATAATGAAATTATTTCACTGAGACGGAATCGAACCTACAACCAGTCGTAACTACAACTAGACCCTTCCACAGCTCCACTATGACCGCTAGCATAAACAAAAAAATCATATAACCTTTAACTACTGAAGTAAATTCAATAACATTGACTCTAGCCCAGCAATTCGTATACGCGACCGCTGTAATAAATAAGAGGCTGGAAACAAATAGATTTGTGAGACAATCACTTTATCCTTCACCGTATAATATATTAGTGCTAGAAGTTAAATAGACAAGCGTATTTTAACTGGCTTAGTAGATTTATGTAGATTTGCTAAATAAAAATAGCTTCACGCTATATCCCGCACACAGCAGGGTAGGCAGAGGGAACCTAGTGTTAAGACACTCCGTTCCCCACTTTCCGCCGAATTCGGAGGCTTGCGTGTTAAGTGGCGGAACTTAACGCCGCGCTTTACCTCGACACCAGAGCGAAGAAAATGGAAATATAATTTCCACTCCTCGAGTGGGAATCGAACCCACAACCAGTCGTTTACAGTCACACTCTTGTGCCACTCGATTTACTACATTTTAAATAATCTAAAGTGTTATTCACACACTTAGAAAATTAGATAAAACATTTTTTTTTCAGCTTCACGCTGGACGCTCACAGAGAGAACCTAATCTTCAAGACCAGAGCTAAAAAAAATAAAATATTTCCACTCCTCAAGTGGAAATCGAACCCACAACCAGGCGTTTACAGTCACACTTATGTGCCACTGTAGCACGACTACCCTCTCATTTTAAGAAAACGTATACAAATTTATACGAAGCGGGATTTGAACTCGCGCCTCTTGCAAACTGTCCAAGCGTCCTGAACGCTAAGCCATGCGTTCTACTACCAGTTGTGTCGACATTTTTATAAATAATTTAAATAATATAGAAAGGCTTAGGCAAGTTGTTTTAGTTCAAAATCTGGTTAAATTAAGCTAGCCCAGCACAAGGTGGTTGTAAAAAGGGCAAGATAAGAATGGAATAATATGTCACTATTCTTTTAAATGCGAAAATTATAAGGAGGCACTAATTTCTCTCTTTATGTCAAACTCATGTTAGTCTATACTATATTAATTAATTAATAATATGTCTTTTTTTGTAATACAAACTGTAATTGTGCTTTAACTATATATAGATAAAAAAAGAAACAAAATTGTGGCCAGTCGTGGCCCAGTGGCACAAGCGTGTGACTGTACACGACTGGTTGTGGGTTCGATTCCCACTCTAGGAGTGGAAACTATATTTCCATTTTCTTCGCTCTGGTGTCGAGGTAAAGCGCGGCGTTAAGTTCCGACACTTAACACGCAAGCCTCCGAATTCGGCGGAAAGTGGGGAACGGAGTGTCTTAACACTAGGTTCCCTCTGCCTACCCAGCTGTATGCGGGATACAGCATGAAGCTAAAAAAAAAAAAAACAAAAATGTTATTTTTTTAATTAATTGATAAGATTGAACGATAAGAGACCATTATGGCGCAGTGTGACAGCGTCTGACTGTAAATGTGATAGCTTTAGAGTTCAATTCCCACTGAAAAAAAATCATTATGTTAAAAACATTTCCCTCCTTAAGTTCTGGTATCTACGACAAAGCGCAGCGTTGAGTTCCGCCACTCAACACACAATGTCTAAATTTCAGACGGTATGCAAAGAACGGAGTGTCATAACACTAGATTCTCTCTCCCTCTATATCGATATCAAAAAAACGTGAAATCGCTTCATGGCTTTGTTTATTCAAAATTCGAGGAAGTATTTACTGTAAATAACATACATTTTCAAGTCACATAGTTAGTTTAGAAATTAGAGAGCTTGCGGGTATCTTAATTACGGCTCCTTTACAAAGTTTTTAGTAAATTAGGACGAGGTTTACGCCGCTTCATTAATGTAATGAACGGATATAAGACAGGGTGAAGCTAAAAATGTTATTTTGTTATAGCTTTTTTCCATTTTCCCTTTAATACTTCACGATTTTTCCCAAATAGAAGGATAGTCAGAGAGAATGTAGTGTCAAGATATTCTTTATAGTCCACTTTCCTCCCGACATCGATATATTAAGTCATGAGAGGCAGAACTCATCGCTAAGCTATATTTTTTAGAAAGACACAAAAACAGCTTAAATATAATGACTACCCCGAGCGGGATTCGAACCAGCAACCCAATGTCCCATGTCACCATAATGGCTTTTTTATTTATATATTTAAACACTACAAGACACCTGGAGTCATATCCTTTGTTTCCTTAATACAATCATATGAAAAGATCTTTTTTGAATTAAATTAAATTATATTCTTGTTAATCAAAACTATAATTAAATGGTGATTTAAATTAAGCTAAGGCAGTTATCCTATTATACTTTCATTAAAATTTCACTTTCCTAACTTTTATATTCTTCCAGGATTTGAACCTATTACTCAGTAAAAAAAATATTTACAATTTTACCCTAAGGCATATTTTAATCTTAGACATTAGCAACACACCGGTGACGTTAAGAGGAGAATAAGTAACGCTTCGAATACCTTTTATAAAATAAAGGTGGCTGATACTTAATGAATAAGAGCTTTTTAGTATAAATTTGTGTGTAAAATGTCGGAAAATCTCTGTTTTTTTTTACTTAATTAAACAGAAAAATGATATTAAATACTTTTTAGGATAATGGAAGCTACAGGTCGTAGGTATGTAATGGTTTTGGGTTCGATTTTCACTCGGGGAAATGATTGTAATAAAATTATTTACGTTTTTATGCCCTCTTACCTGAGAAATATACTATAATATATTTAACTTGTATAGTCTGTTTTTACTTGAGTCTGGCTGCTATTGCAATAGGAAGGGAGTTCGATTCCCTGATTTTATTATTATCATTTCTCCACTTTGAAGAACAACATGTGGCGTTAAGCTACGCTACTCAACTTGCAATGTTTTGTATTCTTAGAGAAAATTAATTATTTTATAATTTGGCCACTTTGAACCTATGTCTATCTAAATTAAAAAAAAAACGGAAAGTCAAAAATGTATGTCGCCAAAAGATTTTAATACGAATATTATATAATTTTCAAGTTTCAAATTTTGTCTCAAAATGTTATGTTACAGCTTCTGAGCCAGAAACTTTGTTTTAGCCTCAGAGGTTTAAGTTATGCTCATTAAACGTGTATATAGTGATGTGACGATAAAATATCGATACAAATATTAACATAAAAATATTATTATAAAATAATAATTACACTTGGAAATGTAAAGGTTTTGCTTTTTTAATATCTAAATATATTTTTAAAAATATAAGTGATATTATTATTCTTTGTCCTTAAAGATTATTAAAGAAAAATAACTTTTTTTAACTTGGAAGGACACATTAACACAAATTATTACCAAATTATTATACTGAAAGTCTGTTGCAATAAACTTATCTTTAAAATATTTTAACCAAGACGAAAATATGTTCTTTAGTTATGATGCTTCGAACGTGCAAGTTAACTATTTACGTTTTATGGAGAATAAAGAAGAACAATATGACTGAAAATGCCTTCAATTCTTTTCCACAAATATACCACTACGTGCGTGTATTTAATCATTTTGCTATCATATGTTAACAATTTAAAAATAATGTTAGACGAAAAGCCTTTGCTGCACAATAAGAAACGATACACACTATAATTAAAATAACTCAACATAAAATGCCCATATAACGTTTGGTTAGTGTTAACTTTGTTTTATAAAAGCTATTTGTTTTCCCAATTATTAAAAAAATAATACATTTCAATCAAGCAATCAAATTGTTATAGCCTACTATAAATAAGGAGCATAACACTTTATGATGTGCACCACATTAAAATATGTAAATATTTAGACTATCGATGTAAAATGTATCGATAATCAAAAATTTTACATCCCACATCACTATTTTCTAACATTTTAGAGAGCCTTTAAGCAAATACAAATGCGACGCGTTAGAAACACGCTACGTATAAAGTGCATATTTAATACAAACAAGCTTCACTTTATAGTAATAAGAATCAATTTAGAACTTTATTGTTTTCAGTAAATGCTCTAGACATATTTACATCTGTAAATCTGTCTAAATAGAATAACAAAATTTCAGTTTTAATTTTTTAAAATATCTGTTATGCTTTTACTGGTATTATTGCGGCCTGATTTCGATGAAATTTTGAATAAAAATAGTTGTAAACCGAGGCTCAAACATAGAGTATTTTTTTCTTGTTTAATGGGTTAAAATAGAAGATAAAAGTTTGTATGAAAAATTGGAACCACTTGACCGATGTATGTCGATGAATTTTCTTAGGAATATACTTGATGACGCAATGACAAACATAGGCTACCTGTTGTTTTTTCAAAAACCCTAAATAGGAGATGAAATAGGGTTTCGCTGGATTTTAGTGGGTAGTATCGGACTCTCCGGTGAGTCCCACAGTATCATCCGTAGGTAAGGTAGGTCTGCCTGCTTTGCGTACGGATGGTCTGCGTAAACGCATTTCTCAGCGACAAAAAAAAGGGTTGAAAAGTCGCTAGTATAAATATAATTTTCAGAAAAAAAATAACCCATAACTATCTCAAACTTCTACTGGCTTAGATTTTTCACCACTGGGCTAACTATGCCTTAATTAATTTTACAAACGCATACGTTGATGTTTTATCAGTTATAACCACTTAAGCGATCCATGTATTATATTATCTGTAAAGTGTTTCAATGTTCACGATTTGATATCACAATGTCATCATTTTATTGAGGCCATCGTGGTATAGGACAGAGTCTGACTGGGAACAAGATTAGTTATGAGTTCTATTCCCGCTTAAAGGAATAATAATAACAAGCATTTTTCTGCCCTCGCGTTGAGTTCTGCCACTCAATAAGTAATATCTTAAAATTGGATGAAAAATGGTTTGTCTTGCCATTATTCTAAAACATACACAACATATATACTTAATACTTTTATAAAAAAAACCAACAAAATCAGCTCTTCCTATTCCCACATTTCTAGCTCCCTCCTTCATCCTTAAGGTCGGCAACGCATCCACAACTCCTCTGGCATTGTGGATGTCCATGGGCGAAGGTAAACTTACCATCAGGTGGTCCTCCTGCTCGTTTGCCTCATTTACTCAGTAAAAAAAAGAAAAAACTATTTTATAAGTAATGAGGCCGTGTTGACGCAGTTAAACTGACTGTAAACGCGATGGCTATGGGTTCGATTCCTACTTGAGAAATAATTACAAATTGTTTTCATTTCTCCACTCTGGTCCTAAGACAAAACGCGGCGTTGAGTTACGCAGTTTAACTCGCAATTTCTCAATTCACACTCGAGAAATCATTATATTTAAATTTTTAATTCTTTGCTCTGGTAACAAATATTAGACGCGGCGTTAAATTCCGCCATTTCTCAATATCAAGCACAAAGTGAATAACGTCTACGTAACTAGTGTCTTGACACTTGTTCACCGACTACCCTGCAGTGCAGAAAAAAGCTGTTAAAATGAATACAATTGGGGTTTAAAGTTTTTAAAAGATTACATTTCTAATACAAATTATTAAATAAATAATAATTAATACAAAAAAGTTTGATTATTAATTATTTTGATTATTAATATAAATAAAGAAAAACGTACACCAATAATATAATATAATATAATATAAAAGCCATCTTAAAGAACCGATATCAATTGTAATTCGAGAGTGCTCTAACCAAAATATATTTATATTTGATGTTGAAATCTTTGAAATATCTTCTTTGATATCTTTAATGAGGTGTTTTCTATTGGCGATATTATGATATTTTTTTATGAATTTGAACAATATTATTGTAAATGTCATACTTTGATTGTTTCTTTGGAAAAGTAAAAGATCTTTCTGTTACTTAATACACCGACATTTTTTTAGCTGTTTCAATTTTTTTTTTAGCTTCAATGTATCCCGCACACAGCAGGGTAGGCAGAGGGAACCTAATGTCAATACACTCCGGTCCCCATTTCCCACCAATATCGGAGCATTGCGTTAAGTGTGGCGGAACCTAACGCCGCGCTTTGCCTCGACACCAGAACGAAGAAAATAGTAATTATAAATATTTTAATTATAATATTTTAAATATTATAATAATTATAAATATTTGAACTCCTCGAGTGGGAATCGAACCCACAACCAGTCGTTTATAATCACATGCTTCTGCCATTGCGAAACGACTGGCCCCAATCTTTCAACGTTCTTAGTAAATTTAATATAACAGTGGACAGTACAAGCGATGGTGGTGCAATGGTAAATGTGTCTGATTGTTAATAATTGTGGGTTCAATCCCCCTTTCGGGAAATTAATTATTATTATATTACAGTTTCATGTTTTTCCATTGTAGAGGGCTAGTCAAAGAGGACCTAGCGAAACCGCCATAAATAGAGACGTTACGTGTTAAGTGGCGAAACTCAACGCTGCGCTTTGTCTTTGTTACCAGAGTGAAGATACGAAAATTCAAATGTAATCATTCACCTAAGTGCCAATCGATCTCACAACCATCGCGTTTAGTCAAACGCTAACCACTGCACTACGACGGCCTCCAATTAATGATATATATATTTAAAACTTTATGTTCAGGCTGCAGCCAATACGTAGTTTATAAAGTTAATAGCCTAGCCAATAGTTTTAAGATTTTATTGCTTTTTTAATTGTACAGGCGCTTCGCCGTTTAGTTATTCATTTTTGTTTCTTACCGCCAGTTACTCATTGATCATTAAAGCATTGAAACGTAAGCTGCGTTTTATTCAAATGCAAAAAACATTGTCAAATTCATGAAGAAATCATTATTCATATAAGCGTAAACAAATTTTGGCGACCGTGACAGGTAAACCCTAAATGTATAAAGTATTTAATACAAAAAAAAACAAAAATCAGCAATTACTTTTACGAAATATATTTATATTTTATAATTATTTCCCCAAGTGGGAATCAAACCCGAAACGATCAAATGCAAAGTCAGGCATTGTCACACTGCACCGATGTTCTCTAACATGAGTGATACTTAACAGATACTAAGCTAAACTAACGTTTAGGCTATCACCGTCAATTCCTGCGGCTAATCCTACTATACGCTCATTACGGCCGACATCGGGTTCACTTAATTGATACATTAAATTACAGTCCAAAATATATGAGGATAGTTCTTGATAATTACCTCGCTATTAAGTATGTAGTGATATTTCTTACGATTTTGTTTGAAATTATAGATTAATTATAAAAACAAAAAAATTTAGACAAAATTAAAAATGTCTTATATTTCTTGCCGCTTATATTCTTCGCTTATATTCAGGTAACCACGCTTATATTTTTAGTTACAAACTATGTATACAGTTCACGATTTTCTCAAAACAAATCTCAAAACACTCCATTTTCCGATTTCCTCTTGAAATAGAGACATGTAACATGAATGGAGAAATGACAATAAATCAATCATAATCATCACCCTACGTGGGAATCGAACCCAATATAACCATATATTTTCCGGTCAGACATTGTCACTCTAACATAAGTGATACTTAACAGATACTAAGCTAAACTAACATTTAGGCTATCACCGTCAATTCCTGCGGCTAATCCTACTATACGCTCATTACGGCCGACATCGGGTTCACTTAATTGATACATTAAATTACAGTACCAAAATACACGAGGATAGTTCTTGATAATTATCCTTTATTATGTTATCATGAGAGGACGTCACGCTGCAGTGGGATAGCGTCTGACTGTAAATCTCGATTTCCACTCGGAGAATTATATATTATTTTCGTTTCTCCGTTTTGGTAATTTAGATAAAGCGCGGCGTTGAGTTCCGCCACTTAACACATAATGCAAAATTTCGAGCGGAAAGCAGAGAACCGAATGTCTTCATATTGGGTTGTCTCTGACTACCCTGCTATGCGGATAATAGCGTGAAGCTGCTTTTTTATATACCTATGGAAGTTGTGCGTTGAAGTATGCGTAGACTAAAAAAATAATAAATTTTGTGTTTTCTTGTCGAAAAATTGTCGAAGGAATTAAGTGAGAAAATTTATTGAAAAGGTAAATAAGAAAATGAATTAATTAAATGAAATCTTCTCTTAAATGCTCCTATATATTCCATAAATATACAAGTAAGACCTGCCTCAGCATTGGACTAAGCCAAAATGTTTGGGCGGTTTTCAAGAGCGGGTTCAAATTCCGTTGCGTTCATATTTTATACGTTTTCTAAAAATGTATTTTTCAAAAACATGTTTTTGTTAAGTATGAAGAGAAATTTTCCACTATCATTATATATTCACTGTCAACTTTTTTACTATTAGCACCACTGCAAAGGTAAGAAAAAGGTGCTTAAGAAGTCAGTTTAAAAATACTGTTTTAATGTAAAGCCTTTCATATTATATTACAATATTTTCCACGGCGACTTAATATTCTAGCTTGCATACTCAATTTCCGTTACACACTGCTGAGAAATAGCAAATAATTAAAAATAAACAAAAAAAATAAATAAATTTTCGACGCAGGTACGCAGAACGCATGGCTTAGCGGTCGGAGTGATTGAAAAGTTTTCAAGAGGCGCGGGTTCGAATTCCATTGCATTTAAATGTTTATAAGCTTATTAAAATTTATTTTTATTTCTAATAATAATTCTCTTTACTCAAAATATCTTATATGACCTTATAAGTTTTTTGTGTAATACTTTGAAATGTTTTTTTAGCTTCACGCTGTATCCCGCACACAGCAGGATAGGCAACCTAGTAGGCAACTTGGTAGGAAATCTAGTGTTAAGACACCCGCACCCACAGACACTTTCCGCCGAACTCGGAGGCATTGCATGTTAAGTGGCGGAACTTAACGCCGCGTTTTACCTCTGATACCAGAACGAAGAAATGGAAATATTAAATATTTCCACTACTCAAGTGGGAATCGAACCCACAACCAGTCGTTTACAGTCACACGTTCGTGCCACTGGGCCACGACTGGCCCCAATATTAAAAGAAATAGAAATATTTTTTTCAGTTACAAGTATTATTTAGCAGGGTAGGCATTGAATAGATAAACTAGTGCCTGTACACTCCGTTTTCCGTTTGATTTCAAGATATTTCATGTTGAATAGAGAAAATCAATGCTTCTCTTTTATCTCAATAAAATAAAGAAATGAAAATAATTCAAATATAATGTCTTCCCGAGTGGGAATCACAAAACGTTTGCAGATTAACTACTATAACAACTTCATGCTTTTTCCCGCAAAGTAGGGTAATCAGAGAGAACCCAGACCCAAACCCAGAGTGTCAACATACTCCATTCTCCACTTAGCACCAAAGCGATCATTAAAACTGTAATAATATTAAAACTCCCATACAATCTAATAAATAAAGTTAGCAAAAACGTATTAAAAAGTTTCGCATTCTCTAAAGAAGTGGATCTCGTCCGATCTAAGTTTGCGTTTAATAAAAATGTTAAAAAAAACAGTCTATTATTTATTAACTCCATAATATTACCCTTTTATAAAGGAGATGGCTTTTGCATATTTCATAGAAGGAATTCACTTTGTTTTTCCCGAAGACGTGATCGAGATATCGTGTTTCTAGTTTATTTATTACTAGCGGCCCGCTCGCGGCTTCGTCTCGTGAACTATTTTGCAACACTCGGGGGCGCATTTTTAAAAAATAAAGTGGCCTATGTTTAAGCTTAGATTATCAACTATATTTATGCCAAATTTTGTTACAATCGGTCAAGCGGTTTAGATTTTTCATATAAACTTTCATCCCCTATTTCAACCCTTTAGAGGTGGATTTTTGAAAAAATAAGTAGCCTATATTAGAACCAGTCACTTATACTACTTTTATTCTAAATTTCATCCAAATCGGACCGGTAGATTAGCCGTGAAAGCGTGACAGACACACACACAGACTTTCGCATTTACAATATAAGTATGGATAAGTCGATAAGTACGCCTTAATATTAGTTAATAAGATTTTTTTTTTGTTAAGTATTTAATAAGATTTTTTGTTAAGAGAACCTAGTGTCAAGACACTCTGTTCTCCACTTTCCGCCGTACATCAGGATATAGCATGTTAGTGGCGGAACTCACCGTCGGATTTTGTTTTAGTGGAGAAATAAAAATAATATATGATAATTTCCCGAAGGAATCGAACCCACAATCAATCACGGTTACAGTCAGCTGTTACAATGCGTCAAGACGGTTTTAAACTCATTATTGACATTTTGTCTGTCTATATTAATTACGCCTAATTTTTTATGCTTTCACGATTTTTACACGGTTTTAAATTAAGTTATTTTAACCGGATTAATTTCGTATATTTATATTATTCGAAAATATATTTTAGAAAACCTGGATGTACTTCGCAGTTCGGGATTAATTCTGTTAAAACGTGTAATTTCAAAGTTATGTCTATTTAAGGCGGAAAGTAAAGAGCGGAGTGTCTTGACACTAGACTCTCTCTCTCTCTCTTGCTATGAGAGAGAATTGAAGAACTTTCATTATTTTGCTCAACCGTTTTTAATCTATAGCTTAAGCGTATTTTCTTTTAAGATAACGTAAATAGGTATATAATATATGTTGATTTTCTCGTATGTTCTAATTTATCGCTACATAGTTAAAAAAATCAACAATAGGAACACTGTATCATTTATTTTACCTATTTTATACATATTGTATATTTAGGAGCGCAACTTAACACCGCCTTTAGCCTATTTAAGATTAACTAACCCACTGCACCATTAGTGAATAGAAAGCAATATGAAAAATGACTAACAATAACAGCCTTTTAAGTTCAAAGTCATCAAAGTTTTTGCAAGGGCGAAGTCGATCGATGTAATGGAATATTCAGCGCGACCTTACCAGCAGCATATGTAAGCAAGTGTTTTGTGAGAATTGCTCCCATTTGGTGGAACAATGGGCCGAAGGGTTTTTTTTTGTATTGAAATTTTATTAAAACCATCTAGGTGTAGTTGTTAAATATTTAAATTGATAGCTGTTGTTGTTGATTCGATTTGATTTTGGGTATGGAGAAAATATGGAGTAAGGCAAGCAGGGGATCTTGATTGACCTTCGTAAATACGGTTCTAATGATACTGGAGAAAGGTAACGTGAAAAATACGAGGACTTCCCGGAGGGCGTGTATAAAGAGGTTCATGACAGTGGAAGAGGCGAAAGAAGTATGCAGGGATTATAGCGTTTGGCGCTTCGTTGCCTCTTACTATCCCGTAAAGGATAAAACGTGCAAAATAAATATTTTTTTAGCCTTATTTTTTAATAGATTATCTTACGGATAGATTCCGCTGTATCCTGCACACAGCAGGACGCCTATTCTGCTGTGTGCAGAATAAGCAGTGACGCTTAACAAAACATGATAACTTTTCCTTTAAAAATATAAAGGAAACTTAAGGGATTTTTGTGGCCAGTCGTGGCCCAGTGGCACAAGCGTGTGACTGTAAACGACTGGTTGTGGGTTCGATTCCCACTCGAGGAGTGGAAATTATATTTCCATTTTCTTCGCTCTGGTGTCGAGGTAAAGCGCGGCGTTAAGGTCCGCCACTTAACACGCAAGCCTCCGAATTCGGCGGAAAGTGGGGAACGGAGTGTCTTAACACTAGGTTCCCTCTGCCTACCCTGGTTTGTGTGGGATACAGCGTGAAGCTAGAAAAAAAAATGACTTAAGGGAAAAAGAAAACAGGGAAATGAACTTATTTTTAATACATTTATATATTTTAAATGCGAATAGAAAAAGTAGTGACGCATCACTACACATTACATAAACTCTAACTTAATAGCTATTAACAGTAAAACTGAAAAAGAATTTCAAAAGTCATTCGAAAACCAATAGACGTCAATTGATACGTGCTTCACGGAAAGCTTTACCAAAGAGATTTCTAAGCTCATTTGAAATGAGCTTCAAGTACTATAACATAACTGCCGTTTTATTCATATATGCGGAACCAGTTCTAATAATTTTTATAAAAATATTTTAAGTAATTTTGAATTAGGAGTAGTTTTTGAAGAGCGGATTATAAATATGGCAATACTTTTAATTACCTTAGTAACTTTAAATTTTGTAAGGCCGTCGGGCGTCAGTGACAGCGGACAGCGTCTGACTAAACGCGTAAACGCGACTGTTGTGGGTTCGATTCCCATTCGGGGGAATGATTACATTTAAATTTTTGTTTCTTCGCTTTAGTACCTAAGACAGAACGTGGCGTTGAGTTCTGCCTCTCAACACGCAAAAATGTTTCGATTTCGGTCAGAAAGTGGAGAACGGAGTGTTTTGACACTAGGTTGTACCTGACTACCCCGACATGCGGGAGAAAGCGTGAAGATGCTTTAACTTTTATGGCTACAAATTCTATGCTAATTTGCTTATGTTATTATATACTATATGTGAATTAATTAAAAGAACTCTCATTTTACAATGAAAAAAATATCACTAAACGCTACTTTTGTCACCGAATTTCCTTTTTTCTTTTTCCTATAAAATTGTAAAAATGGAAATACTCGATATTTACAAACCGCTCTTCCATGATATTGCACGCGCAAGGACTATGTGTGTGTACATAGATAAAAATAAAATATACGTATTTAAACTGTTATCAGATTTAGGTGGAGAATTTAAAAAGAATCTCTTTAGACCGATTCCGAAAGGCACGGGTTCGAATCCCGCTGCGTTCAAATTTATAAAAAAAAAAAAAAAAAAAAATAGCTTCACGCTATATCCCGCACACAGCAGGGTAGGCAGAGGGAACCTAGTGTTAAGACACTCCGTTCCCCACGAAATATATATATACGTTTTCTAAAAAAGGTTACACATTAAATTTACTAACAGACTACCCAAACTATATACTACCCAACAGAGTATACCAAAAGTTAACCTAATTTCTTAGAAGGACTTTGGTTTCCAATTCGAAATGGATCCCACAGGAATTCAATTAGCATAATATAGCAATGCTTATTGCTACGTTTGGTATTAGGAGAATCTGTGATTTTATTTGCGTAAAGCAAGTAAGTTAGTTATTTGGTAAATATATTTGGCTAGTAAGTTAGTTCCTTCCATCTAAAATGACATTTGTATTACCAAATTGTTATTAAAAACATTTACTACATATAATTTTGAAATTATATTGGTCTTTTTGCAGCTTCATGCGTCTCGTTCTTATTATAGTGGGGTAGGCAGAGAGAGCCTACGTTTAATGGAATATAAGTCAGAGGTACTCATGCACGGAAACATCGTCTGAAAGTAAATACCATGATTGTATGTTTCTTTCTCACTCGAGAAAATGATTGTGTTTTTCATTTTTCTGCCTTAATAATTCAAAATGCCGCTTAACACGCCATTTGATTTTGGTTTGATTTGATTACAGACGGAATGCGGCGAAGTGTCTTGGCACGAGGTTCTCCTTGACTAGCCTGTTATATGGAAAAAAGTGTAAGTCTGAAAAAAATGCACTTGATATGTAATAACCTGAGTACGTCGTGGCACAGTGGGACAGTATCTAATTGAAAAAGCGAGATTGTGAATTCAATTTCAACTCATAGTAATTGCTTTTTAATTTATTTTAATTTTTACCCTTTAGTGGCCAGTCGTGGCCCAGTGGCACAAGCGTGTGACTGTAAACGACTGGTTGTGGGTTCGAACCCACTCGAGGGGTGGAAATTATATTTCCATTTTCTTCGCTCTGGTGACGAGGCAAGGCGCGGCGTTAAGTTCCGCCACTTAACACGCAATGCCTCCGAATTCGCGGAAAGTGGGGAACGGAGTGTCTTAACACTAGGTTCCCTCTGCCTACCCTGCTGTGTGCGGGATATAGCGTGAAGCTATTTAATTTTTACCCTTTAGTAATTCAAAGTATGGCATTAAGTTCCGCCGCTTAACGTACAACGTTTTGATTCTAATGAATATAGCAGAGCATCTTGTCTCGAGGGTTCTTTTGACTATATTAAATACGAAAAAAGCGTAAATATGAAAAAAATCTATCTGTACTAATATAATAAAAAGGTAAAATTTGTAACTGTGCTTGTTTAAAGGGTAATCTTCGGAAATACTCAAACGAACATGAAAATTCTTTCTTAATTAGAAAGCTATACTATTCAGGAGTGGTATTTAATTGTGGTTGAACTAAAATAAGAGTGGCCAGTCGTGGCCCAGTGGCACAAGCGTGTGACTGTAAACGACTGGTTGTGAGTTCGATTCCCACTCGAGGAGTGGAAATATTTAATATTTCCATTTTCTTCGCTCTGGTGCCGAGGTAAAGCGCGGCGTTAAGTTCCGCCACTTAACACACAAAGTCTTAACACTAGGTTCCCTCTGCCTACCCTGCTGTGTGCGGGATACAGCGTGAAGATAAAAAAAAGAAAAGAATTGAACTAAAAGTTTAGAGAATCCTAAAGGAGCACTAACAGGAAATAAAACACAGGGAACCAGATGACGCAGCAAAGCCACGAGCAGGTCGCTAGTAAATAAATATAATTTGTGTGTGAAAATCTCAAATTCAAAGATCTTATTACACCAAAAACATTCCAAATATCAAACATTGTTTGTAGTGAAATCGGCTTACGAAATAAAATCACGTAAATTAAATGGTACTTACTTCTGACTTTAAGAGACTGTCCAATTACGAGAAATGACATCAAAAGGCGCCACAGATTTAATTAAAATCTGAATTAATCAGGGCTATTGTTGAACGAATTTGTCTTCTGGCTGTTAATCAATCATTGTTGTGTTTTTGTTTGTATCAGATATAAACATTTATTAGATTACTTTGTACTTTTCTTATGTTAGTGGCCAGTCGTGGCCCAGAGGCATATGAGTGTGACTGTAAACGACTGGTTGTGGGTTCGATTCCCACTCGAGGAGTGGAAATTATATTTCCATTTTCTTCGCTCTGGTGTCGAGGTAAAGCGCGGCGTTAAGTTCCGCCACTTAACACGCAATGCCTCCGAATTCGGCGGAAAGTGGGGAACGGAGTGTCTTAACACTAGGTTCCCTCTGCCTACCCTGCTGTGTGCGGGATATAGCGTGAAGCTATTTATTTTATTATTTATTTATTCTTATGTTTATATGTTTTCTGCTTTTTATAGATCAGAAAAAACGAGGAAAATGAACTCGAGGAAAAAGAAATAGAATGAATTCAACGTAAGAAATTAAATTTTTTTGGATGTCAACAAATTTCACTATCGGGCAGGTTCACTAATGTTAACACCCCAAACCAGAGAAACTAAGGTAAGAAATTTTTGGACACTTTTTTTAAATCAATATTTTTTATATTTTTAGCGATTTTGTTAGGGACAGACAACTTAATAGGATCACGTAAACAGGATCCTGAAACCTGTTTCAAAGTCTGGCACTGTTTCAAATCACTGCATGATTTCATCACTACTCACAAGTAGTTGAATGAGGGTAATTATGTAAAATGTAATGTTAAGACGCGTAGTTCTGCAGTACCTACGAGAATTCAAGATATTCGTGTTAAGCAGTGAAACTCAAAACTACAGCGAAAAAATGAATATAATGAATATATAATGATTTTAGCTAGTGGGAATCGAACACACAACCACTGCACCCCGATAACCTCGTATAACCGAACCGGAGAAATCATTCACAAAACTCTCCACTTACGGAGAATACGTTTATATATATATACATCGAAAAAAGCTATAAAAAATCTAGGTGAAATAAGAAAACACGTGGCTGAGCACAATTCTGTGTAAACGAAAAGAAATCAGTTGAAGACTCTTGACCGTTGAACTGGGTGGATCAAGGATGTCACTCCACACCGCCCCTACAAACACTCCAGAGGTTATATATAATAGTTTCTTGATGGATTATCCTTTTTATATAGAATTTTGTGGGGAATTTAATATTTTTTTGGTGATTGTCGTTTGATATCTTCAGAAATAGGTGTTTTAGGTCTTCGTGGTGTAGTATGGCGTTTGATTTAAACGTGATGATTATAGGTTTGATTTCCATTCGGAGTAATCCTTCTTTAAGCTGTTAATTTATAGTCCTCAATATTATATTCTCATATAATTATATTCGCTAATTTTATATTTTTCTGGTTTGTTCTTTTTCCCGCTCTGGTATGACGAAGCTTTCTTCATTTTTCACGTTTTCGTAGTTTCCGTCTATCGTGTTATGCGAGAAAAAACGTTAATACTGGATGGTTTTCGAATAAATTTTCTTTACTTTATATTTTTTTTGTGCTCATCTGAGTTTAGATGTCAATATCATTTAGTACGACTAATACAAAGTTTTAATAGCCTAAATTGGTCCCTAATATACTAAAACTAGTGAATAGACCACATTTTCCAATGCTACAATAGAAAGACCGATTTATTACCGATAAATGATTAAAATTCGATAAGCTGATTTTTTAACTTCAATATCCATACTAATATCATAAATGCGAAAGTCTATCTCTCTGCCTGTTACGCTTTCATTGCTAATTTACTGCGCCAATTTTGATGGAATTTAAATAATAATGAATGAAAATAATGGAAGACTAAGGTCACTAGTGGCCAGTCGTGGCCCAGTGGCACAAGCGTGTGACTGTAAACGACTGGTTGTGGGTTCGATTCCCACTCGAGGAGTGGAAATATTTAATATTTCCATTTTCTTCGCTCTGGTGCCGAGGTAAAGCGCGGCGTTAAGTTCCGCCACTTAACACGCAATGCCTCCGAATTCGGCGGAAAGTGGGGAACGGAGTGTCTTAACACTAGGTTCCTTTAAACATTTTTAAAGTGTTATTCCACACTTAGGAAAATTGAAAAAGACATTTAAAGAAAACGTATAAAAATTTGAACGCAGCGGGATTCGAACCCGCGCCTCCTGAATACCGTTCAGGCGCTCTCACCACTGAGCCATGCGTACTACTAGCCGCTGCGTCGAAATTCTTTAAATGTCTTTAACACTAGGTTCTTTCTGCCTACCCTGCTGTGTGTGGGATACAGCGTGAAGCTAAACAAAAAGCTAAGTAGTGTAACTAAGTGCAACTAAGGTCACACACAGGCTACTTTTACTCAAAAATCAACCGGGGATGAAAGTTTGTATGAAAAATCTGAGCCACTTAATCGATTGTAATGAGTTTTGGCGTAAATATAGTTGATACCACGAGCTTAAGGGTACCTTGAAAGGTTGCAATGTAACGAAACAGCTATTCATTTTTAGTTCTATAGTTCTAGGTGGGTCTCTAGTTACCAAAAAAACACTGAAAAAAATCAATAATAAAATTTTAATATCGTTATTATATAATAAATGTTAGTATTTTAACTGACAACGGCTTATCGCTCAATCCTCGCTCACACTCCAATATCTGAAACCGCCGAAACTTTGTAACATCAATCAGTAGACATCTGCCTAACCCAAAGTTGTTCTTGAATTAATTCCCTCCGCTATAATCGCGTTGAAATTTCAAAAATATAATAGATAGGATTTCGTTTTATGTAAAATTTGATAACTTATTTCTGATTTACCCCTTGAAGTTAAAGTTAAGATTATAAATAAACGTATTATTAAGGCCGTCGTGGTATAGTTGGATGGCGTCTGACTGTAAAAGCGATTATTGTGGGTTTGATTCCCACTGGGACGTATGATTATATTTAAACTCCACACAAACTGTTTCGATTTTGGGCGGAAAGTGGAGGACGGATTGTCTAGACACTAGGTTCTCTCTGACCACAATGATATGCGGAAAAAAGGGCGAAGTTAAATCAAAAATATTACGGAAAGTATGTTCACTCCACGAATATTGTATGGATGTTAATGTGTATAAATGTAAATTTGAAAAAAATATATTATAATATTTTAGTTTTAAATGAGCTCTTTGTTTAAAATTCATGAAGCTTAGTCTTTCAAAGTTTGAAATAAAAAATATATATATTTGACACTTCAATTTAGCATTCAAATGGGGAACGCAGTGTCTTAACACTAAGGTCCCTCTGCCTACCCTGCTGCGTGCGGGATACAGAGTGAAGTTTAAAAATACATAAGAATTTTGCATTTCTAAAAACTGTATTATTTAATAGTATAATAATTTCATTCTCTCTCCATTTTCAAGATAATCATAGCCAAATGTAAACTCGAAACATAATAGTGTCTCAGTAAGAATCAAACCTACAACCATCACATATGCCATAACACTTCCTAACTTCAAACTAATATTAAAATTCACTTCAAAATTAACACAAAGTGTCAATTTTAGGCGACTGTGGTCTAAAATGTACCTAAACATAAGCGACTCGTATAATAATTTAGTAGGGAATTAAATTTCGTCGGCTGGTTCTCGCAGGCCGCCGCTCGGGACCGCCTAACGACGGAAACGTGGAATTAAAATATGTTTTTAATTATTTTTTGTTAGTTACATTTATACCTTGGAGACGTGTTAATGCTATATACATATGTGAATGTATATTTTTGTTTGCAAAGAGGATATTGAAGAAGAGATTTTTAGAAAACGTATAAAAATTTTGCAGCGCAGCGGGATTCGAACCCGCGCATCTTGGGAACCGTCAAAGCGCTTTTAGCACTAAGCCTGCATGCCATGCTTTCTACTACCAGATGCGTTGACGTTCTTATTCGCTTCTGATACCCAAAGATTATTCTACAAACAATGGTTTGGCAAAAACAAAAGGCAATTTATTAAATATTTTTTAATATTTCAAAGTTTTGTTTGCCTACTTAGAAAATTGAATTTTTTATGTTTTTTTAAAGAAATGTCCTTTACTATATCCTAAGTCTAAGTAAATTACACTTTAAATTGATAACACTAAAATCTAGAACATTATATCGAATACGATTCTTAATACATTTTACAGCTAACTACCAAAGTGTTGAAGGTAAGCCGCCTCGACATTATGAGCAATGAAAGAATGTTAAGAAAGATATATAAAGCAAATGAGGGTGGTAAGATATCTAGAGAAAGATCTTGGTTTATCTTAGAGATCACAAGGGCATGTATGAAGAGGTTGATTATAGTATACAAGACGAAAGAAGAGGGACTGTAGCGTTTGGTCCACCCGTCTCTCCGACTACACTGTAGGGATAAAGTGTGAAGCAAAAAATATGAATTACCTTAAGCAAGATTCGAACTTAACACCAACTCAGCCTCAGTATTAACAAATAATGTACTGTAATGGCCACAATTATATTCAATTGTTTTATTTTTTTTTTTAGCTTCATGCTGTATCCCGCACACAGCAGGGTAGGCAGAGGGAGAGAGTGGTAAGACACTCCGTTCCCCACTTTCCACCGAATTCGGAGGCATTGCGTGTTAAGTGGCGGAACTTAACGCCGCGCTTTGCCTCCGACACCAGAGCGCAAAAAATGGAGATATTAAATATTTCCACTCCTCCAGTAGGAATCGAACCCACAACCAGTCGTTTACAGTCAAACGTTCGTGCCACTGCGCCACGAATGGCCCCAGATATTACATAGATAGGTATATTCAAATATATTTAAATTAATCCACATTTAATTATGTAAATTGTTAATCTGAAGTAGATTTTACTTTGATTAAGTGGCTCAAGTTAGAATACTGTATTTTCATGCTAGCTTTAAACAATACCCAAGTATTTTGGTCCTAAAAGTGGATTCAATTTGTTTTTGTCATTTAGGTCTTTGTGACTTATGACCTAGGTTTTTATTTGTTCTATAACCCTAGGTTTTCCCTAGATTTAATGGAATCTTTGTAATTGATTTAGAAAAATATATTTAATGAAGTTTTTTTTTTTTTTAGCTTCACGCTGTATCCCGCACAGGGCAGGGTAGGCAGAGGGAACCTAGTGTTAAGACACACTGTTCCCCACTTTCCGCCAAATTCGGAGGCATTGCGTGTTAAGTGGCGGAACTTAACGCCGCGCTTTACCTCAGCAACAGAGCGAAGAAAATAGAAATATTAAATATTTCCACTCCTCGAGTGGGGATCGAACCCACAACCAGTCGTTTACAATCACACGCTTGTGCCACTGGGCCACGACTGGCCATAATTTAATGAAGTGTTAATAATTAATTTTAAAAAGTACAAATTGAAGCGATTTAATTTGTTATATTTATATTACAGGGTATCGTACAATGCGACAGTGTCTGACTCGACGATGACGACGGTTGTAAGTTCAATTTCAGATCGGGGACTGACCATATTCAAATTATTTTAATTTTTCCCTTTGGTACCTAGAATAATATGCAGCGTTAAGTTCCACTTCTTAAAATGTTATATTTTATTTTCATATTCCAAGAATTGAAATAATAATTTGTTTATAAGTAACCTGTATAATATACAGATTATTGTTATTGTTATGGTGTTATTATTTCAAATACATTTCATATATGCCTAACTTAGTGATTGTTTGAAGTTCAACAAATTCTACTCGAAGAAACTGTCAAATATTTTTATATATTTTTGCTTAAATAAATATCGTATCTAAAAGGTTATGTAGAAGAACAAAGCATCTATAAATCTGAATTACGACGTCGAAATTCCAATTTTTATTTTTTAATATATAGTACTGTTTTGACAGAAGGAGAATAATAATTCACTCTATGCTCCACTTTTTAGTGTCCAATCAGACGCGTCGCAACTACACTGCCAAAGCTTTTAAACTATGATTAAATATTTATTACGAATATTATTTGTAAAATTATTTTAGACAGATTTCACTCAAAACTACTAAAGTTACAAGAAATTAACAAGTTCTAGTCATTTTATTGACATTAGAAACTAAGTTATTTACGATTCATTAACAGATTATCCATGAAAAGCACTCATGGCTTGTAGGTACTAAGTGAGACTGTAACGTGACTGGTTATGGGTTCAATTCCGACTCGAGGGGTGAAAATACCACGTTTCCGTCGTTAATATTTCTATTTCGCTCTGGTGACGGCAATACGCGGCGTTAAGTACCGCTACTTTACACGCAATGCTGTCAAAATTTGGCGGAAAATGGAGAACGGAGTGTCTTAACACTAGGGTCCCTATGTCCCCCCCTTTTAACGCATTACTCTTCATTTCCTTCCTATTAGAATATGTGTTCACTAGTACTGATGTACTTGAATAATCAGCGTACGTGCGTGCGTGCGTGTGTGTGCCTGTGTGTGTTCCTGCGCGTGTGCGTCTTGCACAATTTTCAGTTTTTTTTTTTGCATAATGTATTTTAAAATTTGCATAGAGTATTCGTACAATACGATAAAGAAGAAAAGTTTTTATTTTTAACTAAATATGTTTTCACCAAGCTAATTAAAAACCTCATTAATATATATTAAAACACACTATATAAGACAAACACAGCTTAAACTAATCTCTATAAGCATACTGACTTTCAAATCAGTTAATCTAAGGGCTAGAAGTAAATACCATTCGAAGTTTGATTAGGGCGAACATTAAATAGCTTCGCTTCGCTCAATTATATTCTTTCAAGACTTAATTACTGGTCCAAGGTCAAATTTGAACTTTTATCTTTCTATTTTAGTATCATAGTTACGTAGATGAACTTTTTCAATTATGTTTGGTTGCGCTCCATTGACCTTGGCCAGTGACCTTGAGCTTTTCGATTTGGCAGCAACATTGCCGGAAACATAAATTATGCCTCTCATAGCACTTGTAACGGAAAATTGGATGAATTTCAAGCTTTTGTAAAGCTTATTATATTTTTGCTTGTTATTTTTGTGTATAGTTGGGTTAGTAATCTGAACTCTGGGTTCGATTCAAGGTTCGTTCAAACTTCGATTAAAGGATTTTTTATTGAAAAATTGATTTTGAAATTAGATTGATATCAAAATCACATTCTTTTAACCTTTTAACCGGTTTAATCGCGTATATTTTTGGTAGGTAATCTTAGAAAGTAACTTTGAACATGGTATATTGTTATGACGGAAGCGTCAGGTTTTGTAACTTTTATTTTGGAATTTCATAAAGATATGTGATTAATCCAGTTAAAATAGTTTCATTTTTAAATACGTTAAACGTACGAAAACAATAGATCTTAAGAATATGATTGTTTTTCTGCCTTTATTAGATAAAGTGCTGTTTAAGATTCAACTATTCAGCCAGCAGTATCTCGAAATGGTAGGTAGATAAGTGGATAAATTACGTGGATAATACAAGTGATTATATTTTTACGCATTACTTTTATATTGAGGCCTTCGTGGCGCAGCAATACATTATTTTATCAAATCTAACATGGAACTATACGCTGCCGCTGTCTGCACTGCCTGAGAGGAGGATAGCGACCCACTAACCACCGGACCTGACCCTTTGAGGGTCTGCTACAGTATCTCTATTACATAAACAAATGAAATAAGAAACGTGTGACCGAGTGTACAAAAAAAACAAACAGAAGAAAGAAAAAAAGCTGGATAGTACACGGACCTCGAGTCTGTGGCGGTTAAAAAACAAAATTTATCTTCTCACCAAATTGGAGCAATGCAAATGATTTGAATATTTATTCATTCAAGTAAGAATAGAACCTAAAACCAGTCGAAGCTGTCCCACTACACCACAATGGTTCTATGAATATTATAATATTTGTATGCTTAAGTATTTACATGGTTTGCTCTCCATTTTCTTGTTCTTTTTGACAGATCGTAACAATTTGGTTGTCTGGTGGAGATCACTTTTAGTGATAGGTTTACGTTATATTATTTAATATTTTATTTGTACTGTGTATCTTCTTTTTGTGCGTAAGAAATATTTTTTAAGTTATTTATTTTAAGAGGCTATCTATGTATAATGAAAAATACGTTTTTAGAAAATGTATAAAATTTGAACGCAGCTGGATTCGCCCCAGACCGCTAAGTCGTGGTTTCAATAGGTTAATTCCATTTCTAATTTTGTTTCTAGAGGCGTAGGTACGAATCCTTGTCCGTTTAAATTTTTATACGTTTTCTACAATTTTTTTTTACTTTAAGTTTGTGAATATAGTAATATATGATATTTACCTGTATTAAAAAATATATTTTTATCTCTGTTGACTCTCTATAAAACCTTTTTTTTTTATTATCAAGCTTTAGTCAATTATATTTGAAATATTACCAAGGATTTACGTTTGACATTTGCAAAAAAAACACAATTTATCTCTGAGGGGAAATTAAAAAATCACTTTTCTACACACACACACACAATGCAAAACTAACCTTATCATATAGAGAATATGTACTAAATTAAGTTTTTTGTTTAGACCTTCAATAATAAATATCGTGGCGACCGAACATCGAAATCGATAAGCCACTTGCTGTTAAAAATGGCAGCAAAATGAGAATTGACTTTTTAAAATGCCTAGTCCTTTTAGGCAGTATTGTTCTTCTTCAAATCGTTTTTTAATAGACTGTGCTGGTGTTTCTTTTTATTTTTACACAATCTATGAAATTTTGAATAAGATAAAAATTGGCAAGGCTTGACAAGTGTCTATAAATTCAAATAAACGTGGAGATAAGGTTGATAGGTAGATGCGATAGTTTGTTTTTGAAGTCACCGTTGTCAGCTTTTGACGACTAATCGAAAGAAAGCTTGCGGCAAGCGCTTGCGATTAAAAAAAAGATACTCTTTTTTTTTTATGGAATGAAGGAGGCAAACGAGCTGAAGGCCCACCTGGTGTTAAGTGGCTACCTCCGCCCATAGACATCCACAACATTCAAGTTATGGATGCGTTGCCAGCCTTGGCAATGTAGGACAGAAGGAGGGAGGAAGGATGGGAATGGTGGGAATAGGGAGAGCTGGCTTACATGCCATCGAACCGGAACACATCATAAGATATTTGGCGGTTCGTCTTTGAAATGATAGTGGTCGCGAGCCAGTCGGAGAACGAATCTCCTACCACCAAACTACTGGGTTACCCGCCTTTTACGGGACGCTACCCAGCGGCGGGGGGGAATTGTATTCTTAACTCGTCCCCCCACGGGAAAAAATCAAATATATAAAAATATTCAAAATTCAATATATAAATAGACTTTTGTAAGCACTTTTGAATCGTCAAATGTACATAAAGCTACCACCGACTCGGAAGGCAGTTCTGCTGAGAAGAGCCGGCCAGAAACTCAACAGTTGCTCTTTTCAAATATATAATTACAATTTTATTATTTGATACAATGGTAGCTAACCGGCATTGGATTTGTTCAGATTAATTCCACACATTTTTATCCTTTAAATACTCTTCTACAGAATCTCTTCTCTTTTTACAATTTGAATTTCTCCAGTGGTAAATCTAAAACAAGCATTTTATTATTTTAAGATTTATTTAAATGTAGGCGTTTGGAGCTTGTAAAAGCTTGCCTAGACTTGCCAAGCTTGTTGCACCTTTACATTTCAATGTTTTTTTTATTTCACTTTAACTTACGGTTCAAGCCGAGATTCCAGACAGACTGGGTTAGTTCCACGGTTAGCGGTCGAGAAAGAGGTGAGATTTTAAGATATATTATGATAACTACTATGTTTATGTGGTATGATAACAAAGGACTTATTGGTCACCGAAATTCCCCTTGAAATGTAAAATAAAAAAAAAAATATGAATTATGGAAGTTTTTTAAAAAGAAATGTTATGACACATTTTTCCACTTTTCTCTGTAATTAAGGCATAAAAAGGCATTACGTGGTGATTGGCGCAACTCAACGCCGTATTTAACTTAATTTAAATATAATTATTATATTTTTATACATCGAGTAAAAATCGAACACACAACCAATAACTTACAATGAAATGGTACCCGCTGCACCACTATAGACTTAAAAGTTATATTATTATCTCAAAATCTAGATATTAAAATGCATTCTATAATAAAATCTAGAAAAAAATATTCACAATATTCAACTTCCTTCAGCGCAGTCGGTTAAAAGTATATTTCAATGTTACAGTAGCTCACGCTCGGTCTTAACGGTCTCTTTTAGCTAAGCTTGCTCATAACGTCTTATATTGCTTCTTGCCTAACATGTTCTTGTTTTAAGCCTTTATAATATAAAAGTATATACCATTATATAACATAAAGCTTTATCAAAAAAAATAGAGGTTATTTTTCGTATAGCAGAGTAGTCAGAGAGAACATAGTGTTAAGATACTCTATTCTCCAGTTTTAGCATAAAGTAATGATATTGGTTGTTAAGTGGTGGTATTCAACCCCACGTTTTGTTTTGACATAAGAGCGGAGATAGTGTGAGATATGTGATGTATGGGAGATAATAGGAATTGAACCAAGTATCATCGGTTATATAGTCAGAATATATTACACTGCGCCACAATGGCTCGTTTACTACTTATTTACTTTGCTTATAGTAAATATAAAGCTTGTTAACTTAAATATATGAAAAAAAAAACCATTTTTCAAATTGAAATCGAGATCATAGTTATAACTAAAGTAACAACGCGTAAATTGTATAGTACTATTATTAATGCACAAGTCTGTCTGTCTGTTTGTCTATCTATCTGTCTGCGTTCACCAGAACGCATGGCTCAGTGGTGAGAGCGCCTGAACGGTATTCAGGAGGCGCGGGTTCGAATCCCGCTGCGTTCAAATTTTTATACGTTTTCTTTAAATGTCTTTTTCAATTTTCCTAAGTGTGGAATAACACTTTAAAAATGTTTAAAAGTATCTATCTGTCTGTCTGTTACGCTTTCAAGGCTAATCTACCAGTCCGATTTAGATAAAATTCGGTAAAACTACTTGAAAGCTCAAAGGCATTTTTTCATAAGTCTTTAAGCCGAAAGCTTTTGTGAAAAGTTGTGAAGTTACGCAGGCAATGCCGTAAGCGGTTGCTAGTAGATAATAAAACACTGCTCAATCAGTCCCTTTCAATAATAAATTGATTTCATTTAGCTCTAACAATTATATTGTGAAGATTAAAATAAATAAGATTAATATTGAAGACCGATTTGTATTACAATTTTGGCGCTTGAAAGTGTTTTTTTAAAAGTAAAAATCATCTAATAATAAATTTTAAATTTATGTTTAATGTAGTATCTGATATAATATAATAAGAGAAAATATCAATTTCCGTATATTTTTTTTATTCTAATAAAAAAAATATACGGAAATTGATATTTTAAGTTAAATTCATAATTTCAGTTGTTTTATAATTTTTATATATCCTCGTACATTTTCTCTCACAGCAAATAAGTCAGAGAAAATCTGGAGTTAAAACACTCTTTTCTCCAGCTTCCACCCAAAAACGAGACGTTGCGGGACGTTATTCATTATTATTGAGCCTGGCGAAGCGAAGCTCTTACTGGTTAAAAGTGTGTTTCGTTTTGGCTTAACTCTCCCTGGGTTAATTGTAGTAGACCTCTGAAATTTGGAGCACAGTGTCTTGTGTGCTGTGAAGATTTTCGGTTCCTAATAATATTAGCTTTCATTCATGATTATAATTTTAGTTTGATGACTTTTCCCGCAGAGCATGATGGATGAGGCACTTTTAGGCTAAAATCGAGACATTGCGTATTGAATGGCAGAATTCAACGCCGCGCCTTGTATTATCACCAGAGTGAAAAAAAAAGGAAAATAATGTAAAAATCAGTTCCCCGAGTGAGAATCAAACCCATAACCATCGCGTATAGACTCAAATAGTATTATTATGTAACTCCACGAGCTATTATAATTTTAAATTATTTTTTATACCTACACATGCTCGCTATAATCTCATAAAGAGGGCTCTCTTATTAGTATACATTAAAACTTTATTTTATTACCTTTCTTAAAACCACATTGCGTTACATTTTACTCGTAAACACAGTAATGAATAGTAAATACAATATACATTAGAAGGAGGGTTTATTTCTTCAAAAACAAACAAAGTGTAAATAATTCACAATATCTATTTAAAAGTTGAATGAGAATTCTTTCACTTAAAGCCATGCTTTTCATTTACAGTCACGTTTTTGTTAGAGTTGTTGTTGTTGTAAATTGAAAAATATTTGTATTATTGTATTAAATAAAGATACTATAAATGAAATTGTTTTATTTTATTTATATGTACATATATATGTTTTCTTAAAATGTTTCGTGCTTAAAAGTTCTAAGCGTGTGAATGACACTTTTAAAATGTTGACTAATGTGACTGTAAAGCGACTGGTTGTGGGTTCAATTCCCACTCGAGGAGTGGAGATGTTTAATATTTCTATTCTTCTTCGCCTGGTGTCGAGGCAAAGCGCGGCGTTAAGTTCCGCCACGTAACACGCACTGCCGCCAAAATTTGGTGGAAAGTGGGGAACGGAGTGTCTTAATACTAGGTTCCCTCTGCCTACCGTGCTAAGTGCAGGATACAACGTGAAGCTAAAAAAAAAGAATTTAATAAGTACCATTCTCTCTTACCAAATGATAGTTCGTAGAATAATCTTTGGGTAGAATAATATTTGTAAAAATCTCCCTCCAGAGATGCTAACAACAAAATGTAACTTACATTACAGTAATAAGCGTATAACAATTTCGATGTATCCGAATGTAGAACGGTTAAAGGTCAAAGTGTTTGGACGGTTTCCAAAATTCAGTACACTTTTTTTAAATATTGTTTTTAATGTCTTTTACCACAAAAACAAATGATTTAAACAACATTTAATTATAAAATTAAATCGAATTTATTCATTATTGTAGGTGACAAGTGTCTGCATAGATGTAATGTTTGTAGAAATTTTTTTTTTGTAGTAGTATTTTTTTAGCTTTACTTTTAATTTCGCATGGTAGGATAGGCAGAGAGAAATTAACCTTCAGACATTCCTTTGTCCACTTTCCGTTTAAATCTTGCTGTAGCAGAAAAATGAAAAAAAAAATCATTTTCACGATATGAAATTGAGCCCACAATCATCGTTTAAATAATGTCACATTGTATAATATTGCTGAGCCTAAACTACTGCGATTTTTGGCGCAACGTTTAAATAAATATCATTTATTCCTTTTTTTTAGCTCCACGCTGTATCCCGCACACTGCAGGGTAGGTAAAGCGACTGGTTGTGGGTTCGATTCCCACTCGAGGAGTGAAAATATTTAATGTTTCCATATTCTTCGCCTGGTAACTAAACGTTAAATTCCGCCACTTAACACACAATACCTCCAGAATTCGGCGGAAACTGGGGAACAAAAATGCGCGGTGTTGTGTTCCGCCACTCAACACAAAGTCTCAAATTCACAATTTTACCTTAACATTAGGTTCTTTCTTACTAACCTATTATGTAAAAAAGCGTGTAGTTAAAAAAATATAGTAGTAAAATATTTTTTTACTCAAATTTAGTCATTTCACGGTTTGATGGCATCTATGGAGACCAATATAGGGTGAAAATGGTATATAATGAAAAATCGAAAATAAAAAACGCTATTCAGCATCTCCGTCTGTCTCTCAAGAGGTGAAATCAATTAGGAGGCATTGGATCGTTCCAAGCTTTGGATGGAAATTCATTTTCCTTCCAGAAAGGGGTTGATTGAAAAATTTAGACAAGCTTTTTCTAATACGATCTTTGGCATTTGTGATTTTTACACATTTTAAATGTGAACGTTTTGAATGATTTATTTTTAATTATTATATATTAATTGAGTCTGTGGTTAGTAACTTATAAAAACTCGCCCCAGTAAGACAAAAAGCGGTATTGTAATCCGTCATTCAATGCGCATCTCAAATTTGAGCAAAAAGAACGAATTATGTATGACAAAAAAAGTTTAGCTACCCTTTATATAATTTAATACATACTCATAGAAAAACCTTCATTTATTAAATTCCAATTACCCGTAATTATCCGTGGATGCAAAGCGCGGCGTTAAGTGCCGCCACTTAACACGCAATGCCTCCAAATTCGTCAGAAAGCGGGGAACGAGGAGTCTTAACACTAAGTTCCGTCTGTCTGCCCTACTGTATGCGGGATACAGCGTGAAGCTAAAAAATAATCCGTATTCGATCCCATAACCACTATGGTGAGATACTATCTTAAATTAAATTTTACCTTATTTCCTTGTATTTCCAAAAAAATAAACTTCATAACTTAGCTAATACACATGTGGTAATAAGTTAACTAACGATCAATACAAATTCAATATTAACGTGTTCCCATTCATATTGCAGTCGATTCGACTCGACTCGACTCGTAGACTATAGATTGGTCGACCTTGCCACTTGGCCTTATATTTGCCAGACGGCAAGGCGCCTAGAACTAATGTCGAACATATTTTCGCTGAAAATTGTGTATTTTTCTCAATGAAGGCAGGTTAAGGCAATTTTGATATATAGCACAAGATTATTTTTGTTACAAATTTAGTCCCAGTAAAGTGTAGTAAAGCGACTGGTTATGGGTTCGATTTCCACTCGAAAAGCAGAGGTAAAAAAATAATTCGACAAAAGAAAAATAACCTTAGTTACTCTTTAATACATCACTAATTAACTTTTTGTTTATATATTATTTTAATATTTATGCTCGTTAAAACTCAGCATTTTTGATTCACAAGCAAATTCTAAAGGTACTATTAAAAAGTAGTTATTTACCTTTTTATTAAAATGTTAGTCCTGGGATCGATTCCCAGTTGGGGGAATAAATATATAGCGTCGCAGAAATTCAATTGAATCAAAGCAAAATATCGAAACATTGCGTTTTAAATGGCGGAACTTAACGCCACGCTTTGTTCCAAAGGTGCTAGAAATTAAAATAATATATTTGAATTATATTTACAAGGTGACGGGACAAGTGCGGCGCTAAGTTCCGCCACTTAACACGCAAAATTTCAATTTAGGGGTAAAGTAAACATTTAAATTAAATATTCCCTCAAATAAAAAATTGTGGCCAGTCGTGGCCCAGTGGCACAAGCGTTGACTGTAAACGACTAGGTGTGGGTTCGATTCCCACTCTAGGAGTGGAAATATTTAATATTTCCATTTTCTTCGCTCTGGTGCCGAGGTAAAGCGCGGCGTTAAGTTCCGCCACTTAACACGCAATGCCTCCGAATTCGGCGGAAAGTGAGGAACGGAGTGTCTTAACACTAGGTTCCCTCTGCCTACCCTGCTGTGTGCGGGATACAGCGTGAAGTTCAAAAAAAAAAAAAAAAAACAGTAAAAAATAAAAATAGAACCAACTACCGTGGCCTTGAAATTCAGTTGTGCCTAACTGCGCTAGTAAAGGTCATTGTGACGCAGTGGCACAGCGTCTGACTGTAAAGCGGGTGTAGGTTCGATTCGCACTCCAGAAATAATTACATTTAAATTTTCAATTCTTCGCTCTGGTACCTGAGATAAATCGCAAAGTTAAGTTCCACCACTGAATGTGTACCTCGATTTTGGTCGAAAAGTAGAAGACGGAGAGTCTTGACAATAGGAAGTATGTACGTATATGGGAAAAAGCGTGACGCTGTTTGCTTTAAGCATTTTTTTGCTTGCTATTTTTTTTGTACTGTGCCAAGATACCCTCCTCCATATTTAGCACCTACACGGTTGACCTGTATAAGTATTTGACGACGTTTTGTCTACAGACCCTGAACTATTTGGCGAAGTATGGACAGTGATATTATAAAATGTAGTGAAACTCTCAAGTTCTCAATTAAAACTTAAAATGAAATCGTTATTTTTAGTACTACAGCTAAGTTCTACTTATTATCGTTTGTTGTTGTGGTAAATATGAAAATGAAAGTTAAATTTGAAAATTAATAATTATATACATATGCATATAAATAAACCAAGTTAATTCCAGTCGTGGCTTGTGGCAGAAAGTGTGACTGCAAACACCACTGGTTGTGGGTGCGATTCCCACTCGAAAAATGAATATTTCCATTTTCTTCACTCTGGTACGGAGACAATGCGCGTTAAGTTCCACTACTGCATGTCACACAGGTGATGCCTCAAGAATTCGGCGGAAAGTGAAGAACGGAGTGTCTTAATACTAGGTTCCCTCTGCCTACCCTGGTATGTACGGCATACAACGTGAAGCTAAAAAGAAGAGTCTATCCTACCTACTACTTTAAACTATCCTAGATAGAGAAAACTTAGTGACAATACACTCTATTCTCGCACTTTCTGCCTGAATTCGGGACACTAGAATGGACAAAGGAAAATAATCTAAACATATACAATCTGCCGAGTTGGAATCGAATCCGCAAGCAAATGCGTCACATGCTGCTTACTGATATTAACTGTGAATTAACGTTCCATATATTATTATTATTTTCTTTTTTTTCTATATTTTTTAGCTTCACGCTGTATCCCGCACCCAGCAGGGTAGGCAGAGGAGACCTAATGTTAAGACACTCCGTTCCCCACTTTCCGCCGAATACGGAGGCTTGCGTGTTAAGTGGCGGAACTTAACGCCGCGTTTTACCTCGACACCAGAGAGAAGAAAATGGAAATATAATTTCCACTCCTCGAGTGGGAATCGAACCAGTCGTATACAGTCACAACCAGTTGTATACAGTCACACGCTTGTGCCACTGGGTCACGACTGGCCACGATATTATTATATTTTTATCATTTCGTATTGTGCCTTATCGTTTTATCGATATCAACTACGATAGCTAAATATGCAATGTCATATAGTTTTACTTCCTTATTTATGCAGACATGAAGCCGCCGACCAAGGCTGGCCTTGAACCTAAGGGTTTATAGCCAAAACAGAGAAAAATATTTATTAGAAATGACATCGAGCATCTATATAAAAAACAAAATTGGATTTACTGTTTGTATCAATTAAATAACCGCTATTTACTTAATATATACTCGTATGTATGTATACACGAAACATACTAAAATTATATTCTTTATTATATTCTTCTGTCTGCCTTTCTATACGTTTGTTTCGGCTAATCTCTGGAATTGACGGACCAATTTTGACGAGAGTTGCAGTGGCAGATAGCTAATATAATAGAGAGTATACTTTTATATTAAAACTAAATATTTTAATGAAATTTCACGCGCACGAAGTCATGGGCACAACTAGTATTATGATAAATAGATGTTATTTTGTAGATATTTCATTTTAGGTTACAATGTATATGAGTTTCTTCGAGTGAAATCTTGCAACTTTATTTTGAAGCATACCACCATCTTATACCATCTTATATGAAAGTAGAGGACGGAGTGTCTTGACACAAGGTGCCCTCTAACTACCCCACTATATGGGATTTTTTTAACCTGCTTTTTTTTCTTATACCATATATCGTCGTTTGTAAAGCATATATATGTTTTTGGGTTCGATTTCTTCTCTAAAGAAAGAGTAAATTATGTTAATTATGTTAAAATAATATTTATTGTCCTGTTATGAAAATCTAACCACTTAACAAAAATGTCTCCAATACACGTAAAAATCGGCGAACGGAGAGTCACAACACTAAGTTCTCTCCCTACCCTGTTATGGAAAATAAACCGTGAAGCTGATAAAAAATCTCATATCTAACCCTTCTAAACCCCATCGAGGTCGTTTCCCTTTGTATAGCCCCATGCTATTGTCAACGCACAAGGGCAGATTCGTTGTCGACGGGTAAGCAACAAGCTATTTTGAGCTTGGCTTTGTAATTTTTCATATGTATATTCCACTTACTTCCTTATTCCACTTACTTCAAGTTCATGATTATTATGTTTTAATATAGTCATGTTGTGAACTTGATTTTTGAATGAGATATTGAAAATTGGATTCTAGGACTAGGTTTATATTGCTTATTAGGTTTAGAGTGTGCAGTATAACTAAATAGGCCAGTCGTGGCGCAGAGGCACAAGCGACTCGTTGTGGGTTCGATTTCCACTCGAGCAGTGGAAATATGTAATATTTCCATTTTCTTTGCTCTGGTATTGACGCAAAGCGTGGCGTTAAGTTCCGCCACTTCACATGCAATGCCTCGAGAATTCGGCAGAAAGTGGGAAACGGAGTGTCGTAACACTAGGTTCCCTCTGCCTACCCTGCTTTGTGCGGGATACAGCGTGAAGGAAAAAAAATAAAAAAAAAATGTCCTATATAGTAAGAAAAAAATACTTTGACTTCCGCTACGCAAACATAGTGGCTTAACTTCAACTGAAGTTAAGGAAACGGAGTGTCGGAGTGTCGGAGAGTCTTTTCTTAACCTGCTGTGCAGAAAAATAAGCTGCCATCTATATTAATATTTTCACTTAATAAAATCCACCCTTGACATGGACCCGGACAGAGCGCGGTCATTCACCGCTATACGCTATTGATTCTGATGCCGCAGATGCATTGAGATGAGATGAGGCGTTCTACCTGCCTTTATTGATTTGTTAATATTATATAAATAATAATCCATACTTATATTATAAATGTGAAAGTCTGTGTGTTTGTCTGTCACGCTTTCACGTCTAATCTACCGGTCCGATTTGGATAAAATTTAGAATGAAAATAGTTAATAACCCTAGGCTACTTATTTTTTCAAATATCGACCTCTAAGGTTCTGAAATAGCTGATGAAAGTTTATATGAAAAATCTAAACTGCTTGACCGATTGTAATGAAGTTTGGCATAGATATAGTTGATGATCCAAGATCAAACATAGGTTACTTTAGTTTTAAAAAAATCACCCCCGATGGTTGCGATATAACGAAATAGTTACGTAGTTGACGCGGCGAAGCCGCGAACGGGCCGCTAGTAAATTTAACAAATTTAATATTTTAATAGGGGCCAGCCGTGGCACAGTAGCACAAAGTGTAACTATAAAAGCGACTGGTTGTGGGTCCGATTCCCACTCGAGGATTGCAAATATTTAATCTTTCCATTTTCTTCGCTCTGGTGTCAAGACAAAGCGCGGCGTTAAGTTCCGCCACTTAAAACGCAGTGCCTCTTATTCTGTGGAAGGTGGGGAACGAAGTGTCTTAACACTATGTTCCCTCTGCCTACCCTGTTGTGTGTAGGATTCAGCGTGACGCTAACAAAATAAAATAAATAGGAGGCCGTCGTGGTACAGTGGCACAGCGTCTGACTGTAAAGCGATGGTTCGATTTCCTAACAGGGGTATGATACAGTTAAAATTTTCGTATCCCCTCTCTTTTCTTACTAAAGATAAAACGCGGCGTTGTGTTCCGCTACTTAACTCGCAATGTATAGAAAACAGAGGATGGAGTGTCTTGACACTAGGTCCTCTCTAACTACCCCGCTACGCGGAAAGATGGCTGACAATAATTAAAATTAAAAATAAAAAATATGGACCATTTTTCCTCGAGCATTAACACTAGATTTACAAGACCAGTCAAAATGACTAGTCTTTCAATTTCAATTTAAAATTCCTACTGTACGAATGTAGTTTTATGAACTTTAATTATTTTTTTTATCCTCACGCTTATTTTTATATCCCGCTCACAGCAGGGTAGGCAGACGGAACCTAGTGTTAAGACACTTCGTTCCCCACTTTCCACAGAATTCGGAGGCGTCGCGTGTTAAGTGGCGGAACTTAACACCGCGCTTTACCTCCGATACCAGAGTGAAGAAATGGAAATATTAAATATTTCCACTCCTCAAGTGGAAATCGAACCCACAACCAGTCATATTCAGTCACACGCTTGTGCCACTGCGCCACAACTGGCTCCTTTATGTATAAAAGTAATAAATATATTTCTTGTGATTATAAATCAGTTTATTTAAGTACTTAGTCTAGTCTATTGTTAATAATGAAAAAAATAATGTAAAAATAAAAATCGTATAAATCAACAGTTAAACGTTCTATATACATTAAGCTCTACGATATGACCTAGTTATTGCGGAGATTACTGTACTGCTTTCACCTTATGTGCACTATTAAGTTTGAATATAATCTCAAAGTGGAATTAACTGGTGATTAACAAATTTATGGGAAACGGAGAGTCGGGACACTATGTTCTGCGACTGCTGTGCGAGAAATGCAAGAAAAGCATGAAAATGCTTTTAATAACTACTACTACTTCTATTAAACATTATTTTTTTATGTTTTAATAATAATAATAAGGAGGAGTACATAAAAGAACAATCGTAAATGTTATGTGCAATGGCGGCCTTGTCACTACAAGTGATCTCTTACAGGCAACCATTTACTTTAGGATTAAAAGTAAGAAATCACAGAGAGGCGCAACAAGTATTAAAAGTAATGCTTAGTATAATTAAAAAAATAATACATATACATAAATATATACTGTGGCCAGTCGTGGCCCAGTGGCACAAGCGTGTGGCTGTAAACGACTGGTTGTGGGTTCGATTCCCACTCGAAGAGTCGAAATTATATTTCCATTTTCTTCACTCTGGTATCGAGGCAAAGCGCGGCGTTAAATTCCGCCACTTAACACGCAATGCCTCCGAATTCGGCAGAAAGTAGGGAACGGAGTGTCTTAACACTGGTTTTCTCTGCCTACCCTGCTATGTGCGGGATACAGCGTAAAGCTAAAAAATATATAATATGAATCCATGACAAGCTAACTCCACGAAGTACCAACTAAGATGACTTGATACCATTATTTGTCAAAGCATTTAATTCACGACGTCAAGGAAACTGACAGTCCTATAGCATTAATAACGCTCTCGGCTTAATTATTCAGCTACAGTATAGATATATTGTAATAAGTCGCTTTGAATAAAATTAATGGTCGAATGTATTCTGTAATTTTGAGGTTATGTATCCTGTGCAATGTGAAAATATTTATTTATGTAATAAATATTTGCTAATATCATGTATGTTAAGAAAAATAATTAATGATTTTACAAAACTTGGTGACACATACGAGTACATAATATTAAAACTAAAAATAAGCATAAACTGATTAATCCTGTAACTCGATAACATCGACTCAATAATTCATTCATGGGATAGTATACGATTTTACAATAGGATCCCAGAAAATGTCCAAGGTTTTTCTATACACACTTTAAAAAAGTTGAAAGACGTCTGTTAAATATTATTACCTAATTAAAGATTTTTTATATGATAACACGACTTGGGAATGAAATGCTCGCTCCAGGCTATTTCAAAAGTATCACTGTCAGCAATAAATCTGTATATCAACATTGCCTTAAAAAGAAAAGAAGTCCCGCTGAGTTTTTACGCCGGTTCTTTACAGGTCTGAAGCATTCACTTTAGTAAACCGGTGCTAAACTATTTGACGTTCAAAAAATGAAGCATGTAACTCCTTTTCTTTTTTTTTCAATTGTGATATACAGATTTATTGCAGACAGTTAAGATACTCCGTTCTCCACTTTCCGCTGAATTCAGAGGCATTGAGTGTTTAAGTGGAGGGACTTAACGCCGCGCTTTACCTACACACCAGAGCGAAGAAAATGGAAATATTAAATATTACCCACTCCTCGAGTGGGAATCGGACCCACAAGCAGTCGTTTACAGTCACACGCTTGTGCCACTGGGCCACGACTGGCGAGTAACATATGATTTCTATAATTCTAACTAAGCCTATATTATATTATGTCAAAATCTGCCCAGATGTTTGGGATGTATGGCATGCCAAACATATAAACATACATCCATACATACCATACATTCATACATATGTATGTTTTCTATGTATGTACTCTCAAAAACTCTCTTTTCGCCCGTGGGGGGACGGATTAAGAATACAATTCTCCCTCGCCGCTGGGTAGCGTCCCGTAAAAGGCGGGTAACCCAGTTACTTGGTGGTAGGAGATTCGCTCTCCGACTGGCTCGCGACCACTATCCTGTCAAAGACGAACCGCCAAATATCTGATGATGTGTTCCGGTTCGATGGCATGTAAGCCAGTTCTCCCTATTTCCACCATTCCCATCTTTCCTCCCTCCTTCTGTCCTACATCCCCAAGGCTGGCAACGCGTCTGTAACTCTAATGTTGTGGATGTCTATGGGCGAAGGTATTTTACTTTTATTTTTGAAGGTATTGTACTTAACACCAGGTGAGCCTTCTTTATTCCATAAAAAAAATGTAAATGTATAAACAATAGTTGAAAGTTTATAACACAATTTGTTTACGACCGTACGACTGTACATATTTTGGAGATAACAGTGTAATACAAAAACTTATACACAAGTAAGATTGGAAAAGTTTATTGTACGTTTACAGAACTTCGGTAAGTCCACTTTCTATAGTTTCTATAGTTTCTTTTCTTAGACAAGGAATATGTTTATATTTTAATAATTTTAAAATCTTAGTATAGTATAGTTTAAGTATTAGTAATATTTCAACGTAAGTGTAAACTTAGGATGAAAATATATTTAGTAATTTTTCTTTTTTTTTAGCTTCACGCTATTTCCCAGCAGCAGGGTGGGCAGAGGGAACTCAATGTTAAAACACTCCGTTCCCCACTTTCCACCGAATTCGGATGCATTGCGTGCTAAGTAGCGGAACTTAACGCCGCGCTTTACCTCGACACCAGAGCGAAGAAAATGGAGATATAATTTTCATTCCTCGAGTGGGAATCGAACCCACAACCAGTCGTTTACAGTCACACGCTTGTGCCAGTGGGCCAGGACTGGCCACTTTAAAAAATATATTAGTAATTCTCATTTATACTTTAAGTTAAAAGATATTAAAGTATTTAAATGTATAAAAGCACTTAGTTCCCGTACATTTTGTAGGTTTAAACTAAAAGTAGCAAAACTTTGAAGTAATTGAGCTTTGTGGGCGTAGAAATTTAATATAGGCATTATTATAAATGAAATATACATGTGTTTATATTATTTGGAAAAAAAATGCGAAATATTTTTGATCATATATTTTTTTTTATATAAACAGAGAACCGTTTTTGCCCTGTGGGTTAGAATACAATTCCCCTCCATCGCTGGTTGGCGTCTCGTAAAAGGCGGGTAACCTAGTAGCTTGGTGGTAGGAGATTCGTTCTCCGACTGGCTCACGACCACTATCAGGTCAAAGACGAACCGCCAAACATCTTATGATGTGTTCCGGTTCGATGGCATGTAAACCAGCTCAATTATCTTATGATGTGTACCGGTTCGATGGTATGTAAACAAGCTGTCCTTATTTCTTCCTCATGTCGGCAACGTATTCACAACTGTTCTAATGTTGTGGAAGTCCATGGGCGAAGGTAACCACTTACCATCAGGTAGTCCTTCTCTTCTTAATGCAGTACACAAATACTGTGTAATTGAGGTAGATGCAAATAAAGCATTCTTACTGCAAGTTTATACCAATACATTAATCCAACATGTGGCCAGTCGTGGCCCAGTGGCACAAGAATGGGACTGTAAACGACTGGTTGTGGGTTGGATTCCCACTCAAGGAGTGGAACTTATATTTCCATTTTCTTCGCTCTGGTGTCGAGATAAAGCGCGGCGTTAAGTTCCGCCACTTAACACGCAAGCCTCCGAAGTCACAGGCTTCGCGCTTACATTTAGACGGTGTTCCACTAAAAAAGTACAATTCACAAACTAAAACACTAGTAACATTGTAAGCCTTTTTAAAGTCAGTCCCAGTATGCTATAAAGAGCCATTAGCGAGTCCACGCGCAGACCACCGATATACATTTACTAAATGTTCGAACCAACAAAGCTTAGTACTTACAAGTTTGAAACGCCTTTCGCAACTTAAAGTCGTTCGCGTTGAAGGAAAATATTTTCTTTTATTTTTTTTTATTTAAAAATGTTACTTGCTAGTTTTAAAGAGAGTAAGTAAGTCGTAAGGTTTTGTTGCGGTTTTTAATATATATTTTTATTATTTATTCTTACTTATACTCGTATATAAGTGCAGGGCAAAGAGATAACACTCCCAGTGTTAATTCACTCCGTTCGCAATTTCCAATTTATAAAGGTCGTTCGTTACTCTTGTTTGCCAAAAAAAGAGTGCAATAACCAGAATTAAAAAACGTACATATTTTTGTTGATGTTGGATTAATTAAAAAAAAAATTGCTTCACGCTGTACCCCGCGCACAGCAGGGTAGGCAGAGGGAACCTAGTGTTAAGACACTCCATTCCCCACTTTCCGCCGAATTCGGAGGCATTGCGTGTTAAGGGGCGGAACTTAACGCAGCGCTGCAGCGCTTTGCCTCAATACCAGAGCGAAGAAAATGGAAATACTAAATATTTCCACTCCTCGAGTGGGAATCGAACCCACAACCAGCCGTTTACAGTCACACGCTTGTGCCACTGCGCCACGACTGGTCCCTGGAATAATTATGTATTACTTATATTTATTTACTCTGTGTACCTAAGACAAAGCGTGGCGTGGAGTTAAGCATTTCATCTAATGTTTTAATTCGAAATGGAAAGTGGAGGACGGAGTGTCATGACACTAAGTTCTCTTTGATATTTAGCTTCGTGAAGTTGTAAAAAAAAAGTAAGACTAAAAGTAAGTGGTAATAGAAAGTTATTTCTAAAATTTTAGATTATATACTTGGGTCTACCCTTTTTTTTTTTTTTTTTTTTTTTTTTTTTATCGTCAGGAAAATCCGTTACGGATACCCGCCCGGGGTGGGGACCCGGACGCGGTTATGTGGGACTCCGGATCGTTCTTCCGTTTACCCACTAAAACCTGACGGTGCTCCTTACCCGCCACTAGCCCAGGTCTCGGGCACTGCCCCAATCGTCCGCGGACCTGGGCGGCAACTTGGGTCTACCCAAGTATATAATCAATCATACAGTTATGAGGTTTTATGTAATATTCAGTAAAGGAATATGGGTAAAGATAAGATACTATTAAAGTATCTTCCTATAAGACCACTAGTAATAATAGTAACATCCAATAAAGTGTATATATTATTGAATATACAACTGTAAGCTTGTGGCCAGTCGTGGCCCAGTGGCACAAGATTGTGACTGTAAACGACTGGTTGTGGGTTCGATTCCCACTCGAGGAGTGGAAATTATATTTCCATTTTCTTCGCTCTGGTGTCGAGGTAAAGCGCGGCGTTAAGTTCCGCACTTAATACGCAAGCCTCCGAATTCGGCGGAAAGTGGAGAACGGAGTGTCTTAACACTAGGCAGAGGGATCTGCCTACCTTGCTGTATGCGGGATATAGCGTGAAGCTATATACAAGTATAAGCTATAGGCTATGTTTAAAAACATGTAAAAAGTAGCCAATGTTTGACCTTGAATCTTTAACTATTTCCATCCAAATTCCATACTTAACAGACAGAAAGACAGACTTTTGCACTTATAATAATAATATGGGTTCTTCATAGTCTAGTTATTGATTAACGGTTAACGAAACTAAACTGACTGGTCGTGAGTTCATATCCTACTCGAGGTATTTTTTTGAATAAAAAATATTTTAGAAAATAATTACCAAACCGTTGTTTAAATATTATAAAAATCTATAATAAAAATCAACTTTTAACGCAACGCTTTTATCTGTATAGCAGGATAGGCTGGACACTTCGTTCTTCACTTTTCTGCCAAATGTATACAACACTATGCATATTTCAGGTCAGATTTCAGACCGAAAAAGTAAAAATATTTGAAACATATTTTTTCCCCGAGTGGTAATCGAACCCACAACCATCGCATTTACAGTTAGACATTGTCAATGCGCCATTATGATTCCAAATTCTGTGATTGTGGCCAGTCGTGGCCCAGTGGCACAAGCGTGCGACTGTAAACGACTGGTTGTGGGTTCGATTCCCACTCGAGGAGTGGAAATATTTAATATTTCCATTTTCTTCGCTCTGGTGTCGAGGTAAAGCGCGGCGTTAAGTTCCGAATTCGGCGGAAAGTGGGGAACGGAGTATCTTAATACTAGGTTCCCTCTGCCTACCCTGCTGTGTGCGGGATACAGCGTAAAGCTAAAAAAAAAAGTTCTGTAATTGGTTCGAAAAACAAATAAAAAAAACTGGATATTCTTTTTGAAATGAATAAAACACGGACTACTTTGTTCGTTCATAAACAGAAAACTCATCAGCTATTTGAAGCATTTCAAAAATCAGTCCCGTGCAATAATTGAATCGGCGGTAAAAATGATGGAATTGACAGTTGTATAATTGTGACTTTGATCGGCTGTAATTGAGGACATCTTGCGCAGAGGTACAGTGTCTGACGTGAAAGAAACTTGATTGGTTATGGGTTCGATTTACATCGTGGGTACGATAATATTTGCTTCTAATGGTATTATACATTTATTACAAAAATTCAGCGACTAATTCCTCCAATGAACTAGAAAATGGAGAACGGAGTGTCTTGGCTCAAGGGTTTCTTCGTCTATCAGCAAAAATGGGGAAGTTGTGAAACTTATATGACACTAGCTGTGCCCGTGATTACATCCGCATTTAGCAAAACTGTTCTAAAATAGCTCAATATTAAATTATTTATGTGATAAGTAATAAAGTCACATCGAAATCGGTCCAGTCGTTCCAAACATTACCTCGAACAAATAGACAGACAATAATTGTATAAAATTATATTGGTAACCATGGGGTATCCATTGTATATATATTATATACCATATGTATTTAGTGAAAATCAATAATTTTAATATCACAAACAGACACTCCAAATTTATTTATTTTATGAATGTACCAGAAATCAAACTTGTACCTATCTGCCTACTAACACACAAGCACTAAGCTACACCGGTCTTTTATTTCGAGATGCGCTCAAAAATAAGCGATCGACAGAATGAAAGATTAAGGTCACATAATACATCGTTATTCAAGACTTTACTAGAAACGTGCTTTGGATTTTAGAAATACTTGAAAAGAATGATGATGTTACTTTAATATTAGATAACGTTATTATTTTCGGAATATTATATCCTATTATACATTTGAAAGTGGTTTTTCTAGTTTTATGCTTTATTTTGCACTAGCGGCCCGCTCGCCGCGTGAACTGCACGTCTGCTTCGTTATATTGCAACCCCCGGGGGTGGGTTTTTGAAAAATAAAGTAGCTTATGTTTAAGCTTAGATTATCAACTATATTTATGCCAAAATTCATTACAATTGGTCAAGCGGTTTAGATTTTTCATATAAACTTTCATCCCCTATTTCAACCCTTTAGAGGTTGATTTTTGAAAAAATAAGTAGCCTATATTAGACCCAGTCACTTTTACTACTTTCATTCTAAATTTTATCCAAATCGGACCAGTAGATTAGCCGTGAAAGCATAGTCTTTCACACAGCACAACACAGACTTTCGCATTTATAATATAAGTATATGGATAGCAGGGTAGAGAGAACGTAGACTTAAGACACTTCGCTCTCCACTTTTCATGTAAAATCAGTGTCAATTTTGGTCAGTGTCCACTTAAAACGCTATTATGTCTGTTGCGTATTACGTGGTAAAATTCAATGCTATCTTAGTATTTGCTATGTGTATGTTTTTTTTAGCTTCACGCTGTATCCCTTGCGGGGTAGTCAGAGAGAACTTTAGTGCATACTGTATGTTTTAAAGTACTATTAACACAATTAGCATAAGAAAGACACATTTGCAAAATATTTTAGAGTAAAGTGGTATAATTAATTATTTTTATTTTCCCCACGTTAGAAGGACAAAGTGTTGTGAATGTCGGTTTCAGCCGGAAAATGGAAGCACCACCAGGTACCAGAGCGAAGAAATGATAATTTATATCTTTCCCTCGGGCATCGAACCCACAACCGTTTTGATTGTAGTAAGACTTCTCTTTTTTTTTAGCTTCACGCTGTATCCTGCACACAGCAGGGTAGGCAGAGGGAACCTAGTGTTAAGACACTCCGTTCCCCACTTTCCGCCGAATTCGGAGGCATTGCGTGTTAAGTGGCGGAACTTAACGCCGCGCTTTACCTCGACACCACAGCGAAGAAAATGGAAATATAAATTCCACGCCTCGAGTGGGAATCAAACCCACAACCAGTCGTTTACAGTCACACGTTCGTGCCACTGCGCCACGACTGGCCCCTAAGTAAGACTTCAATTTATGAAAATGTATTAAAATTTAAAATAACTTTCCAATTTTATTTACAAACGAAAATTCTACATATTATAGTATTCAAGACACGTTGCTACTGCAGTGGAGTCTGGTTTCCTTAAACTAATGACACTGAGGATCTTAATATTTTTATAATATTTCAAAGAGATATATCATCGTTCGTTGAGACGCAAGGTGTGGGTTCAAATTCTGGTTAAAAAATTATTTTAATATAGAATTTCTTGTTTATTTAGTCTTATGATTTTTTTTTGCTTCACGCTGTATTCCGCACACAGCAGGGTAGGCAGAGGGAACCTAGTGTTAAGACACTCCGTTCCCCACTTTCCACCGAATCCGGAGGCTTGCGTGTTAAGTGGCGGAACTTAATGCCGTGCTTTACCTCAACACCAGAGTGAAGAAATATAATTTCCACTCCTCGAGAGGGAATCGAACCCACAACCAGTTGTTTACAGTCACACGCTTGTGCCACTGGGCCACGACTGGCCACACAGTCTTATGATTTGATACTATATATTTTTTTGCTTCATTTCTTTTCTTCTACACAAGCAGGGTAGTTAGAAAAGTTATTGCAAACGTTATTTGTTGAGTTGTGAAACTCAACGCCGGGCTTTGAAAAAAAAACATATATTTGCACTTTCATATAATATTTTAAGTTACGTAAAAAACGGACCACATTATAAATAGAGTAATTAAGGGAATGATAGTATTTAAATATTTTTTATTTCCCAGTTTATAACAAGACAAAGCGCACTGTTTTTACCCGTGTGGGACGGGTTAGAATACGATTACCCTCCGTCCCGTAAAAGGCGGGTAACCCAGTACCTTGGTGGTAGGAGATTCGTTTTCCGACTGGCTCGCGATCACTATCATGTCAAAGTCGAACTTGTAAATATCTGATAATGTATTCCGGTTCGATGACATGTAAGCCAACTCTCCCTATTCCCACCATCCCTCCTTTCCTCCTCGCCCTTAAGGTCAGTAACGCATCCACAACTTTTCTAATGTTGTGGATGTCTATGGGCGTAGGTAGCTTATCATCAGGTGGTCCTTCTGCCCGTTTGCCTCCCTTTCATCAATACAAAAAAGCGCAGCTTTAAATTTTCGAAAGTAGAGAACGTAGTGTCTTGAAACCAGGTTTTCTCGTATACCCCGCTATGCGGGCAAAGGCGTAATGAGCAGTAAATGACTAGCAATGCGCTTGCGTGAATTTTGTATACCAATTTACACTTCCTTATGATTTAAAAAAAAAAACAAGTTGCCTATGTTTGTACTTGCGTTAAAAACTATCTTTCCGAAAAAAATCATCGAATTCGGTCGAGATTTTTTTCATATAACCCGAAAAGGGTTGATATTTGATTTTTTTTTAATGAATAGGACAAGGCAAACGAGCGTTCGGGGTCACTTTATGTTAAGTGAACACCGTCGCCCACGGCCCCGTGCAACACCAGAGGAGCTACAGGGACGTTGCCGGCCTTTGAGGTGGAGGTAAGCGCGTCTTTTAAGGTACCCATGTCGCATCGACCTGGAAACACTGCCGCTGGTAAGCCATTCCACAGTTGTGTGACGTGTGGAAGGAAATGATGACGAAACCGTACAGTACTGGAGTGCCAGGTATCCAGGTGGTGAGGATAATATTTCAATCTGGCACGTACTGTGCGGTCGGAAAAATCAGCGGCTAGTCTTCCAAATTTCATCAAAATCGATTTGATAGATTAGCCGTGAAAGCGTAACAGACAGACATTCACATAATATATAATGTTAGTATAGATTACTCTATGTAGAAAGTAACCTATGTCAGAATAAGGAATATTTTACGCAAATTGCAGGTATAAAACGTTATAATTCAAAATTTTACGGCCAAATGTTTCCTGCGAAAAACACTTCTATTTAATTTTTTTGTCGATTTCATATGAAAACGAAATATTAAGAAATATGAACTTTATGATCTCAACCTTCAAAACACTCACGGAATGGATACACTAAGAATAATTCATCATAATTTTTACAATTAAGCAAGGTAGGAGAGAACTTAGTGACAAGACACTCAACTTGCCATTTTTTATTTTAGAGGTGAGAAAGTTTGTCCAAGTACATAAAACAATTTTTTTTTATTATTTTAGCATTTTTATTATTTTAGCATTGGGGCCAGCCGTGGCGCAGTGGCACTAAAGCGACTGGTTATGGGTTCGATTCCCACTCGAGGAGTGGAAATATTCAATATTTGATAAGTTCCAAATTTGGCGGAAGGTGAGGAACAGTGTCTTAACATTACGTTCCCTCTGCCTACCTTGCTGCGTGTGGGACACAGTGCTATTTAAGAAGCTATTTCGCTGTTTTTTGCGTATATCAAAATAGCCAAAGAGAATCTAGTGTTAAGACACACTGGTCTCCATTTTCCAAAATAATGCTTAGATATAGACTTTTTTTTTTTTATAACTTCACGCTGTATCCCGCACACAGCAGGGTAGGCAGAGGGAACCTAGTGTTAAGATACTCCGTTCCCCACTTTCTGCCGAATTCAGAGGCATTGCGTGTTAAGTGGCGGAACTTAACGCCGCGCTTTACCAGAGCGAAGAAATGGAAATATTAAATATTTCCACTCCTCGAGTGGGAATCGAACCCACAACCAGTCGTTTACAGTCACACGCTTGTGCCACTGCGCCACGACTGGCCACAGATATAGACTTGAGGAATGATTATATTTAACTTTTCATTTCTTCGCTCTGGTGGCAATGTCTTGATTTCAGGCGGAAAGTGGAGGACGGAGAATATTGACACTAGGTCCTTTCTAACTACCCTACTGTACGGGAAATAGTTTTAAATAAAGATCCACTCTGTGTACCACAAACTTTACCTCTCAGTAAAGGCGACTAAAATATATAACGGTTATAAATTTTGCTCCTTTGCTTTTGAACGTACTAAACCGTAAAATCATAAGGTTGTGTTTTATTCGCGTGTATATACATATATATGTATACCTTATGGACATACATAAAATCATATATTATGTAAATATATAAAAAACGTCTAAATTTTCTTTTATAGTAATATTTAAAATATTTCAAAAGAATGCTTGAATGCTTTGTGGCCAGTCGTGGCCCAGTGGCACAAGCGTGTGACTGTAAACGACTGGTTGTGGGTTCGATTCCCACTCGAGGAGTGGAAATATTTAATATTTCCATTTTCTTCGCTCTGGTGTCGAGGTAAAGCGCGGCGTTAAGTTCCGCCACTTAACACGCAATGCCTCCAAATTCAGCGGAAAGTGGGGAACGGAGTGTCTTAACACTAGGTTCCCTCTGCCTAATCTGCTGTGTGCGGGATACAGCGTGAAGCTAAATAAAAATGCTTTTTGTGAAGCGTGAAGCTTTGGATCCGTTTATAAAAAGAGAAAGGACGAAATTTACATAGTTAAAATGTACATGAAACAACAATGCAGAAATCCAATAGTATTTATAAAATAATCAGTATTTGCACTGGACATTCACTTTTTTAGCTTCACTCTATATCCCGCACACAGCACGGTGGGCAGAGGGAACCTAGTGTTGAGACATACCGTTCCCCACTTTCCGCTAAACTCTAGAAGCATTTCGTGTTAAGTGTGTGTACTTTAACGCCGTATTTTGCCTCGACATCAGAGCGCAGAACATGGAAATATTATACGTTTAATTTTCTCATTTGGTAATCGAACCAACGACCAGCCACGTTTACAGTCACATTTTTGTCCCCCTGCGTGACGACCTCCGGCCTCAAGCCCAACATTATTTAATAAATAATTTTAAAAGTAGTTATCAAGCTTTTTTTTATTTCGTTACATAATTCTTTCAATTAATTTATGTATTCAGAAATATATATTCCTTCAATTATAAAACTTGTATTTTATATAAACAATTCTAAGCCAACGTATGTTATAGCCGTTAACTTTGTTGTAATAATAATAACAATACCTCTTAAGAGTTTTTTTGCAACACAAGTATAAAAATGTCTTAGGGAAGCTGCTAACGAATGTTCACGATTTGATAATATTATGTATTTTGTATATGTCCATGTATATGTAATATAATATAATTATATAATATTTGTAACATAATTATATAAGCAAATATAAAATATAAATCATATTAAAGTGTAATTTAAGCATTCATGAATGAAATCTAAATATAAAAATAATTTTAAATAATACTTCCCAACAAACACTACCGAATATTTGACATACACTTTAAAATAAAGTGACATACACGTTGTCATGGTAACGTATTTTTTACGCATCAACGGCTCCACTATTCTTAATTAACTTATAAAATCAAATAAATAATATGGGGGCTTTAAACTGTCCCAACTATACCTCCACTGCGCTTAGAATGCAGACGCTGACAGTGAAAAATTAATGTCTCTTGGTAGAATATATTGCAAAAGACGAGGTTGGAATCTTAAGAAAGCTGGCTTGTACTATCAGAATTTTAATTAGTTTGTTAATAAGATTTGTGTTTTATTATAAAAGTAAATAATATGGTAAGGTGTGAATTGAAGTTCATATTTTTTGTATTTTTTAGTAGTTAGTAGACTTAATTATTTATAAGAATCCTTATTATTATTATAAATGCGAAAGACTGTCTGTCTGTCTGTCTGTTACGGTTTCAGCTAATCGACTGGTCTGATTGGAATGAAAATAGATGAAGTCCCAGGGCCAAACATAGGCTATTTTTCAAAATATCAACCGGTCCAAATTTTAAATAGGAGATGAAACAAACATTTATGAAAATAAAAATGTTAACCGCTAAAACGATTTCGATGAATTTTCTCAGGAAAACAGTTGATGACGCAAGGTAAAACATAATTCACCCCTCGGTGAATTATCGTCTTATAGGAATGCGTGAGCGAACCTACGACGTCTCACTAGAGTGGAGAGGGTTTCCGCTGGGTTTTAGTGGATAGTATCGGACACATTGGTGTGTCCCACAGTACCATCTGTCCGTAAGGTAGTTTGCCTGCCTTACGTACGGATGGTCTGCGTAGACTGCATTTCTCAGCTATCTCTTTTTAATAGCAAATATAAGCTACCTATTTTTTGCTAAATGATTTCGTAAGGGGATGAAATAGGGGATGAAAATTTTTATCAAAAATTACGCGGGCGTAACCATAAGAAGGTCGTTAATTGTTCATATAGCAATGTTGTTTTTTAGCCACACGCTTCAACTCATCAACCTCATGCTTTAAGGGGTAATCGTGCTTTTACGTGGTGCTTGACATCGACATTGTTCGGGTTAAACTTCACGCAGTTTCGGTATATTATGGGGTCAGAGAAAACCTATGTTAAGACACCTGGTTTCCAGAACGAGCAATTACGCCGTCTTTTAATTTCTAGCAGCCTTTTATACAAAAACCAGTGTAATGTAAAGCATCCTTGCAAGACCGGACTCCATTGGCGCGAAAAAATTATATAGTTTGGTGCGGCATATATGTAATTTAAAAGATAATTTACTAATTAAAATAGTATACTAATGATTTTGAATGTATAACTAACAGAGCGGCATAGTCGTTTTACCGACAAAGCTCTCAAATAAAGAAAAAAAAAAGACACTCCGTTCATGAGGAACGGAAAGTCATTATTTTGGGTTCTATTACATTGTTAAGTGCCCCCAAAAGTTACTTTTTCTCAAATATCATCCACGCAAAGACAGCGATCAGTTATATTTTAATTAAATGTATATATGATAGGTAAGAATTAGTACTTAAAGAGGCGGGCTATTTAATGTTAATACTTTCATAATCCTTTGGTTCAAGGACAAAAGGGGAAGTAGGGGATAATTGGAATCGTGACTCAATTATTTAGCTTTTGTTCGAACGCTCAACGTTTTAGTGACTTGAATTGCGAAACAACTCGAGAACATCTCAAGAATAATTGTTTCCTTTTTTTCTTTTAATAAATTCTGCTAAATATTCTGTAATTGTTCATTATTGCATTAATGAATAAAACTATTAATAAAGTGTTTTTTTTTATAATAAGATTGTGTTTTTTTTTATGTAGCAACCCTGACTACTCCAAAGTAGTTCGCCGTAGTAAGAGAGAACATAGTGTTAAGTTACTCCGTTCTCCACATAACGAATTGCAGCTGTGCTTTGTTTCCTTCACCAGAGCGAATTATTTGATTGTGTGGGAATCAAACACACAACCATTCATCATTACAAATAGACGCTGTCTCACTACGCCATGAGGGCTTTAATTTATTATTTGTGTCAATTTTATATTGCGAAATTTATTAAACAGACAGAAAGTAGTGTTCAAAAGTTTGTAGCCCTTTTATATTATTATATAAATATAGAAATGAAAACTTTTGGACCTCTTTTTACGAAAATTATGGGGAAGGAAGAGTATGAAATATATTAAATTAATAAAATGTTTTCTTAATCTTTTTGTACAAAACTGATTAATTAATTAAATGAGGACCTACTCCTCAAGTGTGATGACAATAGATTATCTTTGTCTACCCTGCTGTGTGAAAAAATGGAAAAAATGACATATAAAAGAAACTCTCTCTAAATAATTTCCCGAATTAAATTCACTAAATTTCTATACAAATGAACACAAAATGAATGCAAATGACAATAATCAACTTTAAAATTTCATCACAATCGAGTCATTTTACACAATTAACGATGATTCTGCAAAGCTTTGTTTGGTAAATAAATACATTTATCCGTTTTCATTAACAAAATTTCATTTCGCGTTAAAACCGTGCACTTTAATTAACAACGTAATGTCAGAAATGGTTTAACAAGCCGTTAAGTGATCGGCATTTTTGTGGATATTTTTGTTTTTATTTTTTTAAATTGCATTTAATTTTTATAAATGAGATTGAAAGAGAGAAATTAGTGCTCTAACTCATGTATATTATATTTTTTTGTAGTTTCACGCTTTTTCTGCATAAATGAAAGCAGAGTCAGAGAAAACTTAGTGTCAAGACTCTCTGTTCGATCGAAATCGAGTCATTGGGTGTTAAATGACAGAACGCAAGACACACTTTGCCTTAGGTACCAAAAAGGAGAAAATAATATTTAATAATACCCTTGAGTGAGAATCGAAATTTAAAATATTAAAACCTCATATAGTTTTAGTGATTCGTAGTCACTTGCAATTTCTTTTAGTGACTAAAGTGACTCAGTGCTTAAAATATTATTGGAATACACATTTTTTCAATATTAACAATAACATGCCTTATAGCGAAGATAAATTAGAAAATAAAAAAATCAAAACTTTGCAAAAAAACAATAAATTAAAAAAAAAATGGAAAATAAAACACTTTTTTCAGCAACAAAAGAGCAAAAGTTCCATAATTACATTCACGAGCGTCAAATAAGTACCTTTTGGAGTAATCCAAGAATTCTGACTCCAGTTAACTTTGCGTAATCTTGTTTCTAATTTACATTATAACGTTATAATAATACTTTGTATAATTATTTTATTATATTATTAATAATGTTTTCGAGTTGTATTAAAAAAAAAATAAGCAAAAAGATATTTTTTTCATCAGTTACAACCTTTTTCCTGTATGTCAGGGTTTCCTGTATGTCAGGGTTGTCAGAGAGAACGTACTGTCAAGTCAATGTCACTGTCAAATAATTTTATTTATTTATTTTTTTGAGCTTCACGCTCTTTTTTTAGCTTTTTGTATCCCTTGCGGGGTAGTCAGATAATTTTATTCAAAATAAGAAGTTACATGCATCATTTTTTAACGTCCAATAGCTTATCACCGGTTCACTAAAGTTAATGCCTCAGACCTGAGAGGAACCGGCGCAAGAAACTCAGCCAGATTTCTTTTTTTTTCAAACACGAGGCAAGCAAAAATATTTTTTTGCTTGCCTCGTGTTAACTTCGCGACAAACTTAAGAAATTATGGTAATTTTTCACGTGTATGGGCACGACCTATCATATATTTTATTCAAATAAAGTTGAGTGACTTTTTTATTTTTTTTTATTTTTTTTAGCTTCACGCTATATCCCGCACACAGCAGGGTAGGCAGCGGGAACCTAGTGTTAAGACACTCCGTTCCCCACTTTCCGCCGAATTTGGAGGCAGATAGTTGATGTAAAACTATATCAATTATCTGATATTGAAAGTCCTAATAGGGATTTTTTAGGCTACTTATTCTCGAAATCTCATATATAAAAGTCCAGGACACAAACAGCATGTTATATATCATTTTTATTGAACATTTTTTGAACAATTATCAATTTATATCTAAAAAACTTTACACGGAATTTTTCATATATATTTTTAAAAACAAAAGTTAACTTTTAATAATGAACTCAATCAAGTTATTGAGCGTACAAAATTTAATATCTTGGTGAAGTTATGAATTGCTGCGTTCTTTTTGTACTAAAGGAATGCAATAAATTTTATCAAATTATTATTTATATATTTGTTTTATTTCTTTATATAAAGATAATTATATTCATTCTGTTTTCACTTTAAGGTTAGGGTGAATGATTGAATGACGAAATTTAAGACATATTTTGCCTTAATTTCATATAAAACTGTTATAAAAATATGTAACTAAAGATTTTATAAATAAAAACGTGAACTTCATTTTAATTACTAGAAACTATGTTTGTAAACCATGGTTGTGGGTTTGATTCTCGCTTGAGGAGTGGATATTTAATATTTCCATGCCCTTCCCTCTGGTATCAGAGGCAAAACGCGGCGTTAAATTCCACCACTTAACAGGTAATGCCTCCGAATTCGGCAGAAAGTGAGGAACGGAGTGTTCGTTTAACCTCTATGTTCCCTCTGCTACCCCCATGGCTTGTGCGGGATACAGCGTAAAGCAAAAAAAAAACAATATATGAATTCTAAATATTCCACCCCGCGAGTTGGGAATCGAAACCACAACAGATCATGACAGTCCACACTTTGTGCCTCTGCGCCAGGACTGGCCCCCTTACTACTCTATGAACTAACTAGAGGACTTAATGTTATATCACAATTTCTGTCTCATTTCGATTTCTAGGTTTCTTGCTTTACCTTATATTTTTAGATAATTCCTTTCCGAAATTAAGAACGTTTTGTTCCAATAGACAAGATATGTAAAAATACAAATCAACTTATTCTCAAGTTTGTGGCCAGTCGTGCGCAGTGGCCACAAGCGGTGACTGTAAAACGACTGGTGTGAGGCTTCCATTCCCACTCCGAGGAGAGCAAATATAAATATGTTCCATTTTATTCCTCTGGTGTAGAGGTAAGCGCGGCGTTAAGTTCCGCCACTTAACACAGAAGCCTCCGAATTCGGCGGAAAGTGGGTTCCCTCATGGTTCCTTCTGCCGACCCGGTGTGTTTGAGGTGATACAGCGTGAGCCTAAAAAAAAAAAACTTACTCAAGTACGATCCAGTACTATCCAGTTATTTGGAAAACAAGTCTACATTAAAGAAATACGTTTGTTCCTACAGAAAAAGTTAATATAAAAAGTTTTCCACGAGTAATAAAAATACTCCTTTTAAGGATGTATTTGAGTAACATTACTGGAAGATTTATATTAACTCTTCATTAAGTCTAACTTATTGACTCCAAAATTCTTCAACCACAAACGTAATTTTTTAATGTATATTTTTTAAAGCAGAGGAAACCTAGATTAAGATACTGCGTTCCCCACTTTCCGTCGAATTCGGAGGTATTGCGTGTTAAGTGGGCAGAACTTTAACGCCGCGCTTTACCTCGAACCATAGTGAAGAAAATTAAAATATTAAATATTNNNAATTCAAGTTTTTAAACGTTTACTGAATGTCTTTTTCAATTTTCTTAAGTGTGGAACACTACACACACACACACTACACACACTACACTTTAAAAAAATTAAAAGTATGTAATAAATAGCATTCTAATGTTTAAAAGTCCTTAAGTTGTTATTGGCTGGTTACTACAGCAAAGCATTTGATTCTTTAATACATGAGAAAATTTGAGAGGCACTACTAGAACAAGGAATTGAACACAAATATATCCGGCTAATAAAAAACGTCTATAGTCGTAGTACAGCAAGAATCCAATTAGAAAAGAAAAGTGCAACTTTTAAAATAGGTAGAGGTGTCAGACAGGGCGACCCCCTGTCCCCAAAACTTTTCTCTGCAGTTCTAGAGTCAATCTTTAGGAATCTCAATTGGGAAAAACTCGGGATTAACATTGACGGTGCAATGCTGTCACATTTAAGGTTTGCTGACGACATAGTGCTATTTGCTAAAACACCAGAACATCTAAGCAAAATGATAAAAGACCTCGCAGTAGAAAGTGGAAAAATGGAAACTTAATCCAGAAAAAACGAAAGCGATGGCAAATGGGAATAAGTATACCATTGAATTGGAAAATATCAAAATCAACTACGTGGATGAATATACATAATACATATATCTGGGACAGCTTATAACACAGCATGAACCCATGCGAAAGGAAGTAGACAGAAGAATCACAAATGGATGGAAAAGGTACTACGGTACTACTACTAGAGCCTACGGGAGGTTATGAAAGACAAAAATCTTCATATAAAAAATAAAAGTAAATTGTTTAATACCTGTGTCCTACCCATTCTAACATATGGCTGTCAATCTTGGGCGTTAAATCAAGAAATAATCACCAAATTAGCAACATGTCAATATGCAATGGAAAGGAGTATGTTAAATGTAAAAAAATCAGACCGATTAAAAAACTTCGTAATCAGAAATAAAACAAAAACAACGGATATAACAACTAAAATTAAAAGACTTAAATGGAAATGGGCCTCATAAGAGGTAACGATAAATGGAGCAAAATAGTCACAAGATGGTACCCCAGAGAAGGCAAAAGGAAAAGAGGCAGACCGCAGAAAAGGTGGGACGATGACATCCGACAAGTGGCAGGAGTTATGTGGAATAGGGTAACACATGAAAGGAAAGAATGGAAAAGGTTAGAGGAGGCCTTTGCCGACTGGCAAACAGATCTAGGAAGAATAACAAAAAAACAAAAATTAACGTTTAAATAGTTTAATAAGTTTCAATATTAGTTTATCATAAGTTAAAGTGTTGCTATTATTAATTATAAAAGATCTGAATAAAGGCTATATTATTATTATATTATATTATTATATTATAAGTTGTTATTGGAGAGAATATGGACGTTTCAAACACATCGTTTTTATGATGATTTGGAATAGCATTGGACTTAAGAGGGAAGGGATATCATTAGCACTTATTATAATAGGATTTATTTTCTATCCGGAAAAAAAAATTGTATATTATAATGCATTAAAATTATTTAAAAAATACATTTTAGTATTGATTTCAAAAATATGGCGATACGAAGTTCGCCGGGCCCGCTAGTATTTAATATTTCCATTTTCTTCCCTCTGCTGTCGAGGTAAAGCGCGGCGTTAAGTTCCGCCACTTAACACGCAATGCCTCCGAATTTGGCGGAAAGTAGGGTCCCTAGGTTCCCTCTGCCTATCCTGCTGTGTGCAGAATACAGCGTGAAGCTAAAAAAAAATAAAAACTTACTCAAGTACGATCCGGTTATTTGGAAAAAAATGTACACTTAAAGAAATACGTTTTATCATACAGAAAAAGTAATATAAAAAGTTTTCCACGAGTAATATAAAATATTTTTTAAGGATTGTATTTGAGTAACATTACTGGAAGATTTATTAACTCTTCCATAAGTCTAACTTATCGACTCATAAAATCTCTCAACCAAACGTAATTTTTAATGTATATTTTTTTAAGCAGAGGAAACCTAGTAGTGGCCAGTCGTGGCCCAGTGGCACAAGAGTGTGACTGTAAACGACTGGTTGTGGGTTCGATTCCCACTCGAGGAGTGGAAATTATATTTCCATTTTCTTCGCTCTGGTGTCGAGGTAAAGCGCGGCGTTAAGTTCCGCGGAACTGACATGTCTCACAGTCTTACAGTCTGTAAGTGCTATAGTGGAGATATGAAAGATAAATAATCATTCCCCCGAGTGGGAATTGAACTCCCAACCATCTCGCGTAAAGTCAAACAGCCTTGTTCTTGTATTTAAATGAACATCTAAAAATTTGTCAAAAGGAAATTGTAAATATTTACATTTTTAAGTAAAATACATTTTTTTAGGACAAATTTAGTATTTTTTTTTATTTAGACACTCCGTCCTACACTTTCTGTCTTAAATAGAGACATGTACGCAGCGCACAGTTGACTTTCTTTTTTTTATGGAATATAGAAAGCAAACAAGCAGAGGGCCCACTTGGTGTTAAGTGGTTACCTTCGCCCGAAGGCATCCGCAACATTAGAGTTATGCTATCGAACCGGAACACATCATCAGATATTTGGCAGTTCTTCTTTGACATGATAGTGGTCGCGAGCCAGTCGGACAACGAATCTCCTACCACCAATCTCCTGAGTTACCCGGCTTTTACGGGAAGGTATCCAGCGGCGGGGGCAAAATTGTATTCTTAACCCATCCCCCCCACGGGCAGCTGACGAAATTCAACACGAACAATCAAAATTTATAATCTTTACAGCAAGTGGGGAACGAACCCACAACCACTTCGCCTAAAGTCAAACAACTGAACAAAGAAGGCTCCAATAGTAGATTACAAATCTGCTAATTAGTGCAGAACATTCCTTTCATATTCGCCATTTCGATTCCACCGGTCACGTCAAAAGGGCCAGCACAATGTAATTATTGGTATCAGAGGACTGAACTAGAACAAAGCCCGAACGCGGTTTTCATTTGGCGAAATGCGATAAATTAACCGCCCACAAAGGTATTACGGTGGTGATATTTACTTCTTTAATATTGATATTTAAATTTTTATTTCTTTGTTCTGGTACTGGAGAAAGTTAAGTTGAGTTGAGTTTTGTTTGTAAGTATGCTATGTTAGTAGGGGGCAGTCGTGGCGCAGATGCACAAAGTGTGAGTGCAAAACGGTTGTGGGTTACCCACTCGAGGAGTGAAAATATTAAATATTTCCATTTTCTTCGCTATGATTTAGAGGCAAAGAGCCGCGTTAAGTTCCGCCACTTAACACGTAATGCGGCAGATAGTGGGGAAAGGAGTGTCTTACGGCTAGGTTCCCTCTGCCTACCCTGATGTGTGCGGGATACAGCTAGAAGCTAAAAAAATACTATGTCTTGATATCGGGTCGAAAGCGGAGGATGGAGTGTATTGACACTAGGTCCTCTCTGACTAACCTGCTACGTGCTAAATTGCATTATTCTCACTTATGTATGTATTATTTTTTTTAATTTAGTATATTGTCAGTTGTTTGATTTAAGAATTACAAAGAAAGTATACTATTTTTTTAAATTATCATATGCTATACAGCTTTACGTTTTTTCCGCAATGCAGAGTCTGAAAAACTTATTATGAAGACACGGAACTTAACGCCGCACTTTACTTCTGGTACCAGAGCGAAGAAAATGGAAATATTAAATATTTCCACTCCTCTAGTGGGAATCGAATCCACAACCAGGCGTTTACAGTCACCCGTTCGTGCCAATACGCCACTACTGGCCCCTACATAAAAATATGAGGAACAATATTCCAATATATCGATTTATGTAAACAATGTACGTAAATCTCTTAAACGCTGAACTAGGGATATTATTCCAACCCCGAAATCCTAAGTCAACAATTATGAGCGTTTTATCATACATAAAGTTATCATATTCACATATCATTAAGGCCGTTGTGGCGCAGTGGGACAGCGTCTGAATGTAAACGCGATTGTTGTAAGTTCGATTTCCATTGAGAGGAATAATAGACATCTGGTCTTCTCTCTCAAATCCCCAGAGGGGGAGAGGGAAAACGGTTTCAGGGCTGCGCCCTCTGATCGTTGCAGCCTTCGCCACCCACAAACAAGGGTGGGTCACGGGGGAGGAACTTTAGGCCTTGTTGAGTGGATTTCTTTTTCCTTTTTAGGTAGGAGGAATGATTTTATTTTTTTTTTTTTTTTTTTTTTTTTTAACAATTTAATTAACATCACTACGGACATAAGGTCTGTACCTTTTTTTAAAATAATCTTTTTCTTTTTATATATAAATTCCTTATTTGATTACAATATTAGAGCTTAAAACTAAGTTTATTAAATATACCATAAGAGAGTCCAGTTTTCTTAGTTATTAAATGTAACTTACATCTATTACAAAGTATTACTACGACTATCTTTTACACATTTCTTAACATTAATTAATATTATATTTATTTTAATATATTTTATTAATATTACAATTTCTTATTTAAATAATGGGAAATGAAGGCATTATCGCTATTGTAGAGGATATGACCGCTTCGTTTCTATCTTTAATGGCCATCTTTAAATTATATTCCATAATACCTTTAGTCGTTGCCCCAGTTGCATTTCTTATCAGCGTTTTAACCGCGTCGTCCTCACCACCACAGTAGTAGGAACAGTTGCTGGTGTGGCGCGTTATCGCAACGATTGCGTGTGAGACACTATCGTGAAGCTGTATTTTCGATGATTTTGTGTTTACTACTACAACTGTGCTAGTGGTTAGACCCTGGGCCTCATGAATCGTCAGCACTTTTGAACCCATTTCTAAGCCGTATCCCTGACTCATCAAGTATTCCTTCTCCTCTTGAGTGAATGTGAGGTAGAGGGTGTCTTTTAAGTCTCGTGGAACGGGTGTTACCTTGATGTTTTCAATTCGGAGTGAGCGTACTGCCTCCTTGGATGAGTATATACCAGTATATATCGCTTGTAGGGCGTACGCAACATCCATGGGGCTTCTATGGGTGCACATTAGATCCTGAGTTATATTGGCTATTTGGTATGGAGCACGGTAGAAAATATCGAAAAGATTCTCTCGGTCAATATAGGGAAGTTGGTTTACATCACCGATCAATATTATTTCGTCTGCTTGGGTCAATCTCGCAGCCCTCACTATCGCTCCAAAGTGGTTCATTAGGGCCTCATCCACAATCAGGCGTCTGTACGTTTCTGATTGTCTCATCCCATTAACCAACATTGATGCCATAGTGCGAATCCTACTTATAACCAAACTCCCTATACGTACCGAAAGCTTCTCCCGAAGTTCATTTGCTGCTTCTGTTGTAGTAGTGATAATTGTGTCTCTATCTGTGTCGAAGTGTTTTATGATCCAGGTTGTTTTGCCACATCCGGGGACCCCGTTGATCCACTGTATCCTGGGTATATGCCATGCTGCCGATGACGTGGGGTCTAGAATACTGTCAAAAGTTTTTGCTTTCTCAAGCATTCTATCTTCCAACATCACCTGCGTACATTTAGCTATGACTACAATATGATCGTTAGTGGGTGTATTGAATTTAAGGTTGCCCGTTCGTCTGGTTTCCTCTTCATTCAATTCCACAAAACCAACTGCAGCATTGTAAGCCGCCATGTATTTATCTTTCTTGGTACCTCTGATGGTTTGGGCTGTATAATTGTTATATATGGCAGCTTCTGCCTCTTTTAGCTTTATATCCAAGATTGAAAATCCGCCTTGAAAGGCACGCATTATTTCCTCACAAGTTCTAAGCTTCACTTGTTTGGTAGCCTTTAAAACTGCGAGAAATTCGAGGAATGCGTTTCTGTAGTGGTCTTGGAGCCCCGAGATAGCTATTAAGATAGGTGGGCTCACCTGGTTCATTGACGCTCTAGTGGGCCTGGACCGAGCGGGGACAGAAGGATTCTTGGCACAAGTCCTTGTGAATTTCTCTACAGACGCAGCCTGCCTGTCCTCTGGTGAAATTTTCTTCTTTCGTAGCATATTTCCTATAGCTGACACAATGGCGCTGCACGCTGATTTCGCGGTGGAAGGCTGTAAATGTGCTATTTCTTTAAGTTTGACCTGATCCTCTGCGACCTTACGCTGAAGCCGCTCTGAGCTACTTTCTGTGGCCGTGGGAGTTGTTTGTAGTCAAACCCTACCGATTTTATTTAATTCATTTCATATCATTTTCATTTCCTTACTACCAATATACAATCTCTCGATTTAGAGGTAAAAGTGGAGTACGGAGAATTTTGATATTATGTCTTCTCTGACTACTGCGCTATGTGGTAAAAAGAGGGAAGCTAAAAAGTAAGCTTTGTAAAGTCTTCAATAATTTTCGTCAATATAATATATTGGCCAAAATTAAAAAGAGGTTTGATTATTTTTTTTATAGTTTCACACTGTATCCCGCTTATAGCAGGATAGGGTAGGCAGAGGGAACCTAGTGTTAACACACTCCGTTCCCCACGCACTGCCAAATTCGGAGGCATTGCGTGTTAAGTGGCGGAACTTAACGTCGCGCTTTGCCTCGATAACAGAGCGAAAAAAATTGAAATATTAAGTTTTTTCACTTCTCGAATGGGAATTGAACCCACAATCGTTTGATTATAGTATTCCTATATTGAGATACATATTTCTAAATTTAATAAAACAGGAGTAGTGAATATTTACATTTTATATGCCTACTATTACCTACACAAATAAAAAAAATTAGATTGTCTCATTTTAACATTAAAATAACTGCTTATTCTTAAATACATATGTATGTTTACAAAGTACATTTACCAAAACAGAATATTTTACTATTTTTGTGCGTCTGATTGTCAGTCTGTTAGTTCCGACTAATCTCTGAGACGGATGGAATATTTATAGTAGAACTTTCACTGACAGAGAGCTAACCTAATAAGAAGTAATTGAGGCTTATTACTTATACTTTTATTTATAAAATACGAATAACGTTATACAAAATTTAAACTCCATGAAAATGGGGACAAGTAGCTAGCTGTTCATAAAAATTAAAGCTAAGTTACTCATTCGGAAAGTGGAGAACGGAGTGCCTTGACACTTGTTTCTCTTACCACCCTGCAAAGCGGTAAACAAACATAAAGAATTTATATAATATATAGATATAAAAATATATAAAAATCAAAGACGGTAGCTTCAGTATACAACGGACGTCCATTAGCCGTAGATGTGAACGGAATGTTAAAATAGTTTCACATTCTGGTCCTATTCTTCGAGAACAATTTGTATTTTTGGTGACAAAGTTATGAATGTGGATAGAAGTTCTACTTCTCAAATTATATTATTTTATTACTCGTTTCTACTTATTACAGCTTTTTTCCACTCAGCAGGGTTGTCTGGTAGTACCTACTATCATGATACCGTCTACCTAGTGTCATGATACTCCGTTCTTCATTTACTGTCCGTTATGTTGAGTGATGGAACTCAACGTTATGCTTTTATTAGGTACCAGAAGGAAGAAATGATAATTTTAAATTTTAATTATTTCCTTAAATGGTAATCAAACCCACTAGCATAGTAACACAGTCAAAAGTTGTTTGTTTATATATTTCAAATAATGGACAAAGCTTAGTGAGCTATCTTAAAAACTTAAAATGTGCATTCATTATTTATGATGCAGTGATTACGGATTCTACTCGCGATAATTTTAGCATCAATTGTCATTTAAAGAAAAAAACGGTAGTCAAAGAGTACCTAATGTTAGGAAATTTCGTAGTTTACTTTCCGCCTGAAAATAAGATCTTGTTTTAAGTATCACAGCGAAGAAATAAAAATTGAAACATAATCATTCCCCGAGTGAAGATATTTAATATTTCCATTTTCTTCGCTCTGGTGTTGAGGCAAAGCGCGGCGTTAAGTTCCGCCACTTAACACGCAATGCCTCCGGTTTCGGCGGAAAGTGGGTAACGGAGTGTCTTAACACTAGGTTCCCTCTGCCTACCCTGCTGTGTGCGGGATACAGCGTGAAGCTGAAAAAAAAACTTCCCCCGAGTAGGAATCGAATCCACAACCATTCGTTTTTGCAGACAGAAGCTATTGGACTACGCTACAAATGCCTTAATATTTTTTTTATGATCTTTTGTTTTCGCGATTACTACACATTTTGAAATGAAACTATTTTTAACCGGATTAATCGCGTATATCATTGGTATTCGAAAATACATTTTTAGAAACCCGACGTTTCGAACACTTTACAGTAGTGCGTGGTCACAGGTAGTCTCATTCTACCAATAATATACGCGATTAATCCGGTTAAAAATAGTTTCATTTCAAAATGCGTTAATATATTTTTTTTATTACCATCAGATAAAGCGAGGATGACTTCTAACGTTAAATACAAAAAGTATCAAATTAAGTGGAAAAATTATAATATTTCGCTGTTATATCGCAGTAAACCTGCAGATGCAAGATGAACGATCAAAAAAAAAGGATATAGAAAAAAAACTTTAGATTGTATTTTGTACCACAATTTTCTCATTATAATAAAAGAAAGTAATTATACAAGAACAATTCTTATCATATTTTTACTTCCTTAATCACGCTTCTGAGTTAGACAAATTGTAGAAACATTTCTATTTTTATTCATTTGCATTCCGCGGTGAAGAAGACTAATTGATTCTAATTACAATTATTAAAGTTCTTTTCTTAAGAAGGTTTTTTTTAAAAAGACGTGATGGGTTAAGAATACAAGCTTTCCCAGCTGTGGAGGGGAACTCCGCAGCTGGGAAAGCGTCGCGTAAAAGGCGGGTAACCGCCAAATATCTGTTGATGTGTTCCGGTTCGCTGGCATGTAAGCCAGCTCTCTCCCTATTCCCACCATTTCCAGCCTATCTCTCTCCTTCCCTCCTTCTTCCCTAAGGTCGGCAACGCACCCACAACCCCTATAGTGTTGGGGATGTCTATGGGCGAAGGTAACCACTTACCATCAGGTGGTCCTTCTGCTCGTTTGCCTCCTTTATTCAATAAAAAAAAAAACAAAAAAAAAAGCATGTTTTAATACTCATACCTCTGTTTATTTAAGACACCACCGAATGTCATCCCCTATTTTAGTCGTATATGCAGGGTTAGTTTATGAAAAAAACAGGCCTATGTTTGATCTTATGTCATTTTCTATCTTTGTGAGGAAATTAATCGAAATATGCCAAGTTTAAATTTTTCATAGAAATTTTCATCCTATATTTCAACCCTGTAGGACTTGATTTTTAAAAAAAGTTGCCTATGACCCCGTGTCTTCAACTATTTTCATTTTGAATTTCATCTAAATCGGTACATTAACTGAGAAAGCGTAACAAACAGACAGACAGATTTTCGCATTTATAATATGACTATGGATTCTATAAAGTATGATTACGCAGTGACAACCGTAACCGGATTGCGCTCTAATCGTATTGATTAGAGAGAAAATAAAACTTAAAATAAATCTTTCCTTTTCTTAATGCAGGTCGAAGGTCCGAAATTAAGCAGGATGTGGAGAACAGAGTATGAGGCATAAGGATTTATCTGACTACACCTTTCTACAGGAAAAGTTCTATCTATCTGTAAACGTTAAATTTGCATAAAAAATTAAAATATAAATTAAAAAATTATAGAATTAAACTAAATAATAATAAATAAATATAATGCTTTAGTTTTTTTTTTATTTTCACAAATCTGATGATAACTTTGAAATTTGTACAGTACAGAAATGTATATATCATCAGAATTTGTATAATTGTATCATAAAGACTTTGAATATTTTCTAAAAATCAGGTAATAATTAATCAGGTAATAACTAATAATTCTTATCAGACACTGGTAAGGTACTACACTACTCATATAAAGTATGTAAGCAGGGATTACTTTTAAATTTTAAACTTTTTATTTTTATCTTCTTTTTTGTTGACTCTGCGCTTTGCCTCGACACCAAAGCGAAGTAAATGAAAATATTAAATATTTCCACTCCTTGAGTGGGAATTGAACCTACAATAAGTCGCTTTACAAGCACACTTTGTGCCACTGCGCCACAGCTATTACACACTTAGGAAATTGAAACATATAATTTTAGTAAAACGTATAAAAATATTTTTCCAAAAATGTCTTTGTTAATTTTCGTCTGTATGAATAACACTTAAAAATGTTAAAAGTCTTTATAATAATAGAACTATCTTGCCATCACGTGGAATCTTTGGGTAGCAGAAATTTGTAAAAATCTCTTTACAGCGATTAAAACGTCAAAAATAAGTTGTAAGAAGCTTTTAAGTTTCCTGTCGCTGTTGAGAGGTGTGGGTTCAAATCCTATTGCATTCATATTATTAAACGTTTTTCTAAAAATGTATTCTTCAAGTAACCAAGCACTTATAACTGGTACGTACCTAATTGAAATTATGAAATTTAAGAAGTTATATTACGCGTCACTGTATTTTCTTTAATACGTACAAGAATATTATTTTTTTATTTAAGAATATTATTTGGGACCAGTCGTGGCGCAGTGGCAAAAAGTGTGTCTTTAAAGCGACTGGTTCTGGGTTCGATTCCCTCTCGAGAAGTGGAAATATTTAATATTTCCATTTTCTTCGCTCTGGTGTCGACGTAAAGCGCGGCGTTAAATTCCGCCACTTAACACGCAAGCCCCCAAATTCGGCGGCAAGTAGGAAACGGAGTGTCTTAACACTAGGTTTCCTCTGTCTACTCTGCTGTATGCGGGATACAGCGTGAAGCTAAAAAAAAATATATTATTTTTAATATTAAAAGAAGTCCTCGTCTCCACTTGTTATGGGCAAAGAACTTGTATCCATTTTAATTTAAACTTGCGATGAGGCAGATAATTAAATTCATTCTTTAGTAATTCTCCCTCGGACCGATCTTTTTCTTTGCGTAAAGTATACCGCTGCAAATGGGAAAAGTTGGAGACGCGTAGAGTTATCGTGCAAATAGAGTTATTCTTATAATACCTATTAGAAAAAAAGTGGCGTTGACAATTTCAAAACTTAGTAATTTATTTCAGAATATTTTGAGTCAAGTCAGTCCAGATTTGAGGCCAGTCGTGGCGTAGGAGCACGAAATGTGACTGTAAACGCGACTGGTTGTGGGTTCGGTTCCCACTCAATGCATGGATGTATTAAATATTTATATTTTCTTCACTCTAGTGTTGAGGCAAAGCGTGGCGTTAAGTTCCGCTTAAACAAATTTAACTCGCAAGGCCTCCAGAATTTGGCTACCTGCTAAGCATGGGAAACAGCGTAAGGCTAAAGAGAAGAGGCTGAATATAGAAGAACACTAGTGACTTTAAGTTCTGTGAAACTTTCCAAACACGTGACGCTTTAATATGCGAATATCGATATATAAATGTATAGCCGGAATAAGTTTTTTTGTTATTTTAAAGTACTAAAAGTGAAAAATTAAGATCTATTTTTCATGACAAATGGTGATAAATGAAAACAATATTGCAAAATTTATAAAGCTGACTCGCATTTTGTTTAGACGCCTAATAAAATTTTATAGTAATCTCACAATTACGTATTATTTTTAAACTGCAACGGATAGTTATTGATTTTTATAATATTTATTCTGAGATTTTAGTGAATTACACGAGTTTTTCCATATTTTGTTGTAATAATGCATTTAAAAGCTGACAGAAGAGAAAAGTGCAATAGACGCCTCATATGAAATTATGTTTTAAAGGTTCAGGTAATTAAATCTTTTATGATACTGATATCTTTAAAGTAAATGTGAATATAATTTGTACCTAGTACGTTTATAATTTATATAATTATTTTTTTTTCACGCTGTGTCCGGCACACAGCAGGGTAGACAGAGGGGACCTAGTGTTAAGACACTCCGTTCTCCACTTACCGCCGAATTCGGAAGCATTGCTCTCTGACTCCCCCGCTATGCAGAAAAAGCGTGAAGCTATGCTGCGATGCTATATAATTTCTCTGCGTGGGGATTTTTTTTCTCTCTTTATTTTTTAAACGCCACAGACTAGAGTTCCGTGCTCTTTCTGCTTTTTTCTTTTATTGTTTGTAATTTTTTTTTATTTATTTTTATCGAGTAACTACATAGAACCTATAACCAATAGCTTTACAGTCAGCCCCACTGTACCATGATACTCAATTAGGTTAAAGTACTATCCGTGAGTGCCTTTATACATTCGTTTATATTACTCCTTATTAAGACAGCGTAATGGCAGTCATTTTATAAATTAACTCATTATTTAACGGATGTTTTCTTTTGTTATATTTATGGTAATGACTATCATTGATCTGAAGTAGTAATGAGCTTCCTCTTTGAGTTGTTTTTTGTATGAAATTGCTATTTACCATTATTATTCTATCATTTACCATTACCTTTACCATTATCCATTATCCGTCGGGCAAAGATTACGTTTAAATTTTTCATTCATTTCTTTGCTTTAGTAAATAAGATAAATTGCGGCGTTGAGTTCCGGTACTTAACGTCTCGATTTCGGGCGATATATTGTGGAGTGTTTTGGGCCAATGTTCACTTTGACTATCACGCTATACAGGAATATGCGGGAAGCTGTTAAAATAACGATATTTAATATTAAAATTAAATTAAATGTTGACATTTTATAAATTATGCTAATGCCGTCATGCAACAGTGTTACAGCGTCTGACTGTAAATGCGATGGCTTTAGATGTCATGAAGAAAGTTGAAAGCGGAGTGTCTTGGCACTAAGTTCCCTTTGACTATAAAAAAGAAAAAAACCTCCTTCATTACTATGCACAACCATAATAGAAGAATACAAAAACTAGTCAAGTTGATTTGATAAGTTAGAGTAGAACTAAAGAGATTTTTTTTAAAATAACTACGGAAACAGGAATCCATTAATTTTATTTTTGTTTTAGCTTCACATGGTATCCCACACCCAGGATAGGCAGAGGGAACCTCGTGTTAAAATTCTCTGTCCACTACTTTCCGCCGAATTGTGAAGTCATTGCGTATTAAGTAATGGCACTTAACTCAGCGCTTTGCCTCGACATTAGAGAGAAGAAAAGAAATATTAAATATTTATCGAACCCACACCCAGTCATGTTTACAGTCCCACTTATGAGCCTCTGGCGTCAATATGTTTTTTTCATTTTATTGACAAAGTAATTTTATAGTAAAAAGCAAACAAAGTTGTGGGCTATAACTCGTTATTTCATAAAGTGAACATTCATTATTAAAAAGGACATAACTTTTGTCGACGGCAATAATTTTACGGCTTCCGACCGTAAATTTTAATTTATTCAACCGCAATCCATACATGAAAGTAACAATTCACATTTATGCTAATAATTAAACGAAATGCTTATATATTTTAACAATTTTAAAATTTAACATTTTAAAATTGTTTTATTAAACGTTTAACAATTTGAACATAGCGGGATTTGAACCCACGTGCTTAGTCTTGTTTGCTATTTAAGGGTCACTAGTTCGAATCCCACTACGATCAAATCTGTATACGTTTTCTAAAAAAATGTTGTTTATATATTTTTGAAGTCATAGTGATATTTAGATAGTGTCTAATTGTGATCTTGTGATCTTTTGATTACTACACCTTTTGAAATGAAACTATTTTTAACCGGATTAATTGCGTATATTATTGGTATTCGAAAATACATTTTTAGGAACCGACGTTTCGAACACTTTTTTTCGTTATAGTCTAATTGTATATATTGTGAGTTCGATTCCTAAGCCAGGTAATATTTATATTATTTCAATTATAATATTATATATTATAGTCAAACAAAGTGAGGCGTTTGGTTTCGCAAGTTAGCTTCCCATCTCCGATCGACGTTAATGCTCCATTTAGTTTATCTCGCAGAATATGGGTAAAAAAATATGTAAGTATTATTGTGACTAACTTCTTATCATAGTTTTTTTTTCGACTATTATAATTCAGTCCATCATGGCGCAGTGAGACGGCATCTGACTGTAAACGCGCTGATTATGGGTTCAATCTCCACTCGGGGAAAACATATTAAATTTTATTTTTTTACATTGGTGCCGTAGATAAAGGTTGGCGGCATTGAGTTCCTCCACTCAACACGCTAATTTTCAATTTCAAGAGGAAAGTGGAGGACGGAGTGTATTGACACTCAGTCCTCTCCTGCTATACGTGAAAAAACTATGCGTGAAGATGCTTTGTGAGACCGAAGACAAACAGTAGTGCTTGTGTCAAAATTTAATATTATTTAAGTATAGTAAAGGACCCAAATAGTTCTAAAATAGAACGTATCCCATACCCAAGCACTCAATGTGCCAGCATTAAAAATAATAAGCCACTTTACCCTCCAAACGGGGTCCAAATGGGCCTCAGTTGAGGTCATAGGAAGACTAATTTCCTTTGATGTGAACGATTTGCCTATTTAGCAAAACTTTCCTCTTAAATAAGCATAAAAATAGTAGTTATTTTATTTTATTTTTTAGCTTCGCACATGGCAGGGTAGGCAGAGTCATTGCGTGTTAAGTGGCGGAATTTAACGCCGCGCTTTGCCTCTAATACCAGAGCGAAGGAAATGGAAATAATAAATATTTCAACTCCTCGAGTGGGAATCGAACCCACAACCAGTCGTTTACAATCACACGCTCGTGCCACTGCGCCACGACTGGCCACGATTATATTTAATTTATTTTTATTTCGCCGGCCTGGTTCATTAGATAAAACGCAGTGTTAAGTTTCACCATTCAACAGGCGTCATCGATTTCAGGCGGAACCTGAAAAGGGAGTCTTATCATTAGTTTCTTGTTTTGTTGTCTTATCATTAGTTGGCTGGTCGTGGCGCAGTGGCACAATCGTGTGACTGTAAACAACTGGTTGTGGGTTCAATTCCCACTCGAGGAGTGGAAATTATATTTCCACTTTCTTCGCTCTTGTGTCGAGGTACAGCGCGGCGTTAAGTTTCGTTACTTAACACGTCTCCGACTTCGGCGGAGAGTGGGGAACGGAGTGTCTTAACACTAGGTTCCCTCACCCTGCTGTGTGCGGGATACAGCGTGAAGCTAAAAAAAAAAATTAGTTTCTTTCCAACTACTATGCTATATGGAAATAATTTGAATATATTAAAATTGTGAATATTTTTTTGATGAAAAATGATAAAACTTTTTTATTATATCTCATTACAAGCTTTGAAAACATTGTACATATCTCTTTTATAATTGGACTTACATGAAATGTAATTAAATTTTAAATTAACACTTATGTTAATTACAAAAATTAAAAATTTTGAAAAAACCCACGACGGTTTAATTGTAATTGAAAAAGGATAAAATAACTGTAAATCCCCCGCCTAAAAGAATATATGTAACGAGATGATGGGGACGACTCCGTCGGGGGCTGAACTTATCATTGACACTGCATCCAAATCAAATTCGTCATTTTATCTTTGCACAAACAATATTTTACTGCAGCGTCCCCTGGTGACTTGTCACTGTAATATAAATTTAAAAACATGCTATAAGCAAAGCGGAATCTAATACTGAAAACTCTTTTCAATCGTACTAGTCGTTTTGGTTTTACACAAAAAAATAGAAGCAGCTACTTACTGCAGCGCCCCCTAGAGAGTTAACACATACATGAAAATATGCACTAAGTAAACATACACGACACATATATGAATATATGCACTAAGTAAACTTGAATCTATCATTGAAAACTGAATTCAAATCGGACTCGTAGTTTTAGTTTTACACAAACAAATGTACTTACTGCAGCGCCCCCTGGTGAGTAGTCACCGTAAAGTATATATGAAAAGAAGAACCAATTAAACTTAAATCTATCGTTGAAAGTTTCATCTAAATCGGACTAGTAGTTTTTGCTCTGCATAAACAAATGTTTACTGCAGCGCCCCCTGGTGAATTTTCACCGTAACCAAAAAACAAAAATCTTAAAATATGCACAAAGCAAAACTAAATCTAGTTCTGAAAACTCTATCTAATCGAATTAGTAATTTCGGTTTTAGACAAACAAATACAAGAAAAATTTTGGTTTTACACAAAAAAGTACAAACAAATGCTTACTGCAGCGCCCCCTGATGAGTGGTCACTGTAGCACATATATAAAAAGATGCACCAATTAAGCTTGAACCTATCCTTGAAAGTTACATGTAAATCGGACCAGTAGTTTTTGATTTGCATAAACAAATGTTTACTGCTGCGCCCCCTGGTGAGTTTTCCCCGTAACAAAAAAGAAAAATCTTAAAATATGCATCAAGCAAAGATGAATCTTTTTATGAAAACTCTTTTCAATCGGAGCAGTAGTTTCGGTTTTAGACAAATAAATACAAAAAAAGTACAAACAAATGCTTACTGCAGCGCCCCCTGGTGGTTTGACACGATAAAACATATCCAAGAACATCCACCAATTAAACTTGAATCTATCACTGAAAATCTATTGAAATCAGACTATTATTTTTTGAGATAATTGAAAACATTCGTTTTCACGTAAAATGCTTACTGCAGCGCCCCCTGGTGAGTTAAGGCAATAAGACATATCTAAGAACATACGCCAATTGAACCTTAACCTATCATAGAAAACCGTATCAAAATCGGACTTATAGTTTTGGAAATAATTGACATAGTAATTTGCACAAACACACAAACAAACAAACAAACAAACAAACAAACAACCTCTCACCCCAAACACATATACAGTCGCCGTTCCGTCGCGGGTAAAAATGTACTTTTTTATTCTTTTAGTGTCCACAGTTGTCGCATTTCGTCAAATATTTTCTTTTCTTTCATTTTTGTTGATATATTTCTCTCATAATTATAGATAGTGTTCTCTTAGTGACTTAGTGCTTAGACACTGCGTTCTCGACTTTGTTCTGTTTTAAGATATGATTTACGTATCTATTGGCAGAAATTGCAATAAAATTATAAAGTTGAAATATGAAATAGACGTTTAAAAAACGTATAAAAAATTGAATGCAGAGGGATTAGAACCCACACCTCCTGGATATCGTCCGCGCCCTCTATGTATACCGCTAAGCCATGCGTTCTACTATCAGCTGTGTCGAAATTCTTATACGATTATTACAACTTATTTATGTTGTTAGCATCTCTGTAAAGAGACAAATTTCTGCTATCCAAAGATTCTAACGGTTTCATAGCGGCGCGGGTTCGAATCCTGCTCCGATCAAATTTTTGTACGTTTTCTAAATGTCTTTTTCAATTTACTAAATGTGCGAATAACATATTTAAAATGTTAAAAAGTTTTTTTTTAGCTTTACACTGTATCCCGCACACAGCGTAAACACAGGGTAAGCAGAGGGAACCTAGTGTTAAGACACTCCCTTCCCCACTTTCCACCGAATTCGGAGGCATTGTGTGTTAAGTGGGGGAACTTAACGCCACCTTTTACCTCAGATACCACAGCGAAGAAAATGGAAACATTAAATATTTCCACTCCACTCGATTGGGAATCGAATCCAAAACCAGTAGCTGTACAGGCACACATTGCCACTGGACCCTTGTTAAAAAATTCAAATATTCGTTCACCGGTCAGAAAATATGAAACAAGAATAAATGACAAAAAAATGGTACAAACGAAGATTTCTCACTGCAATATTTGAAATATAACTTGGCGAATACAAAGACAGTGTAATATTTTATTGTAACACAAATTGTCCTTACATTCCTAAGGCGTAGGCGAAAATTTCAAATTTCTGAAAATTCTTCAGCGCAAAATGAATAATTTCAGCGATGTTATCATTGTTTTAGTACAGTTTTTATTATTCCATAAGTCAGAGGAAGACGCGTTTCGAAGTTTTTTGTTTAAGTTTTAACTTTATTATCGAAATTCATGAATTTTTATAGGTCAAATTCTTTAGTTTATGTCTTTAAGTTCGTCGTAGGACGTCTAAAGATTTTGCCTATTAAATTAAAGGTCGTAGCGTTTAGAAACACGCAGTGACTTGAAGGTCGTATTTGTTGAATGTATCTTCTTCTTTTTTTTTTTCATGTTTTGGGTTATTTTCTACACTCATATTTAAAAAAAAGAAATAGCTTCAAGCATTTTCCCGTATAATAGAGAAGTGAAAGAGAGCTTAGCGGTTTCACACTTCATTCTCCACTTTTCGCTCTAAATCGTTAAATGTTTAGTGATGGAACTCAACGCTGCACTTTGTCTTGTTTAGCTTCACGCTGTATCCCGCACTCAGCAGGGTAGGCAGAGGGAACCTAGTGTTAAGACACTCCGTTCCCCACTTTCCGCCGAATTCGGAGGCATTGCGTGATAAGTGGTGGAACTTAACGCCGCGCTTTACCTCGACACCAGAGCGAAGAAAATGGAAATATTAAATATTTCCACTCCTCGAGTGGGAATCGAACCCACAACCAGTCGTTTACAGCCACACGCTTGTGCCACTGGGCCACGACTGGCCACAATGTATCTTACAATGTATCTTCTTATATATGTTATTCATGTTTTGGGTTATTTTCTACACTCATATTATAAAAAAAAGAAGTAGCTCCACTCTTTTTCCCGCATAATAGAGTAAAAAGGGAGCTTAGCTGTTTCTTACTCCACTTTTCCTACCTTAACGCTGAACTTTATCTGGTTTACTAGTGTACATAAACGGAAATAATATTATATTATTCCTTTAATTGAAATTCGAACCCACTACCATCGCTTTTACAGTCAGACGTTATACAAATACGACACGAATTCCTCATAGACTTTTTTAATTTACGCACACGCCATTTACTGTAGTCTCAAGTGGATTTGAACTCTCGTGCTTACTGGCTTAGGAGAGAGGAGAGAAAAAAAATAACTCATTATCTTACTGATCGATTTATCATTATGTAATTACTTTAAATGTATGTACTTTTAAGAAATTATAACTAAGTTCTTATTGAATTAAGTAAAATGTAAGAAAAAATATGAGTTTAACGAAATTATACCACTACTTCGCCCAGTGGCACAAGCGTGTGACTGTAAACGACTGGTTGTGGGTTCGATTCCCCCTCGAGCAGTGGAAATATTTAATATTTCCAATAATATAATTAATATTTCCACTTTCTTCGCTCTGGTGTCGAGGTAAAGCGCGGCGTTAAGTTCCGCCACTTAACACGCAATGCCTCCGAATTCGGCGGACAGCGGGGAACGGAGTATCTTAATACCAGCCTACCCTGCTGTGTGCGGGCTAAAAAATAAAAAAAAAACTTTCCATGTATACCTATTCACAGTGTCACGTTTATTTCTTTACTTTGAGAAAACCTAGTATGAAGGGTTTAGTAAGTGAAGAAGGTTTCCACTTGAAATCGCGATATTATGCATTAAGTAGAGGAACTTGACGCCGCGTTTAGAATTCTTAGACCTTTAGCTTGTACCATTACAATAAACTTGAAAAAAAAATGACTCAATGGTAAACAAAAAACTTCTCTCTCAATAAAAAAATCATTTTTCTTTGTGAATAATAAAATATTGTCATTATAAAACATAATTTTATATATCCAGCCTATTTTAGGATTCTTTATTGCCTGTCGGATCCACTTACAAAGCATTCCATCAACGCATTCGTATCTGTTTCAGTCGAAATTAATTATTTACAGCCGACAATGGCTTAGCTGTATCATAGATGTTAAATTTTTTAGAAGTACTATGTTTAGAAATCTTTAGGGGCCGGTATATTATCTTTTTGGCCAGTCGTGGCCCAGTGGCACAAGCGTGTGACTGTAAACGACTGGTTGTGGCTTCGATTCCCACTCGAGGAGTGGAAATATTTAATATTTCCATTTTCTTCGCTCTGGTGCCGAGGTAAAGTGCGGCGTTAAGTTCCGCCACTTAACACGCAATGTCTCCGAATTTGGCGGAAAGTGGGGAACGGAGTGTCTTAACACTAGGTTCCCTCTGCCTACCTTGTTGTTTGCTGGATACAGTGTGAAGGTAAAAAAAAAATCTTTCTAATTTTATAGTGATAGTGTACACACTAGTATAATATTAGTTTTATGATCTTTCCGACATAGAAGACTAGTCACAGATAACCTATTGTTAAGACACTCCTTTCTCCACTTTCCAGTGGCTGCAGTTCGAAAGAATAAACGCACATGATATATAATTACTCTCCGTGTGGAAATGGAACTTACAACTATCCCGATTAAAGGCAAACACTATCAACACTGCTCAACAGCCTTCAAAATAAACAAGTTAATATTAATAAATGTTCTCTATACATCTCCTCCTTTCTTGTGGATAAAATTAAGGACTTTTTCTCCACTTTACGTCCATTTAAAAGGCGTAGAGTTCATTAGAAAGCCTGTCAAAATCTGTCATTTTCTTAACGAAAATCCAACCTATAATCATCATCGATTACTGTCATTATTCTATACTTCCAACACGGCTTATCAATGCCACTTCTATATTAAATTGTCTAAGTACATATATTACAATGGCCGCAGCTTCGTCAAATTAGTATGGATAGCCTTCCCCGACCGCATGACGTGTAAATGTTTGTTGGTGTCGATGTATACATGTATAGGGAGTGTCTATAGTATCAACTGAAGCCTACTGATGGATGATCTTGTATGTACTCTAAATCATTTGAAAATTGCGTGTTTTTTTTTCAATTTTTAATCCCTGTGGCCAGTCGTGGCCCAGTGGCACAAGCGTGTGACTGTAAACGACTGGTTGTGGGTTCGATTCCCACTCGAGGAGTGGAAATATTTAATATTTCCATTTTCTTCGCTCTGGTGTCGAGGTAAAGCGCGGCGTTAAGTTCCGCCACTTAACACGCAATGCCTCCGAATTCGGCGGAAAGAGGGGAACGGAGTGTCTTAACACTAGGTTCCCTCTGCCTACCCTGCTGTGTGCGGGATACAGCGTGAAGCTATTCAATTTTATTTAATTTAATTTAATTTTTTTTTCATTATTTAGCTGTTTCTCGCATAACAGGATGTACAGGGAGAGCCTAGTGTTAAGGCAATCTGTTATCCTTTTCATAGTTACATTACTACTAGAAAATAATAACTTTCCACCCGAAATTAAGACATTGTGTGTTGACAGTGGCGGAACTCAGTGATGCGATCTGTCTTAGGTACGATGTTTTTTTTAGCTAATGTTAAGACATTTAAAGAAAACGTATAAAAATTTGAACGCAGCGGGATTCGAACCCGCGCCTCCTGAATACCGTTCAGGCGCTCTCACCATTGAGTGGTTAGACCGCCTTTAAATGTCTTTTTCAATTTTCCTAAGTGTGGAATAACACTTTAAAAATGTTTAAAAATAATGTTAAGAAATTTCTTTCCCCGTTTTCGCTGAATTCTAGAGGTATTACGTATTAGGAGGTATTTCAGTAAAGAAAATAATTTGAACATCCACTCCACGACTATCTCGTTTACAGACAGACGCTGTTGATTTATGATGGCCTCGCGATTTTTTATTTGGCTACTTGTCTTTATTATTACAGCTTCACGCTGTATCCCGCACACAGCAGGGTAGGCAGAGGGAACCTGTTAAGACACTCCATTCCCCACTTTTCGGATCGGGAGGCATTGCGTGTTAAGTGACGGAACTTAACGCCGCGCTTTGCGTCGACACCAGAGCAACGAAAATGGTAATATTAAATATTGTACTCCTTCAGTGGCAATCAAAACCCACAACCAGTCGCTTTACGGTCACACTGCGCCACTGCGCCTCGACTAGCCCCTAATTTTTGTTAATCATCTACTTAGTGATTTTAGAATGTGATATTAAATGGCAACAGACGGCATAAAAAAACTAATGTTCTACATTAGTACTTATTCTAATAATTTATTGATGCAAAAAAACAGTAGCAGTCGTGGGACTGCCGATAGAAGTGAAAACGGAACTATTAAGTTGAGTGTAATTAAACTATATGCAAAAATTATATGAATTTTTTTATGTTTTATTTATTAGTTACATATGATGGGTTAAACAAATCATGAACAAAATATAAATACAAAGTGGTTGAAAAAATAATTAATATACAATCATCTTAATTATACATAGTATTTATATTTACACGAATTTTATACGTGTACTGCGGCTACTGCGCGTGCGCTAGTCTGGCTTTCCATAGCTATAGATATACTATTATCATTAGCATGTCGGTGACGCGAACCGAGGATTTTACCCTCTACCAAAACGCTCAACGCGCCTAAAGAAGTTTTCACTTCAAAAATATAAGAAGTTTTCACTTCAAAAATATAATAAGAATAACTATATTACTAAATAATGAGAACACATACAGTGGATAAAATGTATCATGTAATACTAAGGATATTTTTCTCTTCTTGATATCTCTCCTCCCTTGAATAATTAACCTGGCTGGGGGGACCGCCCTGGTAGCTAAAGCTTATCCCTCTTACCCTCCATTCCCCCTGGATCATTCAGGTCCAATCCCATTAACAGGCCAAGTGGCCTAGCTCGGTGACCCACCCATATTTGTGGGTCGCGTATGACACAAAGGCCAGAGGGCTCAGCCCTGGAACCGTTTCCCCTCTCCCCTGTGGGGTCGAGAGAGAAACAAGCAAGGAAGGAAGGACAAAATGTATCATGTAATACTAAGGATATTTTTCTCTTCTTGATGAAAAAACAATTTTATCTAAGTAGCGTAACTAAACGCCGCGTTTTGTCATACCAGATATACATATTATAACAAAAGATAGATACCAGATATACATATTATAACAAAGTAGGAATATAATTAAAAAAAATAGTTAAGAAAATTAACGGCATCGCACTTTGAAACTTTGAGACTTTCTGATGAATTCGGCGGAAAGTGGGGAACGGAGTATCTTAATACTAGGTTCCCTCTGCCTACGTGTGCTGCCACTGTGCGGGCTAAAAAAATAAATAAAACAAAACTTTCCATGTATACCTATTTACAGTGTCACGTTTATTTTTTTACTTTGAGAAAACCTAGTATGAAGGGTTTAGTAAGTGAAGAAGGTCCACGTGTTATCGAGATATTATGCATTAAGTAGAGGAACTTAACGCCGCGCTTTAAATTCCTAAGCCAATAGCTTGTACCATTACAATAAACTTGAAAAAAAATGACTCCATGATAAACAAAAAACTTCTCTCTCAATAAAAAATCATTTTTCTTTGTGAATAATAAAATATTGTCATTATAAAACATAATTTTATATATCCAGCCTATTTTAGGATTCTTTATTGCCTGTCGGATCCACTTACAAAGCATTCCATCAACGCATTCGTATCTGTTTCAGTCGAAATTAATTATTTACAGCCGACAATGGCTTAGCTGTATCATAGATGTTAATTGTTTAGAAGTACTATGTTTAGAAATCTTTAGGGGCCGGAATATTTTCTTTTTGGCCAGTCGTGGCCCAGTGGCACAAGCGTGTGACTGTAAACGACTGGTTGTGGGTTCGATTCCGAATTTGGCGGAAAGTGGGGAACGGAATGTCTTAACACTAGGTTCCCTCTGCCTACCCTGTTGTTTGCGGGATACAGAGTGAAGCTAAAGAAAAAAATATATATATTCTTTTTCATTTTATAGTGATAGTGTACATATTAGTGTAACATCAGTTTCACGATTTTTCCTTCATAGAAGACTAGTCACAGATAACCTATTGTTAAGACACTCCCTTCTCCACTTTCCAGTAGCAGCAGATCAGAAAAATAAATGCACATAATATACAATCATTCTCCGTGTGGGAATGGAACTTACAACTATCGCGACTATAGGCAAACACTATCAACACTGCTCAACAGCCTTCAAAATAAACAAGTTAATTTTAATATATTTTCTCTATACATCTCCTTCCTTGTGGATAAAATTAAGGACTCCATTCTCCACTTTACGTCCATATAAAAGGCGTAGAGTTCATTAGAAACCCTGAGAAATTGTATTATTTGCTTAAACGAGAATCGAACCCACAATCATCATCGTTTACTGTCATTATTCTATACTTCCAACACGGCTTATCAATGCCACTTCCATATTAAATTGTTTAAGTATATTACAATGGCCGCAGCTTCGTCAAATTAGTATGGATAGCCTTCCCCGACCGCATGACGTGTAAATGTTTGTTGGTGTCGATGTATACATGTACAGGGAGTGTCTATAGTATCAACTGAAGCCTACTGATGGATGATCTTGTATGTGCTCTAAATCATTTGAAAATTGCGTGTTTTTTTTTCAATATTTGGCCAGTGTGGCCAGTCGTGGCCCAGTGGCACAAGCGTGTGACTGTTGTGGGTTCGATTCCCACTCGAGGAGTGGAAATATTTAATATTTCGATTTTCTTCGCTCTGGTGTCGAGGTAAAGCGCGGCGTTAAGTTCCGCCACTTAACACGCAATGCCTCCGAATTCGGCGGAAAGTGGGGAACGGAGTGTCTTAACACTAGGTTCCCTCTGCCTACCCTGATGTGTGCGGGATATAGCGTGAAGCTATTCAATTTTAATTTAATTTATGAAATTTTTTTTTCATTATTTAGCTGTTTCTCGCATAACAGGATGTACAGGGAGAGCCTAGTGTTAAGGCAATCTGTTATCCTTTTCATAGTTACATTACTACTAGAAAATAATAACTTTCCACCCGAAATTAAGACATTGTGTGTTGACAGTGGCGGAACTCAGTGATGCGATCTGTCTTAGGTACGATGTTTTTTTTAGCTAATGTTAAGACATTTAAAGAAAACGTTTAAAAATTTGAACGCAGCGGGATTCGAACCCGCGCCTCCTGAATACCGTTCAGGCGCTCTCACCATTGAGTGGTTAGAGCGCCTTTAAATGTCTTTTTCAATTTTCCTAAGTGTGGAATAACACTTTAAAAATGTTTAAAAATAATGTTAAGAAATTTCTTTCCCCGTTTTCGCTGAATTCTAGAGGTATTACGTATTAGGAGGTATTTCAGTAAAGAAAATAATTTGAATATCCACTCCATAATCATCTCGTTTACAGATAGACGCTGTTCCATTGATTTATGATGGCCTCGCGATTTTTTATTTGGCTACTTATCTTTATTATTACAGCTTCACGCTGTATCCCGCACACAGCAGGGTAGGCAGAGGGAACCTGTTAAGACACTCCATTCCCCACTTTCCGCCGATTCCGGAGGCATTGCGTGTTAAGTGACGGAACTTAACGCCGCGCTTTGCATCGACACCAGAGCAACGAAAATGGTAATATTAAATATTTTACTCCTTCAGTGGCAATCGAACCCACAACCAGTCGCTTTACAGTCACACTGAGCAACTAGCCCCTAATTTTTGTTAATCATCTGCTTAGTGATTTTAGAATGTGATATTAAATGGCAACAGACGGCATAAACAACTAATGTTCTACATTAGTACTTATTGTAATAATTTATTGATGCAAAAAATATAATAATAAGAATAACTATATTACTAAATAATGAGAACACACACGGTGGACAAAATTTATCATGTAATACTAAGGATATTTTTCTCTTCTTGATATCTCTCCTCCCTTGAATAATCAACCTGGCTGGGGGGACCGCCCCGGTAGCTAAAGCTTATCCCTCTTACCCTCCATTCCCCCTGGATCATTCAGGTTTAATCCCATAAACAGGCCAAGTAGCCTACCTCGGTGACCCACCCATACTTGTGGGTCGCGTATGACACAACGGCCAGAGGGCTCAGCCCTGGAACCGTTTCCCCTCTCCCCTGTGGGGTCGAGAGAGAAGCAAGCAAGGAAGGAAGGACAAAATGTATCCTGTGTGACTGTAAACGACTGGTTGTGTGTCGATTCCCACTCGAGAAGTGGAAATATTTAATATTTCCATTTTCTTCGCTCTGGTGCCGAGGTAAAGCGCAGCGTTAAGTTCCGCCACTTAACACACGCAAAGCCTCCGAATTCGGCGGAAAGTGGGGAACGGAGTGTCTTAACACTAGGTTCCCTCTACCTACCCTGCTGTGTGCGGGATACAGCGTGAAGCTAAAAAAAAAAAAAAACAAAAAAAAAAGGTAATACTAAGGATATTTTTCTCTTCTTGATATCTCTTCTTCATGTAAATTTAACGCCGCGTTTTGTCATACCAAATATACATATTCTGTAACAAAGTAGGAATATAATTTTAAAAAAATAGTGAAGAAAATTAACGGCATCGCACTTTGAAACTTTGAGACTTTCTGAAAATTTCCTTTTGCATCTAACAGTTGCGGTTTCTAGACTTTAAAGCTCCAAGCTTTTAGAAACTTTGCCACCACTTAAGCTTATTTATATAGAAAATAATGTCGTATTTATTTAATAGCGAAAATATGAAATTCTTATGTCCAATATTTATTTATTATTACAAGTCGCGTTATTTAAATGTAATATCTACGTAGGGTTAATGTATGTTATATTAAAAACTCCACTTACTAAGGCATTTAGAAAAAATTGAATGCAGCGGGATTCGAACCCGCGCCTTTTGGAAACCGTTCAAGCGCTCTGATCGCTAAGCCATGCGCCCAAATGCCTTTTTCAATTTTCTAAGTGTGTGAATAACACTTTGATAATGGTAAAAAGTGCACCTACTTGAGATATGAAATATATTTCAAAATCACTTTATCAACATATCTCTTCGATATTAATTATCTATGATTTCTAGCAGAAATTAGTCTAATCATATCCATAGTCTAATATATTTATTATGTGAGAGTGGGCTGGGGATTCAAAACTTTTCCCGAATAGCAGGGTAGTCAGAGAAAACTAGGTGTCAAGACATTCCGTTATCTGATTTCCACCTGAAGACTGAAGTTGAGTTGGCACTTAACGTCACGCTTTGTCCTAAATAACAGAACGAAGTAATAAATACTTTTGATATTTTAAATAAATATACTTTTTTTATTCAAATAAATATACTTTTAATAATTATACATTTTAATTATATTTAATTCCTTCAATTGGGGATCGAACCCACAGCCAATCGCGTTTACATTCAGACGCAACTCCCACTGCGCACACAACGGCCTCAAGGGGACAAAGTAATGCTTATAAATTCGTAACCAATTTCCACTTGAACTAGACGTTTCAGCTAGATTTGTGTGAAGCCAATCCAACCCTAATAAATTATAGCATTAAGTGTGTTACAACTCTAAACCTGAGTCTGAAAATTTAAAGTTTTAATAGTAAAACTTTTAGTCAACTTTTCTAACATTTTAAAGTAGTGATAGATTTATGGGTTCGATTTCCACTCTGGGTATGATTAAATTTACATTTTTATTTCTTCGCTCTGATACCAAAGACAGAACGCGGCGTTAAGTTCCGCCACTCAATACGCAATGTCTCAATTTCAGGTGGAAAATGGAGGACGGAGTGTCTTGACATTAGGTCGTATTTGACTACCCCGCTATGCGGGAAGAAACGTGAAGCTGCACTTTGTCCTTTGTTTAACCTCTTAATATTTTTGAGCAACGTATTTACCGATGTCGGAACCATGGAATATTTGTGTTATAATTAACTAATTATAATTTTTCAATTTACGTTAAAACATAAATGGAAAATTATAATACCCGTCGGAATACAGTTGACGTTCATTTTATTTTGATACCTTTTTTTAATTTTAGCTTAAGAATTTGTCAAATGTTTATTTAATCTATCGTGTAAAATAATAAATTTGCAAATTTTTTAGTAGTGTAGTGTGATGTAATGTAATGTATGTAAATTATTTTAACCTACCATATAATGTGACCAGTCGTGGTGCAGTAGCACAAAGTGTGACTGAAAAGCGACTGGTTGTGGGTTCGATTCCCACTCGAGGAGTGGAAATACTAAGTATTTCCATTTTCTTCGCTCTTATGTCGAGGTAAAGCGCGGCGTTAAGTTCCGCCACTTAACACAAAATGCCTCCGAATTCGGTGGAAAGTGGGGAACGGAGTGTCTAAACACTAGGTTACTCCTGCCTACCCTACTGTGTGCGGGATACAGCGTGAAGATGAAAAAAGAAATATAATTCATTCTACCTCGAGTTTATTATCATACTTCGCTCTTCATACTATACAAGGAGGCACAGAAAACGTAATGACATGTCACTTATTATACCACTTTCCACCTGAATGCTTACCAGAGTAGAAATAAGTGAGTAATTTGAATAATAAATAAATAAATAAAAAACACATTTATTGCCATAACAGAAAGGAAAAACAAAAGAAAACAATATAAATATTAAATATAAAAAATAAATTCTAGCTTATGGCAAAAGGTGTAACTCAGCTCTTGATGCTTGAGGTGAGTACCTCTAACATCGCTGGTTTGCAGTTACACCTCACATATAACTTTTCCCTTGAGTTAGAAGTTAACCGGCAACCATCGTGTTTATAGTCAGTCAATTTTCTACTATACCATAATGTATGTAGTGGCCAGTCGTGGCCCAGTGGCACAAGAGTGTGACTGTAAACGACTGGTTGTGGGTTCGATTCCCACTCGAGGAGTGGAAATTATATTTCCATTTTCTTCGCTCTGGTGTCGAGGTAGAGCGCGGCGTTAAGTTCCCCCACTTAACACGCAAGCCTCCGAATTCGGCGGAAAGTGGGGAATGGAGTGTCTTAACACTAGGTTCCCTCTGCCTACCCTGCTGTGTGCGGGATATAGCGTGAAGCTATTGTTTTTTTCATAATGTATGTATGTAATATATCCATACATATACTTAGTTGAAATTCTTCATAAATATAAAATTTTCTACTTTACACGAACTTAAGTCATTTTTCATGAAACAAGAAACTTATGCGAGTTTCAACGAGAAAAATAACACCTCGTACTACTTCTTACGTAAGTAGAAACGTAATATACACTGAATGTTTCTGAAATATTCCACACTTTATTAGTTTTGAGTTCAAATCCAAATGGTACTTTAAAATATTAGAAGTGGATAATAAACGGCCAGACATAGCACAGGGGCACGTAAGTGTGACTGTAAACGCGGCTGGTTGTGGGTTCGATTCTTTTTTTTTTTTTTTTTTTTTTTTTTTTTTATGGAATAAAGGTGGCAAACGAGCAGAAGGTCCACCTGGTGTTAAGTGGTTACCTTCGCCCATAGACATCCACAACAATAGAGTTATGGATGCGTTGCCAGCCTTGGGACTGTAGGATAGAAGGAGGGAGGAAGGATGGGAATGATGGGAATAGGGAGAGCTGGCTTACATGCCATCGAACCGGAACACATCATAAGATATTTGGCGGTTCGTCTTTGACATGATAGTGGTCGCGAGCCAGTCGGAGAACGAATCTCCTACCACCAAACTACTGGGTTACCCGCCTTTTACGGGACGCTACCCAGCGGCGGGGGGGAATTGTATTCTTAACCCGTCCCCCCGCGGGATGAAACCCACTCGAGGAGTGGAAATATTTAATATTTCCATTTCCTTCGCTCTGGTGTCGAGGTAAAGCGCGTTAAGTTCCGTCACTTAACACGCAATGTCTCCGAATTTGGCGGGAAGTGGGGAACGGAGTGTCTTAACACTAGGTTCCCTCTGCCTACCCTGCTGTGTGCGGGATACAGGGTGAAACAAAAAGAAAATTAAAAAAATAAATAATAAACTTTGAATGATATTGATTTAGAAATTATTCTATAACTATATTTTTTTAAACGATCGTAAAAAACAAAATAAACCTTTTTTTTGTTTCTGAAATTATATGAAAAGAATTACTAGCTTCACGCTTTATTCCGCAAAATACCCTGCTGTGTGCGGGATATAGCGTGAAGCTATTTTTTTTTCATAATGTATGTATGTATGTAATCATATATATTGATGATATGATGATGGTGATAAGATATAGAAGATATAGTATATATAGCAGAATCTAGTGTCCACACACTTTGTTCTTCACATTCTTACTTAATACCTATATAGCATTGAGTGACTTTAAAAATGAGTTCAACAAGGCGCTTTCTCTTGTTCACCACAAGGAGAAAAAACCCAGTCGTGATTACACCCGATTGCGTTACGATGGCTTCATGTAGTCCACCACTAAAAAGGCTGTAGATTCGATTCCCACTCGGTAGTTTTGTGATAATTTTTTTTTCGTTTTCCTACAATTATTCCAATTCCTCGAGTGGGAAACAAATCCACAACCAGTCGTTTACAGTCACACTTTATGCAACGATTGACTTTATTTCAAACTATTTTTTTTTAGTTTCACGCTGTATCCCGCACACAGCAGGGTAGGCAGAGGGTACCTAGTGTTAAGACACTCCGTTCCCTACATTGAATTAGGAGGCATTGCGTTTTAAGTGGTGGAACTTACTACCAAACTAGACTGGCTCCAAACTATGATTTATTTAAATAGGTTAATATAAGTAAGAACGTTAGTTAACATAAAATGAGTCATCGTGGTGCTGTGGGCTTAGTGTCTGACAGTAACGATGGTTGTGGGTTACATTTTCACTCGGATATATTATGATTATATATTATTTTCTCCACTCTCGTACCTCGATAAAGCGAGGCGGTTAATTCCGCCACCTAAACGCAAACTCTTGATTCCTAGAGGAAATTGGAAAACGGAGTGTCTTGACACTAAGTTCTCTCTCTGAATACTCCTTTATATTGAAAAAATGTGAATTTGAAAAAAAAAATAAAATTTTAACGTGAAAAGAAATAAAATAAAATGTAAGCATTGTAATCTACCACCAGCTGGAAAGGTAGTTCTGCTATCAACAACCACAGAGTAACCATTTATACTTACAAAATTACAGCTCAACCAGTCTCAGATCATAGTATCTTATTATTAAAATTTCGGCCTGTGGTCTCCCATCTTCTGTTTACTAAGAATTTTAATTACGCTAATGAATTCACCGTTTATACCGAAACGCCTTGTGGAAGTCTTTGGAATTTTCTTGGGAGAATCATTACTTTTCAAATATTTGCAGATTGAATTGTTTGTAGTCAGTATTAATATAGTTGAGGCTATTGTGGCTTATTGGGACAGCTTCTCTACGATAGCGTAGACTATACTTATGGGTTCCATTCCTACTTTAAAATAATAATATTTATTTTTTATTTTTTTTGTTTCACGTTATATCCCGCACACAGCAGAGTAGGCAGAGGGAGAGAGAACCTAGAGTAAAGACACTCTGTTCCCCACTTTCCGCGAAATTCTGGAGAATTTGCGTGTTAAGTGACGTTATCCGACACCAGAGTAAAGAAAATGGAAATATTAAATATTTCCTCCTCGATTGGGAATCAAACCCACAACCAGTCGCTTTACAGTCTTACTTTGTGCCACTGTATCACGACCAGCCCGGAATCATATTTCAATTATTTTATATATCTCCGCTTTGGTAATAGGAAAAGGACAAGTTTTTCTAAATGGCGCGAATACTTAGTAATCACACACCGTGCTCCTGCGAGCACTGATTGATATTGACAGAAATGGTTTTTTTGTGAAAAAAATGGAAAGCCAATTTTTTTTTTGAAATATTGCTAAATAGTGTAACGTAACGTTGTAAAATCCATATCCTAATAATGATCACGCTAGTTATTTCTCTTTACTTTTAGTTTAACATAGTATATATTATACTCGTAAATGGAGTAATAATAATAATTATCAAATAAATAAAAGTTAAGGCCAGTAAGTGGCACGAACGTGTGTGTGACTGTAAACGACTGGTTGTGAGTTCGATACCCACTCGAGGAGTGGAAATATTTAATATTTCCATTTCCTTCGCTATGGTATCAGAGGCAAAAAAAATAGCTGTACGCTTTCCCCGCAGAGCAGCGGAGTCAGAGAGAGCCTAATATCAAGACACTCCGTTCTCCACTTTCCGTCCGAAATCAAGAAATTATGTGATGAGTGGCGGAACTCTACACCGCGCTTTGTCTTAGGTACCAGAGTGGAGATGAAAATAATAAATAATCATTACCCCGAGCGGGAATCGAACCCACAACCCTCCCTCCTAATTCAACGACGACTTCCTCATACTTAAAACTAAATCTATAACAACAAAGGCAATGCATTATGATGCATTATATAACGTAATAGTGTTTGTATGCATTTTAGAATTTCAGAAACACTTCTGGTATTATTTCATATGAGGAAGATTAAATTCTTAGGTTTGGTGGCATTTAGGAGATTGGTTCGCTGTAGTGAATGTGTATACTGTAATGTATGTAATGTGTTATGTATGTATGGGACAATACGTATTTTAGATTTTAGCTTAATTGAAGATTTGTATGGATGAATGTGATATACTCGTACTGCATTTTTTTGACTTTCGTAGTTATTACGTGAATAGTGGCCAGACGTGGCGCAGTGGCACAAGCGTGTGACTGTAAACGACTGGTTGTGGGTTCGATTCCCACTCGAGGAGTGGAAATATTTAATATTTCCATTTTCTTCGCTCTGGTGTCGAGGTAAAGCGCGGCGTTAAGTTTCGCCACTTAACACGCAATGCCTCCGAATTCGGCGGAAAGTGGGGAACGAAGTATCTTAATACTAGGTTCCCTCTGCCTACCCCGCTGTGTGCGGGATATAGCGTGAAGTTATAAAAAAAGGATCTGTATGGATAAATGTGATGTACTGCATTTATTGATTTTCGTAGTTATTATATGAATAAATGCTGGCTTAGACATAGTATACGACTTACATGTAAAAAATCAAAACGTGAAAAAAATCAAAACTTAACTTTACCTGAATAATGACTTGAAGAAAATAATTATATCCTGAAACACACTACGGCTATGGCTACTTTTTTCGCCCTTTCTGTCACTTTTCAATTAAGTGGGAGGAAATATTTTTTTCTGATTATGTTTTATTAAATTTTAATAAAAAAGTTCAAAAATTGTAAATATGATTTTTTACAACTATGAGTTAGGATTAAATTTCAAAAAACTTACCAAAAAATCATATCAGATCTTTTTTTAGATCGTCAAACTCTCTACAAGAATAAATTTTTGTTTTTACTCAACAGTTATCCATTCACACGTATAAAAACATCGAAAGAAAATAAAAAAATATTCCCCTTTAATTTGTATGGGAAATTAAAAAATAGAAAGCGTCACCTCTTAATGTTAATATTAAAAGCTCAAACTTTACCAGAGATATGTTCATGGTATCAAATAAAAATAAAAAAAAATTTTTTTTGCGTCACCCTAATGTACATATTACGGTTTCACGATTTTTTCAGTACTCCGCGGGTGAGTTAGAGAGGATATATATCAAGACACTTAGTCCTCCAATTACACATACATATAAAATTGATTTTTTTTTTATTTTTTTTAGCTTCACGCTGTATCCCGCACACAGTAGGGTAAGGCAGAGGGAACCCAGTGTTAAGACACTCCGTTCACTTTACGCCGAATTCGGAGGCTTGCGTGTTACACCAGACACCAGAGCGAAGAAAATTGAATTATAATTTCCACTCCTCGAGTGGGAATCGAACCCACAACCAGTCGTTTACAGTCACACGCTTGTGCCACGACTGGTATGAAATTGATTACTCTATTTTTTCCATTGCGTTACCAATTTTGCAAAGAAAGAAGTTGTATCCAAAAAAAATACAATAATATAATTATAAAAATCATATAGTAGACTCAGATAGTTCTTACTATTTCAATACTCAACAGTTAATATTGTTTCATATTCATTTTATTAAATGTTGTTGCAAAATTTTAAAGTAATTTGTTTATTATTAATTTTCACGTAACATCTTGCTACTGAGTTAGGATATTATGGCACAGTAGGACAGCGCCAGTAAACTAAATTGCCTGTAGGTTTAATCCCACTCGAAGGAGTAATTATTTTTAAATAAAATTCATTTCCTCATTCTGTTAATTACAGCACTGTTATGAGTTACGCCACTTTATTCAGTAGATGTGTTATCTCGATATTGGGTGAAAAGTGGAGAACAGAGTGTCATAACACTAGTTTCTATATCCCTACTATTGGCCGAATAAGCCTTTAGCTAAAAATAATACCATTTCATAAGCTAAAAAGAAAAATAAATATACCTATATAAGCTATAAAAGTAAGTTAAATAATAGTAGATCTAGACATGTGAAGTAATCATTTCAAAATAAGTCAATGTTAATCCTTGAAATTCCCACTAATATTTAATACTCTAAAGTCTAATGTTCATTTCGTCTTCTACGACCTAGAAAACCTAATTATAAGGCGTCATACGGTTGATTGACTCGTTGATTTCTAAGACGCTGTGCGCTAATGTGTTAACGTAGTTTAATATTCTGACTCATACTTTTTCCCACAAATGTCACCTATGAAGTAGTGTCAAGACACTCCGCTTTCTACCGTCAGTCTACCTTCAGTCAGAGAGAGACTATATCATGACACTTCATAATTGACATTCAGCCCGAAAACGTAACATTGCACGTACAGTGGCAGAATGTCACACCGCGCTTTGAGCTTTTCCCACATATTTTATCTAACGCCACGGCTTGTCTTGAGTACCAGAATGGAGAAACGAGTCCTCCGAAAAGGAATCGAACCTACAATCTTCACGTTTTCAGTCAGATCCTGTCCCACTACGTCACAAAGCCTTCAACAAGGAACATACATATGTATATATACTTTAAATTTTAATTCACAGGCAAAACTGGATGAAGTCGCATGTAATATTTAATGACAACCCTAGTTATTAATAGCTTTCAAACTAATACCAGCATCTATTGATTCTGCGAGTATTTACGATATTTCTTAGAAAGGTGTCCAATTTAAGCTGAAGTTTAAATACTGGTGTAGAGAAACTATATAATTTCTTACTTCTTACTTACAAAACTATCCATTAGGTGATTAAAGTTACATTAAAGTCTTGACATAGATGTATCTATACTAATAAATGAAATTGGAACGTCTGTTTGTATTTTAAACTTAACCGCTTTTCAAATATGTAATTGTACATGTGTATACGGTACATATCCTAAAATATATGTGTGCCCATCTGCTTGTCTGTGTGTTTGTTCCTGCTAGTCTCTGGAATAGCTCGAGTGATATTAACGGGGCTTTCAATGAAAGAAGTTGTAAATAATAACATAGGTTAATTTTATTTTAGATTATGGCAAAATCTGTGCACTGTACTTTGCTACTTTGCCACATAACATTTAACAAGCAATGCCCCCAAATTCGGCGAAAATTGGGAGCAGAGTGTCTTAACACTAGGTTCCTGCCCACCCTGCTGTGCGCGGGATACAGCGTGAAGCTAAAAAAAGAAAAATTCCATACGGACGAATTCGCAAGCATGGCTAGTTTATAATACGTTGAAAGGTTTTAATTATTTTATGAAACTAATGTAAAGAAACGCCTTTTCAAGTTAATAGGAATAGGCCATCATGGCTCAGAGGAACAGCATTCAACTGAAAACACGATTGGTGTGGGTTTGATTCTCCCTGAGAGCAATGATTATGTTTAAATAATTGTTTTATCCCATTCTGATAAGACGAAATACGGCTTTAAGTACCACAGTCAGTAAAATCTCGATTTTAGACGGAAAGTCGAAAATGAACACTTCATTGTCTGTCACTGCCCTGTTAAAAAACGTGATGTTGCTATATAACGAAAGAAGGACAGAAATGACTGCTACTTAAAAAAAAATATATAAGCCGACAAATCGCCGCGTAGCTAGTTAGTCAGAGAGTACCTAGTATAAGGAAACGGACACTCTATCCGAGACATTACAACTTAAATGGCGAAACTCAACGCCGCGCTTTGACCTTAATACCAGAGCGAAGAAATGCAAATCTAAATATAATCATTTCTTCGAGTGGGAATTGAATTCACAACCATCGCGTTACAGACCCACGCCACGGCGCCTCATAAAATTACATATTCTATTAGTAGTACCTACACAAAAAACCCGTAGCTCTTTTTAAATATTCAACTTATATATTAGTGTTCGCGCGAAAAAACACAATTTTCACTTTAACAGAAACAAAAGAAACGTTTTGTTTTACAATATTTACTCTTAAATTTATCTCTAAGAGGTTGATTTTCCTTATATAATGAACAGATGCTCAGGAATCTTCGCCGTACAAATTCGGGTCATCACGCTATAGAAGCAGATGCGAGCGTGTGTGGTACTTTTATAAGAGGTAGCGTTTTAATTTAATTTAATTTAATTGAAATATTTTAATTGTGACTTTTTTATTTATAGGTTTACGTTTTATCTCACATAGCAGGGTAGTCAGAGAGAACCTAGTGTAAGGCACTCCGTTCTCCACTTCCCGGCCAAAATCGAGATATTATGTCACTTCTATACAAAATTTAAAAATTAATTAATCCAAAAATTAAGTTAAATGAGTAAAAATTAAAAGATATAATCAACCTTTCTCTCTATTGCTCTAGGTTTCTCCATTTTTAAGCTAAACTGAAATAAGAATATAACTGGCACTCCGTTCTGCACTTTCGAACTCAACGCCACGTTTTGTCTTTGGTACCAGAGTGAAGAAATGTAATTTGATATAATCACTCCCCCGTGTGGGAATCAAATCCACAACTACCGCATTACAGTCAAACACTGTCTGACAAGAATATAACTATAATAATAAAAATAGTATCTGAAAGTAGCAGACTTCGAACTTGCACCTTCCGTACCATCCACAGCTTTCAAGAGGAGCAGAAAATGGATTGTTATCGAAGTATTCTATACGTTAACTAATTTCAATACAGTAATGTATTGTTATTTTTTTTTAATTTACATTTTTTTTACACTTAGGCCACACCACAAGGCCAATTCGAGGGGAACGTGGAGAATCAATGAAACATTAAGAGCGCCAATTAAAATACAGTTTTAAACTTTTTCTATATCTATCAGTAATAAAAAAATATGTTTTTCTAAACGAAACGTCCTGAATTCGTATAAATCAATTTATGTATAAACTTTTAATAAACTTTATTTGGAGCGTGAGTGATTGTTACGTTTATTTCTTTTAGGTAGTTAATTTTAGATATTTGGAATATATATTATGTTATTCGGGCCAGTCGTGGCGCAGTGGCACGAACGTGTGACTGTAAACGACTGGTTGTGGGTTCGATTCCCACTCGAGGAGTGGAAATATTTAATATTTCCATTTTCCTTCGCTCTGGTATCAGAGGCAAAGCGCGGCGTTAAGCTCCGCCACTTATCACGCAATGCCTCCAAATTCGGCGGAAAGTGGGGAACGGAGTGTCTTAACACAAGGTTCCCTCAGCCTACCCTGCTGTGTGCGGGATACAGCGTGAGGCTAAAAAAAAATTTGTTATATTAATGTATAATATTATGTTTTGTGATGTTTTGTAAGACTGTGTAATTGGTTTTTTGTTTGCGTTAAAGTAATTAGTTTTTTCTGTAATTTAGACAAACAGTGTCAGTGGAACCTAAAGTTTTGTGTACCTAGTGTACGATTTGGTATTTTTCCTGAAATTCATAATTCTGGCACATGTTATTCATAACTATTATGTACCATTCCAAAATACATATTTTTGTGTCGAATCCCACCACTCAACAACAATTCCAAATTCGGCTGGAAAGTTGAGAACAGTCTGTTCTTGATACTAGGTTTTCTCTAGAAGAAGGGTGAAGCTGTAATTGGATTAAGATTTATTTGTATAAAAATCATCGCAAAATGTTAGTATAATGTAAAGTAATCACGAAAAGAATTTCCATGAAGCGCCATCTCTGTAAAGTTCAACTTACTAAATCATATATTGCATCCGTAATAGCTTTTGATTTCATTTAACTACGTGATGTAAAAGCTAGTTCCTTTACTTATCGCTAGATGTGTCTGTGTCATAAATGAACTTTATATCTATTTACATTTTTCGGCAATTGAAGCCATCGTGGTACAGTGTAACAGCGTCTGACTGAAAACACGATGGTTGTGGTTCGATTCCCACTCTTTGGAATGATTAAATGTCCGCTTTGGTTCCACTTTACACGCAATATCTCGATTTGGAGGAGAATGCAGTCTTGATACTAGGTTCTTTCCGAATACCTTGCTTATGCGGGGAAAAACGTAATGCTATAAAAATACTAATGATATACTATAATGCTTAAGTAAACGCGACGATTGTTTACTTGATCCTGATATAAATAATGTTTATTTTCCGGCTTAAAGCAAGACTTTATGTTTCACCGGTCGGTTGACTTACGGCCGATCTCAATAACCTACCAACAGTTGGTACCAAGCTTAACTGTTATTGAGACGGCAGTAACAGATAGATTGGAAGTTACCGATAAACTCTGATAGGTAACCGAGCTTAATGAAAACACGATGGTTGTGGTTCGATTCCCATTCTTTGGTATGATTAAATGTCCGCTTTGATTCCATTTTACACCCAATATCTCGATTTGGAGGAGAATGCAAAGTCTTGATATTAGGTTCTTTCCGAATACCTTGCTATGCGGGGAAAAACGTAATGCTAAAAAAATACCAATGATATACTATAATGCTTAAGTAAACGCGATGATTGTGAACTCGATCCTGATATAAATTATTTTTATTTTTCTTCTCAAACGAAGACTTTATGTTTCACCGGTCTGTTGACTTACGGCCGATCTCAATAACCTACCAACAGTTAAGCTCGGTTACCTATCCGAGTTTATCGGGAACTTCCAATCTATCTGTTACTGCCGTCTCAATAACAAAATTCTCGCAAGTCTAACTAAGTAACTACAGTTAAAGATAGATAGGTCATTTATCTTTGGTTAACGTCTCCCTCTCAAGCGTTTTGTTTTTGTATTATAATAAAATGGCCCCTAAACTTATGTTGACGAATAAATAATTAAATTTACTTTAGCCATATCATTTTAAAACATAACATGCTCCTTTTTAAAGTTCTAATATTAATTATGCATAAAAATAGTCTTGTTATTTTAGTTATTTTAAAATAACGCAACTTATATTAAGTAATCTAAAAACTAATATTACTCTAACAACAAAACGCAATTTGACATTTGACAGCTCTTAACGTGAACGACCCGCGCTTTATTTTGTTTCATATCTTTTTGAGTTATATTCATAAAAAAAATGGATGAACTATAAAACGTAAGTATTACTTTTAAAAAATGATATGTTGGTTATAATTGTTGCATCTAGTCTAAAATTATAATTTGTTTTTAGGTAAAAACTAAACTGATTTAATATCAAGCCACAACATTATTTTAGAGAAAGCAACAAACGCCGCTAACAATAAGTTAAAATTAGAAGCGTGGCAAGGAGTTGCTGAAAAATTCAGCGCGTTAAATGGCGATGCCCGTCGTGCAGAGCAGTTGCGCCTTAAATGGGAAAATTTAAAAAAGGCTGCGAGAAAGCGTAGTGCGCTAATAATGCAAAACAACATAAAGGTTTATTAATTCATAAAATCTTATAAAATATCATGTAATTTCATTTTGGTTGCTTTAAGCTATCTGCATTTGTATATATGAGTATTATGCAATAAAGTAAATAATTATAATTAATTATTTCAGACAGGAGGTGGAACTGCCCACATCCCCCCAGGTGAAACTTTAGACTGTGTAGCATTTATTTTAGGTGCTACATGTACTGTTTTGCCAGCAGAGTACCAAACTCTAGTAACACCAAGGCGATGTGTTTAATGCCTCCACAATTGGTTCTGATGATACTGTTGCATCAGAACCAATTGAGGAGGTTTTTGAGCTAAGACCTGATCATACTAGTAATATTATGGTGTTGGGTGATAGCTACAGTACTGTGGGGGAAAATAAAATTTCCCCAAAGAAATTTAATTTTAAACCTGGAAATAAAGGCTGTAAGATACAGATTTTTTTCTTAACAATCTTAAAGTGTTTAGGCGATACAATGTATTATTATAATTATATTATTTACAGTGAACAAACAAAGGAAGCTCTCTGAGGAAGTGCAGAGAGCACAGAGAGATAAGGACCAGGAGCTAGCTAATTATTTTGAAAAAAAAACTGAAAAAGTAGAAATTGAGAAACAAAAAGAATCATTACAAAATGATATACTAATGTTAGAAAAAACAAAGCTTAAGCTTGAAATTGAAAAATTAAATCTCGAAGTTAAAGTTAGAAATTAATGAAGATTAAAATTTGTGTGTAATTTGTGTATATATAAGATGATTATTGTCAATTTTTTTTATTACTCATATAACCCAATTTTTATTAAAAAATAAACACATAAGAAAGGAAATAAACATTTTTATTTGAGAACATATAATTTTTACAAGTTCTTTATTATATTTGTCCATTAATATGTAGACCAGTTGTTTTTGTATTTATTATCTGGAAATAAGATAGAAAGTAATGATTAATAATTATTTTGACTTAAAATGTTTATTAAATGGATACATACATACCAATTAAAATTATATTAATCAAAAGACTCCTAACTCCATGATGTTGGTAAACAACTTCATCAAGATGTGGAATATCAGGTTGCTCCGGAAGTATATCTACCTCTGGTTCTACCACATTAATATTATTTAATCGACAAATGTTATGTAATACAGAGGTGGTGATAATAACAGCTTGTATTGTTTGTATTGAAAGCCAAATTTTTAAGGAAAGCACGGGGAATTTCCTTTTCTATACACTAAAGCATCTAAAAAGTAATATTTATATGATCTCTTTATATTTTTTATAATAAAGTCAATATTATCATGGATATTCATATATATAGAAAAAAATATATATTCAAACTCACTTTAAAGGAGGGAGTTATTAAATATAGCAGAATCATGAGCAGACGCTAAATAACAAATCTGCATTACATACTCCTTGAAAATTTATTGAAAATATTCCTTTTTTATTATTTCTATATTCTTCTCCTATATTTGAATCTAAAAAGAAATCATGAAGTTAATTGCTATGGTAAAATTGCTTTTATTGCATTGCAACATGATAACAGTAAAAGTTTCCAGCTACCAGGTGACTGTATGGGTATGTGTGTATATATTTTTAACATATTTTGGATATAACCCCGCTATGGCACGAGAATCAGAAATAATTCTGCTTGCTGAAACTCCAATGAAGTCTTCAACAGATACAAGTATTGTCCCTAATGCATAGCCGTAGACTGAGTAACAGCTGATGCAATGGCGATACGCGACAATTCCTGAAAGATATCTTTTGCATTATTTTGTGAATGTTAATATTTTTTTTGGTCCAGTGGCACAAGCGTGTGACTGTAAAGTGTGTGGAAATGTAGCGGAGTTGTAAATGATGAAGATGAGGTTGAGTAAAACAAAGTTCTTCCACTACTAATTTATTTCTTGTCGAAATAACAAACACATAGATAGGCAAGGCACAGAATAGATTGAGAATAGAAATAAGAAGAAATATGAAGATAAGTTTAGATGAAAGAAGGAAGTATGACTTATTACAATGACTTAAGATTCGAAATCGTGTAGCAAATTACAAGCGATAAGCGACGTGCGTTTAGTACGAGATCTAGGATTCGACTGGTGGCGGAAGGCGGCCGAGCCGATGCGCTTGCGTTCCTTTGTTTAAAGTAACGGTACTTTATGTTGAAGAGACATTTCTACTATGCGATCGCGCGGCGACGGCCTTCCGACATTACATAAATATTTTATTTAATTAATTATTTGATTTTAAAGTGTAAATATTTATATTGTGTATTACATGTATATGTTATTATATATAATATATAATACGTATTTATTATATAATTTATATAAGTATATAAAGTATTATATGTACATATGTTATATTAATATTTGTATTTATGTTATAATTATTTTATGAATAAAAAATATTTATTATATGATTATAAATAATGTTTTGTTTATATAAGTTATATAGGTTGTAGGAATCTGGTAAGTGTCGCGTTCGCCACACCACTCCCCTCCAGAGACCGTCCTACGGGCGATAATAATCAGGTATGCGTACTGTTCTGCCCGATCGTGTCTTTTTGATATTATTTTCCTTATCTTTAATATTGTCATCTTGATTTTTTATTTCAGGTGGAGTAGCAGGAGGAAGAGGTATATCCCTTGGATCGTCGTCTTCGGTAAGTATGTATGCAGGCTTCAGTCTTTCTATTGTTACAGAGGTAGGTTTTCCTCGGACAAGTATTTTGAAGACTTTGTCGTTCCTCGCCAGTACTTCATGTGGGCCAGTGTAAGCCGGTTGGAGTGCTCCTCTGTTAGCATCTTCTCTGAGGTACACATGACTAGTCGTTGCAAGATCTTTGAATATGAAGATAGATTTCTTACAGTGCCTGGAAGCTGGTTGCGGTTGAAGGTTCTTCGCAATAATCCGAAGTCGTGCCATAAAATCGGTTATGTCATCAGACTTATTCGTGGATGGTTGAAAAAGCTCTCCAGGTAATCTAAGCGTCTCGCCATATACCATTTCTGCTGAAGATGCTTGTATATCTTCTTTAATGGCATTTCGAATTCCAAGCAACACCAATGGAAGTGATTCTGTCCAATTTGAGTTTTCATGACAGACAATGGCGGCTTTTAATTGGCGGTGGAATCTCTCAACCATGCCATTACATGCTGGGTGATAAGCAGTAGTTTTCTTGTGTTCAAAACCACTAATTTCAGAGAGATGCTTGAAAAGGGCAGATTCAAATTGTCGTCCTCTGTCAGTGATTATAGCAGTAGGGCATCCAAAGCGTGCTATCCAGCCAGATACCAAGGCCTTAGCTACTGTCTCTGCTGTAATGTCCATAATAGGAATAACTTCTGGCCATCTCGTGAATCTGTCTACGGCTGTAAGACAGTATTTGTAACCGTTTGAGATTGGCAGTGGTCCTATTAGATCAATATGGACGGTGGTAAATCTGGCACGTGGAAGTTGAAAATTTCCAGGATTTGTTGATACGTTTCGAGTAGTCTTCGCTCGCTGACAAGCTTCACATTTCTTTGTCCATTCACGGCAATCCTTCCGTGCGCCGGGCCATACGAAACGCTGAGCTACAAGTTTAGCAGTGGCATTGGCACCAGGATGGCTGAGTGAATGTATGCTTTGAAATACTTGGTAGCGAAACGGTGATGTGACAAAGGGTCTCAGTGACTGATTTTTGTCATCGCAGTACAGCTGTATTTGTGTACCAGGAATGATCGTCTTACGTAAGTTGAGAGACGATTCTCCTTCTATCAGTCGTTTCAGCTCAAGATCATCGGCTTGTGACTGCGCTAGCTCTGTCAAGTCTATTGGCTTTGTCAGTTCTTCAATCCTCGATAGTGTATCTGCCACAACGTTGTCCTTTCCAGAAATGTGCCGTATATCGGTAGTAAATTGTCCGATATAGTCGAGGTGGCGAAATTGTCGTGGTGAGCATTTATCCTTTCTAGTTGTAAAGGCGTGACATAGAGGTCTGTGATCCGTAAAAACGGTAAAATGCCTTGCTTCTAACATATGTCGGAAGTATCGGATACCCTCGTAAATCGCTAGTAGCTCCCTGTCATATGGAGAGTATTTACTTTGCGAAGGACTTAGTTTCCGTGTAAAGAAACCGAGAGGTTGCCAAGCATCATTTTTGTATTGGTGTATAGCAGCTCCTATTGCTTTATCTGAAGCATCAGTTACGAGCGCCATTTTTGCGTTCAAGTCTGGATGAGCTAAGAGTGCTGTGCTGCATAGACTATTTTTGCACTCTTCGAATGCCTTTAAGATTTCTCCTGTGATGTCTACTGGATGTGAGCCTTTGACCTTATCAGTCAGAAGAGAGTGTAGAGGTGCTTGAATTTCCGCGGCATCTGGGATGAATTTTCGGTAAAAATTCAGCATGCCTAAGAATCTTCTTAATTCTCTCACAGTCTTAGGCACAGGAAATTCTTTAATTGCCTCGACTTTGGATTCCAATGGTTTGATGCCATTAGATGAAACGGTATATCCCAAGAAAGACACTTCAGAAACTCCAAAGACGCATTTTGATGTGTTTATCACCATCCCATACTCCCGAAGCTTTTGAAACAGACTTCGTAGGTGACGTTGATGTGTTTCTTCATCAGGGGAAAATATGAGGAAATCGTCTAAGTATGCGTAGACAAAGTCTAATCCTCTGGTCATCTCGTCAACAAAACGCTGGAAGGTCTGGCCGGCGTTTCTGAGTCCAAAGGTCATATATGGGAACTCATAAAGACCAAATGGTGTCGTGATGGCCGTCTTTGCAATGTCTTCAGAGAATACTGGTATCTGGTTGAACGCTTTCACGAGGTCGATTTTGGAGAAAACATGACAACCTGATATGTTATGCGTGAAATCGTGAATATTCCGAATCGGATAGCGGTCAGGAATTGTTCTTGCATTAAGCATCCGGTAATCACCGCATGGACGCCATCCACTTTCCTTCTTTGGGGCTAGATGCAAAGGTGATGCCCATGGACTCTCTGATGGTCGAGCTGTTCCATTTTTAATCATAGCTGCGAACTCTTCCTTGGCTATGAGCAATTTATCTGGAGCCAAGCGACGTGGTGAGCAAGATACTGGGGGTCCAGGTGTAGTCCTGATATGATGGACTGTGTTGTGGTTAACAACCTTCTCGTTTCCAGCAGGACGTGTTATCTCCGGAAATTGACGTAGCAGTGTGTGGTAGTTTGAATCACCCAGCAATGTCTTCACTGAAGAAATCGTGCTGGATGATGATACTGATTCTGCTGAAGTCGTCAGGGTTGTGGTGCTATCGATGAGACGCTGGTTACGGCAGTCGACTATAAGACCATAATATGACAAGAAGTCGACGCCAATTATAGCCTTAGTGACATCTGCCACTATAAATCGCCATGTATAGTCTCGACGCAGGCCAAGATTCAGTTCAAGATGAGCAAAACCGAATGTTGAAATAGAAGTCCCATTCGCGGCATAGAGTTGGTAATTGGTCGGAGATCTTCTTTCACGTAGTGCTGTGCGAGGGAAGACGCAGAGATCGCTCCCTGTATCAACGAGAAACTGCATCTTCGATTTTCGATCCGTTACGAAAAGGCGACCAGATACGTTATGGCTATCGGATGTCGCCATTACCGATTGCCTTGGTAGTTTTCCGACTTAAAATCACATGGCTTCACACATTTATTGGCATTCTTTCCGTGTTTATTGTGATACCAACATAATGGAAATTTTCTGTAGTTGGACTGTGATCTTGTTTGTACTGTTGGGCTGCGTCGTCTTCTTGATCTCGATCTTGGTCTGTGACTGCGAGCAGAGAGAGCTTTTACTTGCTTGGTGAGCTCATCTATTTGTTTCGCCATTGATTCAATGGTTGACTGGGGAGCAGATGTTGAAGCAACTTGAGGTGTGCACGGGACCAATTCATGTAAGCTGTCGGCTAAGTCGGCCAGAGCTTGAAGGTCGTAAGTCTTCTGAGCCACAATAATCGGTTGAAGAGCAGTAGGTAGACGACTTATCCATATAGTTTTAATAAAATCGTCTGGAACTGATGGACCTGCCAATCTTTGCAGGTGTCGGAGAAATTGAGATGGTCTCCGGTCTCCTAACTCTTCGTGAACGAGTAACTGTTTTACCTCTTTCTCGCGCGAGGCTGACAGACGCTTGATTAATTCAGATTTAAGTCGTTCGTACTTCCCTGTTTTTGGTGGTGAAATAATTATATCCTTCACTTCAGCTGCGTAACGGTGCTCCAATGTCGAAGTTACGTAATAAAATTTTGTATCGTCGTCAGTAATTCTCGACAATACAAAATTGCCTTCCAATTGTGAAAACCAAACTGCAGGTTCTTCTGCCCAGAACGGTGGTGGTCGCACTCCGACTCGAAATATGTCAGTCGTGTCGTGAGGTGTAAGCGGTCGTCGTGACTCGGCATTTACGTTCGAGTTACCTCCATTTTGTGGTTCCATTTTATTTCACCAAATAATCTAGTGTTTCTTACTTGTGCTGGTTAATTAATCCTCTTCGTTTTCAGCTTCTTTGTTTTCAGCGGGGTCACCAATGTAGCGGAGTTGCGAATGATGTAGATGAGGTTGAGTAAAACAAAGTTCTTCCACTACTAATTTATTTCTTGTCGAAATAACAAACACATAGATAGGCACAGCACAGAATAGAGTGAGAATAGAAATAAGAAGAAATATGAAGATAAGTTTAGATGAAAGAAGGAAGTATGACTTATTACGATGACTTAAGATTCGAAATCGTGTAGCAAATTACAAGCGATAAGCGACGTGCGTTTAGTACGAGATCTAGGATTCGACTGGTGGCGGAAGGCGGCCGAGCCGATGCGCTTGCGTTCCTTTGTTTAAAGTAACGGTACTTTATGTTAAAGAGACATTTCTACTATGCGATCGCGCGGCGACGGCCTTCCGACATTACATAAATATTTTATTTAATTATTTATTTGATTTTAAAGTGTAAATATTTATATTGTGTATTACATGTATATGTTATTATATATAATATATAATACGTATTTATTATATAATTTATATAAGTATGTAAAGTATTATATGTACATATGTTATATTAATATTGTATTTATGTTATAATTATTTTATGAATAAAAAATATTTATTATATGATTATAAATAATGTTTTGTTTATATAAGTTATATAGGTTGTAGGAATCTGGTAAGTGTCGCGTTCGCCACAGAAATTATATTTCCATTTTCTTCGCTCTGGTGTCGAGGTAAAACGTGGCGCTAAGTTCCGCTACTTGACACGCAAGCCTCCGAATTCGGCGCAAAGTGGGGAACGGAGTGTCTTAACACTAGGTTCCCTCTGCCTTCCCTGCTGTGTGTGGGATACAGCGTGAAGCTATATAATAACATACTATATATACCTACATGCTTAATTTTTTGAACGTCAAATTATTAACTTACTATTTATGTTACTTAATTATAACTCGTTATGCACTCGTGGAACAGCGTCTGGCTATAAGCACATGATTTGATTCCCACTCAGGAGGATGAGAAGATTGATTGAAAAATATTGCAAAGATTGCAAAATAATGAAAAAAATATGAAGCAATCATGTAAACATAGTTTCCATGCAACGCCATCTCTGCAAAGTTTCATGTATTAAGTCAAATTTTGTATCCTGAAAAACCTTTGAATTTCATATAAGCTGACAACTGAGAGTAACGTCAAAGCTAATTCTTATACTTATCTGTAGATGTCTCTGTATCGTAAATTTAGTTTTATTAAAAAATGAATTTTAGTTAGTTGTAAGATTTTTTTTTAAATAGACTTTATAAATATCATCTTTATTTCTCCGTTCTGGAATGAGTTAGCAACAGGTAAAGGGAAATCGGCCGATAACAAAGATCATACTGTCTTGACACTTTCTTCGTCTACAGCTGTGTGGGAAAAAGAGTGAAGCTGAAAAAGAAAAAATAAACTTTAGTGGCAATTTTATTATATAATAAAATAATGTAAAAAGTCCAAATGGTAGTTCAGAGGCAAGCACATAAAAATAATTAACCTTTTTAGCTTTATTATATTAGAATTGATTATTTAGTTTGGATAATGAAGGTAGTGTCTCTTACTGGTCAAATTGTGTGTATCGTTGTGGCTATTTGAAGTACACCTCTAAAATTTGGCAGCGATATCGAGCGCAGTGCCTTGTGTGCTGTGAAGTTTTTTGGCGACAATTGTTTTTGTAGTTTTTGAATAAATGGTGATTAAATGGTCAAAAAGTGCCCATAGACTTAGGCTGTGGAACGTTTTGAAATCACACGCACGCCCACTTGACATCACTTCACCTAGCTACGCGAGCGAATACATTTGAAAAATTCGAATATTCAATTTACTTTTCTCACTGCTACTTTTAGTCAATTCTCATTAAATATGTACTTCGCTCAGCTCTTCCCGCCATGCAGAGCAAAGAGGCGGTTCCTAGTTAAGTCGTCCTTCTTGGTCAGCACCCAGCATTGCCCATCGTCGAATACTCTAAGAACAATGGTTATATTTCCCTTGGGTGGTCAGCTTTACTTGATATTATATTATATTAAATTAATCTATATTCTATATAATATAAATTATAAAGCGGAAGAGGTTTAGTTTTGGTTGAACGCATTCATCTCAGAAACTAATGGTTTGATTTTAAAAAAGTTTTTTTTCACTGTCATTTCATTTATTTGCTAAGGAAGCCCATATCCATACTTATATTATAAATGCGAATGTCTGTGTGTTTGTCTGTCACGCTTTCACGGCTAATCTACTTGGTCCGATTTGGATGACATTTAGAATGAAAGTAGTAAAAATGACTGGGTCCAACATAGGCTACTTAGTTTTTCAAAAATCAACCTCTAAAGTGTTGAAATAGGGGATGAAAGTTTATATGAAAAATCTACACCGCTTGACAGATTGTAACGAATTTTGGGATATGTATAGTTGATAATCCAATGTTAAACGTAGGCTATTTTATTTTTCAAAAACCCGCCCCAAGGTTGTAATATACCGAAACATCCACGTAAATCACGCGGCGAAGCCGCGAGCGAGCCGCTAGTAGGCTATATAACAATCAAATTACAATTAATAGGCAAGGAGCAACAATGAAAAATATTTTAAAAACGGGAAAATTATTTCTACATCCTTTGACGGCTTCCGCTTTTTACGTTTCGTAAAGAGTTATAATTATCTTAGAATCATGTATTACAGAATGATTTCTCCCAAACTGATCTAGAAAGAGTCCACATTAGCTTCAATCTTTCAAGGTCGATGCAGTATAACATTTCGTAAGGTAATTTGTTTTTTAAATTATAATGAATGTTTTTATACACGCGAAGTTAATTCTTATCTAAATTAATATTTCATTTAGCACAAGTTTTTAACTTTGAACAAAAACAGATTTTGCATTATTTAATTTCAATAAATACTTTACGAGATTTTAAAATAACTCCGCAACAAATTTGTGATTAAGTATTAAGAACAAGTTCGTTTAAGAATATTTTCTTTTTTTTTCTTTTCTTTTTTTAAGCTTCACGCTGTTTCCCGCACGCAGTGGTGTAGGCAGAGGGAACCTAGTGTTAAGACACTCCGTTCCCCACTTTCCGCCGAATTCGGAGGCATTGCATGTTAAGTGGCGGAACTTAACGCCGCGCTTTACCTCGACACCAGAGCGAAGGAAAATGGAAATATTAATATTTTAACTCCTCGAGTGGGCATCGAACCCACAACCAGTCGTTTACAGTCACACGCTCGTGCGACTGCGCCACAACTGGCCCCAACTGGCTCGTTTAAGATAACAAAAGATAACCGATTACCATATTAATAATCTTTTATAATAATATTTTTTTATCTTTTAAAATAAACATTTTTTTAAATCCTCCACCGCGTTCGATACTTGACTAACTTATCTGGCTTTAGTTATTTTCAAATCCTGACTTTAGTTATTTCCTATTTCATGTACCAATCTTTACCTTAAAACAGTGACCAAAGAAAATCAGCAGCAAAATATTTGTTATAACTCAAAAACCTTTAACGTCAAACGTTTTGATTGTTTGTCGAATTAGTAGAACATTATAAGTTACTAATAAATTACAAACTCAAAAAATTTAACATATTCAAATACATGTTTTAAGTTATACATTTATGAAACGGAAACTTGACTTTACACACGTTAGTGTAGATTCAATCTGCTTTGAAAGTAATAATTACAATTAAATTATTTTATCTGTCTGGTAAGATAAAGGGCTGCGTTCGGTTCCGTCTCTCAAAACAAAAAAAAAACAAATTCAATCGGAAGTACCATAACTAAGTTTTCTCTGCCTACTCTGCTAAAAGGCATGAAGCTGTAAAAAGGACGTACATAATATAATACGTAAAAAAAAAGAATATTGAACATCGTAAAAGAACTTTTACGTTTTGATTTGGTTGTCTTGGCGGATAAATCAGTAAAATTGGCTTCACACTTTCCTTATTTTACGTGAAAACACGTTTTCTATATCATATGATATGATAAAACGTAGTGGCCAGTCGTGGCCCAGTGGCACAAGCGTGTGACTGTAAACGACTGGTTGTGGGTTCGATTCCCACTCGAGGAGTGGAAATATTTAATATTTCCATTGTCTCTCTGGTGTCGCGCTTTAGCGCGGCGTTAAGTTCCGCCACTTAACACGCAATGCCTCCGAATTCGGCGGAAAGTGGGGAACGGAGTATCTTAATACTAGGTTCCCTCTGCCTACCCTGCTGTGTGCGGGATACAGCGTGAAGCTAAAAAAAAAAAAAATATCGAACATCCTAAAAGAGCTTCTATTACGTTTTGATTTGGTTGTCTTGGCGGATAAATCAGTAAAATTGGCTTCACACTTTCCTCATTTTACGTGAAAACACTTTTACGTTTTCTAAATCATATGACGTTGAATAAGTTATTATGGTAAAGTTGGAAAGTGTATGAATACAATACGTTGGTAAGTTTATCTGGCTATATATGATGGCTTCATGCTTTTTCGAGCATAGCAGGGTCGGTTGTTTTTAATAATTCTATGTTATTACTCTACGGACATAAGGTATTTACCTATTTTTTTTTATAAAAATCTTATTTTTTTATATAAATACAACTCTTTTTTACTATTTCAATACTTAAAACTAAGGCTAATTAATAATCATTTTTATTTCAATTTATTATCATTTCATTCATTTCAATTTCAAATTTAAATTGCCTGTTTTCATGTTAATACAACTTGAATATTTAGCGTTTAATCTAATTTATTATATGTATTTAACTAATCCTATTACTTAGATCTATTTACACCGGAAATCGAGTCTTTATTTTCTGTGGGTCAAATCGGTATTGGAGACTTGTTGAATCTTATTTCCACTTTAGTAGTCACTTTTAAAAAAAAAACATTTAAAAATGTAAAAATAACTTTACATATATAGCACGTATAAAAATAAATTGAATATTCGACGAATATTCATAAATTGTTGCGTTGTATATATTAGATAGCAAGAATGGCCCTTGTCCTTGCATGATGTAACAATTCCGTATACATGTTTGCAGTAAAGTATAGAATTGCTCATTTTACCGATTATTCCTTAATTTTTTTTTTATAGCTTCACGCTGTATCCCGCACACAGCAGGGTAGGCAGAGGGAACCTCGTGTTAAGACACTCCGTTCCCCACTTTCCGCCGAATTCGGAGGCATTGCGTGTTAAGTGGCGGAACTTAACGCCGCGCTTTACCTCGGCACCAGAGCGAAGAAAATGGAAATATTAAATATTTCCACTCCTCGAGTGGGAATCGAACCCACAACCAGTCGTTTACAGTCACACGCTTGTGCCACTGGGCCACGACTGGCCACAATTATTAATTATAAAAATTATTTAATTTTTGATTATTTATAATTTTTTAAAAAACATTAATTCTCGTCAAAAATATAGTAATTTCATATGAACATCATATCACGATTAATCATTAGAAACAATTCTTCATTTAATTTATTGTTAGTGGAAGCAAGCTAACATTATTTTATGTATTCGACAGAATGATAATATAGATATTGTATATAACAACATTGACAGGTATTGTTTAACCCCTAATACAAAACAAAGGTGAAGATAACTTCAGGAAACGTCAAACATGATATATTATTGACTTAAATTTTGACACATTGTGAATTTTGATTTCCATTTGGTAAAACATAATAGGTACATACTAGCCAAGTAAGCCAGGTAAGAAATACCTTTTTAGTGAACTTTATAACACTCCGTTTCCCATTTTCCGAAGTATAGAGATATTCTGTGTTAAGTGGCGGAACTTAGCGCCGCGCTTTGCGTTGACACCAGAGCGATATTAAATATTTCCACTCCTCGAGCGGGAATCGAACCCAGAACTAATGGCATTTACAGTCGCACTTTGTCCTCCTACTTGCTGCCTACTATTTATAATGACTATAACTTTATGACATAATAATTACATTTACATCCTGTTAATATTGAAACATGATTATTTTCTTGTCTCTAACATTTTCACAACAATAGCTTTTGTTTTAGGTTAAGGCGTTTCTCTCTCAGCAGACTAGAAATACATAGTGATACCGTTCACCGTTTGAAGCTTACGTTTGACGTTGCGTATTAGTTGTTATGCGACACAGTATTTTTTTTTTTTACCGAAGACAAATTTAAAAAATATATATATAGCAATGGACTTCATATATGGATGAAAATGTTAAAAGTCTTGTTGGAGTATCTTGACATTAGGTTCCTTATGGGAGAAACGTGAAGGTCCAAAAAACATCCTAAATACAGTAAGCTAAAATCCATACTTATATTATAAATGCCAAAGTCTGTGTGTTTGTCTGTCACGCTTTCACGGCTAATCTACCGGTCCGATTTGGATGAAATTTATAATGAAAGTAGTAAAAGTTACTGGGTCTAACATAGGCTACTTATTTTTTAAAAAATCAAATTAAATAGCTTCACGCTATATCCCGCACACAGCAGGGTAGGCAGAGGGAACCTAGTGTTAAGACACTCCGTTCCCCACTTTCCGCCGAATTCAGAGGCTTGCGTGTTAAGTGGCGGAACTTAACGCCGCACTTTACCTCGACACCAGAGCGAAGAAAATGGAAATATAATTTCCACTCCTCGAGTGGGAATCGAACCCACAACCAGTCGTTTACAGTCACACTCTTGTGCCACTGGGCCACGACTGGCCATAGGCTACTTATTTTTTAAAAAATCAACCGCTAAAGGGTTGAAATAGGGGATGAAAGTTTATATGAAAAATCTAAACCGCTTCACTGATTATAATGAATTTTGGCATATATATAGTTGATAATCCAAAGTTAAACATAGGCTAATTTATTTTTCAAAAATCGACCACCGAGGGTTGCAATATACCGAAAGAGCTACGTAGAACACGCGGCGAAGCCGCGAGCGGGCCGCTAGTAGTTCATAAAACCCACGCGATCTAAGTTACCAGTTAACTTGTTTCATATTAAAATTTTTAAAAGCAATGCTTTGTAGCAATGCATATTTAAAACTTTATTCTTAAGAGAATTTCTAATAGATACGATATAAAGTTCTCATACTGATATCTATAGTATACAAATATTTGCGATCGCATCCACGACAACGGGAAGTTTCGTCGCTTCGAAATTTATAAATACTTCTTTGAAAACTGCTTCGTATTTTCAAAGCAAAATTTAAAATATATTTTCTCGTTGAATGGAATTCTTAAAAGTTTTCTGTATAAGTATTTGATTTCCTTACAAATGTCAATGTTTATTTTATTTCAACTAAAAGTAGATCATTATGAAAGAGGAAAGCGTAGCGTAGCGTATTAGAAAGAACAGCGAGGAAGTTCGATTTTACGTAGTATTTTTTTTAGCTTCACGCTGTATCCCGCATACAGGAGGGAAGGCAGAGGGAACCAAGTGTTAAGACACTCCGTTCCCCACTTTCCGCCGAATTCGGAGGCACGTAGTATTTCTTATTTTAATTATAGCTTCACGCGTTTTCCTGTAAAGGAAGAGAGAATCTAGAGTCAAAATAATTCCTTCTCCATATTCCGTTCGATTTCGATATATTACTTGCTAAGTCGTGAAAGTCAATGCTGCAATTTATCTTATCGACCAGAGTGGAGAAAAAAACCTTTATTTTTTCTGTTACTTTACGCTGTATCCCACACATAACAGGGTAGGCGAAGGGAACCTACTGTTAAGACACTCCGTTCCCCACTTACTGCCGAATTTGGAAGCATTGCGTGTTAAGTGGCGGAACTTAACGCCGCACTTTGCCTCGACACCAGAGTGAAGATTTCCATTTTCTTCGCCCCGGTGTCGAGGCAAAGCGCGGCGTTAAGTTCTGCTACTTAACACGCAATAACTCCGAATTCGGCGGAAAGTGGGGAACGGAGTATCTTAACACTAGGTTCCCTCTGCCTACCGTGCTGTGTGCGGGATACAGCGTGAAGAAAAAAAAAAAAAAAAAATACTAAAATTAGAAACATTTGTCGCATTTCCACAATAGAATCAAATATACGTACATATATTAATAATATATTTCAGTACGTGATGTTTTATCGCAAACAACGCTTCTGCTGAGTTTAACTAACCGTATGATTTACTTTTTGCACTTGAATATTAAAGGATTTTCTCTGTTTTGTTCATTTTAATGAATTGTATTTAAAATTGTTATATAATTTTAAAAGTGAGTGGTAAACATAATGGAAATTATAGAGAAGGTTATTAAAATAGCTTACTATATTATTTTATAGATATATTTTTAATATAGCACTATATCACCAAAAAATATCTGAAGGGTTGAAAAATACTCCCCATTTGAATTTGAACCCATAACCATCAAGTGAGTAAGTACATACATTCTAATTGAGCTTCTAAGGTTTTAATATTTATAATATTAATATTCTTGAGGCCGTTGTGGCGCAATGGGGTCACTTTTAAATCTAACTCGATTAGTTATGGGTTTGATTCCTCTGAGGAATTACGATAATATTTTTTTTTATTTTATTTTTCCCCTGTGGTACCTAAGAAAGGAAGGCGTTAAGTTCCGATATCCAATATGCTAAATCAAATGGCATATATGTAAAGTATACTTATAAGTTTTTTAAAAATACGATATATTTTTGTGCTGTCATTTAGATGTTTTTTATTGTTGAAAGGGGGGCAAACGAGCAGAAGAGCCACCTGGTGGTAAGTAGTTACCTTCGCCCATGGACAATCGCAACATCAAAAAAGTTGTAGATGCGTTGCCGACCTTAAGGGGAGAGGAGGAAAGGAGCGATAATTGATAGGGATGGTGGCAATAGGGAGAACACATTATCAAATGTTTGGCGGTTCGTCTTTGACATGATAGTGGTCGCGAGCCAGTCGGAGAACGAACTACCAACAAGCTACTGGGTTACCTGCCTTTTACGGGACGCTGCCCAGCGACAGAGGGGAATTGTATTCTAACCTGTCCCCCAACGGGTGAGATCTTGCACTTAAAAATGAAATTTAAAAAAATGGTTACATTTAAAAAACAACTGCCATTTTCTTTCTATCCGTTCAGAAAGTACTAAAAATATATGAACATATTAAACAATAAACGTTAACATTACATAAATTCTTATTTCTAAAGTAATTTACATAAGGATACCAAAACGTTAGTACCTTTTGCAGGTAACTGAAGAAGCTTATTTAAAGCGATAAGTGATTGTTGGGTCAGAAAGGTCCTCTAACTTTTGTTTTAAGACAAAGGATCGGTCTAGGTCTTGAGGTAAGGAACAAAAACAAAATGACTATATAGTTACAGCTATACGTGTACTCAGAGATTTCTATTAAAACTTAACTAACATTTAATCAAACAGGTATTTAATGCAGCTCAATGTTATCTTCATAATATTCTATATATAAATAGGGTCATTCAAAAATACTTACAAATCGTCAATTATCATAAAATACTCTTTTGAAAAATAATTTTATAATAATTTTACAATTCAATTTAATCCCGTTTAAGCATTCACAGCATGAATGATTGATTCCACACATCAGTATAGTAGTCTCGGACCTTGAATGTTCTTTGTCAAATTAGATAAAACTTTTTTAAACTTTTTTTATTCTTTCTGTCTATCTTCTTCCTATTCTAATTTTAGATTAATTTTCGTATAATTTTCCTGCCGAAAAATTACTGAACGACCGTAGTGTTTGGCGCTGCGTTCTCTCTGACTACTCCGCAAGGATTACAGTGTGAAGCTAAAAAGAATAAAAAATATATTAATTATGAAATTCAGTTAACTGTAAATGCAATTCTCCTTTGCTATTTTAAAACTATAGTTATTTCCCTGCCCCAGACCGAATATGATGAATTTTGGCATAAATATAATTGATTGTCCAAAGTTTAACATAGGCTTAATATCTTATTTTTCTAAAAACCATTCCCAAGGATTGCAACATAACGAAACAGACATGGTTGTGTAGTTCATGCGGAGACGTCACATGTGGACCAGTAATTGAATAAATAAATTTGAATTTCTCATTGTTTAATTTGAATTGGGGCCATTAATAGCGCAGACGCACAAGTGTGACTTTAAAGCGACTGGTTGTGGGTTCTATTCCCACTCGAGGAGTGTATATTAAGGAGAGATATTTAATATTTGCATTTTCTTCACTCAGATGTCTAGGCAAAGCGCGGCGTTGAAGTTCCACCACTTAACACGCAATGCCTCCGATTCGGCAGAAAGTGGGGAACAGAGTATTTTAACACTAGGTTCCCTCTGCCTACCCTGCTTTGTACGGGATACAGCGTGAAACTAAAGAAAAAATCATTATTTTTCTTTACTATCTAAATATCCCTTTTAATTCTCAATTTATATTATTTGAATGTCACCAAAACAGAATCCTATTTCAAAGTCTATCTATCCATACAATAATATAAGGACAAACAATGCGTTAACCCATAATCTGCTAATTGACAAAATCTCATCTGCGTTATCTCGAGTGATAATGAGCGTCTTTAATCCACCTCATTCATCTCCAGTCGGTTTAAAATTCCATTTCATTACGCGTAATTAGGTTACGTGTAATGTTCGAATTTGATACTTATTTCTTTGGAGGCAAGATTGAGTTTGGTTTGTCAATAGTTTACTGAAATTTAGGTAGGTATATCTTAATATTGTGAGGGTCGTTGATCGAATCTTTTAACCTTTTTTTAAGGGCGTATTCTATTTGCGAGTTATTTAAATATATGTATAGTTATTATAATAGAGGTCGGTTGGAGAGATGGGTAGCGGGTTGGATTCCATTTGGGGGAGGTTATGTTTAAGTTATTTCCATTTCTCTTCACCAGTAAGAAGACAAAACGCGGTGTTGAGTTCTGCTACTTAATATAATACAAACTATATAGTGTAAATTTTATATAATATGACATCTAAAATCATAGAATTTTTATAGTAATTTGTGTGAGGCATTAACGGGCAGCATCTGACTGTACACCTTTAGTTGTAGATTTGATTCCCACTCAGGGCATATGATTATTTTTAATTATTTTCATTTTTCACTGTGGTAAAATAAATCTCGACGTTGAATTAATATGCAATATTGCGAAAGAAGAAAATTGCGAAGAAGTCTCGACGTTGAATTAATATGCAATATGCAATTTTGCAAAGTCAGTGTTTTGAAAGAACGGAGTGACTTGACACTAGGTTCTCTTTGCGTACCGTGGGAAAAAGCGAGAAATTGAACAAAAAAAAGACAGCTTTACGCCTTTTCCCGCGTAGTCAGAATACACCTAGTGTCAAAACACTCATCCATAATTGAGACATTTGCGTGTTGAGTGGTGAAATTTAACACCACGCTTTGTCTTAGGTACCAGAGCAATGAAATAAAAAATTAAATATGCCCCGAGTGGGAATCGAACCCACAACCAACGCTGTACTGTGGACGTTCTCAAAAAAAAGTTAAAAATAATAATAAGGTTTGAAACTAAATAAATGGAAAACATTCTTGTAAATTTTAAAAAGTAAACCTCATTTATATTTATTTCACAAGTAATTTATATACGTATTATTGCTGCTTCAAATTTAACATTCAACAAACACATTGAACTTCTATTTTTTCTTCATTACGAATATTTTCTCTTAAAGTTTTATCAAAGAATTGAAAGCGTTAAAAAAATTACACTTGAAGACATAATATTGCGTCTTTGGGGATTTGGTAACCATGATTTGTTGTAGGATAGGACTGAATTGAAATTGTTTTTAAATTAAGTTATTTTATTAACTCAATGAATAATGAGTAAAAATTACATAGATTACGCGATATTCATTTTTTTTTTTAGCTTCACTCTGTATCCCGCACACAGCAGGGTAGGCAAAGGGCACCTAGTGTTAAGACACTCCGTTCGGAGGCTTGCGTGTTAAATGGCGGAACTAAACGCCGCGTTTTACCTCGACACCAGAGCGAAGAAAATGTAAATATAATTTCCTCTCCTCGAGTGGGAATCGAACCCACAACCAGTCGTTTACAGTCACGCGCTTGTGCCACTGGGCCACGACTGGCCACAACATATGACGATATTCATATCAATTAAACTATTTTTTTTTAAATCTCAATTTTAACTGACTATGTCTTTTTCCTTCACAATAGACATATTACATGTAGTCATCTAGAACTTGAAGCGCTTTGTCTTAGGTATCAGAGTGGAGAAATGAAAATAGATTAAATATATTTTACCCGAGTGAGAATCGAACTCTCAATTATCATATTGAAAGTCAGACCCTCTCCCACTGCACTTCAACTGCGCAATGAGGAGTTTAGATTATAAAAGTTAGAATTTTATAAAATTAAGTTAAAAAAAAGAGAAGACTTAGTTAGATTAACTTAGGTCACCTTGCAAAAGGCTCCCACCGTCGGTGTCTTCGGACGATTCATTCAGTCACCGAGGCCCGGTGTGGTGATCGAGACGGAGCACCGTCAGGTTTTAGGCGATAAATAGGGGCGTTATCGTCTTGCCTAGCCGGAGTCCCACATAACCACGTCTGAAGCTTAAATAAACAAACTTTAAAAAAAAATAGGTCGTCTTGCAAAACAGCGTCTATAATACTGAAGCAAACCAACGTAAAGAGAACAACAAAAAAACTGTATATCTTGATTTAAGGGCAGAATCCTTTCTGCCCTTAAGAATGGAGTGTCTCGACACTTGGTTCTCTTTGACAGCCCAAGCTAAACATAAATGAATATTTTTTTAAATGATACTGTTTCGTTAAAAGAAAGCCAAAAAAAATATAGTTGTGAATTCATAAATGAAGAAGCTATTTTGCTATTAATAAGTCATACAACATGCTATTATTTGTTAGTTATTTGATTTAACAATTATAAATCATGGAAAAGATTAACGCTGTATCCCGCACATAGCAGGGTAGGCAGAGGGAACCTAATATTAAGACAATCCGTCCCCCACTTTCCACCGAGTTCGGAGGCATTGGGTGTTAAGTGGCAGAACCTATCACCGAGCTTTGCCTCGGCACCAGAGCGAAAAGAGTGAAAATATTAATATTTTCACTCTTTTCGCTCATTATTTCTACTTCTCGAGTGGGAATCGAATTCACAACCAGTCGATTACAGTCACACGTTTGTGCCACTGCGCCACGACTGGCCCCTAGTATCACTAGTTACTCTCCGTTTTAGTGTACCAAAAGGAATATCCACAATTTCACCACAATCAAAGACACTCTAGTTGCAGGTAAGGATAAGAAGGAATTAGATCGGTTTTTTGAATTCGCAATGAGCATGTTTTATTCATAGTCTTGGCGAATGCTGACGCTGTTGAACAGCCCGTTTAGAATGATATTTTTTTGTTTGGATATTATTATGTTTCTTTATATTTAAATGAACGTTTTTTTTAGATTACAAAGTAAAGAGAAAATTAATTCCCCTTTTTCAATGATACTTCTGTTATTTTTTGCTTCAGCTTCATTATTTGTTCCACTTGAAAATGAGTAAGTAATATTTTTTTAGTAACTACGAATAATATATTTATTTTTATAATTATTATGTAAAGTATTGACATTTTGCAATACTTCTTCATATTAACTTTAAGCATAACAAATTTTGTACCCCATTATCTACATTCTTTTCCTAAGAAATAATCGAATATATCGTAAACATATTCAACATAAAACCTCACTTATTTACCATTTTATTATATATAGGATAGATTTGGAATTTACATATTTATATGAAATTTCAGAAATCTTAAAAGTGTTCTAGTGAGCCATTGTGGCATAGTGGGACAGCTTCTGGCTGTGTAGGCGTTGTGGGTTCGATTCCGACTGAGGGGAATTATTTTATTTTTATTCTTACCTCAGGTATATGTTTGTGGGCGTGAAGCTGGTGGCTTCTAGTTCTGCCACTCAATACGAGATATTTGGATTACAGACAGGAAGTGGAGAACGGAATGTCATGACACTAGATTTTGATTTAGTGATTGATATCCCGATATGCTGATAAAAGCGTGAAGCTACAAAAATTATGTGTTCTCATAAATTTGGTCATTAGAAAAATAGAATATATAATATTTGTACGCTAAACTCTCCTAATCTACCAATTAAAGTACAAGGGAGGCACCAAAAAGCAATTGTTATATTAACTTCGTTTTGCACACACCAGGATAGACAAAGGAAACCTAGTGTTAAGATACTCCGTTCTCCATTTTCCGCCGAATTCTGGAGGCATCGCGTGTTAAGTGGCGGAACTCAACGCCACGCTTTGCCTCTACTAAGCCCAGAGCGACGAAAATGGTAATATTACAAATTCCAATTCCTTGAGCGAAAATCAAATCCACAACCAGTCGCATTTACAGTCACACTGAATTTACTGGACTTATTTTATTTTAATAAAATAGATAAAAATTGAAGGCATTGACAGGTTTAAAAGTAGTTACCGTTGAGAAGAGTGAACGGGAAACTCAACAATCTCTTCATGGTGCTTGTAAAAGTTTAATTGAACGAAACCTTGTTAAGCCCACTCCGTATGAAATTGTAACTAAAGGGGATCATATTAATATATTTATTGTAGGTAAAAATAAAACAACTTTATACATTTACTTTGTATTTAAAGAGGTTGTCGTTGCACAGTGTGACATCTGACTGTATATGCAAAGGTTGTGGGTTTGATTTCAATTCAGGGGAAAGAATATATTAATATTATTTTTATTTCTCTGATGACTTTTTGCCCGTGGGGGGACGGGTTAGGAATACAATTCCCCCCGCCGCTGGGTAGCGTCCCGTAAAAGGCGGGTAACCCAGTAGCTTGGTGGTAGGAGATTAGTTCTCCAACTGGCTCGCGACCACTATCATGTCAAAGACGAACCGCCAAATATCTAATGATGTGTTCCGGTTCAATGGCATGTAATCCAGCTCTCCCTATTCCCATTTTACCACCCTCCTTCTGTCCTACGTCCCAAAAGCTGGCAACGCATCCATAACTCCAATGTTATGGATGTCTATGGGCGAACCAACTTTACACCAGGTGGGTCTTCTGCATTGAGTCTCGCAATTTTAACACATAATGTTTCAGATTTTGGACGAAAGGCATGATTATCTATGTCTAGCTATTTTCTTTCCCCGTTTACAGGTTAGAGAGAGATAATGTTAAGATACTTCGTTATTTACCAAAGTTTTATTTAAGTTACCAAATTTTCGATATTCTTACCAGAGTGTGAGAATAATTTAAATATATTCTCTCAAGTGGTAATCGAACCTCTAACCAATCGACTTGTCACTACACTAGTAAAGACTTAGAATAGTGCCAAATTTTTGACATTTTAAAGTTCTATTATCACACTTAGGACATTTATGAATACATGGCTCAGCTGTCATCGCCCTTGGACGGTTTGTAAGAGGCACGGGTTCGAATCCCACTACTATAAATTAAACGTTAAGTTTTGACAATAAATCCATAGAGGTGTCCTCGTATTGTATGTATTTTAACTAATGCATTGATCATTCATCAGCAATTAGACTCATTTCATCAAAATTTCTATATTTTTTTTTTAGCTTCACGCTGTATCCCGCACATCGCAGAGTAGACAGAGGGAACCTAGTGTTAAGACTCTCCGTTCCCCACTTTCCGGCAAATTCGGAGGCATTGCGTGTTAAATGGCGGAACCTAACGCCGCGCTTTACCTCGGCACCAGAGCGAAGAAAATGGAAATATTAATTTCCACTCCTCGAGTGAGGATCGAACCCAAAACCAGTCACACCAGTTCCTGCCACAGCGCCACGACTGGCCCCAATACATATTATAATATTATATTTATGGATATAAATTAAAGAAGTAGTGTAATTTTAAAATACTTCTACACAAGCTATTTTCAACCATTTCTTAAAAACGAAGGCCACTTTAAAAGTGCAGGAAGAGTGCTTTGAAAATAGTACCTTTGACTTTTAAAAGGAATAAAAACATTTTAACCTAACGAGCCAGCGTCGTCTACTCAAAAGATTTCGAGAGACAGTTCTATATAAATATAAGAAGAATAAAGTCTATTTTCTATACTAGAATTAGATGCTTCTAGCTTTCTATTAAATAAAATAAAAAAAAAATAGCTTCACGCTATATAGCGGGATATCCCGCACACAGCAGGGTAGGCAGAGGGAACCTAGTGTTAAGACACTCCGTTCCCCACTTTCCGCCGAATTCGGAGGCTTGCGTGTTAAGTGGCGGAACTTAACGCCGCGCTTTACCTCGACACCAGAACGAAGAAAATGGAAATATAATTTCCACTCCTCGAGTGGGAATCGAACCCACAACCAGTCGTTTACAGTCACACTCTTGTGCCACTGGGCCACGACTGGCCACAACTTTCTATTAAATTATAAAATATATTTAAAATAAAATAAATATATTTTTCTCTGACTCTGACTCTGTAATTATTTTAAAAATATAAGAAAACTAGCGGCCCGCTCGCGACTTCGCCGCGTGAACTACATAGCAGTTTCGTTATGTTGCAACCCTCGGGGGCGGATGTTTGAGAAATAAAATAGCCTATGTTTTAACCTTAGATTATCAACTATATGTAAACCAAAATTCATTATAATTGGTCGAGCGATGTAGATTTTTCATATACTCTTTCATCCCCTATTTCAACCCATTAGAGGTTGATTTTTGAAAAAATAAGTAGCCTATGTTTGACCCAGTAATTTTTACTACTTTCATTCAAAATTTCATCCAAATCGGACTGGTAGATTAGCCGTGAAAGCGTGACAGACAAACACACAGACATTCATATTTATAATATTATTATGGATATACTTAAGATGGTCTCTCAAGAAAGTGTTTTTACAGTCCGACACTTTCGTAAGTGTGACATTTAATTTTTTTAATATTTTAAAGTGTTATTCACACACTTAGGACGACGATTGGAAAACGTATAAAAATTGAACGCATGGCTTAGTTGTCAGAATGCTTGGACGGTTTCCAAATGACGCAGTTTCAAATCCTGCTGCGTTAAAATTTGTATACGTTTTCTAAATGCCTTTTTTTATATTGAAGTTGTTTTTTTTCGCTGCTTTGGTATTATAAAGTGGCTTTCAGTTCTGCTTCTTGCAATATCTTGATTTCGAGGGAAACGTGGAGGGCGAAGTGTTATGCCTCCGACTTCGGCGGAAAGTAGGGAATAAAGTGTCTTAACACTAGGTTCCCTCTGCCTACCCTGCATGTGTGCGGGATACGATGTGAAGCTAAAAGAGTGTTGCTTTCCTTGAAATAAGAACAAAAATGAGCTTCGTCACCAACCATATAAGGGAGCTATCTACAATAAACGGAAACGGAAAACGGAGTGACAAAAAATCTTCACAAATTTTCAAATATATAATATCTTCTACATATTCTGTAACATTATTAGCATTGCGCATAGATTCCGTCAAAGCAAACTTTACCACACGAACTTCTAATGTATTTACCTTGTTCTTGAAAAAAGTTGACAGTTCTGTAGGTGAATTATTATCGTGTTTCGTTACAGTTACGTTTCAGTATTTTCGCGGACGTAAGCAGAATTTCGTTATGTCGAAGTCGTTTATTCGAAGAGACTCGAATTCGTGCACGTAATAAAATATGTGTTAAATTAACTTAATAAAAACATTGTGGCATAGTTAGGATTTATCTGAATTTATACAGTGGTTTTAGATTCTAATGTTCCTTGGTACTTATGACAAAGTGCTGCGTTGAGTTCCGTCACTCAACACGTATTGCCATAGATTTGGTTATAAAGTATAGTACGGAGTGTCCTTCCACTAAGTTCTTTCTGAGTACCCTGCTGTGGTGCAAGTCCTAGTAAATAAAGCTGGATTCTATTTTTCATTTAATTTAAGAAAATTATTAATATGGTCATGATAAAGTGGTGGGACAGCATTTGATTGTAAACGTAATTAGTTAAGACTTCAGTTCCAAGTCGATGGAATGGTAAAATGTTTCCATTTCGCTTTGGTCAACATAACAAAGTTGAATTTTACCACTCACTCAACATGCAAGGATTCCAATTCATATGCATAGTGGAGTAAGGAGTGTTTTGGTATTAAATTCTTTTCGATACTGCTGTAGAGAAAAAAAACTTCAAGATGAAAGAGTAATAATTAAATTTGAAATATTATCATATTCCCACTTTAGGTCTTATACAGACATATTGTTTTATTTTTGTTATTTTTATGCGGGTGGTTATGCCTCGTCATGTTAAAGTCATTTATTTGAAAGAATTCATGCGTGTAATAAAATTTATGTAAATAAAATAACTTCATAGAAGCCATTTTTGGGCACATAATAAATATCTGAATCTATATAGTGGTTTTAGAGTCTATTCACGGTTTTGATTCAAAGGAATCCTGCATAGGAGAGTAGTCAGAGAGGTATCTGCCGACAATATCCTCTTTTCTCCACTTTCCGTCAGAAATTGAGACTGAGACTCTGCATATTGTGAACTTAAGTCCGTATTTTGTCTAATTAAAGATGAAAAATGGAAATAATTTAGATACAAACAAGGAATCAATAAATTAATTTAGTTATTATTTCTTTAATTTTTCTTTCATATTTTGTCATCGGAGGATTATACCATTCATACGGTTTGTTAACGAACAAATATTTTTTATTAGGAAATTAAATGAAATATAGGAAATTAAATAAATTAGTTACGAATAAGTTAGAAATCATCATGTTATTTGTATATTATTAAAAAAAATAATAATATCATTTTTTATTATTTTGCATTAAAAATAAATACATACTAAAAATAACATTCAATTTCTACATAATTTTTATAATATATAACCATAACCATAAAGCCAAGCCAAAAATATATCTTTGTTTCACCAAAATATATGATGACAGATGAATGAGCGTTCGTGTGACGTGCGTGTAATGAGAAAAAATCATTTTTTTCTCTTTATCTGATTTGGTCGTGCGTAACCAAGCTTTGACGTACTGTGGACGAATTTAAATATACATATAATTATAATTATATTATATTATAATACATAATTCATGTTAAAAGAAAGAAGAGAAGTTAGATATATATTTTTTTTAACTTCACGCTGTATCCCGCACACAGCAGGGTAGGCAGAGGGAACCTAGTGTTAAGACACTCCGTTCCCCACTTTCCGCCAGATTCGGAGGCTTGCGTGTTAAGTAGCGGAACTTACACTCGAGGAGTGGAAATATTTAATAGTTTCATTTTCTTGGCTCTGGTGCCGAGGTAAAGCGCAGCGTTAAGTTCCGCCACTTAACACGCAATGCATCCGAATTCGGCGGAAAGTGGGGAACGGAGTGTCTTAATACTAGGTTCCCTCTGCCTACCCTGCTGTGTGCGGGATATAGCGTGAAGCTATTTAATTTTTTTATAATTATTATGTATTATATATAAATATAAGATATTTTATTTCTTCTCTGGTACTTAAGAGGGATGTATGCAGAGAACGGTATGTCTTGTCACTATGTTCTCTCTGATCATTCCCCTCAGCGGGACAAAGCGTTCAGCTGAAAAAAATATATACATAAGTTTTATACATACCCGATAATATATAAGTCATAAATAACTTTGACGCAATGCAGCTTACTACATATATATAAATCGTAAGGTAAAAACAAAAAAAATGTTCCCAAAATTCCGATATTCCTACATTGCAACTACGAAGCGTTAATCACTGTCACTCATCTTCACTGCGGCTGCCTCTGACACTTTACAGGCGAAGGTGAGTCGTTAATGGTGTTAAAACATAGAATATGTAAAGAAATATATTTATGTATGTATTTATTTTCAGCTTTAGGTATATTTAGTATATTATATAAATTATAATCCGACAGTATGTTTTTAGCTTCACGCTGAATTCCGCATCCAGCAGGGTAGGCAGAGGGAACCTAGTAATTAAGATACTCCGTTCCCCACTTTCCGCCGAATTCGGAGGCATTGCGTGTTAAGTGGCGGAACTTAACGCCGCGCTTTACCTCGACACCAGAGCGAAGAAAATGGAAATATTAAATATTTCCACACCTCGAAAGGGAATCGAACCCACAACCAGTCGTTTATAGTTACATGCTTGTGCCACTGGGCCACGACTGGCAGTATGTTATTTAGCCAATTTTATAACAATTGACTCCAAATTTCAATGTAAGGTAGCAATAAAAGCAGTAGGAATATTATAGTCAAAGTCCACGCAAACGAAGTTACGGGCAGCTGCTAGTTTATAAAATAAATTTATTATTATTTTAGGGGCCAGTCGTGGCGCAGTAGCACAAAGTGCAACTGTAAAGCGATTGGTTGTGGGTTCGATTCCCACTCAAGGAGTGGAAATATTTAATATTTCCATTTTCAATAACACGCAATGCCTCCAAAAATTGGCGGAAAATGGGGAACGGAGTGTTATAACACTAGGCTCCCTCTGCCTACCCTGCTGTGTGCGGGATACAGTGTGAAGCTAAAAAATTCGTGTTGATTGGCGAAAGTTAACGCGGCGCGTTTTTCAGTATGACAGAAATTAAAATAATGATCTAATTATGCTCTTTCTCATAGTAGGAATTAGACTCACAGACAACTATGATTACAGTCAGCCAAGATGTCATTTAATACTTTGTAGCGTCCCAAATAATATTCAAAGCAACAGTACTAAATCGGAAAATACGAGTATATATCAAACTTTTATTACACGAACGAAGTAAATGGTACCTAATAAAACATATCTATATATACAAATGTATGAATGTACATACATACATACATACATACATATATCTGTAAGTAAGATGAAATTATTTCATCTCAACAAATTTCATAACCGCACTTCAAAGACCTATAAAATCAACATGGTTTTCTAAGTACAGTACAACGCACCACAGAAATGTGAGAATTGATACGTTATATATATGAAAACTTAGTTTAGTTGAAAAGAGTTTCGCTTATTGAGACGGTTATAGGTTCGATTACTACTTGTGCCAAAAAATACTAAAAAAGGCTAAAAAATGTTAAGATATTATGTGGTGTTAGTATAATAAAGTAGCATAATGTTTAAAATATTTTTTTTTTACCTTCACACTGTATCCCGCACACAGTAAGGTAGGCAGATGTAATCCAGTATTAAGACAAGACGAACAAGTTGAATTCTCGAGGCGTTATTTGGCTTAATGTGCGTAACTTAACGCTGCGCTTTACTTCGATGTTAGAGCGAAGAAAATGGAAATATTATTTATTTTCACACTTTGAGTGGTCATCGAACCCACAACTAGTCGCGTTTACAGTCATAGTCATGTCCCCACAAGCTTCAACTGGCCTCATTTAATATATTTAACTTTATATTAACTTTAATATACATGTATAACTTTATTATCCAGTGGCCAGTCATGGCCCAGTGGTACAAGCGTGTGACTGTAAACGACTGGTTGTGAATTCCCACTCGAGGAGTGGAAATTATATTCCCATTTTTTCGCTCTGGTGTCTGGGTAAAGCGCGGCGTTAAGTTCCGCCACTTAACACGCAAGCCGAATTGGGCGGAAAGTGGGGAACGGAGTGTCTTAACACTAGGTTCCATCTGCCTACCCTGCTATGTGCAGGATACAGCGTGAAGCTAAAAAAAAATGTCTTTATTATCTTCAAATAATGTAAAATATTCTTGTGCTGTCAACTGTACAAAACCTCGTATTTACGTTCTTTGCCACCGTAAATGGTATTACATTGAAATAAGATTCTGAGAGCTCTCTTCATATAGTAATAATTTCCAGAGGTGTTTAGAATATTATATATTTTTATGACTCGATGTCTCGATATCTCGATATTTGTAGAGAGCGGAGAATGCGGACACTGACTGACACTTAATTATGTATATACTATGTTGTGTTAAAAAAAGCTTGAAGTAGGTTTTCTAAGAAGCTTCGAGCTTTTTTTTTAACTAAAGCGAAGAATGGAGTGTCTTAACATTATGTTGCCTTAAAAAAATTCAAAAGATAAGAATACCAGTTAACAAAATTTGATTATATTACTTATAACAAAATTAAAACAATTATAAATATTTATAAAATGTATATTTTAAATTATTATAAAATGTATAAAAATTAAAACGCAGCGGGATTCGAACGAAACCTGCCATATGAAACCGTCCAAGAGCATGGCATGGTTTAGAGATCAGGACTCAGATCAGACTTGGACGTCCAAGAGGCACGGGTTCGGATCCCGCTGCGTTCAAATCTTATAAGTGTTCTAAAAATATCTATTTTAAACTTTCTAAGTGTGTAAATAGCACTTTAAAATATTGAAGTAAACTTATACTACTATAGTATAAAACATATTCTACTGAAATCAGCTTTCATTTCCCTCCATCCTACTCTATTATGGTCATGCTTTAGGAAAACAATAAAGTCACTGGTATTTAATAAATGGATCTTACAGTTCCATTGTTCTGGGTTTCAAAAGAATGTCAAGAATTACTCATTTAGTTGTACTCGTGGCCTCATTGATGGGCAAACTACTCGTTGCCATTGGCAACGAATATGTCACTTTATACTAAAGTGTATATTAACTAAGTGTACACTTGGTAGTGTGTAAGTATTTATTCTATTCATTTAATGTATTTCTTAAAGTAGATTTTTTTTTAAATCTCGTTATTGAGTTCTCCCATTCAATATGTTATTTTTGAATCGGGTGGTATGTGCAGAGCGGAGAGCCTTGACACTATTTTCTCTCTGCTTACGTTACTATATGTGCTATGCGAGAAAACGTGGAGCTCAGAAAATATTGATTTTTGTCATCGTTTCTTCATATAAATTTGAACTGTAAGCAACAAATAGAGTTTAAAAAGAGTGTCTTAGTATCTTAGTAGTTTATTGAAACAGTTTTTTTAGCCTTTCTTTTTGATTCACACATTATACCTAGCGGGGTAGTCAGAGAGAACGGAGCGCCAAACGCTACGGTCCCTACATACTTCTTTCGGCTCATCCACTGTCATCAACCTCTTCATACACGATCTCCTCACTCAGGGGGTCCTTATACTTTTTACTTGATTTTCTTTCAGTATCATCGATGCTTCTTCAATAAGAAAAAAGTCAATACTTTTTTTAGTTACATGCGGTATCCAGCACACAACAGAGGAAACTATTATTAAAACACTCCGATTCCTACTTTCCAGCGATTCCTAGAGGCATTACGTGCTACGTGGCGGGACACAAGGCCGTGCTTTGCCTCGACACCTGAGTAAAATAAATGAAATATTAAATATTTTAATTCATTGAGCAGAAATCGAACCCACAGCCAGTCACGTTTGCACTTTGCAGTTACACTTTCTACTCCCACGCCACGACTGGCCTCTTTAAAAAGTTCTTATTTAAGAACTAAGGCAGTCGTCGGAGGGAACATCGTTTTTTATTCTGAGTAGCTACATACAATATTCATTGTTTCTTTTGTTTGACGTTTTTCCCTTTATATTTAAGACGATTATTTTTATAACATGTCTAGTGAAACTTAGTAAGCCCATGTATGTTTTTTTTGGCTGTAATTTTGGCTAGATATATAAATAGAAATATTATATATCTTAGAGATAGAAATTCTTTTCGAGATATTACAGCGCTTGGATAGTGCTCAACAGGTGCGGGTTTGAATTCCATCGCTTTCAACTTTTGATACATTTTTACGACACCAGAGCGAAGAAAATGTGATATTAAATATTTCAATTTCTCGAGTGGGAAACAAACCCACAATCATTCGCGTTACAGCCATACTTCTTGCCTCTGCGCCACGACTAGCCTCTGAAAATTTTTAACGTTTTCTGTAAATCTCTAATACGTAGTATCAAGAGGGGCACAATGTCTGACTGTGACACGACTGGTTGTGGGTTCGATTCCCACTCGAGGAATGGAAATATTTTATTTGAATCACTCTGTGTGTGTCGAGGCCAAATCCGGCGTTTAATTCCGCCACCTAAACACGCAATGCCTGAATTTGGCAGAATTCGGCGAAAAGTGGGGAACGGAGTGTCTTAACACTAGATTCCCTACCATGCCTACCCTGCTGTGTGCGGCATACAGCGTGAAGATAAAAAAATATCAGTCTCCAAATTTACTCTATATATAACCGCTAAGAACTAAAACTTGATATAACAGCATATAAATACCTCTTTTGTTACTTGCCTAAGTGCATCCTTTAAAATAAATGTTAAGTTGGCAACAAAGCATTCACTGCAACTCCTACGTCTAAGTTCTGTGTTTAAACAGAACAAACTTGACTACGGCGGTGAAGATTTTAACTTATAAATTAATTAAACTAAAATTTTCAAAGTACCTAACTAAATTTAATACTTTAAGTGTTTATAATTCTGGCATGTACGTTGTAGTTTTATAAGTCTATCGTGGTTTTGGGAATTGTCAGTTTAAATGTGATGGTCGTGTATTGTAATCCTATATTTTTTATAGCTTCACGCTTTTTCCCGCATAGCAAGATAAGCAGAGATAAAGCAGAGATAAGACACTCCGTTATCTCTTTCCACCCGCAAGATGCAGTCCCACTGTACTACGATGGCGAGAAGTCAGTCTCATGAAAATTTTGTTCCTAAGAATAAAAAAAATAGTAATTCAGTGAAATGTTTCCTTATATCACTGAATTATGTATATTATACACCTTCATATAAAACTGAAGACTTCTTATATTAATAGTTACTTGGGTTTATTTTTTTTGTATAAAAGTTATTATTAAATGGCCGTTGTTTAGTGCTTAATGTTCAAATATTGGGCCGAAAGTGGAGAATGCAGTGTTCTGACACTAGGTTTTCCTCCACTATCCTGCTATGCAGGGAAAAGAGTAAAGTTGACGCCGTCTTCATTTCAACAACCCACGAATCTAAGCTTATAACAATCTATATTAACATCATAAATGTGATAATCTGTCTGTCGGTTACACTTTCACGGCTAATCTATCGATTTCAATGAAATTCAGAATGAAGTAAGATGAAGAAATGTAGTCAAACATAGGATACTTTTTGTCCAAAATCAAATCCCTTAAAGCTTCAAATCGAAGGCTGGAAATTTGTATAAAAAGTCTGGACAGACTGATTGCAATAAAAATTAGCATAAATTTAGGAATAAACATAGCCAACTTTGTGTTTCAAAAAAACACCTTAAAGGATTGCAATAACATAACGAAACACCTATATTATAGTTATATAGATCACGTTTCGTATACTATATAACATTCGAGTCATGACTTTTAAGGTGGCAAGAGAAAATATTGGAAAAAAGATTACAGCCATGAATAAGGAATGACGAAAGTTTTAAGCGACTTGAACTCTACTTACCCCGAATCCGATTTAGAGATATTCATAATTTGACAAGACCAATGCGAAAGCCGTTTCGGAGCCTCTGAAATATCTCTTTATAAAATATCTTATATATGTATGTATACAGCGAAAATAGAATTCATTTTAATATTGTTATTTAATATTAATTAATTAACTTAATACCTGAATTTAGGACGAAGAAATTTGTTGAGTTGAGAAGATGATTGTAAGCACAATGGTAGTGGGTTCGATTTTTGATCAAAATATAATTATATTAAATAAATTTCATTTCTTCACTTTGGTAAGGTCACAGCATTTTTTTTATGTAAAAAGGACAAGGCAAACGAGGGTCACCTGGTGTTAGGTGAACACCGTCGCCCACGGCCTCGTGCAACACCAGAGGAGCTACAGGGACGTTGTAGGCCTTTGAGGTGGAGGTAACCGCGCCTTCTGAAGGTACTTAGCACCTGAAGACTTAGCCCCTGAAGACACTCCATTCTCCACTTTCCGCCTGGAACATTGCGTGTTGTGTGGCAGAACTCAACGTTGCATTTATAATTTTTTATTTGTAATTACTTCTTATATATAATTTAAAGCTATTATCATCAAGTTCTATAACAATATTTCTACTGAGCTATAATTACTTTAAATATATACACACTTTTATCTCCATATTTATCTAATTCTTTTGCCCTCACAAAGATAACAAATGGAGGATATTTAATTAAATTTGGGCAATTTAAATTTTTAAGCGTACTTATAAAAGGGTTTAGCGAGACTGTGTTCTGTTAATAGGGCGTAATAAAATTACATTATTTTTTTGCAAAAAATCTGAATTTGCGTTAAATATTATTTTAAATTATAAACTTAAGTGTTTTATAAATTTTAAGATTTATTTTACCTTTTTTTAATACGCTTTTATTATAATAGCTTCCAGCGATATACGAGTATTATAACTATTTCGTTATACTACGAAAATTTTGATTTTTGAAAAATAAGGTAACACGCAAGCCTCCGAATTCGGCGGAAAGTGGGGAACGGAGTGTCTTAAAGTGTTAACCTTAACCTTGTGAGGTTCCCTCAGCCTACCCTGCTGTGTGCGGGATCCAGCGTGAAGTTATAAAAAAAATAAATAAATAAGGTACCCTATTATCAAATATTATATTTATGCTAAAATTCATTACAATCATTAAATTTTACACACAACTTTGTCATTCTCTAATTGTTTTTTTTTTACCGGAAGACATTTGAAAACAAGAAAACATCTTGGATCTTCAACTATTTTCATTTCATTATATTATTAACCAATTTATTATTGCTCTAAGCTCTTACTGGTCAAAAGTGTGTTTCGTTGTGGTTTAACTCTTCCTGGGCTATTTGTAATAGACTTCTGAAATTTGGCACAGTGAGGGATATCGAGCACAGTGTCTTGTGTGCTGTGAAGTTTTTTGGTGATAATTGTAATTGTAGTTTTTGAATAAATGGTAATTAAATGGTCAAAAAGTGCCCATAGACTTAGGCTGGGGAACGTTAAAGCAAACACTTATCACTAACATAACACATGTTAGTGTTAAGTGTTTGCCTTCCAATTTTTTTAACGTATTATTAAATATTAAATATGTACTTCGCTCAATTCTTCCCGCCATGCAGAGCAAAGAGGCGGTTCCTAGTTTACTTATTTACTTCAAAATTTGTATATGTGTCTGGATCCAATGATAATACAATATACATATTAACAGTAAGAACAGTTGATCTTTGCCAGCCGACTAATATACAAAAAAATTACATCATGTTTTTTGAAACTATTTTAATGAACAATATGTGTTATAAGCATAAAACGCGTGCTGGCTAAAATACGAAATAGAAAATGGAGAACGGAGTGTCTTAACACTATTACAGCTTCACGCTTTTTCCCGCACAGAGGCTTGTCAAAGTTATGTAGTTCACGCAGACGAACCCGCGAGCTGGTTACAAGTATTATATACAGGCAAATTCAATATATTTTTTTTTTTCTATCGAGCAATACTCGACTACGCTATATTGAATAACACATCATTAATTTATTTAGTGAAGTGGCACTTCTGGCCCAGCATTACTGGCTTTCAACTTGGAAATCGCTACGGATATCGATTTCTACATGGTCTACTATAAAAATTGAAAAAAAAATCATATGAAAATTTTGAAATTTTAAAGTTATCTGGATCTAGAAGAATTTATAGCTATATGTAGTGGCTAGTCGTGGCCCAGTGGCACAAGCGTGTGACTGTAAACAAATGGTTGGGGGTTCGATTCCCACTCGAAGAATGGAAATTGTATTTCTATTTTCTTCGCTCTGGTGTCAAGGTAAAGCGCGGCCTTAAGTTCCGCCACTTAACACGCAATGTGTCCGCAATTCGGCGGAAAATGGAGAACGGAGTGTCTTGACACTAAGTTCTCTCTGCCTACCCTGTTGAGTGCGGGATACAGCGTGAAGCTAAAAAAATACAAGATAATACAGTCAGAACTAAATACAGGTCTTAACCAAAGTCCTTTGTCCTAACTATTTTATTTCTAGAACCATCAAGAATCACTAACTGTACTACTACTTGCATTGATAATATCTTTAAAAATTGTAAACTCGAAAGATAAACTTATAATTAATGTTAGGTAAGCTAGAAGCTTGTGGCCAGTCGTGGCAAGCGTGTGACTGTAAACGACTGGTTGTGGGTTCGATTCCCACTCGAGGAGTGGAAATTATATTTCCATTTTTTCGCTCTGGTGTCGAGGTAAAGCGCGGCGTTAGGTTCCGCCACTTAACACGCAAGCCTCCGAATTCGGCGGAAATTGGGGAACGGAGTGTCTTAACACTAGCTTCCCTCTGCCTACCCTGCTGTGTGCGGGACACAGCGTAAGCTTGACACTAAGTTATACTTTCTATGCGTTCTATAAGCTTTGAGAACATAAAGTAATCAATATTAAAGTATGGAGCGTTAAATATATTATCACCTTAGGAATAAATATTTTAATTATTCATATTTCTCATTTAATTTAATTATTTCTCCGCTTTATAGGTTATTATATCGCGGTGGTACAGTGTCCGACAGTATCTGACGATGGTTGTGGGTTCGATTATCACTCGCGGGAATGATTATATTAAAATTTCCATTTCTTCGCCTTGGTACTACAAACAAAGTGCGGCGTTGAGTACCGTCACTAAACACATAATGTCTCGATTTTAGGCGGACTGTGTCTTAACACTAGGTCCTCTCTAACTACTGACTGTTGCGTGAAACTGCAAAAAAATCTGCTTTGAAAGACAATCGCATTGATTTCCGATATTTGACACAAAGTTTTTAGTTTTGTCTAGGCTCTTTCTGCCTTGTTATGAAGAAAAAAACATGAAATTTAAAAAAAACATATAGAATTTTAAACCATTGTAGAACTCGGTAACCGAACCTGTTATATAACGTTTTTATTAACACTCCAACATTATTTAATCAAGCAAAGTTTATTTAAAGTAAATTATGAAACAGTTTGTAATGCAATTGTGAATGTTAAAGACAGCTTCTAAGTAAACAAACAATTCAGGCACTTTGGGTGAAATCCTATTTCTTAACTATATGTTCTCGACAAGATATTATAATATTGTTTTTTTTTAGCTTCACGCTTTCAGCAGAGAGAAATTAGTGTTAAGACATTCCGTTCTCTGCTTTTGGATCGTGATATTGTCTGTTTACTGTCGGAGCTCAAAGTCGTGGTTTCGCACCCAAGGCAGATAAAAATAGCTTCACGCTGTATCCCGCACACCGCAGGGTGGGCAGTGGGAACTTACACTTCGTTCCTCACTTTCCACCGAATCCGGAGGCATTGCGTGTTAAGTGGTGGAACTTAACGCCACGCTTTATCTCGACACCAGAGCGAAGAAAATGGAAATACTCCACTGCTTGAGCGGGAATCGAACCCACACTTTCGCGCCATGACTGGTTCCCAGATTAATATAAATAACTTAAAATAAATTTCTACGAGTAAGGCTGATATCGACGAGTACTTTACATCCGTCAAGTTTACAGTCAGAAGCTGTCCTACTGTGCACCGATGGCCTTGTGACGTATCTCTATACTCTCTTTCTCTATTTTTATATGTAACAGAATAATTAGATAAATGAAACTGAGCTAATAAAAAATATTCTGAGGAAATGTAATACAGTAATATGCAGGAAAAGTACAAAAGTAATATAATATTGCTTTTGTAGACGAAAACCTTGAAATAGGAATTTTCTATTGGAACTTACTGAGCGTGAATCTTCCTCTATAATAAAAGTTATATTCGATATATCAATATATCTTATAGTGTTTGGAGTTTTTTCTTGCACCAGAGAAAACCTATTAATGATACTCCGTTCTCCACTTTCTGCCAAAAATTGATATATTAAGTATTGATAAGCGGAACTTAACGCCGCGATTTGTCTTGACGTAGCGTGGCAATAATAATTAGAATAATGTAGTTACTCAGAGATGGATCCCGGCTGATGCGTCACAGTAAAATAATTTATTATCTCTAAGGGGCCTCTACGTGTTAAACCTGTGTCCCCACGCAAGCCTTCCAAAGGACCGGGTTCTTATGAACCCGAGATATCCTATCCTAAAGGAGATAATAATAAAATAAACGTAATTATTTCATAATAATAAAGTAAACGTAATTATTTCCTCGAGTAGAAATCGAATCCACAACTATCATATTAGTACTTTTTAAACATTTTTAAAGGTTATTCCACACTTAGGAAAATTGAATTTTTGAATTTGAACGCATTGCTCAGTGGTGAGAGCGCCTGAACAGTATTCAGGAGGCGCGGGTTCGAATCCCGGTGAGGTCAAATTTTTATTCGTTTTCTTTAAATGTCTTTTTCTTTAAATGTCTTTATCATATTAGTAGTGATTTATATAATTTATTACCTTTTTATTAAATTCCATCACTTAACGCGGATGGAAAACTTAGAATGGACTTTCTCGGCCTACCTTGCTATGCTTGCTTGTTTATAAAAATACTTTAATAAGTAAGGCTTATTACTCTGTAGAAGAGTATTTAAAGGATAAAATTGCGTGGAATGAATGTGATTAGAGTCCAATGCCGGTTTAGCTAACCATTGTATCAAATAATAAAATTGTAATTTATATATTTGAAAAGAGCAACTGCTGAGTTTCTGGCCGGCTCTTCTAAGCATAACTGCCCTCCGAGTCGGTCGTAACTTTATGTACATTCGACGATTCAAAAGTGCTTTCAAAAGTCTATTTGAATAAAGATATTTTGAATTTGAATTATGTTCCCGTAGCTTTGACACGTGACGCAGCCTCCTCCAGCACAGTGATTTTATTGGATATAGAGACGGTTTACATCCCACAATTTATCCCATATAACCGGTCCGATTTTACAAATCCGAATGGATTTCCTCACATAAAAAATAACCTATGAAGCTGTTTTTATTTTTGGATCTGAATCCTTAACCATTACAATATAAAATCACTGAATCATCTCAACCAACAATTTTCCACATACAGTATCAGAAATACCTTACACAAAGTGGACAAGCATCGCTGTGTAATTAATTTCATTCCCATAGCTCACTAACATGCGCTCTAGTGGCTTCTGTTACGCTCCAGAAATTGTTGTCTATGCATTTCAATTATACTGCGTATAAATCATACGATAAGATGGATATTTGTCAGTGAACAATCATCCATATTGGGGCCGGTGGTTTGTAGGTACAAAGTGTGACTGTAAACGCGACTGGTTGTGGGTTCGATTCCCACTTGAGGTGTGGAAATATTTAATATTTTCATTTCCTTCGCTCTGGTATCGTGGTAAAACGTGGTGTTAAATTTCGCTACTTAACGAAGGAACGGAGTGTCTTAATACTAGATTACCACGAGGTAATCTGTGATGAACCTATAAAAATCAAACAACAATTGTATTCAAATAATTGTGTCAAATGTAATTATTTGATTTACAAACGGAGTAATGAGTCACTATGCATATATCTTAGTAAATTATTGATAGAAATACATAAAAAATAGAGAGGTTTAATGTCAGTGCTATTGGCACTACACATAGTAATATGTTCATTTTTTTTATAATAGACTTACATAGTTCAAGCACTTGCATTAACTTAATTTTATTTCAAAAAATGTTTTTATGTTTTAAACAAACATCAGCGATTGGACGAATATTTTAAAAATAGTCATAAAAACCTACTAAGTTCCTACTTAGCAGTTAAAAAAACTTAGTTATAAGGTAATCCATTCTCCCTTTTCTACTATAATCCCAGACATAGCAATCTTTTTTCTATTGCGTATCTATCTTCTACATACTATTATTCCCCCAGAGTGGAAACAAACCCACAACCATCGCGTTTACAGTCAATCCCTGTGCCATATGAACCTTTAACACACGTGGAACAGATAACGTCAATCAGCTAAGTTATATTTCTATGGTATCAAATAAATAAACCCTGTCCATACGTAAATATCAATGTTTGATAACAAATGTTGGCTCACTCAAATATGAAAGAGTCCTTTTGTCTATTTCCTTTGAAGCACGATCAAAGATATCTTAAATATTACTTTGTATCGTGTCGTGAAATTCTTTTTAATATGTAATATGGGATGTTAGTTCCTGTTTTGTATTTTTTTTTTGTATAATGGAATATGGTCTATAGCTTCAAACTTTTTCTGCATAGGAAGGTAGTCAAAGAGACTAACACTAGTGTTAAAACACTCCGTTCTTCACTTGCCGCCTTAATACAAGACTATTATGCGTATTAAGTGGTCGAATTTAACGCCGCGCGTTGCCTTACGTGACACAGTTGAGAAAATAATAAATAATAACTCCCTCGAGTGGGATTAGAATCCACGACCGTCCCGTTTACAGTCCCTGTTATATGACGGATATTTAAATATTATGTGAAGATTATTATAGGCAAAAAGTGAGCCAAAAAAGACTAGAAGAAAGTTTTTTCTGATATTGATTGATATATTCGGCGGAAAGTGGGGAACGGAGTGTCTTAACACTAGGTTCCCTCTGTCTACCCTGCTGTGTGCGGGATATAGCGTGAAGCTAAGCTAACAATTCATAAATCAATATAGACGAACTTATTAAATGAAAAAAAATAGCTTCACGCTATATCCCGCACACAACAGAGTAGGCAGAGGGAACCTAGTGTTAAGACACTCCGTTCCCCACTTTCCGCCGAATTCGGAGGTTTGCGTGTTAAGGGGCGGAACTTAACGCCGCGCTTTACCTCGACACCAGAGTGAAGAAAATGGAAATATAATTTCCACTCCTCGAGTGGAAATCGAACCCACAACCAGCCGTTTACAGTCACACTCTTGTGCCACTGGGCCACGACTGGCCACGGATTAAATGTGTGTCTAAGTAAACAAAATGAGACCATCATAGCGCATTGTCACGGCATCTAAATGTATACGGAGTTTGATTCCCACTTAGGGTAAAGATTATATTTAAATTATCTTCACTCTAGTAATAAAATAAGGCTCAATATAATAAGTTTCGCCACATAAGATTCATCATGCAGTAACTCTGTAGCAATGAATAGAATTCAGGTGGAAAACAGGAAAACGTAGTGTTTTAACACTAGATTCTCTCCAATATTTGGTAAAAGTGTAAAATAAAATCATTTCGTAGAACATTGGTAAGAGATAAAATTGCAGCCAATTCATAATTAATTTGCTCTTTCGCCTGTTTCCTGCTGCTTGTTTGTTCTCGTGTAGGTATATACTAAAGCTTCACCATTAACAGTTTCAAGTATTATTTAAGGTATTTTCTATACCTTATTTAATATTTGGTATAATTAAAGTGAATGTTTTAAAAAAGTATTTAAATTATTTTGGCACTGTGCCAGTTGTAGGTTCGATTGTTACTCTGGGAAATGATTATATTTTAATTATCTTCAATTTTTTTTGCTCTTGTGACAAGATAGAGCGTGGCGTCGAGTTCCGCCACTTACGCCAATACGCAATTTTTGAATATTATTATTATTATATTGCTGTTATTATTATAATATATTGTTATTCTCACATTTAAAAGAAACTTAAGAAAAAATGAAATGCAACGCAATTCAAAACCTGTACCTCTCGGAAACCGACTAAGCTCTTTAATCGCTAAGCTATACATTCTACTACCAGCTGCTTTGACATTATTATATGCTTATTACAACTTATTCAAAGTCAAAGTCAAATAATTTTATTCAAAATAAACAATTTACCACCGGTTCACTAAAGTTAATGCCTCAGACCTAAGAAGAACCGGCGCAAGAAACTCAGCGGGACTTGATTTTTAAGTCAAGAATTTAGAGATATTATATAATTATAAATTGACAATGATACCTTTGAAATAGACAAAACAAACGCCCACATTATTAATAATGAACTTGGCTTTCATTTTCACATTTATATTTTTGATGGGATTTATTTTAGTTCTGAGTACAATTTACTTCGCCAATGTAAAATAACAAGGATTGGAAACGACACGAAGGAAATTAGTCGGCAAATCTTGATAAAGCTTCAGAGGCTAGATTGAGACGACAAAAATAGATGCTGAGGGCAACCTCTTAAAAATATATATAGGCATATATTTTTTTTTTTATTTCATCTTTCTATCTGTATATGTTTTCTATTCTTTATAGTTTACAGAGAGAGAACGTAGTGACCAATCACTCTATTCTTATCTATTTTGACTTTTAGCGTTATTAGCACAATTTGCAGGTATTAAGTTTTAAAACACAGCGTTAAGTTCCGCCACTTAACAAGCAATGCCTTCGGATGTCGGCGAAAAATGGGGAACAGTTGGCTTCCTCTGCGTACCCTGTTGTGCGCGGGATACAACGTGCATTTAAAAAATAAGTTTTACGCCACGGTGAAACTCAAAGTAAAGCTATACTCGTATTACATTAAAAAAAAAAGTTCATCGTAGTACAATTTGAAGTCAATTCGTCTCTATATATCCTAAATTACATTATAATTAGTATTAATATTTCATTTTGAGGGTGTCGTAATAGGCCTGTATTATCTGGCAATAAACGCGACCGGTTGTGGGTTTGCTTCCCACTCGAGGGAATGTTTATTTTAATTTTCATTTCTTTGCTCTGGTACCAAAATTGCAATATCTCTATTTCAGGCGGAAACTGGTGGACAGAGTGTTTTGACACTAAGTCTGCTTTGACTATCCCGCTACTAAGCAGAAAAAACGTGAAGCTAAAAGCATATATATTTAGCGGCGTTTAATTCCACCACTTAATGTCCAACGTCTTCGAATTCGACCGTAAAGCTGAAGTCGCAGTGCTTTAACTCTGTTCTCATTGAAAAATACATTTAGGTAGTTTTTCCTAAGTGGGGAATAACATTGTGTGTGTGGCCAGTCGTGGCCCAGTGGCACAAGCGTGTGACTGTAAACGACTGGTTGTGGGTTCGATTCCCACTCGAGGAGTGGAAATTATATTTCCATTTTCTTCGCCCTGGTGTCGAGGTAAAGCACGGCGTTAAGTTCCACCACTTAACACGCAAGTCTCCGAATTCGGCGGAAAGTACGGAACGGAGTGTCTTAACACTAGGTTCTCTCTGCCTACCCTGTTGTATGCGGGATACAGCGTGAAGCTAAAAAAAAAAAAAAAAATAAATAACACTTTAAAAAATGTTTAAAAAAAAAACTATTTTCATTTTCTACCTTTGCGTAAAAAGCGTAAAAACAGCCAAGTATAACAAAAGCTTATTTCTATAGAAAAACGATAATTAATTACAAAATCTAATATTTGCAAGTACCATAATCCTTTACGATCAACCCTTACGCGTGATTGCTCCGATTTACCTCAAGAATTAAGTGCTCTTGTACGAAAGGGATCCAATTTTGGTGCCCTTTTGCTCTTTAAAACCCCACTTAAGTAGATTTTAAGCCGCGGCCGGTTGTATTTTTGTTTTCATAGCTTGCTTTGTTGTTTGTTCAAGTTCTTTTTAAAGTTAGAAAGGAAAAATAAATAATATGTAAATTTCACCTTAAGGTCGTAGTGGTGCAGTAGAAAAGTCTTAGATAGACGTACGTAGTAATAAGTTCGATATAATATAAAATTTCTTGGTTAGATTTTATATGCCAAATCGCAGCATTGGTTTCCATTACTTAAAACATCGGCCTTCATATTGAGTGGAAAGAAAGGATGTATTAATTTATCATTAAATTATATTTACCTCTGAAAGTATAATAAATAGTATTTAAAGTAAGTTAAAAGCTTATTTAAAATCTATCCAAAATCTTATCTAGGCTGAGAGCTTATATATGACTTGTTTAATACATTATCTTAGTTTCACACTTGTTTCCGTAATGTTAAGACACTTCGTTCTCCATTTTTCGCCCGAAATCGAAAAATAGCCTATTAAGTTGCAAAACTTAATGCTTCGCTCTGTCTTAACGTGATAGCGTACAAATGAAAATCATTTTAAATATAATCACTCTTTGGTGGTACCTGAAACTACAACTGTGAAGTTTACAGTAAGACATCACGACGGTCTCAAATGTGACATATTTTTTTTAGCTTCACGCTATAACCCGCACTCCTGCGTGCAGGTAGGGTAGGCAGAGGGCAGTGCCCGAGACCTGGGCTAGTGGCGGATAAGGAGCACCGTCAGGTTTTTAGTGGGTAAACGGAAGAACGATCCGGAGTCCCTCATAACCGCGTCCGGGTCCCCACCTCGGGCGGGTATCCGTAACGGATTTTCCTAACGATAAAAAAAAAAGGGTAAGCAGAGGGAACCTTGTTAAGACACTCCGTTCCCCACTTACCGCCGAATTCTCAAGTCATTACGTGATAAGTAGCGGAACTCAACACCGTGCTTTGCTTCGATAACAAAGAAAATAAATTGTAGTTTTTTTTATGTTTTTACCTTTACGCTATATCACGCACGCAGGAGGGTAGGCAGAGGGAGGGAGGATATTAAACACTCCGTTCTCCACTTACCACCGAATTCTGGAGACATTACGGTTTAAATGGCGGAACACAACGCCGTGCTTTACCTCGATAAAGAGGTAAGAAATTTAGATTTCAAAGAAATATATTCAGAAAATATAAAGTGATATAGAACATCATAAACAGTTTAGGCTGAGAACGATTTTACACGCGCATATTACACTCATATTTTTCAGTTATCTTGTTTTATTAAAGTGAAATATACCGCTCTCGGTTATTAAATACTAAAGTTTATGTTACAGCAATATTCTTATTATAGAAGTGTGAATTTTAAAGTTGCCATTGTGGTACAGTTGCGAAGTGGTTGTTGGTTTGATTCCTGTCCGGGTAAATATTTTTGTTTTTTAGTTTAATTGGGTAGTTTTTTCTTCAGTATATAAAACTAAATGTCCTATATTAACTAAGAGTAATTGAAAAAGGAAGTGAATTATTACCATTTATTTTGACGTGACTGTTTGAGGAACCACCAGATGGTGGTTAATTTTTTTTATAGCTTCACGCTGTATCCCGCACACAGCAGGGTAGGCAGACGAAACATAATGTTAAGACCCTCCGTTTCCCACTTACCGCCGAATTCGGAGGCATTGACATTATTTTTTTTTTCTAATTCTCCGCTCTAATAAAAAAGAATTACAATAAAACAGGCTTACGTACAACACATACAGGCTTACGCTTAAATTCGGCTGTAAAAAACAGAGTGTCTTGACACTAATTTCTCTCTGCTTACCCTATCATGAAGGATAAAGGGTAAATATCAAAGAAAAAATCGTTAATCCTATTATTAATCTAAATCTGAATACATTATATAACATAATACTGATTTAGGTAATAACGCTAATGGACTAATTACTGTATCGCCTACAAAGAGAATAATGTGTTCTAGTTGCCTGGGATAGCTTATTTTAGTTTAAAGCTTCCTATTCATTATATATAATGCTTATTTTATAGTTATATCTTGAATAGAAGTAATGAATATATTATTTTTTTGTTTATTTATTATGTTATGTATAAAGTGGGGAACGGAGTGTCTTAACACTAGGTTCCTTCTGCCTACCCTGCTGTGTGCGGGATATAGCGTGGAGCTATTTAATTTATTTAATTTAATTTTTATTATGTTAAAAGAGATAAGCGAGTAAAACGTGGTCCTTTTGCTCGTTGAGGCGGTCCTGATAGTAAGTAGTTACCTTAGCCCATAGATATTTTATAAGATAAGAGAACTTGTGGATGCGTTGTCGATCTTGAAGGTGGAAAACATAGTTGGAAATAGACAACAGAGAGTTGAGAAAGAGTAAGAGTTAAGGACAGCTTCACGCTTCACGCTTTTCCCTTTATAGCAGAGTAGTCACAGAAAACCTAGTGTCAGTTCGGTTCACTACTTTCCGTCCGAAAAGGAGACATTGCATGTTAAGTGGAAGAAATCAATCTCGCACTTTACTGTAGCTACCAGAATAAAAAAAATGAAAATAATTAAAGTATAATAATTACTACGAATGGGTATCGACCCCGCAAGTAGTCGTTTGTAACGAGACTATGTCCTTTTGTGTCACGATGCGTTTATTTATACTCGTACATTTTTTTGTTTATTTCTATATATTTCTTAAATATTTCTTATAAATCTTCAATTTCTCGGACCAACATCCACTTCTTCCATCCATCACATCAAAAGGCATAAACTATCGAACAGAACTCCCATCCATTTTGTTGTGGAACGGAAATAGAAATAAGCACGAAAGATCGAGTCGTTCCATTTATGGCGACCTCTATGATATATGAAGAAAAATACGATCGTGTTTTGTTGATAATGCTTTAATTTATGTATTGCTTGCTAAACAAATTTGTAAATACTAGATGTTTTTTTTTATAAAGAAAGTTAAGCTTTTTTTTAGCTTCACGCTGTATCCCTTATGGGGTAGTCAGAGAGAACGGAGCGCCAAACGCCACGGTCCCTGCATACTTCTTTCACCTCGTCCACTGTCATCAACCTCTTCATACACGCCCTCCGGGGGGTCCTCATGCTTTTTACGTGACCTTCCTCCAGTATCGTCGATACTGTGTTTTCGAAGGTCAACCGAGGTCTCCCCCTCTCTTACCACTCACCTCACCCACCTCACCCAGAAAGTTAGGTATTTTTAGAAATATATAAAACAAACTGTGCTCGCGATTTCTTCCACTTGGAATTAACAAAAAAGTTGCAGTAGCCAGTCCACTTGTGACCAGTCGTGGCGTAGTGGCACAAAGAGTGACTGTAAAGCGCAGTCGCTTGTTACATTTTCTTCGCTCTAGTATCTAGGCAAAGCGCGGCGTTAAGTTCCGCCACTTAACACGCAATGCCTCCAAATTCGGTGGAAAATGGAGAACGGAGTGTCTTAACACTAGGTTCCTTCTGCCTACCCTGCTGTGTGCGGGATACAGTGTGAAGCTAAATCTTCCATGTACAGACAGCGAACAGTGACATTTTTGTTATAAATATGATATATTTTGGCAAATACCTAAATTTATATCTTTAACAAGTTCTCGATTTATTACTTTTGATATCCGCAGCTTTCTGGGAAATTGTAATTATTTATATATTGAACTACTACTAGATACATACGTAAGTCTTCTTGCTACAAGACAATAAATATCAAGCAATCAATATCAGCTTCCTTTTATTTGTACGACTTATTATTTACTGTAAACTTATATATAAAGTATTCCACTTCTGCCACCAATCGACATTTTGTGTTTTTTTTTTTGTTTATATTATATCATGCAATCAGTCCTTGTGACTATGATCAGATGTGTTTGGAGTTGGTTATTGGTGTATAGATGATCCCCAGCGGGAGCATCTACCATATTTATATTGACTTAGTACTCAGTCAATCTTGCTAAGGTTTGTGTGTTAAGTGGCGGAACTCAACGCCGCGCTTCGTCTTAGATACTAGAGCGAAGAAATGAAAATTTAAATAGAGTCAATCGTTCCCCCGAGTGAGAATCGAACAAAATTAAAGTGCAAGATAAAGATGTTTTGTTATAACATCCTCTCTGACTACCCCACTAAGCAGCAAAAAGCGTGACAGTGCTTTAATATATATAAAATTGCTTACTTTTTTTTTTAACATAGAATTGTAATTTTTTTATAATATTTTAATTTTATCACTTAATAAATTTTTTATTAGCTTCACGCTGTATCCCGCACACAGCAGGGTAGGCAGAGGGAATCTAGTATTAAGATACTCCGTTCCTCACTTTCCGCCGAATTCGGAGGTATTGCGTGTTAAGTGGTGGAACTTATCGCCGCACTTTACCTCGACACCAGAGCGAAGAAAATGGATATATTAAATATTTCCACTCCTCGAGTGGGAATAGAACCCACAACCGGTCGTTTACAGTCACACGCTTGTACCACTGGGCCACGACTGGCCACCACTTAATCAATAAAAAGTAAATTTTTGGAAAACATTTAAAAATTAAATCGCAGCGAGACTTAATCCCGCGGCGTTGAGTTCCGCCACTTAACATATAATGTTTTAATTTCGGGCATAGTATACGGCGAACTTCTCTAACCCCGTTATGCGGAAATTATATAAAAAAAAATCTTCACTTTGGCATCACAGATAAAGCGCGACGTTGAGTTCCGCCGCTCAACATGTGATGTCTCGATCTCGGGCGTACTAGAAGACAGACAGAGTGCCTTGACACTAACTAGATCTTCTTAAACATCGTTAAGCGGAAAAAGACTTGAAGCTGCTTAATTTATCAAAAATATCTACCAAAAATAAATCACACATAAATAACAAACACTTTACAATAACTGAAACGTAAATAATCATATAATAAGATAACAAACTTCCATTCCAACTTTGTACTCGAGTCTTACAAGACAAGTATCGAGGGACCTATGAGTATGAGCTTCCGCTTATTTACACTACTAACTTTAAATAGGATTAAGTATGGAACTACAGTTATAAATCACATATAAATCACAAAATAAATAATTCATTATTTTTTTATTCTTTTAATCACTCAAATTTACTAATTCATTTACCCACTCATTATTTTTATTTTTTTTAGCTTTACGCTGTATCCCTTGCGAGGTAGTCAGAGAGAACGGAGCGCTAAACGCTACTGTTCATTAATTTAATAAATTATTTATTAGGAACACATAAAAATAATGAAATAAAAACTGATACTCCTGATCTATATCTGAGGCCATCGTGGTGTAAACGCAATGGTTCTGGGTTCGACTCCCACTCGGGAGAGTGATTATATTAAAAAAAAACTTTATTTTGGCATCATAAATAAAGCGCGGCGTTGAGTTCCGCCACTCAATATGTAATGTGTCGATCTCGGGCGAACTAAAAGACAGAGTGTCTTGACACTAGATCTTCTCTTTACTCTTTACGAGAAACAACCTAACGTCGCTAAATCTATATCTACCAAAGAATAAATCACACACAAATATCAAACACTTTACAATAACTGAAACGTAAATAATCAAATAATAAGATAGCAAACTTCCATTCCAACTTTGTACTCGAGTCTTACAAGACAAGTATCGAGGGACCTATGAGTATGAGCTTCCGCTTATTTACACGACTAACTTTAAATAGGATTAAGTATAGAACTACGGTGCAATATAGGTGTTTTTTTTTGAACTTCACGCTGTATCCCTTGCGGGGTAGTCAGAGAGAACGGAGCGCCAAACACTACGGTCCCTGCATACTTCGCCTCGTCCACTGTCATCAACTTCTTCATACACGCACTAGGCGCCTATGTTGTTAGGTGTTTTAAATCACATATAAATCACAAAATAAATAATAATTCTTTTTTATATTCTTTTAATCACTCAAATATATTAACTTATTTAGTGACTCATTAATTTAATAAATTATTTATTAGATATATATAAAAATAATGAAATAAAAATTGATATTCCTAATCAATATCCGTCGTGGTGTAAATGGTTCTGGGTTCGACTCCCACTCGGGGGAGTGATTATATTAAAATATTCATTTCTCCGCTCTAGCACTAAATACAAAGCGCGGCGTTAAGTTCCGCCACTCAACAAGTTATGTCTCGATCTCGGGCGAACTAAAAGACAGAGTGTCTTGACACTAGATCTTCTCTTACCCCATTATGCGAGAAAACCTAGCGTTGCTAAATCAATATCTACCAAAAAATAAATCACAAATAAATAACAAACACTTTACAATAACTGAAACGTAAATAATCATATAATAAGATAGCAAACTTCCATTCCAACTTTGTACTCGAGTCTTACAAGACAAGTATCGAGGGACCTATGAGTATGAGCTTCCGCTTATTTACACGACTAACTTTAAATAGGATTAAGTATGGAGCTACGGTGCAATATATTTGTCAAGAGAATCGCTACGCCGTAGCTTGGTGCTACGAAATATTTAATTGCGTTTAAATATTGGCTTTCCGTTTTATATCTTCACGGTTACTGGGTAGGTAAGGCAGAGAAAATTTAGTGTTAAGACTCTCCGTTCTCCACTTCCTGTCTGAATTTCAGACATTGCATGATGAGTGACAGAAATCAATTCTTGTATTTGATTTTTTCTTTTTTTTATAGCTTCACGCTGTATCCCGCACACAGCAGGGTAGGGAGAGGGAACCTAGTGTTAAGACACTCTGTTCCGGATTCCGCTGAATCCAGAAGCATTGTGTGTTGAGTGGCGGAACTTAACGCCGCGCTTTACCTCGACACCAGAGCGAAGAAAATGGAAATATTAAATATCCACCCCTCGAGTGGGAATCGAACCCACAACCAGCCGTTTACACGCTTGTGCCACTGTGCCACGACTGGCCCTATTTGATTATATTTGAATTATTTATTTTTAACTTACAATGAATATATTATAATGAATATGGTTAAGTAGTTAAATGACTGCAGAAAGCATGTTTTTTTCTAATTAAGTTACTTTCAAAGTGAACCATTTAACTAAATTTCGTATAATTTTGGTAAATAGTAAAGTTTCTCAATTGAATATTAATATGTCGGTAAAATTTATATTTCTTTAATTTTCTCTCTTTGTTTCATATATATCACGTTTGTAAACGTAACCTAACCTTGGATTTTTACCCGGAACGAGGAAATTAAAACTGAATAAGATAAGTAACAAAGAAGGCCGCCTCAAAGATTTTCATCACGTGAAATAGAATTATAAAGTTTAAGCTAATATATTACTTGCGGATTGCTCAGTTACATCCAGATGTGATGAGTTAGGGATGCTGTTTCAACTTAGATGTAACTTTGTTAACTTTATTATTATGGTACATTATAATTATGATTTGTAATATGTGTTACAGTAGATGTGTTGAGTGGTTGTTATTAGAAAGGGTAGGTGCATGTTCAAATTTGCAAATAATATTATCAATATCAATATATTTTTTCTTTTTGTTAGCTTCACGCTGTATCCCGCGCACAGCAGGGTAGGCAGAGGGAACCTAGTGTTAAGACACTCCATTCCCAACTTTCTGCCGAATTCGGAGGCATTGCGTGTTAAGCGGCGGATCTTAACGCCGCACTTTGCCTCGACATCAGAGCGAAATAAATGGAAATAATAAATATTTCCACTCCTCGAGTGGGAATCGAACCCACAACCAGCCGTTTCCACGCTTGTGCCACTACGCCACGACTGGCCTTATTCCATTATATTCGAACTATTTATTTTTAACTTACAATGAATACACTACAATGAATATGAAATTGAATGAATGGAGAAAGCATGTTTTTTTTTAATAAGTTACTTTTAATATTAACCATTTAACTAAATTTCGTATTATTTTGGTAAATAATAAAGTTTCCCTTTTAAATATTAATATGTCGGTAAAATTTATATTTCTTTCGTTGATCATATATATCACGTTTGTAAACGTAACCTAACCTCGGATTTTTACCCGGAACGAGGAAATTAAAACTGATTAATATAAGTAACAAAGAAGGCCGCCTCAAAGATGTTCATCATGTGAAGTAGAATTATAAAGTTTAAGCTAATATATTACTTGCGGATTGCTCAGTTACATCCAGATGTGATGAGTTAAAGATGCTGTTTCAACTTAGATGTAACTTTGTTAACTTTATTATTATGGTACGTTATAATTATGATTTGTAATATGTGTTACAGTAGATGTGTTGAGTGGTTGTTATTAGAAAGGGTAGGTGCATGTTCAAATTTGCAAATAATATTATCAATATCAATATATTTTTTCTTTTTGTTAGCTTCACGCTGTATCCCGCGCACAGCAGGGTAGGCAGAGGGAACCTAGTGTTAAGACACTCCATTCCCGAAATAAATGGAAATAATAAATATTTCCACTCCTCGAGTGGGAATCGAACCCACAACCAGTCGCTTTACAGTCACACTTTGTGCCACTGCACCACGACTAGCCCCAATATCAATATTGTAAGTACGAAATATATCTTTGTTTGTTTATCTGTTTGTTACGCTTTCACGGTCCAATTTGGATGAATTTTTTAACAAAAAAGCTGAAGATTTAGAGCCAAACATAGGATACGAATTTAATAAAAATCTATAGCATGAACAATTTAAGTGCTTGTTCAATTTTGATGGATTTTGTCATGAGATAGTTGATGATGCAAGGTCAAAATAGGCAATCTTTTCTGTATTACAATTAGTAACTTTCGATTTTTCAATGAGTTTCTGAGAACAAAATACAAATTTCTTTAAAAACGCCTAGATGGCAACAGGGCTTGTCACTTTAGTAATGTTGTAACCAAATCAGCATAAAATAAAAAGCAAATTTAAGAAAAGCAATGAATTCCTAACATTTCCGCATCAAAGGAAATAAAGACACTTTAAGAGATTTCATAAAAAAACTTCAATCGAGGGCGTAGTTAGACAGTGACTGACTGTTAAAGCTATGGTTATGGGATATAGTGCCAATCGGGGAAATGGTTACATTTAAATATTAATTTCTTCGCTCTGTTATTTAAGTACACGCTTTGTGAGTGGTGTTAAGTTACGCCACCTAACACGCAAATTTCGAGACATTTCAAGCGGAAAGTGGGGAAGCTATTGTCTTAATATATATAATAGTAAGGATTTCAACCCGCTATGCAGAGAAAAACATGAGGTCTCAAAGTAATTTCAATCAAAATCAGCTGAACCTATAGGCTATTTATAGACTCAGCATAGTACTTCTTATAAAGAGCATAATGCCGAACCTATAAATACATACACATGCATAATAAAAATATTAGACGAATTAATTTTAATCAGTGGCCAATCGTGGCCCAGTGGCACAAGCGTGTGACTGTAAACGACTGGTTGTGGGTTCGACTCCCACTCGAGAAGTGGAAATTATATTTCCATTTTCTTCGCTCTGGTGTCGAGGTAAAGCGCGGCGTTAAGTTCCGCCACTTAACACGCAAGCCTCCGAATTCAGCGGAAAGTGGGGAACGCAGTGTCTTAACACTAGGTTCCCTCTGCCTACCCTCCTGTGTGCGGGATACAGCGTAAAGCTAAAAAAAAAAATAATCAAAATCGGCTTAGCTCAAACCCAAGAGCTTTAGAAACACGTGTAAAATTGACACAATTCTGAAAAGTTAAAATCAAATGTAATTCTCCATACAAAAGAACATTAATATAAAACTTTCATTCGTATTTCAGACATGAAAGCTGAAACTTTGAATATAATCTTGTAGTATGAAACATATGTGACAAAGTTTGAAAATTTTGTGTATAATAAAGTCTCAATTCGACGTATTCCTTAATAAACAATGTAATATTTATAAAATAATATTATTATTTTTATCTTTACTATAGATAGAACTAGTGTCAAGACTCTTCGTTTTCCACTATATGTATTAAAACATATATACCATATAAAATACAATATATTGTATATAGTGGGGCCAGTCGTGGCGCAGTGGCACAAAGTGTGACTGTAAATCGATTGGTTGTGGGTTCGATTCCACTTGGGGAGAGGAAGTATTTAATACTTCCATTTTCTTCGCTCTGGTGTCAAGTCAAAGTGCAGTGTTAAGTTCCGCTACTTAACACGCAATGTCTCTGAATTCGGCGTCATAACACTAGTTTTTTCTGTTTGCAGTGCGGGATACAGCGTGAAGCTAAAGAAAAAATCACAATATATTCATGAGTGAGTAGGCTTTGAATTACTCCTCTCTAAAGTGGGGAACGGAGTGTCTTAGCACTAGGTTCCCTCTGCCTACCCTGCTGTGTGCGGGATACAGCGTAAAGCTAAAAAAAATAATAATGCAATGTCTTGAATTCTGGTGAAATACGGAGAACGGAGTGTCTAAACACTAAATTCACTATTTAACTAACATAGAAAGTATAATAAGTGCCTGCTATAACAACAATTACACATATATGTAAAAAAGTTTCATAAAATTTTCTATATAAAATTACAATTTGGTGTCTTAGTTAATAAACATTGTTGTACTCGTTATTGTAATTCTTCTTAATACACTTAAAGCTTAAAAGCTCCGAATAAGTTCTTATTTGATTAATGTACTTAATTGTGTTTATTGTAAATTTTGTATTTACCTAATGTTAGGGTCCTTAGGTTTTTTATATTGTGACAATTCATCGTGAAAATTCGTCGAAAACAATGATTTCATTGTTTTCGATTTCAATTTACATTTTTCTTACAACGTTTCAGATTTTTCAAATGTAAACAGCAAAAAAACACGATAAAAAAGAAAACGCAAGGCTAGAAAACACGTTAATACAAAAAGCTAGTCATGTGTTTAATTCCTATTAAAATATAAAAAAAAGGATAAGCGATACATAGCGTGTTGAGTGGCGGAACTTAACGCTGTGGGCTAAAAAGCATATACATAATATGATCTTTTGTTTCCGCGATTACTACACATTTTGAAATGAAACTATTTTTAACCGGATTAATCGCGTATATTTTTGGTATTCGAAAATACATTTTTAGAAATCCGACGTTTCGAACACTTTACAGTAGTCTGTGGTCACAGGTAGACAGTTTCATTTCAAAAAACATATACATATTTACATTGAGTTCCACTTTAAATAAACATTATCAACTTAGACAATAGAAACACACAAAAATGTATTAAGATAAGCGTTCACAAACACTATAACTTGAGATTTTGTTTTATTACTATTTTGTAAGTTTATTTTAATATTTTTTTTAGCTTTACGTTGTATCCCGCACACAGCAGGGTAGGCAGAGGGAACCTAGTGTTAAGACACTCCGTTCTCCACTTTCCGCCGAAGTTTTTGGAGGCATAGCGTGTAAAGTGGCGGAACTCAACGCCGCATTTTTAAGAATATAATATAGAAAACTTATAAATATAGGAACTCAACGCCGCATTTTTAAGAATATAATATAGAAAACTTATAAATACAGAAACATTATCAACTTTAACAATACAAAGACAAAAAGTATTGAGATAAGCGTTCACAAACACTATAAGTTACGGTTTGGGGCGAGCTTTATTTATTACATAAAGCTTGACACACCTGATCTCGACTAATAGATTTGTTACGATATTCTCTATTGAGAGATTTTGTTTTATTATTATTTTGTAAGTTTATTCTTATAATATATTTATATAATAGTTTAACATTTTAAATAGTTATTCAAATACTTAGAAAAAAGAAAAAAGTCATTTTTAGAAATCGTGTATAATTTGAACGCAGCGGAATGTTTAATGTTTTGTTTTTTCTTAGTTTCTCGCTGAATCCCGCACACAGTAGGCTAGGCAGAAGGAACATAGTGTTAAGACACTCCGTTCTCCACTTTCCACCGAATATCGGAGGCATTGCGTGTTAAGTGGCGGAACTTAATGCCATGCTTTACCTCAACACCATAGCGAAGAAAATGGAAACATTAAATATTTACACTTCTCGAGTGGGAATCGAACCCACAACCAGTCACTTTACAGTCACACTTTGTGCCACTGCGCCACGACTGGTCACAGTAATTTTTGATTCTACTTTATAATTTACTACTTTTAGGTTAGGTAGTTGCGTTTAGGTTTACTTTGATTATTAAAATAGAATCTAAACTTAGTACATCTCCATATTTTTTTATAGCTTCTCGTTTTTCGCATAGCATCTCTTCATCACTTGCTCTGTCCTTTACTTTCCCCCCGAAATCGAGATATTGTGAGCGAAGCGGCGGAACTTAATGCCGTGCCTTGTATTAAGTACCAGAGCGGAACGCACGACGCAGCTGGTAGAAGAACGCATGGCTTAGCGGTAAGAGCGTGATTTCCTAGACGCCTGGGCGTGGCGGGCCTACAACTTCGACCCCAATTTCAGGCGGAATGTGAAGGACGAAGTGTTATGACACTGCGTTCTCTCTAACTACCCCACTATATGAGAAAAAGCTTGAAGCTGTGAAAAAAATTGAAGATTTAATTAATTTAGATGAAATTTCCATTTCAACAATCAAAGAGCAAACCAAAGCAAATTATGAACAAGAATTATTCAATATAACTTCAAAACAGATATTACTTAATATGTAAATTCGACTACATACAGCTTATTCATCAGTAATCTAAGTACAGCCGTACAAAGTTTAGCTGACATTGGCGTTTCACAGACATTTTAAGTGCTTAAACTGTTTCTAGTTAACAATAGATAAATTATTTGTATATTATATTGATATTTGAAGCTGTCGTGGTAAAGTGGGATAGCGTTTGACTGTAAAGTGACTGGTTGTGGGTTCGATTCCCATTCGAGGGAATGATTGTTAAATACTTTTTACACTTTTAAAGTATTATTCACACAATTAGGAAATTGAAAAAGACATATATTATGATTATTTAGGTTTTCATTTCTTCACTCTTGTACTTATGACAAAACGCGGACTGTAAAGGAGTGTCTTGACACAAGGTCCTCTCTAACTACCCAGTTAGGTGGGAAAATTTGTAAAGTATATTAATATTTTCAGAATGGATATGCTCTGGTAAAACAAAATGCAATGCCTCGATTTCCGGCAGAAAGCTTAGAACGGAATGTTCACTCTACTGACAATCCGTTCTCTCTGCCGACCCTGTTATTGGAGAAGAAAAAAGCTTTAAGAAAAGCATATATTTTCTTCGTTTCGGTACCAAAGACAAAGCGCGGCGTTGATTTCCGCAATTAAACACGCAATGACTCGATTTTCAGGTGGAAAGTGGAGGTCAGAGTGTGTTAACGCTAGGTCTCCTCGGATTATATATCTTTCTTTTTTCTTTTTTTTTAAGCTTCACGATGCCTATCATCCCGCACACATCAGGCAGTCTTAACACTAGACAGAGGGAACCTAGTGTTAAGACACTCCGTTCGACACTCCACTCCGAATTCGGAGGCTTTGCGTATTAAGTGGCGGAACTTACCGGCGCGATTTTGCGTCATCAGAGCGAATAAAATGGAAATAATAAATATTTCCACTCCTCAAGTGGGAATCGAACCCACAGTCGCTTTACAGTCTTAATCGTTGATATCTATACTATCCCATAAAAATATATACTATACAAACTTTTTGCTCGTCAGGTGTAGAGTTTCACGATTCGTTATCCCGTTTTACGCTACGAATGAGGATAATGTAATAAAAAAGCCATTTATCCGTCTAAAGGTTTTGCCTTATATTGTTTTTATGATTCCATTCCTTTTTCGTGAAATCTTTTAAGTAATTGTAATGTTATTTGTTATATATTAGTTCTATAATATAACATAGGAATAAATTTATATTTTTTCTTTTTTTTACTTTTAGTTTATATTCCTATCTGATGAGTGGTGGAAAATTAGTCGAAGAAATGGAATTCTAATGAGTTTTAAATTTAGTGATACAGCTTTTTACGGAACTACGTTCTACGCATAGATCCTTCAACTCCTTTGCATTAACTGTTGATATACTACTAGCTTCGATTATTGTGGTAATTTAATTTTATAAACTAAAACAAAAAAAATATTTAAATAAAGTGAAGAAATTGTGAATAAATATCTAAATGTTAATAGGCAAATTGAAAATTTATTAAATAAGTAAATGTTATTGTCTCACGCTCCTCAATTCGCCGATGCTCAGGACCCCGCGTTCGCACCGCTCAGCGGTCGTAAACAAGGTCAAGGTCAGGTGTGCCGGCGCCAAGCGTACGCGCAGCGTTGCAAAAATCCTGAAATATTCGGCGAACAAATTAATATGATTTCCCGGTAATAGAATTACGTTAATTTGTGAATAACTAATAAGTCTATATTGAGTCAACTTAATATAAGAACAAGCCTATCAACCATATGCTACGAAAGGATTCCTGCTTACTTTGGTCACATTGCTCGTTGAAATTCAACAAACAGTTTAGAAAAATTAATTCTGAAGGTAAGGTAAAAGAGAAAAGACGACGCGGCTGTCCACCTGCCCACTGGTGTGACCAAGTAACCTCTCTTACCGGGCTCTCATTAACATCTGCGCTGAGAGAAGCCGAAACCCGAACTGGGTGGAAGAAGTTAAGTCTTAAAGCAACGCAGGACTATCAAAGACACGACCTTCAGTAATGAAGTAAAACGACTATGAAGAAGAATTTGTGAATAAAAAATATTTAAGGTCGGAGATATTGACTACAAATAATAACATTAGATAAATCAATTCGCAAAACTACGTAATAAAACAGTAAACACAAATAACTGTTATTACACTATATTTGTTATACATTTATTGACTCATAAATAAAACAAAATAATATATTTTTAAAAAATGTTTAGATATTTGAACGCAGCGGGATTCGAACCCGCGCCTCCTGAATACCGTCCAGGCGCTCTCACCACTGAGCCATGCGTTCTACTATCCGCTGCGTCGAAATTCTTATACGCTTCATTACAACTTTAAATGTCTTTTTAAATTTTCCTAAGTGTGGAATAACACTTTAAAATGTTTAAAAATAATACTAATCCTAAGCACCATATCTAGAGCAATTTAAAAGATTAAATTTGTCTTATTAAATAATTCTTTGTTGGTTTTGTTAAATAATTAAATATTTAACTTGTGTTGAATGAGATTAGTATAAAATCCATACTTATAATATAAATGCGAATGTCTGTGTGTTTGTCTGTCACGCTTTCACTGCTAATCTACTGGTCCGATATAGATGAAATTTACAATGAAAGTAGTAAAAATTGCTGGGTCTAATATAGGCTACTTATTTTTTTAAAAAACAATCTCTGAAGGGTTGAAATAGGGGATGAAAGTTTATATGAAAAATCTACACCGTTTGACCGATTGTAATGAATTTTGGCATAAATATAGTTGATAATCTAAGGTTAAACATAGGCTACTTTATTTCTCAAAAATGCAACCCTGAGGGTTGCAAGATACCGAAACAGCTACGTAGGTCACGCGGCGAAGCTGTGAGCGGGCCGCTAGTAAGGAAATATAACTTTTAACAAAATGAATGTAGGTAAGCAATGCACGTGCTTCGTAAAATGACTAATACGTACAATTTGTGTATTTAATTTGCACAAGCGAAGCTAGAATCCTGTATCCGACATGATGATGGAATGGGTAAAAGAAGAATTATAAGGAATTTAGAGCACTTATCTTTGTAGACTGCGTGGTCCACGATGGTTTCTGCGCACAAAGCCAAGGTCACATTACACACAGCCGCTTCCTCCGTCCTTCTCTTCAATTACGATTGTTCTTCTCGTAAGCCTGAATGGACTGCTGCTGCCACAGGATTAGGCCTACGGTTTTTCATTACTACGTATACTATATTATTATCTTGATTTGATTGATAGTAAATATTGTGAATTTCAAAAATTCTTTTTGAATTCTTATTTTCTTCTTGCAGATTCGTATTTAGACGTTCGCCAAAATTTGCCTGCGCTTATAATATGATTAATGATTTCTGAATTAAGCAAAGTTTTCTGATAGTATTTAAATATCAACACAGTTTACGTTTCAATCTTATAATGACAAATGTATTAATGGGGGTAAGTATAAAAATAAACATAAAAACTTCAAACTATAGATGCGAGGACTAAACGACAAGGCGCCTGTACAAATTAATAAGCAATTTCTTCTATCTACGTATTGGCTACAGTATGAACGCTTGCTTGGTGGTAGGAGATTCGTTCTCCAACTGGCTCGCGACCACAATCATGTCAAAGACGAACCGCCAAACATCTGGTGATGTGTTCCGGTTCGATGGTATGTACTCCCACCATCCATATCCTTCTTCCCTCCTTTCCTCCACCCCCCTTAAGGTCGGCAACGCATCCACAACCTTTCTAATGTTGTGGATGTCCATCGGCGAAGGTAACTACTTAGCATCAGGTAGTTACTCTGCTCGTATGCCCACTTTCTTCAAAAAAAAAAAAAAAAATATACGCATAGCGGGATGGGCAGAGAAAACCTAGCGTGAAGGCAGTCTGTAGGAGGAGGTGACCTTCCACATGAAACCGATACAATACTTATTAGTCGCGGAACTCAATGCCGTGCTTTCTTATATCTTATTACATAGCTTTTCTATTATGGTTATTCATAAAATCTTCTTAACATCAATAAGAGCCTATGTCCTGCTTAAGCTTAAAAAATATACAACAAAAAAGGTAAGAAAACTAATATCAATTTACAATTCTCCAATTTCCGCCGTAATCTAAAATATTGTGGCCAGTCGTGGCCCAGTGGCACAAGCGTGTGACTGTAAACGACTGGTTGTGGGTTCGATTCCCACTCGAGGAGTGGATTTAATATTTCCATTTTTTCTCTCTGGTACCGAGGTAAAGCGCGGCGTTAAGTTCCGCCACTTAACACGACAATACCTCCGAATTCGGCGGAAAGTGGGGAACGGAGTGTCTTAACACTAGGTTCCCTCTGCCTACCCTGCTGTGTGCGGGATACAGCGTGAAGCTAAAAAAAATGTATATTTCAGAACGTAACTTAACACCGCAGTTTGACTTACTACTGACACTTTATATAATTAATCATTGAAATTGAACCTACAACCATCGCCTTGACAGTATAAGCCAAGCCAAAATCAAAATATATATCTAATATTTGTTAAGTGATAAATTTAATCACAGTCACCTAGCACTGGCTTCTGCTGAATCCGGCTAACTATTGGACGTGGCAATATAAACCGCATCCAATTTACTGTTAACAAATTGAACCTTGTTTTAACTTGGATTGGAAAATTAGATTAGTTTGGAGAAGGCATTCATACTAATATTATAAATGTGAAAGTCTGTCTGTTTGTTGATTTGGGTTTCACACTTAAATTACTGGTCCGATTTGGATGAAATTTTGAATGAAAGTAGTAGAGGACTTAGGTGAAATATATTTTAAGCATATTCTTTTTTTTAAACCAAACCTTATTGTGTTTAAATAAGGAAAGAGTTAAAAAAGTGTTTGTATTAAAAATCTATACCGCTTGATCAATTTTTATTAATTCTCTAAGGAAAACGTAGCTGATGACACAAGGTCAAACGCAAAGGTTGCCTCTGTTGTGCAAAAATCAATCCCGAAGCAGCTGAAGTAGAGAATGAAAGTTTATTTGAAAATTCACACATAAATGAATTATTAAGTAAAAAAGAAGCTTTGTTATAAACTATACGTTTTTTTTTAGCTTCACGCTGTATCCCGCACACAGCAGGGTAGGCAGAGGGAACCTAGTATTAAGACCCTCCATTCTCCACTTTCCGCCGAATTCGGAGGTATTGCGTGTTAAGTGGCGGAACTTAACGCCGCGTTAAATAATAAATATTTCCACTCCTCGAGCGGGAATTGAACCCACAACCGGTCGTTTACAGTCACACGTTTGTGCCACTGCGCCACGACTGGCACCAATATATGTATTTTAATTTTACATATGTTAAAATTGTAAGACAGCACCTCAGTTAGTATAATTGGTTGTATTTTCAAATCACATACCATACAATGATTATATTTAAATCGTTTCTATTTCTCCGCTACAGCAAAAAGATAAAAGAGACGTTGAAACCCACCGTTCAATATGAAATGTCTCCGTCCTTAACCCTCATTGCCGGCAACACATCCAAATCTCCTGTAATATTGTAGATGTCTACGGGCCAAAGTAACTACTTAATATAGGTAGTCAGTCATTTTATACGTTTGCCCCCTTTTATAAATTAAAAATAAACATATCTTATATAATAATTTCTTTCAAGCAGTCTCTAAGGCCTATATTTTAAAAAAGCTGCTTAATGTACAAAATATCAAAAAATACATATTAAAAATGTACAATTTTTACTTATCCAAGCATAAACCTTCCATGTAGGTGTCAAGGCTTCCCCCTAATTGGGATGCGGTTGTATCAGCACTGGCTTAAAATCTGAAATTACCAGAATTTTACGTGAAAACATTTTTAATTGATCCATCGCGTTGTAATCGCGCTGTGGGCTTACGTTTATGAATAAGAAACGATCAATGTATTGAAATATTGAAATTGTATCCAAGTTGGGCCGTAACAGGAGGTGGGGGTTCGAGTCCCGGTTCGCGAAAAACACATATTTTTAATAGACATTTAGAAAACGACAAGTCATGCGTTAACAACGTAACATATGGATTAGCGGTCAAAGAGCCTGGACGGTTTCTTAGAGGCGCAGGTTCGAATCTCGCTGCGTCCAAAATTTTTATTCGTTTTCTAAGTCTTTCTTTCCTAAGTAAATTCTTAAGTGTGTGAATAACTCTTTAAAAATGTTAAAAAATATTTTCTTAAAATGTTTGTAATATGTTAAAAGTGTAAATCACTTTAAAAACGTTAAAATAATACATTACTTTAAATACACATTAAAAAAAGTCAAATATTAAACATAAAAATTATAAATATTCTCGTCATTTTATCTTCTTAGTAATTAAGATATCTCTCTTACAACTTGTAGGTACAAAAAGCCTAAAACTTAAAGTTGCCCCCTGGAAACAGGGGCGGATTAAGGTAATCTAAGGGATATCCCTTAAACTACATTAATCCAGCCCTGTCGCAAAATCCCTTCTCATTGAATGTCTACTAAACACAAACTACATTCTTGAAGAATTTCATCTTTGATATTTTGCGACAAGTAAGCTTTTGTTTCTAAAAACCCAATTGGTTGTGGGTTCGATTCCCACTCGAGAAAATATTTAAATTATTATCATTATTCTGCTCTGCTTCCTAAGACATAGTGCAGCGTTGAGTTCCGTTACTCACGTAATAATAACATTATGTAAAAAAACTACCTTAAAATTATATTATTTACATTCAATATTGATATGTATATATTTAAAGATTTAACAAATGAAGAGGGTGTAGGTAGGCAGGTAGGTAGTGAAAAGTCCTATGACGAGTAGTTTTTCTACAAGACTAGAGAAAACAAAAATATTTAAAGAATAAAGATTATCTTATGTGAGAATCGAACCCACAACTAAAGCGTCTTCTACTTTTAAACCAACTATTTTTAAACAAATAACAAAAAGGGACAAATATACCTATCCCTAATATTTCATTGTTTTTTTCTATTTCTAATGAAATAGTCATTATTATATGATGAATAGTTCATCTAACTGTTTTAATTGATTTTTGAATTATTTAATATGGTTTATGGTGAATGACCCAAAAAAAACTCTGTTCTAGTGGTACTGTGCCCTCGGTATCAACTGTACTATTTATTATCTTAGCTTGCTTAAGCCTCATGCTATTTCTCCATATAAGAAGTTAGAGTTCAACGAGAACCTAGTGTCAACTACACTGTCCCTACTTTCATCACTTTCAATCCGACCGAAATCTAGACATTGCTTATTGAGTGGCGAAGCGAAGCAATGAAAATAAATATAATACTCTCTACTCTCTCTCTCTCCCTTCACGCTGTAGGCATTGCGTGTTAAGTGGCGGAACTTAACGCCGCGCTTTGCCTCGGCACGAAAGCGAAGAAAATGGAAATATTAAATATTTCCACTCCTCGAGTGGGAATAGAACTCACAACCAATCGTATACAGTCACACGTTTGTGCCACTGCGTCACGACTGGCCCCAGGATAATTATAATCATTCCCTTAAATATAAATTTAATCATAGTCAATCGCATTTACACTTAGACTATACACCACGATGGCATAATGTGATTTCAATATCTTTAGTTACAAAAAAAACGAAGAAATGGATCACTATATCTCTCTATTTCTCCTTATTTTATACAATATCTAGGTTTACATATACTATATGGAGTGTGCCTGTAAAGCGACTGGTAGTAGGTTCGATTCCCACTCGAGAAGTGGAAATATTTAATATTTCCATTTCCTTAGCTCTGACATCAGAAGTAAAGCGCGGCGTTGAGTTCTGCCACTTAACACGCAATGCCTCCGAATTCGGTGGAAAGTGGGAAACAGAGTATCTTAACACTAGGTTCCCTCTGCCTACCCCGCTGTGTGCGGGATTTACAGCGTAAAGCTAAAAAATAACGTAGAAATGGATCACTATATCTCTCTATTTCTCCTTATTTTATACAATATCTAGCATTACATATATACTATACTATAGTATACTATACTATAGTATAGAATGTTTGATATTTTACCTCGTATTGTACCACAATATTTACTTTTAATCTTCCAAATGGATCCAATTCGTCAGATAAGCGGACTCGCTTGTATTTGCGATGCTTTTCCTTATTGCTACAGCAAATACATTTCACGAATACTTTTTTATATTAAACTAATTATGTTAAAATTTAAAATGTCTTAAAGGAATTTTGTTTATAAATTTTCTTTTTTATCTTATGGTACAGTATCAAGCAACAGAACAAAATAAGAAACAATTACAAATGTATGAGGCACAAATGGTGACCTTATTGCTAAGCAGCGATTTCTTCCAGACTTAAGGTCAGGAGAACTTGGAAACTTTTTTTTTTTTTCAGCTTCACGCTGTATCCCGCACACAGCAGGGTAGGCAGAGGGAACCTAGTATTAAGATACTCCGTTCCCCACTTTCCGCCGAATTCGGAGGCATTGCGTGTTAAGTGGCGGACTTAACGCCGCGCTTTACCTCGACACCAGAGCGAAGAAAATGGAAATATTAAATATTTCCACTCCTCGAGTGGGAATCGAACCCACAACCAGTCGTTTACAGTCACACGCTTGTGCCACTGGGCCACGACTGGCCACTTAATTTGTCAATATATTTTAAGTGTCTGAACAACGTTTTTAAAAGGTTAAAGGTTTCTCCGGTATGGTGAACCAGACAAACCACAACGGAGAGTCATTCTTGCCGTGAATTCGTGCGAAAAGGGAATTTCTTAACACTAGGTTTTCGTTGCCTACCTTACTTTGATAAAAAAGCGTTAATATAAAACAAGTATATATTTTTTGTAGAAGTATTATTTTTAAATTGTGTATTTACTAACCAGCTTGTACGCGACACGATCATTAATTTAATTCATTCGAGCAAATGTTTATATGCAAAATATTGTCTTTGAATTGCTAGAGCAAAGTCCCAGCATATCACCAAAATCGGTGAGAAACTTGAGAGGTGCCCGTCGGGAACGCGGCAGTTTTGGACCCTCTCCAAGGCTGTGCTTGGCAACTTTAGCCAGCCTTCGTTTCCACCGTTACGCACAGAGAATGACATCCTGGTCCACACGGCGAAGGAGAAAGCCGATCTCCTGGGTGCTCTCTTCGCCTCGAACTCGACTTTGGATGACCAAGGAACTACACCGCCGACCATCCCGCGGTGCCAGAGCTCAATGCCTGACGTTAAGTTTAGCCAAAAGGCTGTTCGTCGAGCTCTGTTTTCCTTGGATATCCAAAAGGCGAGTGGACCGGATGGCATTTCTCCTATTGTGCTCCGAACATGTGCTCCAGAGTTGACGCCGGTGCTTACGCGTTTGTTTCGGCTCTCTTACTCAACCGGCGTAGTCCCAGATTCGTGGAAGAGCGCTCTTATTCACCCGATCCCGAAGAAAGGCGACGGCTCAGATCCGACTAACTACAGGCCTATCGCCATCACCTCCCTGCTTTCCAAAGTAATGGAGAGCATCTTAAACAGCCAGCTTCTGGGTTATCTAGAAGATCATCAGTTGATCAACGACCGTCAATATGGCTTCCGCCATGGTCGCTCAACCGGTGATCTTCTGGTTTACCTAACGCATCGCTGGGCTGCTGCTATTGAAAGCAAGGGAGAGGGCCTGGCAGTTAGTTTGGACATGGCGAAAGCCTTCGATCGTGTGTGGCATAGGGCGCTCCTAGCGAAACTACCATCTTTTGGGCTTCCCGAGAACTTATGCAAGTGGGTCGCCAGTTTTATCACTGGGCGTAGCATCAAGGTCGCTGTCGACGGTTTTTGCTCTGACTTTATGCCCGTGAACGCTGGCGTCCCGCAGGGCTGTGTGCTGTCCCCCACGCTATTTCTTCTGCATATCAATGACATGTTAGAAGACCCTAGCAATGAATGCTATGCGGACGACAGCACGGTGGACGCCGTATACACCGGCCGTGCAGGTCTTTCTCGGGAAAACGTCGACGAGAGCCGAACAAAACTTGTGTCTTCTGTTGAGGCATCCCTCGTGAATGTCTCCTTATGGGCTGAAAGGAACCTGGTTCAATTCAACCCCCAGAAGACACAAGTTTGCGCGTTGACCACTAAGAAAACCCCATTTGTCCTATCACCACTTTTCCAGAACACTCCCCTCCATGCCGCGCCCAGTATCAGCATATTGGGCCTGAAAGTTTCGAGTGAGTGCCAGTATCGCGATCATTTGGAAAGTAAGGCCAAGTTGGCCTCGAGGAAGCTGGGTGTCATCGGTAGAGCTAGACAGTACTTCACGCCCAAACACCGATTGTCCCTTTATAGGGCCCAGGTGCGGCCTCATATGGAGTACTGTTCTCATCTCTGGGCCGGTGCCCCCCAGTATCAGCTCGATCCATTTGATCGCATACAGCGCAGAGCCACTCGAATTATCAGGGACCCAAGAATCTGTGCTGGGCTTGACACTTTGGCGTTGCGTAGAGACGTGTCCTCGTTATGCGTTCTCTATCGCATGTACCACGGGGAGTGTTCTGGAGAACTGTTTGACCTGATACCTGCCGCTGAATTCTCCAACCGCACAGTACGTGCCAGGTTGAAATATCATCCTCACCACCTGGATACCTGGCACTCCAGTACTGTGCGGTTTCGACGTCATTTCCTTCCACACGCCACTCAACTGTGGAATGGCTTACCAGCGGCGGTGTTTCCAGGTCGATACGACATGGGTACCTTCAAAAGGCGCGCTTACCTCCACCTCAAAGGCCGGCAACGTCCCTGTAGCTCCTCTGGTGTTGCACGGGGCCGTGGGCGACGGTGTTCACCTATCATCAAGTGACCCGAACGCTCGTTTGCCTTGTCCTTTTTTTATAAAAAAAAAAAAAAAAAAAAAAAAAAATTGTCTTACTCCAGTCTAGCTAGACTAAGTATAGTATTGAGTTCCGCCTTAAACTAACTAATGTTTTAACTATAAGTAGTAGAGAAAAGACTTTTTTATAAGATATATAAGATAAGATATAATAAAGATATATAATAAAGATTTTTTTATTATACATGAGGCTATCATGAGCCTGCTCGTAAACGTGATGGTTGTCTGTTCGATTCCCACTCGGGGGAATGATTATATACTGTTTTCATTTTGATTGAATAAAACGATTATATACTATTTTCATTTCAAAGTGTCAAAACTGTGTTTGTATAGAAAGTGAAGTGTGAAGTGTTTGGACACAACGTTATATCCTACAAAATATAGTACCCTAAAAAAATATTTAACTATAGTCTAACCAAAATATGTATACGTATTTGATATTGGCATGTAAGCCAGCTCTCTTTCCTTACTCCCACAATCCCTATCCTTCTTTCCGTCTTTCCCCCCCCCTTAAGGTCAGCAACGCACAACCTTTCTAATCTTATGGATGTTCATGGGCGAAGGTAACTACTTACCATCAAGTAGTCATTCTGCTCGTTTGCCCCCCTTTCTTCAATAAAAAAAAAATTTAAACAGTCTATAGCAAATATTATTTTAATATTATTTTAAACTAGCTGTGCCTGCGACTTTTTCTTTATTTGAAAAGTAGTCTGAGTTACATCTTGTTCCATCAGTTATCTGTTAGTAAAAGTACCATCACAATCTGTTCACCCGTTTCAGCCAATACAGCCAAGAATAGTAAAAATTGTAATTATGGTCCATATAGCGTGTATAAACACATACATATGTTTTAGTAAAAACTGATTATTTTAATATTACAAACAGACAGTCGAATGCTATTTATATGTATAGATATTTTGAAAACTAACTCCACCGTATATCCCCAGGCGAGCTATTATGTATGTAGTAGTCTTTTTTTAGAGTTCTATCTCTAAAGTAATTTTGTACTCCAAGTACTTCGTTATGTTCTAACGGACATAAAACGGTAACTATGTTTCTACTGACTAATATTATTATATTAAGTGCTCGTTTTAATTTATATTACATAAAAAAGTAAACTGAGGCCAGTCGTGGTGCAGTGGCACAAGCGTGTGACTGTAAACGACTGGTTGTGGGTTCGATTCACACTCGAATAGTGGAAATATTTAATATTTCCATTTTCTTCGCTCTGGTATCGAGGCGAAGCGCGTGCATTAAGTTCCGCCACTTAACACGCCATGCCTCCGAACTTGGCGGAAAGTGGGGAACGGAGTGTCTTAACTCGTGTTAAGGTTACGTCTGCCTACCCTGCTGTGTGCGGGATACAGCGTGAAGCTATAAAAAAAGGTAAAAGTTTAATCGTTATTAAGATATATATATATATATATATATATATATATATATATATATATATATATATAGCTTCACGCTGTATCCCGCACACAGCAGGGTAGGCAGAGGGAACCTAGTGTTAAGACACTCCGTTCCCCACTTTCCGCCGAATTCGGAGGCTTGCGTGTTAAGTGGCGGAACTTAACGCCGCGCTTTACCTCGACACCAGAGCGAAGAAAATGGAAATATAATTTCCACTCCTCGAGTGGGAATCGAACCCACAACCAGTCGTTTACAGTCACACTCTTGTGCCACTGGGCCACGACTGGCCACTAATAATCGTTATTAAGATATATTACGTAGAAATGACGTTAAAAGTAATATTAATGAAATATTCAAAAAAATTAATAAGTAATGATTACAGAATTCAAAATTTGAATAATGCAAAGCTTGAAAAATCCAACGAACTTGTAATATTCACATTAAAAAACTTCAGCTTCGAGCTTTTCCCACATAGCAGAATAGTTAGAGAGAACCTAGTGGCAAGGCACTCCATTCTCCACATACGTTCCAAAATCGATACATTCCATATTGAGTATCATCATCATTCCATCCAGTGGAAATCGAACACAAAACAATAGCGCTTACAGTTAGTTCCTGTCCCACTGCGTCAAAAGGTTATCTGAATATATAAAAAAAACCGTGAAAAAAGTAATGCATCCACCATTTAAAAAGAAAAAAAAATAATACGACCTTAATGATATGATCTCTTGTTTTCGCGATTACTACACATTTTGAAATGAAACTATTTTTAACCGGATTAATCACGTATATAGTTGTCGAGGCAACTAAGAAATCGTTGGCGGTAGTTTGATATAATAATGTATCAACTGACAGACCATAATTATTTGCCACCTCAGTCTACCCGCGAGTGACCACGGACTACTGTAAAGTGTTCGAAACGTCGGGTTTCTAAAAAATGTATTTTCGAATACCAAAAATATACGCGATTAATCCGGTTAAAAATAGTTTCATTTCAAAACGACCTTAATGAACCTGTAACCACTGAATTCAAAATAATCTGTACAAACACTGTACCAGTAAGACAAAATTACACACAAACGTTATATATTGGATCCATTCAACACCAATAACAGATAACTTTTTACCTTTCACCGCAAAACATTGAGTTAGAAGTACGAGTAGAAGTTAGATTTACAAATGGTGGCAATTCGTCATGCCATCGACACCGTGTAAGCGATTTATTACTCGATTACGACGCTGTAAAAGTAAATTGTCGTCTCTTTAACCTCCTATTTTATGTGTGATAAAGTATCTAAAATGTGTTTGTGTGTGTGTGTGTGTGTGTGTGTGTGTGTGTGTGTTTGTGTGTGTGTATGTGTGGGTGTGTGTGTGCGTGTCTGTGGGCGTGTTCGCTTGAATGGCGTTTACCAAAAGTAGCAGGTTTGAGTCCTGTTCCGTTCAAATATACGTTTAATAAAAATAGAAATATTATACTTATTGATTGAGGCGAATAAGATGAAAATTATTAGTTGTATATGTATACTTAATTTCGCCCTTCTCTATGAGTTACGAGTAAACGTAGATGCTATGAAGCTCTCTCTCTCTCTCTCTCTCTTTATTTTCTAAGAATAGTCAACATAAAAATAGAACAAGGTTATCAATTTATATTATAAGAAACTAAATCAAACTATATTAATTGATTAACTGTAGAGCTTCAGTTTGCGCTTCCAATTAGTTTACATGAACTAATGGATCTTCTTGACCTAGCCTATATATTTTATATCCATACTTATATTATAAATGCGAAAGTCTGTGTGTTTGTCTGTCATGCTTTCACGGAAAATCTACTGAATGATGAAATGATTTGGGATGAAATTTATAATGAAAGTAGTAAAAATGGGTCTAACATAAGCTACTTATTTTTTCAAAAATCAACCTCTAAAAGGTTGACATAGGGGATGAAAGTTTATATGTAAAATCTAAACCGCTTGACCGATTGTAATGAATTTTGGCATAAACATAGTTAATAATCCAAGCTTAAACATAGGCTACTTTATTTTTCACCTCTGAGGGCTGCAGTAGATTACTCGGCAAAATTATTAAAATAATTATTTTAATTTAAATTATTTTTTCCCTGCTCGATTAAACTGCTTTTGGCTTTTTTGAAAACCTCTATTTTAAAATACTTCAACATACTTTTCTTACCTCAATATTTATCTACATATATTTGTTTAATTACACAAAAGTACAACGTTTTAGAGTCCATACAAGGCATACAAGCCAAGTTGCGGACTATGCATGACTCAGACTATGTATTTCCCCAAGGAATATAATGGGATATTCTAAACAAAGGGAACCATAGAGCGATTGAGTCGATTTCTCTATTCACGAGAACACAACTTACTGGACCAAGTTCTACTCAAACTTAGTTATATCAAATATAATAATAGCACATCAATATCTTATTGACTGGAAATACCCTTTATATATGAAGTTGTAGATTTAGTTATTGTACTGTGTGGAAGTATAACCGTGTAAATGCAATTTAAGTTTAAAACAATTTTTGATTTAAATGAATATTAGAGGTCATCGTGGTTTTACTGTTGGGGAGAAGGTTATATTTAAATTATTTTAATTTTTCGTCTACAGTAAGAAAAATCGTGGCGTTTATTTCCGCTAATTAGAACGCAATGTCTCGAATTTAGATGAAGATGTGTCAAGGGATATCTTGGACACTGACTTCGTTAAAAATAAATAAATAACGTTTATATTTGTTTAATATTCCAAATAAATTTCAGCTTTATATTGAGCTATGTATTTATTCTATTTTTAAATAGGCTAGGGTCTCTTCTACTATTCACAGAAAATGATTTTAATTTAAAAAAAATGCAAATACAGTATTCTGCCACAAATGTACTACGTTATTGTGTGACTGACAGACAACACATATGACACTGGACTTATATAACTAAACTTCGACTGAGCTCTTGCAGGAAAGCATTAAGAGCTTTTGCCCGTGTAGCAAGTTAGACAGAGAGAATCTAGTGTCAAGACACTCCGTCCTCCACATGCCGTCTGAAAATCGAAATCTCCCTGTTAAGTGGTGGAACTTTAGACCGCGCTTTGTCGTAGGTGTCAGAGCGATGAAATAAAAATTTAAGCTTTCATTTATTCGCTTTGTTAATTTTGTCACTCCAAACCAAATTTATATTGACAACCAATGCATTCAAAGTACGTGTCTGCTGCAATATAAAAAAGCTTCATTCCCCAAGTCACTATCGAACCCGCAACTATCGCTTTACAGTCAAGATGCTGTCTTGTGCCACGATGACTTCAACTTAAAAGAAAATGTCCCATAGTCCATCCACCAACAGAAAATAAAATTTTATGTTTAACAGCAAAAATTATGGAACATAAAAGAGGAAGTCCGCGCAAATAAAGTAGCTGGCGATACAATATATATTATACGTTTCGGTATAATTAAGCGGCAACGTGTTCCGCTCAGATAGAACAACGTAAATCAGACGTGGATAATGCGACGCTTTGTTACGCTTTAAGCGATGCAGATTGTAATTTGCGATAAGTTTTTTAAAATAATTTTTTTTTGTGTTTTTGTACTGAATAAAAATATTTTTTGAGTCTTTTTTGCCGATTTACAATTTTTCCCGTATAGGGTAGCCAGAAAATACCTATTTTTAAAAACGTTGGGATTAACTGTAAAACCAGAGCGGAGAAATAATAAGGTAAATATATTTTTTTTATTTATTTCTATCGTTAATTATTTTTCTTTTTATCATTAATTATTTGTTGTCTAGTGGGTTCATTGGAGTTTGTGTCCTGTAAGACGCACGTGTGAATTAAAAAAATGATATTTTTTTGCTTTGATCAATCATTTCCCTGAGTAAGAATCTAACCTCTACCAATCGCATCTACAGCTGAACTTTTATTTCGCGAATATATTTTATATTCATAAATAAAGAGAGCTTTGTGAATACTCATTCCATTCTCACATCTTACCTCCTGAGTATATTATAGGATTTACTATATTATGGATTCGCAAAGTACGGCAACTAGATCCACAACTCAAGATCCGCAAATCTCCATTTCAGATGAAATTGGAGGATGTAGTAAGTTAACACTACATTCTGTCTGCTTATCTTGCGGAAAAGGCTTCAAGCTAAAAAAGGATTCCCCCAAATCAAATTTATACTAACATCCATTGCATTCCGTAAAGTATATGTCTACTGCAGTGTAAGAAAGCAACTTTACACTAAATCAGCTTCACACTTATTCCCTTATAGACGGGCAATCAGAGAGAACCTAGTGTTAAGACACTCTGTTCTCCAAAATCCGCCCCATCGAGAGATTGTATCCTTTTTTTTGTTTAAATGAGTATGTTTTTTTAATTTTTCACGAAGTGTTAGCCTGTAATTGAGATATTCTGTGTAATAAGGTTTACATAGATGTGATAATATAAATTGTATCTTAGTATACGAATATAGCGTCGGCGTTGAGTAACGGAATTCAACGCCGCATTTTGTCTTTCTTACATGCACTATAAAAGCTATATTAATAGTTTCTCGTATATATAAGTTTGTTATGTATATTTGCACTCTCATGATCAAAGTAGGCCAAATATAGTATCCATTTTCATTCCAAAACCAAACAAAGGATGAAATGAAGCATATTTGCGGACAGCTTCTATTGTACTGGTCAGAAATAACGTAAAGTCAATAAATGACTAGAATGATAAGACTAGCGTGGCTCAATGGTACAATGTCTGACTGTAAGCAAGATGGTTTTGGGTTTGATTTCCATTCGATATTTCAATATAAAAATATTTTATAGTCTGCTCTGACCAAGGTTCTGCGTATGCATATTTGAATAAAGCATATTTTGTTTTATTCTAGATCGCATGGGTACCGATCGCTCGAAATTATTATATTTCAATTATTTTCCTTTAGCGGCTTTAAGTTCCGTCACTTAATGTGAAATATCTCTATTCTCGATTGGAAGTGGACAAGAGAGTGTCCTGTCACTAAATTTTCACTGTTTACTTCATGTCTTTCTATGTCTATTTCAGTCATGACTTTCTATGCCTATTTCAGTAAACATTATTTTGATTGAGGGGCCTGCCGTGGCGCAGTGGCACAAACGTGTGACTGTAAACGACTGGTTGTGGGTTCGATTCCCACTCGAGAGAATTCGGCGGAAAATGGGAAACGGAGTGTCTACTCTAGGTTCCCTCTGCCTCCCCCGCACACTGTGTGCAAGATACAGCGTGAAGACAAAAAAAAAAAATATTTTGATAATGATTTTGATCACGTAACCAGGCTTTGATCCACTGCACCATAATGGTGTTAAGTTCAAAAAGTGAAATTCCAATATTCATCTTCGTTAAAACAGTCTTTATTGGCTCTTAGAAAATTTTGTGGGACCGAAAGTAATTTTATTCCAATATCAAAGTTTTGTCTCTAAGGTTTGATTAAATTGTTATCGAAAACAAAATAATCAATGAAATGAAGAAATTTAATATTGAAAATTATATATTGGGGAGAATTTGTTAAAATTACTTTACTTGTATTGTACGAGTAGATAGATCAAAGAACAATGAGTGATTGTTGAAAGTAAGTTGGTATCAATTGTTTTTGAAACGCCCTTGTTAAGTTGTTGCTATTGTAATAATTAGCTAAGGAGCTTGATACCTTAACAATGTCTATGTCAGTATATATAAGTATATGTCAAATATATGGTAGTTTTTTTTTTAGCTTCACGCTGTATCCCGCACACAGCAGGGTAGGCAGAGGGAACCTAGTGTTAAGATACTCCGTTCCCCACTTTCCGCCGAATTCGGAGGCATTGCGTGTTAAGTGGCGGAACTTATCGCCGCGCTTTACCTGGTCACTAGAGCGAAGAAAATGAAAATATTAAATATTTTTACTCCTCGAATGGGAATCGAACCTACAACCAGTCGTTTACAGTCACACGCTTGTGCCACTGGGCCACGACTGGCCACGCTTGTATGTATTTTTAATATTTAATATATATCTTTCTTGACGAATCTATGGGATGAAAAAAGCTTTGCGCGTTGTCTTCTCAGAGCTAAAAATAAAAAGAATTTTTAAATTCTTTTTATCTTTAGCTCTGAGTGAGCTTCACACTTATTCCCTTATAGAAGGGCAATCAGAGAGAACCTAGTGTTAAGACACTCTGTTCTCCAAAATCCGCCCCATTGTATCCTTTTTTTTGTTTAAATGAGTATGTTTTTTTAATTTTTCACGAAGTGTTAGCCTGTAATTGAGATATTCTGTGTAATAAGGTTTACATAGATGTGATAATACAAATTGTATCTTAGTATACGAATATAGCGTCGGCGTTGAGTAACGGAATTCAACGCCGCATTTTGTCTTTCTTACATGCACTATAAAAGCTATAATTTTAATAGTTTCTCGTATGTACAAGTTTGCTATGTATATTTGCACTCTCATGATCAAAGTAGGCCAAATATAGTATCCATTTTCATTCCAAAACCAAACAAAGGATGAAATGAAGCATATTTGCGGACAGCTTCTATTGTACTGGTCAGAAATAACGCCATGTCAATAAATGACTAGAATGATAAGACTAGCGTGGCTCAATGGTACAATGTCTGACTGTAAGCAAGATGGTTTTGGGTTTGATTTCCATTCGATATTTCAATATAAAAATATTTTTTAGTCTGCTCTGACCAAGGTTCTGCGTATGCATATTTGAATAAAGCATATTTTGTTATATTCTAGATCGCATGGGTACCGATCGATCGAAATTATTATATTTCAATTATTTTCCTTTAGCGACTTTAAGTTCCGTCACTTAATGTGAAATATCTCTATTCTCGATTGGAAGTGGACAAGAGAGTGTCCTGTCACTAAATTTTCACTGTTTACTTCATGTCTTTCTATGTCTGTTTACTTCATGTCTTTCTATGCCTATTTCAGTAAACATTATTTTGATTGAGGGGCCTGCCGTGGCGCAGTGGCACAAACGTGTGACTGTAAACGACTGGTTGTGGGTTCGATTCCCACTCGAGAGAATTCGGCGGAAAATGGGAAACGGAGTGTCTACTCTAGGTTCCCTCTGCCTCCCCTGCACACTGTGTGCAAGATACAGCGTGAAGACAAAAAAATATATATTCTGATAATGATTTTGATCGCGTTATCAGGCTTTGATCCACTGCACCATAATGGTGTTAAGTTCAAAAACTGAAATTCCAATATTCATCTTCGTTAAAACACAGTCTTTATTGGCTCAAAGAAAATTTTGTGGGACCTAAAGTAATTTTATTCCAATATCAAAGTTTTGTCTCTAAGGTTTGATTAAATTGTTATCGAAAACAAAATAATCAATGAAATGAAGAAATTTAATATTGAAAATTATATATTGGGGAGAATTTGTTAAAATTACTTTACTTGTATTGTACGAGTAGATAGATCAAAGAACAATGAGTGATTGTTGAAAGTAAGTTGGTATCAATTGTTTTTGAAACGCCCTTGTTAAGTTGTTGCTATTGTAATAATTAGCTAAGGAGCTTGATACCTTAACAATGTCTATGTCAGTATATATAAGTATATGTCAAATATATGGTAGTTTTTTTTTTTTTAGTTTCACGCTGTGTCGCGCACACAGCAGGGTAGGCAGAGGGAACCTAGTGTTAAGACACTCCGTTCCCCACTTTCCGCCGAATTCGGAGGCATTGCGTGTTAAGTGGCGGAACTTAACGCCGCGCTTTACCTCGACACCAGAGCGAAGAAAATGGAAATATTAAATATTTCCACTCCTCGAGTGGAAATCGAACCCACAACCAGTCGTTTACAGTCACACGCTTGTGCCACTGGGCCACGACTGGCCACGCTTGTATGTATTTTTAATATTTAATGTATTTTCATTCTTGACGAATCTAGTGGACGAAAATAGCTTTGCGCTTTGTCTTCTCAGAGCTAAAAATAAAAAGAATTTAAATGTAATCATATCTCCGAGGAATGGAATCCATAACCAAATTGGTTTACAGCAAGACACTGTTTCACTGCGCTATTATGGCTTCTTATTAACCCAAATTAGTGATTATTTTAACATTTTTAAATGTAATTCACATTTAGTGTGTAAAAAACATTTTTAAGAAACGTATAAAGCTTAGAAAGCCGTGGGATTCGAACTCGCTTACATTTTACATTCTTTAAATTAACGGTTCAGTGACCAAAGCGCTTGGTCTCCCAGAGTCTTGAGTTCAAATCCCATTACGTTAAAATTTTAATATTTTTCAAATTATTGAATTTGTAAAATGAATAAATAAACGTTTTATTAATAACCTGGTCTACATATTGATTTCCATTTGTCTTTCGCTCCAAGCGACCTGTTCTCCCACACTGTTTTTGTATCAGACATAAGTTATGACTCAACGCTTGTTTGGCACCAAAGTACTAACTCAGCCAAAATTGCTTCTCTCCCTGGCATGCTGATGCGGTTAGTTCGTCTTGGTGTAAATTACAAGCTTTGTGCTAAATTATGTTTTAAGAAGTCGTTGTGGTCCAGTGGTATATCGTCTGATTTTAAACGCGATTATTTTGGGTTCAATTCTTACCCTTTTTTAAATATTAGAGGTCACTTAGTGTTACATGACCCTGTATAACACCAGAGAAGTTTCAAGGACTATGCCCGCCTTTGAGTGGGAGGAAAGACTACGGGGGAATTGGAATTTATGTTTAAGTTTTTTTTTTCTTCTTTGGTAGGCAGACAGAGTGCACTTAGTGTTAAGACACTCCGTTCTTCCACTTTCCGCCGAATACTGGAGGATTGATAAGTAGCAGAACCTAATGCCGCACTTTCCCACGACACCAGAGTGAAGAAAAAGAAAACATCAAATATTCCCACTTCTCGAGTGGGAATAGAACCCATAACCAGTCGCTTTACAGTCACACTTTGTGCCTCTGTGTCACGACTGGCCCGAATGTGAAATAATACAGCGAGAAGCTCTTCCTTCTTATCTACGGCAAAGTGAAACGTTGACAGACTACCAAAAACGTGGGCGGAAAATTAATAACGGAGTATCTTAACACTAAGTTGTGGCCAGTCGTGGCTCAGTGGCACAAGCGTGTGACTATAAACGACTGGTTGTGGGTTCAATACCCACTCGAGGAGTGGAGATATTTAATATTTCCATTTTTTTTCGCTCTGGTGCCGAGATAAACCGCGGCGTTAAGTTCCGCAACTTAGCACGCAAGCCTCCGAATTCGGCGGAAAGTGGGGAACGGAGTGTCTTAACACTAGGTTCCCTCTGCCTACCCTGCTGTATGCGGAATACAGCGTGAAGATGAAAAAAAAGCTTAACACTAGGATCAGGCAGACTTTTGCCCTGCATTCCAAATGACAAAAATAGTCGGAGAAAACCTAATGTATGGCGAAACTCATCAACTTTATTTTGCCACCAAGGGGGTGAAATGACAATAATTTATATAAATTAATAATTTGAACCCACGATGATGGTCCACAGTTTTATATATGTATATAGAAAATGGGTTTTCACCCTTAGCTTATACCAAATCCCTTTAGAGTTAACTTCGTCCTTTAGAGAAATTATATTGAAACTAAACAGAGATTAATATTCATTGCCTCCTTCGAATAAATTATTAGTAATTCACTAAATGCATAATACGTGAAATTAGTGTAGGTATGTATATAAAAATATATATTTCTATTTCCTGTGGGAAAAATAAATAATTTTAATATAGTTTATGATCAATTTAAGGTTAGAAGGATAAAAGCTTTTAGGATAAAACTTATTTAAGACTTGGTTTTAATTGTGGATATTGTTGAGAAAAATTAATTTACATATAAAATTAAGATTTTTTTTTTAAAATGTGGCATAGTGGGACAGCATCTGACTGAAACACATTGGTTGGAAGTTCGATTCCCACTCAGGAAAATGATTATGTTTAAATTAATTTCTTCGCTCTGGTACCGAAGACAGAAATACGGCGATGAGTTCCGTCACTTAACGAACTTTTCGAACGATTTCATGACTTGCGAAAATGGAGAGTGTCTTGACACTAGGTTCACTCAGACTACGTCACTCAGACTACGTCACTCTGTGTATATGTTCAACAACCGACTACGTTGATATTCTTATACGCTTTTTACAATTGATTTATGTTTTAAGCACCCCTGTAGAGAGATTTTAATAAGTTTCTGCTACCTGAAGACTATTTCTTCGAACGATCGTTTGCCAAGAGAAAATGCTATATATTTTCAGAAAACGAATGTTTTTATATGCTTATATTTTTTACGCCTACTTCATAAAATTTAAGTGGCTCTGGAAATGAAAAACATTTTTAGAAGACATATGAAAATTTTCAAGGTCATCGTAGTGCAGTGAGAAAGCTTCTGAGTGTTACGCGTTGTTACGCGTTGGATTATATCACTGGCAGGATAGATTATGGAATGAAAGACCATGAACATTTTTTATAGATAATAGCAAAATATTAAATCTGTTTTTTGTCTTTACGCTTTCATTCGCATATCAGCAATAGTCAGAGAGTCAATCCAGTGTCAAGACACTCTGTTCCCCATATTCCGCCGGAAACCGATGAACTATACATTAAACAAGTAAATTTAGTAAACAATTAAGCTTTAAACATTAACAATTATAAACAACGAATTGATTCACAAAACAATCTCAAATTAATACATTAATACCAAAAAAAATAACAATATAATCCTGTCATCTAATAACAATAAAAACCCTCTTAAGCGAAACAATGTTTTGGACACTTGTATCTCTTCGCACAAAAAATCATAGAATCAGAAGGTTCTTTGCAGAAAGATGTCAAGGGATGTCTGTATAAACATGCGTAGTACAATAAACGCGATGTAACTCGTATACGCGGTCATAGAGTTTAGTTTAGAAATGGTATCAACATTATTTCTTTTTTTTTCAATTTTGAACGATTTTCTTATCATATTCTCCTTATCCTAGAGGAGCTACTGTGGGAGGATCGGGATGATACTCCTATTAGCCATCAAGACTGCGGGTGCCCTGGAATAATCCCCAGAACACCCTGAAGGCGATGGTGGCCCGTAATAAGCGGGCCATCCAACGAGGCATGGTAGTGGAATGCGCAAGTGAACCTGCGACGTCTCACGAGGGTGGAGAGGGTATCCGCTGGGTTTTAGTGGGCACTATCGGACACTCCGCAGACTTTCATAGTATCATTTGTACGCTGAGTAGTTCTGCCTGCGTTTCGTACGGATGGTCTGCGTAAACTGCATTTCCCAGCGACAAAAAAAGGCTAGTCAAAAAAAAGTATTTTAAATAATACATATTTCAGAAAACGCATAAAGATTTTTAGCAGCAGGCGTTAAACGCATGGCTTAGCGGTTAAAGCGCTTGGATGGTTTCCAAGAGGCGCAGGTTCTAATCCCGATTTTTTTATGTTTTCTATAAATGTATATTTTAAAACTTTCTAAATGTATGAATAATAATTTAAAATGTTAAAAGGAATTTAGATTCACTCCTTTCTTTACGTTTTGTTTGAGATTAAATTACGTGTTAACAGTGCGGTGAAATTAAAATAATTTAAATATAATCATGAATTCGAGTAGGGATCAAATCTACAACTAGTTACATTTTTAGGCAAATGTTTATCGAATGCGTAAGAATGCCTTTTTATTAAGATCAACAAATAGTGTTTCTTGAAGTAAGCATTTAACTTTGAGGCCAGACGTGGTGCAGAGGCATATAGTGTGACTGTAAAGCGACTGGATGTGGGTCCGATGCCCACTCGAGGGGTGGAACTATTTCATATTTCCGTTTTCTTCGCTATGATGCCAACGCAAATCGCGGCGTTAAGTTCCACCACTGAGCACGCAACGCTTCCGAATTCGGCGGAAAGTGGGGAACGTAGTGTCTTAACACTAGGTTCCCTCTATCTACCCTGCTGTGTGCTGGATACAGCGTGAAGCTATGAGTATATTATAATTTATAGAGTTTTGGTAAATTAATTGTTATTTTGTTATATATTGGTAAAATTTATCGTTTCATAAGGATATTATAATGATGAAAAATTTTGTAAATCTTATCTTAACACTAGGTTCCCTCTATCTAAATGCGGGGTACAGCGTAAAGTTATATAATTTAATATAAAAAAAAATATATAAAGCAGGCTGCATACAGCGGGTTGCTTACCCCTGGTTTTCAGCACTATCATAATAAGTTATGAGTATTTCTTAACCTATCTTACATAACTTTGGTTATAGGTGTAAGTTTATAATATATTGTCAGTAGGGTCCCCATTTCACGACTTTAGAAATTATGTGTGTTTATTCACTGTATCTAATGCAAATTATGTTTATTAAGGCAAATTATCAAAACTAAGATTAATCAGGTATTTTTTTTGTATTTTAGAATACATTAAAGAAAATACAACGTATGAACGTTCATACGAACACTTTATAGCAGTCCGTAGTATCAGGTGACCTGGTGTCTACTGTAAAGTGTTTGAAACGTCGTTTTTTTATATATCTTCTACTACTACTACTACTACTACTACTACTTCTACTACTACTTAATATTAGAATTATACGCAATTAATCGAGTTAAAGTAAGTAATTTGATTTCACAAGGTGTAACCAGGATTTATGTACATTTACGTAATGATAAGTTAGATACTTGTGTATTAGCTGGATAATCAGTGTTTACAACAGCACTCTATTTTTCTTAAAAAATAAAATTATTTAAATTTGATGTTTCCTCGAGTGATCAAAGTGAGAGTCAGCGCCGAACTTTCTCATAGTTACCAAGGTAAACAAATGAAAATTAAAATGTAATCATTCCCTCGAGTTGGAACCGAACACACGACCATTGCGTTACAGTCAGACGCTGTCCCACTGTACCAAGACGGCCTCATTATACTATTTTAAATAAACGTATTAAGTAATTTAAATGTATCACGATTCAAATTCACTCCTTTTGGAAGTGGTCCAAACGGTAAAGCCGACTAAGCCATTCATTCTTAACGAACTCCATCGAAATGCTTGTTGCAATATATTTTTGTGCAGAGTTAAGTTCCGCCACTTTACACGCAATGCCTCCAAATTCGGCGGAAAGTGGGAAACGGAGTGTCTTAATACTAGGTTCCCTCTGCCTACCCTGCTGTGTGCGGGATACAGCGTAAAAGAATATAATGTTTTCAGCATATTAAATTTCTGTAGGTGTAGGTTTGAATCCTGCTTTATTTTTTACATTCATATTTCTATATGATTTATTTATATTTTAGGTATATATTGTTGATTTTTTAGGCTCATATTTATATTCCACCTTCATGCTTTTTGCCTTTGCATTGCAGTAAAGTTGGAGAGATGCTAAAGACACTCCACTTTTCACTGTCCGATACATAGCTTGTTAAGTGGAACACTTGATCATGTGGCCCTTTTTTGTCTTGTTCACCAGAACAGAGAATTTCTAAAAAAAATGATCTCCTTTAATTTACTCACTATTTAATTCCTTACTAGTCTCACGCCTTTTTCCGCATATTGGGATAGTCAGAGAGACTGACACTATTCAAGACAATCCATCCTTTACTTACCTAGAGGAAATCGAACCCACAACCAATCATAATTACCTAAGAATAAAATTTTCAAATAAAATATTATATTTATAACGTAATCTCCATAGCCATTTTTACTTTAGTCCTTGAGCTGAGACATAAATTGTTTGGGGAATAGAAACGTTTCACGAAATAAATCCGTGTGTAACTAGAAAGAGGAGCAAGTCAGAAGAACTGGGCAAGAATTATTTTAGTTTGTTGTAGTCACTTACGTGAGTCGAAAATTATATGTTGTTTTTATATGAAAATAACTTTTTTGGGAATTATTTTAAAATAATTATTTTGAAAAAGTAGATGCCGTTGTAGAGCAGTGGGACAGTGCCTGTCTGTAATGCAATGGTTGTGGGTTCGATTTTCACTCGGCGGAATGATTATGTTTAAACTAGCTGCTCGCTAGCGGCTTCGCCGATTTTTGAAAAATATAGTAGCCTATGTTTAACCTTGGTTTATTAACTATATTTATGCCAAATTTCATTACAATCGGTCAAGCGGTGTAGGTTTTTCATACAAACTTTCATTCCATATTTCAACCTTTTAAAGGTTGATTTTTGAAAAATTAGTAGCCTATGTTACACCCATGGCTATTTACTACCTTCATTCTAAATTTCATCCAAATAGGACCAGTAGATTAGCCGTGAAAGCGTGACAGACAAACACACAGGCATTCGCATTTATAATATAAGTATGGATTTTCATTTCTTCTTCTGGTACTTAAGACAACGTGCGGCGTTTAGTTCCGCTATTTGACAGGCACTGTCTCGATTTCGGTGGAAAATGGAGGACGGAGTGTCTTAACACTGGGTTCTCTCTGATTACCCCTCTATCAGGGGAAAAGATATTCTAAAGAAATGAAGCTGTATTAATAATATTTTAAGATGTTTAGTGTTTTTAAAACAATTAGGATATAAAAAACATGTCTAGAGAACGTATAAAAATTTGAACGTATCGAGATTTGAACCTGTGCCTCTGGGAAATCGGTTAAGTGTTCTTACTGCTATGTCATACATTCTTGTGCGTAGCGTAATGTTTATAAGATTCTTTTGTATTCATGAAGTTTTTCATTGCTGTATCCCGCACACAACGAGGTAGGCAGAGGGAACATAGTGTTAAGATACTCTGTTCCTCACTTTTCCCCCAATTCTGGAGGCTATGAGTCTTAAGTGCAGTCGTTTACAACACCACACGTTCGTGCCACTGCGCCACGGCTGGCCCTAATTTTTGTTATTATTTTTCAGAGTTTTATAAATCTCCTTCTTTTCTCTCAAGTTTTTGATGAGAGAAAGAAGGGAGATTTTAATAATTTTGTGAAGAAAAAAATTCAAGAATACTAATTTTTATAACCCTTCACATATCTGGGTACCTGTGGAGAAACGAGTATCAGAACACTCCATTTTTTATTATATAATACATTGCCTAGAAGAAAGAAAGAAATTATTTGAAAAAAAAGACATTTAAAAACGCTTGGACAGTTTTCATGAGACGCAAGTTTAAATTCGCTTCGTTTAAATTTTCAAAGATTTTCTTAAAATGTTTTACTTTTTCTAAGTGATATTTATCTTTTCCAGTGACACGTCCGTAACTTTTATAAATTCTATATGTTATGGTTGTCTTATGATAGATAACGTTTCATTTATACTATACATACATTAATTAATAAATAGTTTTTTTTTAGCTTCACGCTGTATCCCTTGCGGGGTAGTGAGAGAGAACGGAGCGCAAACCCGTCGTTCCCTGCATACTTCTTTCGCCTCGGCTACTGCAACCTCTCCCAATATTTAGTTACTATTAATATACTAGCTGTGCCCGTGACTTCGTCTATGTAGAATTTAAATTCTATTTATTTGAAGTGTTGGCGGTAAAACAGTTACAAACTTTTAAAAGTAAAGTAGCCTAAGTTACTGCTGATTGCATTAGCTATTTAATTACTTAAAGTTTAGTCTAAATCGGTTCATCCTTTTTAGAGATTAGCGAGCAAAACAAACAGATAAGACTAGTAAAAAAATACTTCGGAATATACATATGTGTCATGTATGTACAAGTCATATATACGGTATCTAAGACAAAGCGCGTCGTTGAGTTCCGCTGCTTAAGCAATTTTTCACATAGCTTCGGGAGAAGTGGAGGAGGGAGTGTCTTGACACTAGGTCCTCCCTAATATAGGGTCGCTATTATAAAGGAAAAAATTGAAGCTATATACATACATATACATTGAATAAAAAGCATTTATATTAATATTACAACAGACAATCATTTTATTTTTTATTTTTTTTTAGCTTCACGCTGTATCCCGCACACAGCAGGGTAGGCAATGAAAACTAATATTAAGACACTCCATTCCCTACTTTCCACCGAATTCAGAGGCATTGCGTGTTAAGCGGCAGAACTTAACGCCGCGCTATGCCTCGACCCCAGAGCGAAGACAATGGAAATATTTTCCATTTCTCGAGTGGGAATCGAACCCACACTCGCTTTACAGTCACACTTTGTGCCTCTGCGCCACGACTAACCCCACTAACTAAATTTATTAATTTGTACAAAAATCACTAATTTTATTTATTTGTACAGATATTCTCCCGAGTAATAATCGAATCTGAATCCATCCTTTAGAAATACTCCCACTGCGCCACGATGGTCCTCACTAAAAATATTTACAATATAACTTACAAGCAACGTAATCGATTCCGACATTTTTGATCAGAAACGTCTAAAACTTTGGAACGGATAACGGTGTTTGATCAAAGCTTATCAGACCGCTTAGTTTGACCATAATTTAACTTTGCCTGTTAATTAACGAAGTTGAAAGAGGGTGCTATGGTAGTATAGTTGATTTCTTTTTGTTCACCTGTAATCTTATATATTTTTTTAGCTTCACGCTGTATCCCGCACACAGCAGGGTAGGCGGGGGAACCTAGTGTTAACACACTCCGTTCCCCACCCTCCGCCGAATTCGGAGGCTTGCGTGTTAAGTGGTGGAACTTAACGCCGCGCTTTACCTCGACAACAGAGCGAAGAAAATGGAAATATAATTTCCACTACTCGAGTGGGAATCGAACTCACAACCAGTCGTTTACAGTCACACGCTTGTGCCACTGGGCCACGACTGGCCTTATATATTTAAACGAGCAATTCTTTTATATATATAAATATACTAGGAACCGCCTCTTTGCTCTGCATGGTGGGCGAGCGAAGTACACATTTAATGCTATTACATGTTAACAAAGTTTGAAAAGCAAACGCTTAACACTAACATAAAACTTAACGTTCCACAGCCTAAGTCTAAGGGCACTTTTTGACCATTTAATTACCATTTATTCAAAAACTACAATTACAATTGTCACCAAAAAACTTCACAGCACACAAGACACTGTGTTCGATATCCCTGCTAAATTTCAGAGGTCTACCACTAATAGCCCAGGAAGAGTAAACGTACAACGAAATACACCTTTGACCAGTAAGAGCTTCGCTTCGCTTAGCTCAATAAATCAGGTCTCAGAAACGGCTAAACGATTTTCATGAAACTTGTATATGTATATGGTATCGGAGGAGAAAAAGCGATCTAGCTAGGTTTAATTTAAAAAAATGTCTTCTTCTCCATATTTTTAGGGATAAAATAAAGAGGCTAAAATACAATTAGTACACGACTGTCAATTTCGCATAATTCAACAACGTAATAGCTTTGTTTTTTTAGCTCGGCTTTCAGCAATTTACAAGCAAGAAATTCACAAATCCAGGCAATTTTTTTAATTTATTAGATTTTTATTATTTTTTTTTATTTATTTGTTCATATTTTTATTGTCACCAGATATTCTATATCAATATTATGAATGTGAAAATCTGTTTGTTTGTTTTGCTTTGACGGCTAACCTACCGGTCCAATTTGGATGAAATTTGAAATAAAAATAGTTTAAGATCTGAGGTCAAACGTATGCTATTTTTTTTAAAATCTAGGTTGATTTTTTAAACGTTTGAAAGAAAGGATGAAATATTGTATAAAAACTCTAAGTTACTTGACCGATTGTGACGAATTATGGAAAATGTATGAAAATTTGAAGGCAGACATCGAACTCACACTCATAGAAACCGTCTAAGTGCTCTAATCGCTAATCAATACGTTTAAAGGGTTTCCCGAAAGAGACGTAGTTCAAATTGTGCTGCTTGCAATTTTTTTATACGTTTTTTTTTTTTATTGTTTTTCAAAAGGACATTTAGAAAACGTATAAAAATTTGAACGCAGCGGGATTCGAACCCGCGCCTCCTGAATACCGTCTACTACCAGCTGCGTCGAAATTTTTATATGCTTTATTACAACTTATTTTTGTTGTTAGCATCTCTGTAGAGAGATTTTTATAAATTTCTGCTACCCAAAGATTATTCTACGAACAATCTTAGAAATCTAAGTTTCCTAAATGCCTATATTATAAAATAAATACAAACTTAACTAACATTGTTCAAACATTTGACCTCATTACTCTATATATACAACCAGTCTTCCCAAACAACAAGTGTTTACTATTGTATAACATCCTAATCCAGTATTTGCTTAACTGCAAGTAATTCCCTTTACAAGACCTCACCTAGTTTAAATTCGTATCTTTCGGACACATTACTCTATTTATCTATCAAAGTCGACCACTAATGACTATAGCAAGCTCATTTATAGTTCAACTTTTAGTTGCTTTTACTGAACGAGATATATACTTTAAATTTCAAAGGATTTTCATATTAATGGTATTTGGTATTATGACGAAAATCGCTTGAGCTTTTCAATTTACAGCAGTAATGTTGCCTAGAGATACAGTAAGTAATTCTATTCGGTTTTAAGAAATGTTATTGAGGAATTTTGATGTTTATTAACATGTGGTTTAAAGGTGATTTTGCATTATAAGCTTTTAAATGTTGACAGCAATGGTTAAGTAAATACAAAGTTCGGCCAAACGACGTTACACGCTGATATTCAGAGTACAGTTGAAAACTTTTAATTTATTACAACTAGTTTTAATTTATTACAAAAAGGGTCATTGCATTTCGACACTTAAGACTTAATCTCGACTTCGGGCGAAGTGTAGAACGAAGAGTCTTTACACTATGTTGTCTCTAAATAGCCTGTCATATGGAGTAAAGTATGAAGTTGAAAAGAAAGGTCGACTAATGCGCCTGTTCTTCTCAGGCCTATGGCATTCACTTTAGTGAACCGGTGGTAAATTATTTGACAGTTTTAATAATATGTGCATGGAGCTTTTTTTAAACTAATTACTTTAATTGATTTGGACTTGCTAAACGTGAAAAGGATAAAATAAAGGACTAAAACTAAAACGGTAATATTATGTTACTTTAAAAGTATAAACTAAGGTAAATCCTAAATTTTCCCAAATTTATCTGGAATTTTATTAACTTTATTAACAGAAGTTCAAATTATCTATGTACTCCTCAGGCACTAGGAAATACAATTTAGATCTGCTTAGATCGACTGAGCGCAAGAAAAACGCCGGATCCGTTTCTCGAGATTCCCCTTCAGTTCAAATGCACTACAACGTAACCTTTAAACTTGCATGAAATAAAGTGTATTCAGATGACAAGAAAAAAAATAGGTAAAGAGAACATATTAAAAATATTGCTTCATTTCATACATCTAAAAAACTGTTGAAAGTTGGATATTAAAAAAAAGTAGACTTTGATGTCCATCAGACTTTAACTTTAATTTGATTTTCAATTATACAGTATATGTAAGTCTTTTTTTTTCAATTATATAATATAAGTAAGTCTTTTTTTTTATACCACACACAGGGTAGGCAGAGGGAACCTAGTGTTAAGATACTCCGTTCCCCACTTTCCGCCGAATTCGGAGGCTTGCGTGTTAAGTGGCGGAACTTAACGCCGCGCTTTACCTCTGATACCAGAGTGAAGAAATGGAAATATTAAATATTTCCACTACTTGAGTGGGAATTGAACCCACAATCAATCCTTTACACGCTTGTGCCACTGCGACATGACTGGCCACTATAAGTAAGTCCTTACTGTTTATAACTATTGTATGCTTACGAGTTAAATATTAAGTCGTGTGACCACATAAGTGACAGTGCCTCTATCTACATGTTCTTTTAACCTAAAATTATACTGGAAAACCTTACCATTTACCGTATTTCAGGCTTTTACAGTAACATAAATAAGTCAAATATTTATAAGGCCATTTCGGCGCTATCTGAATAAAACCTATCCGCTATGTTACATCTAAAGTATCATAGTTTTATTTTGCTGTACCACAAAAATGTTAGTTTTTGCAAACGAATTTAAACTTTAAAAACAATAAAATAAAGTTTAATATTAAACAACTGAATATTTTATACCCTTTTAACCGAGCATTTTGTATGTACGTTATAGGATGATGCATTTCAATTGAGTGCAACAAGTATATATACTTGAATTTTCTCAAAATATTTTATTTGAAGATATATGTATGTATATGCAATATAGAAATGCATCTATAAAGATGTTTTTAGTGTAGTAGCTTTTTTATTACTTTTATTGTATTATAAGAGTAAAAATGCTGAATTTCGGAATTTCGTCATAATTTGAAATGTGAAACTAGGTATCAAGTTCCAGTTTATTCAAATTTGTATGCGAGACAAAACTACTTCTATTACTAGTTACTTTGCTCATAGTTTAAGTGGTAGGTATTTCATGGTACTAACAATTTTATGGCCATACTTTCTGGGGCCAGTCGTGGCGCAGTGATACAAACGTGTGACTGTAAACGTGGTTGTGGGTTCGATTCCCACTCGAGGAGTTGAAATATTTAATATTTCCATTTACTTCGACCTGGTGTCGAAGCAAAGCGGGGCGTTAAGTTTCGCCCCTTAACACGCAATGCCTCCAACCATTAGCGGAAAATGGGGAGCGGAGTGACATAACACTAGGTTACTGCAGCAGCTACTTAACTTTATTTTACTGCATAAGTTATAAGGTCCCGCAGTTTCACAGTTTAGGCAGATAGAAAGACAGACAGATACTAATTGCGAAAAATGTAATAATAATTAGAAGCTGATAATATATTTTTTTATTTATATAGATGTATATATACAAAATTGTTATTATGAAAAATTATGTTTCACAAAATACGATACATGTCGACCCAAAAAAAAAGTTTTCATATCTTCAAAGAGATGATTCGACGCACGTCCACAACTTTTGGGTTCAACCTGAGTATTACGTGACTTAATCTTTGTTTCTATATATTTATAAAAAATATTTTTTTTATTATTAATTTATTTCTCGCAGCATATAGAATATTACTTTTAAATATTGTTTGTGTTATTCCTCACTTAGGAAAATTAAAAAATACATTTAAAGAAAACGTATAAAAATTTGAACGCAGCGGGATTCGAGCCCGCGCCTCCTGTATACCGTCCAGGCGCTCTCACTACTGAGCCATGCGTTCTACTATCCGCTGCGTCGAAATTCTTATACGCTTTATTACAACTTATTTTTGTTGTTAGCATCTCTGTAGAGAGATTTTCACAAATTTCTGCTACCCAAAGATTATTCTACGAACAATCATTTGGGAAGAGAGAATGCTATTTATTAAATACTTTTAAACATTTTTAAAGTGTTATTCCACACTTAGGAAAATTGAAAATGACATTTAAAGATTTCTTTAAATGTCTTTTTTAATATAGAATATTTCTAGGCAAACAAAAAGAACATAAATAAATAAAATACCACAATGGTTTCTTAACATAGTACTAATATGTAATAAGACAAAGTATCTTTTTATACTTACATGCTTTATTCTTTAAAACGGGGTATTCAAGGTTAAGACATTCCATTCTCTACTTTCAGCTCAAATTTCAAACATTGTACAAACGTTGAGTGGCAGAATTCAACGCCGCAGTTCTGCCCAAGCTATGAAACGATAATTAAAAAAATACCTTCCCCTGAGTGGGCATCGAACCTACAACCATCGCCCAGACAAACGTGCCACTACACTACGATGACTTCTGAGAAATAAGGATTAAAATTTATAACTTAATATAAAAAATATCCGTCAAAATAACGCACTTCTATAGTTAGCAAGGCAAAGTTTTAATAAACTCTTAAATACCCCGTAGCGTGCAAACTCTAAACTTTGGTGTTAAAATTCTATGACACTGCTATAAAGGTTTACGTCCACTACATATAGAATGTATAGTATAATATATTTTATTGAAAATATATATGACCTTTAACGAAGCCATTGGAGTGTACTTGTGGTAGATTTCGGTCATTCGAAAATTCAAAAGTGCGTTAAATTCTTTTAAAGAATTTTAAAGTGATCCACACTTAGGACAATTGAAAAAGACATCCACACTTAGGACAAGAAAACGTATGGCTTAGCGGTCAGACCGCCTGAACGGTTTTCAGGAGGCGCGGGTTTGAATCCCGCTGCGTTCAATTTTTTATACGTTTTCTAAATGTCTTTTTCAAGTGCGTTAAATTATTTTTTTAACTTCATTCCTTGCCAAAGAGACATAAACAAAGGAGATATAGACAAAGCAGACCTACTGTCAAGACACTCCGTTCTCCACTTTACGTCCTAAAATTGAGACATTGTGTGTAGGCTGGTGGAACTCAACGCCACGTTTCGTCTTAAGTAGCAGAGCAGAGAAATAGAAATATGTTATATATAATGAAATCCCCTGTGTGAGAATCGAACCAATAAACATCACCGTAGCAGTCAGACACTGTCCCACTGCGCCAAGAGGGCCATCACACGAGTAATACGAATAACAAAAATAACCTCGCTATTTAGGTATACACTGATCCCTACACAAACAATATCAGTAAATATTAGAGGAAATAGAAAATGGCTGCGATAAATCGTTTTACGTTCATCGTTAGTTAGCTATGTTTTGTGGTTCGTTAACCTAATTCCCATCAGACGCAGATGTTTGAAGGTGGGAGCAAAAAATACGGTAAATCGTAAATCCACTGTTGAGCTGTGTCCCAGAGAAATTTGTTTTTTTATAAGAATCATGAAATGGTTAGATTTTTACTTTTAAACATTTTAAAAGTGTTATTCCACACTTAGAAAAATTAACAAAAGCAGTTAGAAAATGTATAAAAATTTTAACGCAGCGAGATTCGAACCCACGCCTCCTGAATACCGTTCAGGCTTTCTCACCGACGAGCGAACGCAATTTTAACGCAGTAGGATTCGAACCCGCGACTCCTGAATACCGTCTAGGTGCTCTCACCGCTGAGCGAACCCGGATTTGAATACGTTTTCTAAATGTCTTTTTCAATGGTTAGATTTTTCTTTAGCTTCAAGCTTTATCTTTTATAAAAAAAGTTACCGTTTTTTACAGCAAGATAGGTAGGGAAGGAAAAATAATTTTGTGTCAAAACAACCAATTTGTGGAAATTTATTATGCCTGATGAAGAAAATAGCAATATTAGATATTTTTTATGTGCCGGGAAATCGATCCCACAACTATTTTGTGTATATTCAAACGTTGTCTTGCTTCGCCAAAATGGCTTCGCCTATTATTTTGTATTCAGCTAAGAAAGAGAACGCTAGTTACCAATACTTTCGTATTCCCCGCTACTACAATATTCCATCAGTTAACTTAAATCCCGAAACTAATTTTACATTCGTTATAAAATAAACTATTCACGCTGTATCCTGCACACAGCAGGGTAGGCAGAGGGAACCTAGTGTTAAGACACTCCGTTCCCCACTTTCCGCCAAATTCGGAGGCATTGCGTGTTAGGTGGCGGAACTTAACGCCGCGCTTTGCCTCGGCACCAGAGCGAGGAAAATGGAAATATTAAATAGTTCCACTCTTCGAGTGGGAATCGAACCAATAACCAGTCGCTTTACAGGGACACTCTGTGCCCTCTGAGGCACGACTGGCCCGATATACTATCCGATATTTATTAAGTAGATCGTCGTGGCGAAGTGGTAGGTCGGGACAGCGGGTCTGACTGTATACTCTCATACCTAACGGTTGTACGTTCAATTCCCACTCGTTCAATTATAAATAATAAATACTTTATTTATTTAATTTTGGCCAGTCGTGGCGCAGTGGCACAAGCGTGTGACTGTAAACGACTGGTTCTGGGTTCGATTCCCACGAGGAGTGGAAGTTATATTTCCATTTTCTTCGCTCTGGTGGCGAGGTAAAGCGCGTGCGCGTTGCGAGGTTAAGTTCCGCCACTTAACACGCTAGCATCCAAATTTGGCGGAAAGTAAGGAACGGAGTGTCTTAAACACTAGGTTCCCTCTGCCTACCCTGCTGTGTGCGGGATACAGCGAGAAGCTAAAAAAAATACTTTATTGCACACAAAAGCTTACAGGAGTACATAAAAGAACAATCGTAAATGTTAAGTACAATGGCGGCCTTATCACTACAAGTATAATATATTTGATGTTATATTATATTTTTCTGCTTTGGTGACCAGATAGATAAAGCGCTGCGTGAGTTAAATTTTACCACTCAACACGCAATGTCTCGGATTCCGATGGAAAGTAGTGTCTTTTTATTACGTTTTCACTGCCCTGCTATACAGAAAAAAGTGAAAAACTAAGAAAAAATATATATTCTTAAACATTTTTATAATGTTATTCCACTTAGGAAAATTTAAAAAGACATTATAGAAAACGTATAAAAATTTGAACGCATCGAGATTCGAATTCGTACCCCCGGTTCGAATCCCGCTGCGTTCAAATTTTTATACATTTGTTTAAATGTATTTTTCAAATATATAGTCATTTAAATAAAAATCCAACACTAACATGTTTCTCGCATACAAACTTAGTACCACAGTATTAAGTTCTTAGAATATATATATATCTTTAAACTTTCTTAATGCAAAAACTATTCATTATATTCAAACTTCAGACACAAAAACGTTTACTTTTACTTAAAAATGCAACATCTAGAGCCCGAGGCGTAATAACAGTGATGTATGGGGAGATACTGAGATACTGCGGAAAGCCTTTGAAAATTCACCTCAAGTTTGAGGAAGTTCTCTTACAAATTTTCATAGTAAAACATATAAGTTTCAAATTTTATTAGTGTTAGGTTTATTATTTTATAAGTAATATTATGTACGCTTTATAAATTACTTATGGTGGAAGTAGGAGCGTCTGATTGTATATGCAAATGTATTGGGTTCGATTCCCAATTGGGGGTTTATTTTTGTAAATCTCTCTTTTGCATGGTCATAACATGGACTATGCTACCCCTATTATAACCTATTTTTTTTTAGCTTAACGCTGTATCCCGCACACAGCAGATCCTGCTGTTTAAGACACTCCGTTTCCCACTTTCCGCCGAATTCGGAGGATTAGCCTATTGCGTGTGGAGGACTGGCGAAACATAACGCCGCGCTTTAGTCGAGGTAAAGTGGAAGAGCCAGAGCGAAGAAAATGGAAATATTAAATAGTTCCATTCCCCGAGCGGAAATCGAACGCACAACCAGTAGTTTACTGTGCACACACTTGTGCTACGGCTAGCCCCGAAATAATAATTATGTTATTTATACAAGTATTTTAATATTGACCAATGTATTTTTTACAGGGCCATTCATTTGCTTTTTCCCGCACTGCAGGACAGTGAGAATCTAAAGTCAACATTTCCTTCTCTCTACTAGGCCTGAATTCTAAACATTATATACGAAGTGGCGGAACTCAACGCCGCGTCTCGTTCTTTCTAACAACCGTACTATGAAGAAAAAAATATTAAGCTATTGTTTGTACATAGTTTGTTTGACATTTTGCATTTTACCCATGAAATTTTGAACCCACGCCTCTCGGGTTACTCGTCCGATCTAATCAATTAACTTATATACCACCCACTACAATGATATATAAGAGGATAAAACCTATTTCATTAGAGCTATTTATGGTTGAAAGTTCTTAAAACTTTTAACATTTTAAAGTGTTATTCAAGCACTTAGGAAATTGGAAATCATTTTTAGAAAACGTATAAAAATTTGTCTAATGACAAAAATAATGTCGTTTTTTTTAACTTCACGCTGTATCCCGAACACAGCAGAGCAGGCAGAGGGAACCTAGTGTTAAGACAATCCGTTCCCCACTTTTTCACAGAATTCGGAGATATTGCGTCTTAAGTGGTGGAACTTAACGCCACGCTTTGCCTCAACACCAGAGCGAAGAAGATGGACATATTAAATATTTCCACTCCTCGAGTTGGAATCGAACCCACAATGAGTTGCTTTAAAGTCACACTTTGTGCCTTTGCGCCATGACTGGCGCCTCATTTGTAATCCATACGTATATTGTAAATGTAAAAGTCTGTGTGTTTGTCTGTCACGCTTTCACCGCTAATCTACCGGTCCGATTTGGATGAAATTTGGAATGAAAGTAGTAAAAGTGACTGGGTCTAACATAGGCTACTTATTTTTTCAAAAATCAACCTCTAAAGGGTTGAAATAGGGGATGAAAGTTTATATGAAAAATCTAAACCGCTTGACCAATTGTAATGAATTTTGGCATAAATATAGTTGATAATCTAAGCTTAAACATAGGCTACTTAATTTTTTAAAAATGCGCCCCCGAGGGTTGCAGTATAACGAAATAATTCACGCGGCGAAGCCGCGAGCGGGCCGCTAGTTTGTAATAAGCGTCTAAAAGTTTCGACGCAAGAAGAACACATGGCACACGCGATCGGAGCGCTTGGATAGCTTCCAACAGGTGCAGGTTCGAATCTCGCTGCATTTGATATTTTATACGTTTTCCAAAAATGTTTTAAGAAATTTACTTAAAAAATATTACAAGGAAATAGGATCGAAATATAAATCGAAATAGGGTTTAGGGAAATTATTCTGAATATCTTAATGAATTTTCTTTCTTATGTGGAATAGTTTTTTTTTTTCTTTGCTATTGAGATCATGATTATACGCGGCGTTGTATTCCACCATACATCACGCAACGTAATTCAGGAATAAAAAACGGAAGACGGAGTGTCTTGACACTAGATTTTTTCTTACTTATCTCCTTTGCACAGGGAGCAGTATTGAGCTAAAAGAAAAATTACATCAAGTAACTTTTTTGATTAAGAATATTTTTTTATTCAAACTGAGCATTTTCAGTATGATAGACAGATGTATATTATTTATATTTACAGTTGAATTCTTCTGTCAATAAAATTTTATTCATTTTAAATAATAAAGCAAAACTTGATTTTTGATTGAAATCCTTTGTAATATTTATCGGTTTAAAATACAGTTATTTTTTTATAAATGGGAAGGTGGGGATCATTCAGATGGTTTTTATGTACATTTGACGTTTTTGTATCCTGAATTTTCCAATAAAATTGAAATTGATTGTATAGTACTAAGTACAATTAAATATAATTAGTAGGTATATCATTAAATATAATAGATAATCAGATTCATTTTCCATCATCATTTTGCACTTTTTTTATTTTTTTAAAAAAGTGCAAAGCGATGATTCAAAATAAATCTGGAAGTCGTAACTATATATAACGATAAAACTAAAACTTTTCCTCTACATTTTTTATCCTTACTTATACATGTACATACGAGTATATATGTATATCGTCATTGTATACTAAGTTTTTAAGAAATCAATTGACATGGAAAATTAAGTGAGATATTGATATATGAATAACAAAAGATTGTAGGCCAATTATATTCATACTGGTATTAGAAATGCGAAAATAACTTTATCTATCTGTCTGTGACACTTTAATGGTTTTCTACCGGCCTAGTTTGGATGAAGGTTCGAGTAAAAAATAATTGAGCATCCGGTTTCCAACATAGGCTTGTTTTTAAAATAACTCCCAATAGATTATAATAGGGAATATAAATTTGTATGAAACATTGACAGCTTGACCGGTTTCGATGAAATTCTTTGGAATGAAAGTTTGTATTAAAAGTTTAGTATGTTTAGTTACTCAGGTGAAGCCGCGGTCTAGCTAGCAGTCTCTAGTATATAACCATACTTATATAATAAACGCGAAAGTTTGTCTGTTTGTCTGTCAAGCTTTCACGGCTAATCTATTGGTCCGATTTGAATAAAATTTAGGATGAAAGTAGTAAAATATCGAGGGTCGAAAAAGGCAAATTTTTGACAATAAACCTTTAAACGGTTGAAATAGGAGATGAAAGTTTATATGGAAAAACCTAAACTGATTGTAATGAATTCTGGCATAAATATAGTTGATTATCCAAGGTTAAACATAGGCTACTTATTATTTCAAATATATATTATAATTAATTAAATAATTCAAAATATACATATATACATATACTTATTATTCCAAAATATACCCCCTAGGCTTGCAATATAACGAAACAGTTATATGTACAGTACAAGGGGCGAAGCCGCGAGAGGGCTGCTAGTCTATAAGGATCACTCGAAAAACGGACAAAGTTTAATCATTTTCAATTTCACCATTGTAGCGAACTAGATAAAGTGCATTTTCGGTCCGCCACTTAACTCGAATTAAGGCGATTAGTGAAAGATGAAGTGTTTAGACACTAGACTCACTGACTATCCTTTTATTTGCAAAAAAAAGGAAAGCCAAAAAAAAAGAAGATTTAAACCATATTTTTCATAACCAGGTCAGTACAATATTTGGGCACACACACATAAATTACGAAGATTCACCCTACTTTTTCAAGGCTTCACCGTCACTATTTTTAATCAAAAAATATCTGACAAAGCATAAACACTACAACGCTACTAAGGCGGCATTACCCATTGATCCTAACCATAAAACTAAGAAACACGATTATATTCCTTATTTCTATATAAAATAAGGTATAAAATGGGATATAAGAATTTGGACGTTTTATGAACTACCCTAGTAAATATACCCAGAGGTCGTCGCGTAAATCATGTTGTATTCCACGTCCTAAGTCCTGCATGAAATATAGTAGTGTCGTTTGTTCTCAACCAAATCACTTGGTAAAGTCAGCAAAAAAATCATTCGCATAATATACTCAATTGTGGCCAGTCGTGGCCCAGTGGCACAAGCGTGTGACTGTAAACGACTGGTTGTGGGTTCGATTCCCACTCGAGGAGTGGAAATTATACTTCCATTTTCTTCGCTCTGGTGTCGAGGCAAAGAGCGGCCTTAAGTTCCGCTACTTAACACGCAAGCCTCCGAATTCGGCGGAAAGTGGGGAACAGAGTGTCTTAACACTAGGTTCCCTGCTGTGCGGGATACAGCGTGAAGCTAAACAATATATATATATATATATATATATATATATATATATATATATATATATATATATATATATATATATATATATATTCAATATTATATTGAAATTCAAATTTAAAATATCTTTATTTAAATAGACTTTTGCAAGCACTTTTGAATCGTCGAATGAATATAAAACTACCACCGGCTCTGAAAGCAGATCTGCTGAGAAAGCCATCGAGAAACTCAACAGTTGCTCTTTTCAAATAAAGAAAAATACAATATATGGGGCCACTCGTGGGTTCAATTCGTTGTGATGAGGCAAAGCGCGGCGTTAAGTTCCGACACTTAACACACAATATCTCCAGAATTCAGCGGAAAGTGGAGAATGGAGTGTCTTAACACTAGGTTCCGTCTGCATACCCTGCTGTGTGCGGGACACAGCATGAAGCTAAAAAATATATTATAATGATAGCAAACTAAACACTAAGCTCAAACCAGATTACTTTCACACATTTTAATCCTTTAAATATACATATATAATCTCTATATATAATAAAAGAGTAGAAAAGTCAATTCTGTACATGAAAAATTTCAGAAAAAATTTAATTGGGTGCGTTAATATATCGATAACAGAGGCCAAAAATCCACTCAGTAGAATTTTTGTCTGTCTGTCTGTCTGTTAATTTGTTCGCCAATCACGCAAAAACTACTGGACAGAAATGAATGAATTTTGGTATAGTAATAGCTTATAGTCCAAAGGTACATATAGGATACTTTTTATCCCGGTTTTCCATGTAGTTTTTTTGGAAAAAATAAAAAACCGATATAAGTAAATCATTTATATACTGATATCTACCGGGTAGAAATTTATGAATTTTTGTATGGAGTTAGCTTAAAGGTTAGAGCAACATATGGGATAGTTTTCATCCTGGTATTCTATACAACTGCGGAAGAAAAATAAAATTAAAAAAAAACATTTAAATTGTGTTGATAGTTCACGAGTGAAACTAACTTTGTTTTAATATCACTAATATTACTTAAAATAATTATAAAATAAATTGAGCACAACATTTATTGAAGATAATTTGCTATTAAAAATACATTTGACCGGTCTACAAAACTTTATATTATCTATATGACAACAAATGTCACTACGTTTTCTGTCACCATCTGTTATTATATAGTTGACATTGTACTAGATATATTCGTACTCATTAATATTATTATCAAAATGCAAAAATCTGTATCTCTTCTATAGGTTTTGTTTTCACGGGTAATCTACTAGCTCGCTTTAGATGAAATTCGAAAAGAAGAAGTCGTAGGGTCAAATATAGGCTACTTTTTAAAAAAAATCAAACCCTAGGAGGTTGAAACAGTGGATGAAACTTATGTATGTTAAGAATATAGTGAGAATAAAAGATCTAAACTCCTTGACTGATTTCGATTAATTTTCTCAGGAAATAGTTGATAAGGCAAAGTCAAATATAGGCTACCTCTCTTTTTTAAAAATAATTCCAGAGGTGCTAAAATAGGGTATGAAAGTAGTAGTTCACCCGGCGACGCCGCGAGCGTTAGTTTACCCTGGTATTCATTATAGTTCCCGCAGAAAAATAAAAAGTACCAAAGTCAAGTTATATTGATTATTTGCAAGTAAAAGTATTTTTTTTAATACCAGTAAGTAACACAATTGTAAAATAAAATAAAAAGTCTAAAATTTATTTAAGATATTATGACCAGTTTATAATACTATATACCTGATGGTATATATGTACGAAATCTGCTATCATATAGATATATGATAGCAGATTTCGTACGTTTTCTTACTAGAACAGTTATCGCTATATGTTATCAAATAATATAGACATTGCACTAAATGTATCGATGATTTTCTCATGAACATAATTAGTGACGATAATCAAATATAGACTACCCTCCTTTTATAAAAAAAAAGCAATCCCAAATAGGCAATAGTGGATGAAAGTGGTAGTTCACGTGGCGAAGCCGCGAGCGGGTCGCTAGTATGTAATAAAAGAGTACCGACGCCGTGACGACGGTTGTGGGTCCCATTCTCATTCAGGGTAATGGTTATATATTTATTTTTATTTCGCTTCACGCAGTATCCCGCACACAGCAGGGTAGGCAGAGGGAACCTAGTGTTAAGACATTCTGTTCCCCCATTGCGTGTTAAGTGGCGGAACTTAACGCCACACTTTACTACACAAGAGCGAATAAAATGGAAATATGAAATATTTCCACTCCTCGAGTGGGAATCGAACCCATAACCAGTCGTTTACAGTCATATGTTTGTGCCACAGCGCCACGACTGGCCTCGATTATATTTTTTGATTCTATTAATTGATTTTAATTTCTCTGCTTTCGTACTAAACTAGACGAGGCGCTGATTCCGGTACTTAACACGCAATGTCTCGATTTTGGGCGCATAAGGGAGAACAGTGTTATGACAATACATAATATTAACTCTGACTGCGAAAAAGTTGTGTTTCTGCATATTATAGACTTTTTTCAAACATTTCGTTTGTTATATTTTTAAATACCAGCTATAAAATCTCTAGTCCTCTATAAAGTAAAGTCAAAATCTAAATTTAATTAGTATTAAGACACTCTATCCTCCACTTACCACACAAAATCGAGACATTGTATGTTGAGTGGCGGAAATCAACGCCGTGCTATGTCTTAGACACCAGAATGAAGCTATTTATTTTGAAATATAATCATTCCTCGAGTGGTGATTGAACCCACAACCATCGCGTTTATTGTCAGACTATCGCCACGCCACTGAGCCATGACGACCTGTCTGTGATATACCCATACGTACATATACACTGAACCCATTACAGGCGTGACTTTATTACGAAGTAAATAAAAACTTTCCCCATCACTGGCTTATAAAAGTTATTTTACTGAATTCTTACATTTCACAATAACGATTTTAACAACTGCTCTGTACGAATACAATGTATTTGTATACCGCCTGAAGTCCAAAAATGTTCATGCACTTGAAGTTGTTACGGAGAAATGAGTCACATATGATTCATGAGCTTGTCAGAAAACGGAAGACATGGAGGAGAGGAGAGAGAGATAAGACTAGGAAGTTGTTAATAAACTTGAAGCCGTTGTGGCTCAGTGGAACATCATCTGACTGTAAACACGAATGGTTGTGAATTCGATCTTTATTCAGAAGAATAATTATAATTAAATTATTTTCAATTCCTCCAGTAAGGCATAACGCGGCGTTAAGTTCCGACACTTTGCCCGATCTTGATTTTATGCAGAAAGTGGAGAACGGAATAGCTAGACACTTCGATCTCTTCGACTGCCCCACAAAGCGAAATGAAGGGAAAAGATCCGTAAAGCAAGACTCAATTAAACATGCAACATATTTTTAGACATCATACAAACTGTATCACATTAAAAGAAACAAACTCAAAAAGAATAAAGAATAACAGCATATGTTTATGAAGCTCTTTGAAAAATTTTCTCATTTCATGTTTTTTGCGACACATGTATGTATAACTTAGCTATGCCCGCGACTTTGTCCGTATGAAATTTTGCAAAAAATAAATAATTATAATAATAAAATTAGCTTTTGTAATTTCTTATGCCATCAGCTATCTGCCTGTGAAAGTCCCATCAAAATTGATCATTTCAGATATTAGCCAGAAAACAGACATATAAAAATGAAAAAAATATATATATTGTATATGTACCGCGTTAGCATTTGAGATGATGGTTCGTAATAGGCGCGGGTTCAAATCCCACAGCGTTCAAGTTTTATTCGTTTTTTAAACATGTCTTTTCCAATTTCCTAAGTGTGAATAAAACTTTAAAACGGTAAAAGTATACGGTATATATAACGGTAAAACAATGTTATTTTAATTTTACAAACAAACACTCTAATTTTATTTATTTGTATAGATGTGCATGCAGTATGTCCCCATTTGGTAACTTTTTAAAAAAAATAAACCATGCACCTGTGTACCGCGCATCGTTTAAAAGCTCCGTTATATTAACGCAAAAGCTTCAGCTTAAGCTCTACTTTCAAAGTAATGAAAACTTAAATATCCAAAATATTAAACATAGTGAAAGGCCGTCATTACGCAGTGGGACAGCGTCTGTAAAGCGATGGTTGTGGGTTCGATTCTCACTCGGGGAATGAATATATTTAAATTTTCCTTTCTTCATTTATAGGTTATTACCTAATTCAAGATTTTATAAATGATATCACGCCTTGGGAATGAAATGCTCGCTCCAGGCTATTATCAAAAGTATCACTGTCTGCAATAAATCTGTATATAATAATCACTTTAAAAAAAAAGAAGTCCCGCTGAGTTTCTAGCGCCGGTTCTTCTAAGGTCTGAGGCATTAAATTTAGTGAACCGAGGGTAAACTATTTGACGTTCAAAAAATGAAGCTTGTAAGTTCTTATTTTGAATAAAATTATTTGACTTTGTCTTTGACTTTGAGAATCGAACCCACAACCAGTCATGTTTACAGTCACACGCTATCCCACTGCGCCACCATTACCTCAGGTTATAATTAATATTTAATTTAAATAAACACTATCCAATTATAACTGAATGAATTCCACATAAGTAGTTCAATAGAAAATTATTTTCCGATTTAATTTAATTTTATTTGGTACCAATTAGCAAAACACGTAATGGGTGTGTCTGACAAGTGGTGAAGCTTATATACTGGTTGGTAAAGTGTAGGTGAATTAGTAGGAGCTTTATAACGTATATGGGGCCAGTCGTGGCGCAGTGGCACGAACGTGTGACTGAAAACGACTGGTTGTGGGTTCGATTCCCACTCGAGGAGCGGAAATATTTAATGTTTTAATTTCCTTCGCTTTAGTGTCAGAGGCAAAGTGCGGCGTTAAGTTTCGCCGCATAACACGCAATACTTCCGAATTCAGCGGAAAGTAGGGAACGGAGTGTCTTAACACTAGGTTCCCTCTGCCTACCCTGCTGTGTGCGGGATACAGCGTGAAGCTATATTATAATTTATAGAGTTTGTTAATTAAATTGATTTTTGTTATATATTGGTAAAATTTATTGTTTTCAAACGATATTATAATAATGAAAAAATATATAAATAAAAATATAGTAACTTGTGGATCCGTTGTGGCACAGTGGGACAACATCTGACTGTGAATGCAATGGTTGTGAGTTCGATTCCTACTCGAGGGGAATAATTATTTTTAAATTTAAGTTACTTTATTCTGGTATTAAACATAAAGCATGGCGTTGATTTCCGCCACTCAATACAGAATGTCCCTTTTTTCTGACGGAAGGGGAGGATGGAGTGTCTTGACACTGGTCTGACCCTGTCATACAGAAAAATGCATGAAGCTGAATATATCTATAAATATTAATATTTTAATTCCCACAAAGTTCATTATTAGAAACGAGTTTCCTAAAATGTATTTAGATTAAATTTCATCGTTAATTCTATGTTAAAATAGTTTTATAAAATGACTACCTTTAAAATACATAATAGTCAAATCAATAAATGTAAACACTTACATATCCAGGGTCAAACATAGGGTATATTTGACCCTGGATTTTAAACTATGTTCATTTTTTCAATTCAATTCAAATATTTTGAATTCCATCCAAATCGGGCCGGTAGATTAACCATGAAAGCGTAACGAACAGACAGACTTTCATTTCGCATTTATAATATATTCTTAGCATTTATGTGCATTGTGCCATAATTATCGCGTTGCAGAGAAAGGAGCTCAGAGCAGTACCTGGGAGTAGTGACCCAAGTAAACTTAAAGGTCCCTTTAAAAAAAATTAAGTCTCCTATCTAAGCTCTCTCTACCTGATCTAGAAATAGAATCAAAACATATATAAACCCTATAAACATTTACCATAGCAAGATTTGAACCAGTACTCACCTCAATATAAAAAAAGACTGTTGTAACCACTTACAAAGTATGGAAAATAAGAAATTACATAAAATACATCTTTACCTGTTTCTGAGTCGTTAGGTAAAAAACACACCTCGCTATATCCATTACGGGGAGAGCTAGAGCAACAAAATTACATTTTATATTACGTATTAAACACAAAATAGAGACTACGAAACATTGCACGTACCACTTAAATTTTTATATCAAGAAATGTTGGTAATGAAATTTTACATTTTACTGTGATTGTTGCGTTGAAATTAAACCTACGTGAAAGTTTTCCTCTTCACGCTTTTTCACGCATGGTAAAGTGGGCAGAGAGGAGTGTTAAGACACTCCGTTCTCCATGCACCAACCGAAATCTATATATTGCGCCATTAATGGGACTTAACGCCTGGCACTGTTTTTCTTAGATACCAGGCAGGAAAAATAAATATAATTTACATATAAATTGACGTCTCTTGCTTGATTGTTCGTAGAATAATCTTTGGATAGCAGAAATTTGTAAAAATCTCTCTACAGAGATGCTGAACAACAAATAAGTTGTAATAAAGAATATAAAAATTTCGACGTAGCTAATAGTAGAACACATGGTTCATTGTTGAGAGCGCCTGGGCGGTATTCAGGGGGTGCGGGTTCGAATTCCGCTGCGTTCAAATTTTCATACGTATTCTATATGTCTTTTTCAATTTTCCTAAGTGTGGATTAGCAGTCATCACCGCGTTTATAGTAAGACTCAGTCCTACTGCACCTCAACGGTCTTAAGTGGCTTTATGACTTTGTTAAAATATCTACACATATATTTAACAATTTTTTTTCTTTGTCAAAGGAATACCTCAAAGGAATATCTAAAAAGTTGACTGACCTATAAAATGACACGTTGATAGAATGATCAATACAACCTATCATACTAAACTTTGGCCTACTTCTGTCCAGATCTTTTTGAAGTAACCCCTAAAGGATGAAATTAGCTGTCAAAGTTTGTTTGAAATATCTTATTCCGTGGCGTAACTCTTATGGACTCTAATTATTAAATTACGCGGATTCTAACTTGAAAGGTCAGAAATTAGTTACAATAGGCGTTGCAGAACTGATTTTCAGGGATTAATTGGTGGTAAGAGGCGGAGAGCGCGAAGAGAGACGCGCGAGAGACAAATACTAGTGGCTCCATTATATATGTTGTCTTGTATCTCAGCTACTCGTCAACCCACATTAGCCAACGTCGACGCTATCTATTCGTATACTATATAGGTATACTATCATTGTGGCCAGTCGTGGCATAGTGGCACAAAATGTGACTGGAAAGCGACTGGTTGTGGTTTCGATGGCACTCCAGGGGTGGAAAATTTAATATTTCCATTTTCTTCGCTCTGGTATCGAGGTAAAGCGCGGCGTAAAGTTCCGCCACTTAACACGCAATGCCTGCGAATTCGGCGGAAAACGAGGGAATGGAGTGTCTACCCTGCTGTGTGCGGGATACAGCGTGAAGCTACAGATCATTATATAGGTATAAGTAAAATTAATAAATAAATATTCTTGTTAGTACAATTTGACGCTTTTTCTTATAACAGAGAGAATTAAGTGGCAAGACACTCCGTTCTTTACTTTCTGCCCGAAATTGAGATATTACGTGTTCTTTGTTCTTCAATTCTATGTTAATTCATCTTGAATTAATGATTGAAAAATTAAATAATTAGTAATTATAATCAATTTTATTTTTTTGTTTCATTACTTAGTTTCACGCTTTTTATTACCTACTACATAACAATTAAAAAAACAGTCCCGCTGAGTTCCTTGCGCCGGTTCTTCTCAGGTCTGAGGCATTAAATTTTGAGAACCTGTGTCCGGTGGTAAACTATTTGACGTTCAAAAAATGAAGCTTGTAACTTCTTATTATGAATAAAATTATTTGACTTTGACTGTATTCCGGACTTTGCTTATTGTCAACATGAAATTCAAATAAAAACTTAATACGTACATATAAATCAATTGAATGATAGAACTTATCGTAAATAAGTAGTATAATAACAATGATATGTAAATGCGCTTGACGCTCGAACGCGATAGAACTGGTTCCTGGTGCAAATTGTCTGTTTTACGGTAAGTTGCCTATGTCCATACTAACTTTATAAACAAGAAAACATTGGGGCCAGTCGTGGCGCAGGGGCACAACCGTGTGACTGTAAACGACTGGTTGTGGGTTCGATTCCCACTCGAAGAGTGGAAATATTTAATATTTCCCTTTTCTTTGCTCTGGTGTCGAGGTAAAGCGCGGCCGTGAGTTCCGCCACTTATCATGCAATGCCTCCGAATTTGGCGGAAAGTGGGGAACGGAGTGTCTTAACACTAGGTTCCCTCTGCTTACCCTGCTGTGTGCGGGATACGTGAAGCTAAAAAAAAACTATGCAGGTGTGAAGCCCATCGCGCTGCAGATAATAATGTAACTAGCGACTGCTTACAATTTTGCCTGCGTAGTTATACAACCCTTCATGCAAATATTCATCCCCTATTTAGATCCTTTAGGGGCTGATTGTTATTTTTTAAAGCAGCCTATGTTTAATTCTGGGTCTTCAACTATTTTCATTATGAATTCCATTCAGATTAAGACAGTAGATTAGCTGTGAAAGTCTAACAGACAGACTTTCGCATTTAAAATATTAGTATAGGTATTGTTTATACTGTTCCTCAAATGTCATGATATTCAAATATCTGATTTTCAAATCGTACATGTTTATTAGGATTTTGTTACAATCAGAAATAAAAAAAATATTCATTATTTAATAATGTAGAATTTTTGTTATACGTAAATTATTTACATGTTTACGTTTTCTCTAAAAAGACTAAGTGGGGTGTTGAGTTCAACCATTCAACATGCAACCTCAATTCCGAATGGAAAGTGAAAAACGGAGAATATTGACACTATTCTCTCTCTCTGACCATTCTATTTTGCAGAATAAAACCTAAAGGTGCAAAAACAGGTTAAATATAAAATCATTTTCAATATTTAATTACTATAGAGGTATTTAAACTGACAAACCAAACTATTTGACCGCAAAACTTTTAAGCTTTTGAATCTAAAATTTAAAACCACATACATAGTTAATTTGAACTTTCGTTTATTTATATAATTTATTTTAGTAACATTTATATAATTTATATTTGTTAATATATTAGTAATTTTTAACATTTTTAAAGTGTTATTCCTCACTTAGGAAAATTGAAAAAGACATTTAGAAAACGTATAAAAAATTTGAACGCAGCGGTATTCGAACCTGCGCCTCCTGAATACCGCTCAGGCGCTCTCACCACTGAGCCATGTGTTCTACTATTCGCTGCGTCGAAATTCTTATACGCTTTATTACAGCTTATTTTGTTGTTTGTTGTCTTTTTCAATATATTAGTAAGTTGAGTTTCGCAACGCAACGTTTCGATGTCGGGTGGATAGTGAAAGCGGAGTGTCTTGACACTAGGTTCTCTCTAAATACGCTACTATGCGAAAAAAGCTGCCAATTATAGGTAGTTGTTTATCTTTACTTATTAAAAAGGTATAAGTTCAATATTTTATGAGAAGTTTTGTAAGACGTTAATCATTTTGAGATCTGTTTGTTTCCTACGTGTGTTAATATAATTTTAAAATTTCAAAAAAAGGAAAAAATATATTAAAATTATATAATTAATATATAAAATTAACTATATATTATTCGTTTTTTGAAGAGAAGAAGTTTATTCTATGAATTCACCGTAGAATTACCTACTGCATTGCGAAAGAGAATCTCAGGGCAGTGCCTAGGACGTGCGACACAAGTGTAGGCGAAAGGATTTAAAGGCCGATTTTCTTACAATGTTACTATAGTAAGAATAACCAAGGTAAGTTGAATTTAAAGAGTTTATTCTCAAAAAAACATAAATTTCACTTATAATGACATATAATCAATATTTTTAACACATATAACAATATTTTATTTTGCCTCTGGAACGTTTGAAGTTAAAAAAAAATTGTAAATTTAAAAGTATACATAAAAAAAGGCAGCCAGGGTCTCGCATACCAGGGTAGATAGAACCTAGGGTGAAAATATTGCGTGTTGTTTGGCGCATCTCAACGCCGCGCTTTATTTTATTCACCAAAGCGTAAAAATTGTAAAATTAAATTTGTTAAATTATGTCGATTTCGCCAAGTTAACCTTTATTGCATGTTTGTATATATTTACAACCCTCGAGGCGCAGTGTGACTCAGTCACACTGATATTAAATGTGACATTGCTCTTAGTAATACGATTATTATTAATAAATTGAAATTCTGTGGCCAGTCGTGGCCCAGTGGCACAAGCGTGTGACTGTAAACGACTGGTTGTGGGTTCGATTCCCACTCGAGGAGTGGAAATATTTAATATTTCCATTTTCTTCGCTCTGGTGCCAAGGTAAAAACTTCGCTCTAGTGCCAAGGTAAAAATTAACACGCAATGCCTCCGAATTTGGCGGAAAGTGGGGAACGGAGTGCCTTAACACTAGGTTCCCTCTGCCTACTCTGCTGTGTGCGGGATACAGCGTGAAGCTAAAAAAAAAATAAGTTGAAATTCTGCCGTATATTGACGATTGAGTGACATTGTCTATATAAAATTGTTCTTTTATTACATTATATTGTTGTTGTTTGTTTATTATATATATTTACGCTCCACCACTTCATTTTCCGCCGAATTCGGGTTGCGTGTTAAGTGGCGGAACTTAACGCCGCACTTTGCCTCTGATACCAGAGCGAAGGAAATGGAAATATGAAATATTTTCACTTCTCGAGTGGGAATCGAACCCACAACCAGACGTTTACTGGTCCCTAGGAAGAATGTAGACACAAATACATATAACTACTAGCGGCCCGCTCGCGGCTTTGCCGCGTGAACTATTTCGTTGTATTGCAACGCTCCAGGTTTTTAAAAAGTAAAGTAGCCTCTATTCAAGCTTAGATTATCAACTATATTTATGCCAAAATTCATTACAATTGGTCAAGCGGTTTTTCATATAAACTTTCATCCCCTATTTCAACCTTTTATAGGTTGTTTTTTGAAAAAATAAGTAGCCCATGTTAGACCCAGTCACTTTTACTACTTTCATTCTAAATTTCATCCAAATCGGACCGGTAGATTAGCCGTGAAAGCGTGACAGACAAACATACAGACTTTCGCATTTATAATATAAGTATGGATATTACGAAAATATAACTGATCGATGTCAGTACATACATATGGGAACAATAAAAAATAAATTTGGACAATCTGAATTCTAAGCAGTTCTTGTGGCCAGTCGTGGCCCAGTGGCACAAGCGTGTGACTGTAAACGACTGGTTGTGGATTCGATTCCCACTTGAGGAGTGGAAATTATGTTTCCATTTTCTTGGCTCTGGTATCGAGGTAAAGCGCGGCGTTAAGTTCCGCCACTTAACACGCAAGCCTCCGAATTCGGCGGAAAGTGGGGAACGGAGTGTCTTAACACTAGGTTCCCTCTGCCTACCCTGCTGTGTGCGGGATACAGCGTGAATTCTAAGCAAAGTATAGATTAATACATAACAACAGGCTATTTTTTCTCAAGTGGGTAAAGCCACGAGCAAAAGCAAGTATAATTAACATTCATCATTCCATTTCAATGACCGCGCTGATTTCTTTATTAAAATATATTGCAGACATTAAAAGTGTACTGGAAATTAATTTATATTATTTAACAGAACGCTTTCCTTAATTGGAATCGTTTATATAACACGATGCGTTTAATGAAAAATACAACTATAGTGAATCGAGGCGTTGGCAGACGTGAATTGACGTTATTGCGCTATTGAATGTTAAAAATGAAGGTTTAAATATACATATATATTTTTATTAAGAAAGCAGATGCAGTAATAAATGTTATGGTTGATGCCATCGTGGTGCAGTGGGAATGTGATGGGTATGGGTTCGATTCCTACTCGAGAGATCGGTTGTATTTCATTTATTTTTATTTCTTTGCTTTAATATATAAGACAAAGCGCGGCGTAGAGTTATGTATATCATTCAATACGATTAATGATGAACGTTTTGGTGAAAAATGAGAATTGGAGCCACTGGGGACTGCACTAGTCGTGGCGCAGAGGTAAGTGTGACTGTAAAGCGACTGGTTGTGGGTTCAATTCCCACTCGAAGAGTGGGAATATTAAGTATCTCTATTTTCTTCACTCTGGTGTCTTCGAGGCAAAAGGCGTTAAGTTACGCCACTTAACATGCGATGCCTCCGAATTCGGCGGTGCGTGGGGAACGGAGTGTCTTAACTCTCTCACTAGGTTACCCCTGCCTACCCTGCTGTGTAAGGGATACAGCGTGAAGCTAAAACAAAGAGGGACAGAGTAGAGAGAGGGAGAAACTAATGTTAAAACACTCAGTTCTCTTTCCGCCTAAAATTGAGACAATAGTTGTTGAGGTGTAAATACCCCGCTGTGCTTTGACTTACCAATGCGGAGAAATGAAAATTTTGTTAAAAAAAGTTGAGAATAGTGTATCTACTCTATTTATAAATTACTTAAATACAAGTTTAATCAGTTTACAGCAAGGAATCTAAAATAGTATCGGTAATAGAAAACAATATTCATATAGCCCTAAATTACGAGACAACGAGCATACGAGAGTACTGCAAGATCTATGGAAGTGATATATTTAACTTAAAATTTAGTATGTTTATCCATATGCAAAGGTTACTTATCGTCAGATGATCCTTCTGCTTGTTTGGCTCCTTTATGAATTAAAAAATATATACTCATATATAGTATTAGCGTAATGTTAACGTTACAAATTGCCCCACAAGGAATTCTTTCACTAAAACAGAAATATTTTTATGACCTGAGAAATAAAATAAACTTATTTTTTTTTATTAACAGCATTAATGTCATGTCATGTCATGAAAATCTTATGCCCTTCCCAAGAAAAATAAAGGAAATATTTTTAAATTTCTTTTTTGCTTAAAATCCTATAACTATTCAATGTAAACATTGGATCTAAATTGGATTTGAATACACATAAATATTTATGTATTGTGAAGTGGACTGTACCAGGAGTTCGTTATATACATATATTAGGTATACATAGTTGACATGTGCATATATATGTATAAACATAAATACATAAAAAAATTAAGTTTAAAAAAAATGTTTTTTTTTTTATAATACAGCTTTACCCTTTTTCCCATATAGCTAGGGTAGTCTGTGAGAAGCTAGTGTCAAGACACTCCGTTCTATATGAATTTAAGACATTGTTGAATGGCGGCTCTCCTTTTCTAGTTGTCGTATTCTGCTAATATGTACAATGTGTAAGGTAAAAGGTAAAATAGAAAAATATTAAAAGATATTTTTAAAAGATAAACTTTGTGAATTGAGAGACTGTAATCATGATTGGTTCTAGGTTCGATTCCCACTCGGCAGAAAAATCATAATTTAATCATTTTTATTTTTCATTCAGATCAACAAGAAAAGGGCATCTTTGACTTCCACCGCTCAACACCTAACATCTAAAATTTAGATAAAAATTAGAAAACAGAGAGTCTTCTCTCTGTTTTCTACTTTCTTGACAAATTGACATTGCTATATAGAAAAAATGAATGAAAAATAATTTAAACTCTATTTTTGTTACTTATACCACTTTGCTTTGCAATATCGTCGTATAATTACTTGTCACTTGCATGAATCGCACAAAGCTGACCGCATCACAGTTCAATAGTCACGACTGTTAGGTAATGAGCCGTTGCTTCGCATAAGAACATGTTGGAATTGATAATTTTATTTTTTTTTTTATCATTAAGCATTTCCTGTAATTAGTGGTGTAGACTGAAGAAACGTAGCGTTTTTTATGGTTTTTACTTGATTATCTACTGTTTACGCAGTGGGATGTACGTGTGACTGTAAACGAATGGTTGTGGGTTCGATTCCCACTCGAGGAGTGGAAATATTTAATATTTACATTTCCTTCGCTCTGGTATCAGAGGGAAAGCGCGGCGTTAAGTTCCACCACTTAACACGCGATGCCTCCGAATTCGGTGGAAAGTGGGGAACTGAGTGTCTTAACACTATGTTCACTCTGCCTACCGTGCTGTGTGCGGGATACAACGTCAAGGCAAAACAAAAATACATATCTATACTACTTCTTGTGTGTGCTAAACCACAGACGCACGCACGCAAGGAGACACGTACCACTGTCATCAACCTCTTCATACTCCTTACTCAGGAGGCATCTCATGTTTTTATGTGACCTTCCTCCAGTATCGTTAATACTGTGTCTTCAAAGATCAATCAAGGTCTTCGTACATATCATTCTAGTTAAAAGATGTATAAATAAAATACTTAGCACTTAGAAATATTTATTTTAAAACCTTTTTTGTTTTTAGCTATATACAAAAATACAAAAATTGGGGACCAGTCGTGGCGCAGTGGCATATACATGTGATTGTAAACTGCTGGTTGTCGGTTCGATTCCCACTCGAGGAGTGGAAGTATTTAATATTTCCATTTTCTTCGCTCTGGTGTCGGAATAGCGCGGCGGAATTCGACGGAAAGTGGGGAAGGGAGTGTATGAACACTGGGTTCCCTCTGCCTACCCTGCTGTGTGCGGGATACAGTGTGAAGCTAAAACAATAAAAAACAAATAAAATAAAAACAATACTAGCGACTTACTCGCGGCTAAACTCACGTAATGTTTTATATTACATTTTCGTCCTATATTTAGCCTGCTGGGTGTTGGTTTTAAAAAAAATAGATAGCCTATGATACATTGGACCTTGCATCGTTAGCTATCTTCCTGAAAAAAAAAAACACAGAGATCGGTCAGTCCATCTTACATACAAAAATTCATCCCCCATTTCAACCCTTATTTATGAAAAAAGTAGCCTATATTCGTGGTTAAACCTGGGTTTATAGCTATTTACATTTCAAATTTTATCCAAATTAGTCAGGTAGGTAGGTACTCAACTGTGAAAGCGTAACAGACAGACAGACAGATTTTATCATTTATAAAATTAGTAAGGTTTAGTATGGTTAAAATTCAACGAAATTTACTTTTATATATTTTAAGTATATACATTAGAAATCTTAGACGCTTACGTACATGTCGAGCTTTGTTTACAAATGTTCATATATAGGCAAAATAAATACATCAGTTACGTTTAACGTTGAATTTTGGTAAGGCACGTTTTAAACTAGCGTGCTATTAACAATTAGTGAAGTAATAGCTTAATGGGGAACGGAGTGTCTTAACACTAGGTTCCCTCTGCCTACCCTGCTGTGTGCGGGATACAGCGTGAAGCTAATAGCTTAATATTTTGAAAAAATACTTAATACATACTATGTATACTTTTAAAACGGGCCAGTTGTGGCGCAGTGGCACAAGCATGTGACTGTAAACGACTGGTTGTGGGTTCGATTCCCACTCGAGGAGTTGAAATATTTACTATTTCCATTTTCTTTGCTCTGGTATCGTGGCAAAGCGCGGCGTTAAGTTCCGCCACTTAACACGCAATGCCTTCGAATTTGGCGGAAAGTGAGGATACTAGGGTCCCTCTGCCTACCCTGCTGTGTGCGGGATACAGCGTGAACCAAAAAAAAATAAAAAATATATATACTTTTAACTTACATTTCCCACTTTCCGCCGAATTCGGAGGCATTGCGTGTTAAGTGACGGAACTTAACGCCGCGCTTTACCTCGACACCAGAGCGAAGGAAATGCAAATATTAAATATTTCCACTCCTCGAGTAGGAATCGAACCCACAACCAGTCGCGTTTACAATCACACTTACGTGCCCCTGCGCCACGTCTGGCCCCTGAATATTAAATAACATAAAATATTATTTAGTTAAAACTTGAAGTTATTTTAACTAGCTTATACCTTTTTAAACTTGTAGTTTCAAATAACTAAACTAAATAAAAGCAATGATTATAAGATCCATTCAATTTGTCTTAACGAGTTTGACGTTCGTTTGCTTTACGCCTAAAACGCGCAATTAACTAAAGCGGCGACACAGAAAATTAATTCTAACGACAACCAAGACGCTTCTGCGAAATAACTGTTTTCCACTGGTTTAAGTGATATTTAATACTATAGTAGAATCGGTTGACAGGTGATTTACGCGTTGCTATAGCAACGTATATGTCGCTTTATACAAAAACGTTTGTCAAACAGACTCTGGTAAAATAATGACATTTAAAGAAAACGTATAAAAATTTGAACGCAGCGGGATTCGAATCCGCGCCTACTGAATACCGTCCAGGCGCTCTCACCACTGAGCCATGCGTTCTACTACCAGCTGCGTCGAAATTCTTATACGCTTTTATTACGCTTTTATAACAATACTCTAGTAGTTATTTTTTTGACTAATTCTCGTCTTTTGACACATAACCGGGTAATTAAGGAGGGCCTAGTATCAAGGCATTCCGGTCTTCACTTTCCGCCTGAAGTCAAGATATTGCATATTAAGTGGCGGAACTGTTGAGTTACGCGTTTTGTTTATAGTAAAATTTGAATGTTATTATTCCCTCAAGTGGGAATCGAACCCACGACCATCGGGATTACAGTCAGCCGCTATCCATTTTGACACATTGTGTTTTATAATCTTTTTAGTGATATTTAATACAAGAACCGGTTGACAGGCAAGTTACGTGTGACTGTAAACGACTGGTTGCGGGTTCGATTCCCACTCGAGTTTAGTTCCGCCACGTAACACGCAACGCCTCCGAATTCGGCGGAAAGTGGGGAACGGAGTGTCATTAGGTTCCGTCCCCTCTCCCTATACTGCTGTGTGCGGGATACACTAAGAAAATAAAAAAAAAACAAAAACTTGCGGCGTGAAGCTAAAAAAAAAAACTTTCAAATAAATGTCGAAAAGTGGAGGTTGTGGTCCGACACTCATTCATTAATATCTCTAATTACAGCGGAAAAGAAAGAATAAAGTGTCTTAATTTTAGATATTCTCTGACTATTCTACTATATGGGAAAAAGCGTGAAGCTGTTTTCATCCCTTCAAATGAAAATCACTTTGCGCCTACAAAATACCGCAAAGCAATATCACACCAATGGAATACCACCTTCATATCATAATATAATTTATAAAACATTTTAATCAAGGAATTCCTAACGGTAACAACTGCCAAACGGCTGTCATCTCGGTGCTAATTTCAAAGATTAATTGAAAATTACCAAAAACACAAATATATTAAGAACGCCATGGATGAGTTTAATTAATAATTATGTAGTTATCCTATATCCGTTATCCTTTTATGTTATTATTGATATAAGATTTTTTTTTGTTTAATATTTTTCCATTTTCTTCGCTCTGGTGTCGAGGCAAAACGCAGCGTTAAGTTCCGCCACTTAACACGCAATGCCTCCGAATTCACGTTAAAGACACTCCGTTCCTCCGGAAAGTGAGGAACGGAGTGTCTTAATACTAGGTTCCCTCTGCCTACCCTGCTGTGTGGGATACAGCGAGAACAAAAACATGAAAGCTTTTTCTTTTAACTTTATATATGTCATTTATTTGCTCTGGTACCTAAAATATGACGCAGCGTTGAGTTCCACCACTCAACGTGCAATGTCTCGATTTCGAGCATAAAATGAATGACAGTGTCCATGTTTGATACCATGAGAGCGGAAAAAAAACGTTAAGTTATTTTTTTATATGCATTTTGCTACACATTCTGCTAGAGAAAACCTATTGTTAATGCATTCTGTTTGTTACTTACTCTTTAGTGGGACCGTGTGACCTCGACTTCGACTTCCTGTATTATCAGAGCAAAGAAAAAAATTGTAATATAATCAACTCGTGATTGAGGATCAACCCTACCACCGTCGTGTCTACAGTTAAACAATATCAATTAATATATAATTTACAGTTTTTTCATTTTTTTTGTGGCCAGTCGTGGCCCAGTGGCACAAGCGTGTGACTGTAAACGACTGGTTGTGGGTTCGATTCCCACTCGAGGAGTGGAAATATTTAATATTTCCATTTTTTTCGCTCTGGTGTCGAGGCATAGCGCGGCGTTAAGTTCCGCCACTTAACACGCAATGCCTCCGAATTCGGCGGAAAGTGGGGAACGGAGTGTCTTAACACTAGGTTCCCTCTGCCTACCCTGCTGTGTGCGGGATACGGCGTGAAGCTAAAAAAAAAAATATTTTACAATAATCTTACTTCTATCTATTTTAGTTTTCTTTGACTTGTAAATTACTTATTTTTATAGGTTCGGAGGAATGATACGATTTCTTTAAGGTAAACGGTAAATGTATTAACAGTACATTTTGTATGCCTACTTTGCAAAATGAAACGTATGAAAAACAATAGCTTCAGTACTTTTCTCACAAAAACGAGTACAAAGAGATAACCTAGTGTCAAGGCACTTCATTTTTAATTCTCTGTTCTAATTCAAGACACTCTTTATTGTGTGGCGGATCACACAACACAACACCGCACTTTGTCTTATTCATTAGATAAGATTAATAAAAATATTTAAATTATGATTATTTTACCGTAAGAATCGAACGTCCAACCAATCGCGAACACTCAAACCTTGCTCCACTAAGCCACAATGGCCTTAAATTGTTATTAAATTCAATAATTTTTAAAATAAAGAAATACTAAACACAAAATCAAGCTCGCAGACTACAAACGTATCGAAGGATAGGCACAAACAGCTTAAATTGTAAGCTATCAGCTCTTTGAAGTTCAGAATTCAGATGAACCACAATCCAAAGCTGACTAATATGATCAATTGCTACAACTTGTATTAGGTTAGTCTAATTTAGAGTATTACCCAACACGCTTAAAGCTTCAAGACGGGGTTAAGTAATCAAGAAGTGAGTGGTGGGAACTAATTGAGAACTAAACTTGTATAGTCGCTTTGGATTTCTGTATTTCTTTATGTTTAAAATTATATTTTTTATTATATTTTAATTTTTGTACATATATTGTGAAAAGTCTGAATGTAAACGCGATGATAGTAGGTTCGATTTACTACTACTACTCGAGGGATATACCTATTAGATATTTTCATCCCTCCGCTCTGGTATTAAGACAAAGCTGGACACTAATTTCCTCTACACAACAGGCATTGAAAAATACATTTAAAGAAAACGTATAAAAATTTGAACGCAGCGGGATTCGAACTCGCGCCTCCTGAATACCGTCCAGGCACTCTCACCATTGTTTCGATTTCGGGCGGTAAATGAAGAACGGAGTGTCTTGACACTATATCTCTTTAACTATCCTGGTAATCAGTAAAAAGACACTGACATGACACTGTTTATGGGCATATAATTTCTTGTTTGTAACATATTTATATCACTAAATCAAACAAACACATACATGTATTTTTTTTAGCTCACAACAGGGTAGGCAGAGGGAACCTAGTGATAAGACACTCCGTTCCCCACTCTCCGCCGAATTCGGAGGCATTGCGTGTTAAATGGCAGAATTTAACGCCGCGCTTTGCCTCTGATACCAGAACGAAGGAAATAGAAATATTTTTTTTTTTTTTTTTTAGCTTCACGCTGTATCCCGCACACAGCAGTGTAGGCAGAGGAAACCTAGTGTTAAGACACTCCGTTCCCTACTGGAAATATTTCCATTTTTTATAATATATTGCATAGGGTAAAACTTGGTAATACGCCCCACTTTTTTTTAACCTTCAATAAAACCCAAATAATCATAGATTTAATTATTTCTTTTATTCCTGGACGTTAATTGGTTCGTTAACAATAATTTTACAAAGCCTTAATGTAATTGGAACGATGGTTAAAGATCTATTTCAATTTTTTTGCAGACATGGAGTGGGGCGTTTTATCAGGTACATGTTACCTAATACGCCTCGTTTTGTATTATAAAATGCCCCATGCAATTTAAAATGTCCTCATATATTTCCATACCTAAATTTTATCCAAAACGTAAAAAAACACAATATATCAATAGTTTAATAACTTACAAACATAACACAAATGTAAGGCAAGACTTAAAAGTCCTTAAAAACTCTAAATAAAAAAAAAAAACATTTTCATTTGTAAGTAATTAATTAAAAGAAAAGTTGTAACAATAAAAAACACCAGTCCTCTAAATTAATGATTAACATAACAGTCTTTTCAATTAACTTTGACATAAACCAAATTAAAATCATCATAAAATAGTTGAATAGAATAAAATCAAATCTTGCTGCTTTTAACAGCTTCTCTCTCAGCTTTCTGCCCATAGTTGTTACACAAACGTGATACCCTGAACGTCTCAAACTTGAATCCAGTCTTGAGAAGACTTTGTTATGTAGTAATTTTCTGTACATTCAACGCTTTTATTTATGTCCATATCCGAACAGTTTTAAGGTGCTTCTCAAAGATGGAACTTTGAAGTGCTTTGAAGCTTCATTCTCTCCCATTTTTTTACTTCATACAGATCGCGTTGCCTCCAAGAAGCTCGAAGAGTCTTGCGTTTATATTTAAGATACATACTCTGTAATTAAAATACAATATAAATTGGTATCTATGTAATTTCGGTACGGGGGCATTTAAAAAAACATGCGGTGGGGCGTATTGCAAATTTTGCTTTTTAAAACGCCCTATCAAGAAAAAAGCCTCAATTTCAAAGTTATCACGTTTAACGAACATTTATAATAAAGTGTATTTGTGTGTATTTTCAACAGTTAATATCAATTTAACTTAAATTTAATGAGTATTAAAATATAAAAAAATGTTTGCAACTTACCACAAATTGTAACTTCACTGAAACACTAAATTTATTAATATTTTTTAAGGGAGCGTAATAAACCACACGTGCACATTAGCTATGTTGTTTATCAACTTATGGCTACTCTCCGTGCAATACGTGTATCATCTAGCTTTCTTAATGTGCCTGCTATGGCTGTGGGGCGTTTTGTCAACTGGGGCGTTTTACCTAGTTTTACCATACTTATATTATAAATGCGAATGTCTGTGTGTTTGTCTGTCACGCTTTCACGGCTAATCTACTGGTCCGATTTGGATGAAATTTAGAATGAAAGTAGTAAAAATGACTGGGTCTAACATAGGCTACTTATTTTTTCAAAAATCAACCTCTAAAGGGTTGAAATAGGGGATGAAAGTTTATATGAAAATCTAAACCGCTTGACCGATTATAATGAATTTTGGCATAAATATAGTTAATAATCTGAACGTAAATATAGGCTACTTCATTTGTCAAAAACCCACCCCCGAGGGTTGCAATATAACAAAGCAGTTATATAGTTCACGCGGCGAAGCCGCGAGCGGGCCGCTAGTATTAAATATTTCCACTCCTCGAGTGGGAATCGAACCCACAACCAGTCGTTTTACAGTCACACGTTCGTGCCACTGCGCCACGACTGGCGTACATACATGTACGTATATCTACATATCATCGTAGCGCTTGCAATATGAATGAATACCTTGTATGTATTCTATATTTGGTCATATGGAGAAGGAAAAAGTTAATATTTTAGTAACATAAGTAGTGCTTAGTGGTATCGCTTTGATTAAGACATGAGGGTTCTTACTGACTCATATAAATAGTATAAGCGAATCAACGCTTACAATTTGTAGCCACGAAATTTCAATTAAATTTCGCAATTTTTTGCTGTTGAAGAAAAGAGCGAAAAAATATGAAATAAATATTATTTCAATTGCTCGATTGGGAATCAAACCCACGACCAGTCGCATTTACAGTCACACTTTGTGCCCGCAAAATGGATGGAGCCCCCAATGCAATATTTAGATTATTATTTTTCTACTTATAATTGTAATAATAATAGAGATATTTGACAAAATCACTGACTTAATTTATTTATCTTAAGTAATGTTTTAAAAACACTTTGTAACAGAAAAAATGTGACGATTTTAAATCCACAGCGGACCGTTCAGGAATAGTAGATACTATTGAATGTCGGTAAAACAGTCCGATTTTTTTAACTGTTTTACCTACTAGCTGTCGGTAGATGGCGCGAAGTTGTCAAATTAGTTATCATCGAAGTTAGCTTGTTAAATTCGTTTAATTTTTAATTCTATTGTTCAATTTAAATTGCAGAAGTTATTTTTTTATTGAGGTTGCCCCAATTATAAGTGTGTTTCTTTATTGTGTCGGTTATATCAAAAGTGTGATCAACGGATTAAAACTTCAACAGATCATTGTGTAAAGTGTAAATTGTTGTGGAGTGTTAAAAGTGCAAGGAAAATATATGCAGTGTCAATAAAAGCCAGATTTCAACGTGGACCTCCGTAATTGCAACTATCGTATGATTGCCAACACTACGGAAAGCAGAATCGTCATTGGGTGAGTGCATTCAACTCTTACTTGATATTTTTTTTTCCACTTAACTTTATAAGATAAATTGTGTTGTAGTACGACAGACAAAAGCGACAATAATTAGCTATATAATCAAAGAAATTTATGATTTAAGCTGCGATGTATTCTTGTCTATATAAAGATATTGAGTGAGACTAATCATATAGTACAAAAAGGATGCATTTATGTAGAATACGTACTACATTACTAGAGTTCTATAATATTCTATACTACGTTTCATAGAATTGTGGAAAAAGGTTTAATTAACAAGCATATCTTATCTGACTCGGCAATTAAATACGTCTGTAAATTGATCTAGGCCTGTATGTAGACGTAAGATTTGCAATTTCAAGTAATATACATCGAGATACAATTTAGAATGCAAAACCAGTGTATGAGAATGTGTGATAACAAGAATGTAGATAGAAATACTCAAGTAAGTTTAACATTTTGAGGTGTTATTAACACTACTAGAAAATTAAATCGTGGTCAGTCGTGGCCCAGTGGCACAAGCGTGTGACTGTAAACTACTGGTTGTGGGTGGAAATTATATTTCCATTTTCTTCGCTCTGGTGTCGAGGTAAAGCGCGGCGTTAAGTTCCGCCACTTAACACGCAAGCCTCCGAATTCGGTAGAAAGTGGGGAACTGAGTGTCTTAACACTATGTTCCCTCTGCCTACCGTGCTGTGTGCGGGATACAGTGTGAAGATAAAAAAAAAAAAAAAAAAAAATTGAAGAAGATATTTTTTGAAAATGTATAAAGCTATGATGAACGTCAATGTCCAATTCAAATTTCCTTAGACAAAACGCGGCATTGACTTCTTCCACTCAACACGCCATGTCATCGTTTCTAGCGAAAGTGGGGAATAGAGTGTCAATTCTCGCTGAATTCAAATTTTTATACATTACCTAAAAATGTATTTTTCAAAATATTTAAAAAACCGACGAATACATTTTGAATATGTTCGTTTTAAAAATGTAATATTTTTTGTGCAGAGAATGAGGAAAGGAGTGTCTTATCACTATTATCTTTCTATATGTTTTTTTTTCTTTTTATCTTCACTCTGTATCCCGCACACAGCAGGATAGGTTCCCTACCTAGTGTAAAGAGTCTATGTTCCCCATTTTGGAGGCATTGCGTGTTAAGTGGCGGAACTTAACGCCGTGTACTTTCAAAAGAGGACAAAATAAATAGCTATTAAGTCAACACTAAACAAGTTTATATTTCGTTTGTAAGACGAGCTCCGAATCAACTTAGTTTGAGTTTCAGAAAATTACTTGCTTCATAAAGGCTAGCATAGTTAGTACTTTGTCAAAGAGTTTCACCGATTTAAAGAGTTTTGCTTGTTTAAATTTAGGCATTAAATGGAGTAGAATGATGGATTATATTGAATTAGAGTGGTTATTATTTTTATAGCAACTTCACGCTTTTTCACGCATAACAGGGTAGTCGGAGAGAACCAAGTGTCTAGTAACTTTTTTTATTAATTTATTTAGCTAATAAATGGCCTAGCTAAAGGGAACCTAGTTTCAAGACGTACTATTCCTCATTTCCCAAATAATTTTGAAGGTATTGCGTGTTAAATAGCGGAACTTAACGCCTTAGTTACAATCCACACCAGAATGAAAAAAATGGAATGGAATTTTAAATATTTCTACTATTCGAGTGGAAATCGAACCTATAACCAGTACTATTTACAGTCACATTTTGTGCCCCTGCGCTACTACTAGCCTCAATATATAAGAAATTAGTATTAAAAATATTAAAAATTTTTATTTTATATATTTTAAAACATATTAATTTAAAACAATTGTCAAAATAATAAGACACAATTAAATTTAAGACATTTATAATTTAGAACAATTACTGTAATATCAAAGGAGCTTTCCAATTTAGAGTTCTATTTCAAAGAATGAATTATTCAAATGAATAGCAAGGACTGGCTGGAGGCGTTTATCACACGTTAAAATATTGTATTGTGAATTTATGAATACATCTTATTAAATACTATCAGCCCGCTCGCGGCCTTGCTCGCGTGAACTAAACGACTATAGCTGTTTCGTATTTTAGATGTTTTATATATGTTTTATAGCTTCACGCTGTATCCCGCACACAGCAGGGAAGACAGAGGTAACCTAGTGTTAAGACACTCCATTCCTCATTTTTTTACCGAATTTTGAAGGCATTGTCTGTTAAGTGACGGAGTTTCACGCCATTATGCCGCGACGAAGAAAATGGATGGAAATATTAAATATTTCCATCCTTTGGATATGGATATATAGGCTTATAATATACTAGCTTTTGCCCGCGACTTCGTCCATGTGTACTTTAATTAGGACGTCTTTCCATACGTACAATGCCACTCCATTTTGACTATTTAGGAGAGAATTGGTCTATTTTATCTACACAGATCATTTTTAATTGTAAACTAAAACATATACATACATACTTTAATACTCCTACATCAAAAAATGAAAATTCCATATAACATTGCCCCCTATTTTACCACTTTAGGGGTTGAATTTTTATATTTTTTTCTCACTTAGATTGTAAAAGGGGTGCTTGTACTGAATTTCAAGTTTCTAGGTACAGTAGTTTTGGTTATGCGTTAATATATACGTAAGTCAGTCAGTCAGTCAGCCATTCAATCAGGTTTGCCGCGTGGTTATGCGTCTACAGAACTCGATGATTGTAATATAATATAACTTGATGATGGTAGTGGCCAGTCGTGGCCCAGTGGCACAAGCGTGTGACTGCAAACGACTGGTTGTGGGTTCGATTCCCACTCGAGGAGTGGAAATATTTAATATTTCCATTTTCTTCGCTCTGGTGTCGAGGTAAACCGCGGCGTTAAGTTCCGCCACTTAACACGCAATGCCTCCGAATTCGGCGGAAAGTGGTGAACGGAGTATCTTAATACTAGGTTCCCTCTGCCTACCCTGCTGTGTGCGGGATACAGCGTGAAGCTAAAAAAAAAATGGTAGTTAGGATTTGGTACGGAGGAGTGCCATAACGTACATATCCATAGCTATGTACAAGCTTAAATCGTTTTTCCTTCATTACAGGGTAGTCAGAGAAAACTTAGTTGCGTCAAGACACTCCGTCCTCCATTTCCTGACTGTCTAAGGACCATGTAAAATGACAAAAATGATATTTCTTTTTTTTTTTTCATTTTAAGATTTTTTTTTAAGTGGACATCAAACCCATGATCATCGCTTGTATAGAATATAATAGATTCACAATGACTGATCAAAGATTTATCCATACTACTAATATTATAAATGCAAAATTATGTATGTCTGTTACGTTTTCACGGCTTATATAAAAAGGTTTTTTTTTGTTTTAAAAATAAAAATAAGCTACTTTACTTTTTAAAAATCCACCTTTAAAGGATTACTATGTAATAAAAGTAACTATGGATGTTTCGTTCACGTTAGCATCTAAAATATATACTATTTTACGTAAAAACCCGAAAACATATACATGTTTCGCCCACGAAATCCAAAAAGCAAGCAAAAATAGTAGTTGGTTAAAAATGAAAGAGGAGCATTACTAAAAACTGTCACGTTCACATCATAGATTATTTTGGGTCTCTCAGGTCTGCACCTAAATATATTATTTAGGTGACGTCATTTCATACATCAGTAAAGAATTATTATGGTGGCCTTGTTTTTACCATACGTGTTGGGTAAAAAAGGTTTTTACATTAGAATCAGGCTTTTAGCCTTCTTAGAATATGTTTTAGGTAAATATTTTTAGATATTAAATATATGTGTTTTTTCTAATTTTTAGCATTATACTGTTTTCTGCGTAAGAAGAGTTTTCCACTTTTGACCTAACCTGTTCTACGTATTGAGTGGCAGAACTCAACACCAGGTTTTGTTTTATCACCAGAGGGGAGTAATCAAAATGTTTTAAATATAATCATTTCCTGGAGATGAAATGTGGCCAGTCGTGGCCCAGTGGCACAAGAGTGTGACTGTAAACGACTGGTTGTGGGTTCGATTCCCACTCGAGGAGTGAAATTATATTTCCATTTTCTTCGCTCTGGTGTCGAGGTAAAGCGCGGCGTTAAGTTCCGCCACTTAACACACAAGCCTCCGAATTCGGCGGAAAGTGGGAAACGGAGTGTCTTAACACTAGGTTCCCTCTGCCTACCCTGCTGTGTGCGGGATATAGCGTGAAGCTATTTAATTCTAGAGATGGAATCGAGTGCGAGTTTTGACTCTGCATTCTCTCTGTCTACCATGCTGAACAAAAAAAAACTTGATTCTGATAAAAATACTAAATAACATGTAAGCTTTCATAGTGAAACAAAGCTTTATATAAAACTATTATATCTTAACAGTTTTAAGCATAAACTTAAGTTTATATCCACATTTACTCCATACTCTATACTTTCCCGAGTAATGGAACTACATTATCATAATATCTATATGATGTAAGAAAATTGCCACAAGCTCACCTACCAAAGTTACGACTGCTAAAAGTCTTAAACTGACAAAACTACTACGAAATACGTAGCAGTAGAACCTTGGTGCAAATGTAAATCAATACTTGGTTATTTTAACACTTTTGAAGTGTTAAACTAAAACTGACCAGTCGTGGCCCAGTGGCACAAGCGTGTGACTGTAAACGACTGGTTGTGGGTTCGATTCCCACTCGAGGAGTGGAAATTATATTTCCATTTTCTTCGCTCTGGTGTCGAGGTAAAGCGCGGCGTTAATTCCGCCACTTAACACGCAAGCCTCCGAATTTGGCGGAAAGTGGGTAACGGAGTGTCTTAACACTAGGTTCCCTCTGCCTACCCTGCTGTGTGCGGGATACAGCGTGAAGCTAAAAAAAAATGCAATTCGAGAGCTTGGTCCATTTAAACATTTAATATTATTAACTACTATGCATAATATACCTAGTAGAGAAACACTGATAGTTTTAGAGGTTTCCAACATGACCTGCTCACCCGCGTGATCATTCAACTATTTCTCTATAGGCATAGTGAAATAGTTGTGTAGTTTACGTAGACGAAGCCGCGAGCGGTCGCTAGTATACTATAAGTTCACATTTTGCAAAGGCGATAGAATTGTTACAACTTCGTTCAACTTCTCCCCAGAACGATCTTATAAAGCTTCACTATATAAGATCATTATTTAGTTTGAAAAGAAGCTGTTGCTTGCTTCTTGATGTATACAATCAGAATAGTTCATAGTAATATGAAAACGGTAAAATGATTTTGTCTATTTGTTTATTTGTTAGTATAAGAAAATGTATATAAAAAAGTTTAATAATAATAATAATAATAACACTTTATTGCACATAAGTTTACATAGTTGTTGTAAATGTTCGTATATATAGTACATATTATGTGCAATGGCGGCCTTATCACTACAAGCGATTTCTTACAGGCAACCATTAGCGAACAATACTTAATGTAAGAAAACGCAGAGAGGCGCAAAAAGTTTGTGGAGAACGGAATGTTATAACACTAAGTTTTCTAGGAAATCCTAGTGGTGAAGCGTTGTGGGTTAGATTCCCACTTTGAGACATTTCTCTGATAATCATTATCAAAATTAAATTGTATTCTTTCCTTTATACGTTCGGGCAGAAAGAGGAGAACAGAGTGACACGAGTTTCTCTCTGAGTACCCGGCTCTGTGGAAAAAAAGGCGAAGCATCTTTTTTATCTGTTAAATTTTCACATTATTCTTAAAAACTTTAACTTTACATAATTTCATGTACCAATCATTTTAATAAGATATCTTTGGGAGTTGAATTTCCAAATTGAATTGTTGAGAAAAGTAACCCAATTTAATTACATAAAATTTTTTTTCTTAAGTACTATGCTTTAATTTTTATTTGCCTTTAAATGCTAAATGCCTGTAGCATTTTAAAAAAAATATCTTCACGCTATATGCCGAATAAGGAAGGGTTGACAGAGTGAACCTAGTGTTAAAACACTCCGTTCCCCTTATTCCGCCGATTTCTGGAGGCACAGCGTGCTAATTGCTGTAAGTTAACGCCGCGGTTTGCCTCGATACCAGAGCGAAGATAATGGAAATATTAAATAATCAAACGAATACGAAGAGTGGAAATTCGAATGGAAATCGAACCCACAACCGGTCGTGTTTATTGTCACACTTTGAGCCCACAAGACATGACTAGCCTATTTTTTTTTAATTCTCAAATAACTTTTACCTGAACCAGAATCGAACCTGCAATCATCACGCCAGTAACACTAAGACTAAGTCTAATAATTTATACAATTATGTCTAGATTTCCCAAGAGTTAAATCCTAACTCTATACATACATTTCGAGTAAAGATATTACGAAAGTTTTAGTTTAAGATCAAAACTAGTGCTACGTGGCCTTTAATTTTGTCGGCCATTTATCACGACCTCTTATCATATAGAAGTTCGTTAAGAGAAGTTCTGAATGTATCAGTAGAATAATTTTATTCAAATTACTTTCTATTGCCAGTTTAGTATTCTATTGTGGCCAGTCGTGGCCCAGTGGCACAAGCGTGTGACTGTAAACGACTGGTTGTGGGTTCGATTCCCACTCGAGGAGTGGAAATTATATTTCCATTTTCTTCGCTCTGGTGTCGAGGTAAAGCGCGGCGTTAAGTTCCGCCACTTAACACTTAATATTTCAAAGTGTTACTTAGAAAATTTAATTTAGATACTTTTAGAATACGTTCATAAATTTAAGCGTACCGGAATTCAAATGCGCGTTGAACGCATGGCGATCAGAGCGCTTGGGCGGCTTCCAACAGTAGCGGGTTCTAATCTCGCTGCGTCCTTTTCGTACGTTTTCATAAAAAGTCTTATATATTACAAAAGTTTTAGTTTTTAAATCAAAACTAGCACTACGTGGTCTTTAATTTAGTCGGCCATTTATCATGACCTCTTATCATAAAGAAGTTCGTTAAGAGAAGAGCTCAATATGTTAAAGTCGAATAATTTTATTCAAATGACTTTTTTATTTTTTCATTACTTATAAAGCATTTTCTGACGTTTTCTGGGATACTAGTAGTGTGGGTGTAGTTTTATACACGTTTCCTGAAATTGAAGCTATAATAGAATGCTTTAGGAGTGTTCAAATTTCATTAGAAGGAACATTTAGTTTCACCAGAGGCCAGTTATGGCACAGGGGCACAAAGTGGTGGATTCGATTCCCACTCAAGAAACGGAAATAATTAACATTTCCATTTTCTTTGCTCTGATATCGAGGCAAAGCGTGGCGTTAAGTTCCGTCACTTAACACGCGAGTCTTTTAAACATTTTACAGGAAGTGGGGAATGGATTATCTTTATACCTTCCCTCTGCCTACCCTGCTGTATGCGGGATGCAGCGTGACGCTATAAAAAACAGTTTCACCCTTAGAGGATCATCAGCAATTTGAGAAGTGAACAACTTAACGTAGTGCTTTGTTATTAGTGGAGCAGAAAAAATAATCTTTTTTTTAGCTTCACGCTGTATACCACTGCACACGGCAGGGTAGACAGAGAAAACCCAGTGTTTAGACACTCCGTTCCCCACTTTCCGCAAATTCGGAGGCATTGCGTGTTAAGAGGCGGAACTTAACGCCCGCGCTTTGCCTCGACGCCAGAGCGAAGAAAATAGTAATATTAATTTCCACTCCTCGAGAGGGGACCGAACCCGCAACCAGTCGTTTACAAGCTTGTGCCACTGCGCTACGACTGGCCCCAATTAAAAAAATAAATCGTTGAATATAATCATTTATTTTTGAAAACATGGTGTTAGGTCCGTGACTAGTAATCTCCTAAGGGGAGACCGAAATGTCTAGGTTTAGAATAATAATTATTGTGTGCTAGAAATTATTTTTTTGTATATATAATAATTTAATAAATAACGACTTCTTCTTCCCTTAATATGACGCATTGTTATTTTTTTGACTTAGCTGAAAAAATTACCATATTTTTTTATCCAAAATGCGTACACTTCACGTAGCAATCGAACCCACAACCGATCTCATTATAAGTCAGACGATGCCCCACAACAAAACAAAAATGGTTTCAACATTGCCCAACTAAATCAACCAAAAAGCCATTATAAGAAATTAACAAATTCAAGCCTAAATGTAATCAAGTTATTACGCTAACTAATTTAACAGTCGTTAACTGCAAAGAAGCTGAGAGTTATGACCGTCATTATAATTTTAGATGGGAGTCACCTCATAAACCGGCTTTAAGGAGATATAAGGTGCTTAAGGAGGGAAGGCAATTCGTTTCGTTCCAACTAAATTGACACTTAAAGTGTAATATTACATACAGTTTTGTTGTTAACAATTTATAAATAGCTAGCAATTTCTCGTGGCTTTGTCTGGGTAACTACATGAATTTTCATATTAGCTTTCGTTATTAGTTGATTTTTGATAAAAGCGTAGCCTATATTTGACCCTGTGTCTTCAACTATTTTCATTCTGAATTTCATCTAAATCTGATCAGTAGATTAGCCGTCAAAGCGTAACAGACAGTCAGACAGACAGACTTTCGCATTTGTATATTGGCATGAACGTTATATTTCTTCACTTCAATTATTATCAATAACAATAGAAATCGCGGTGTTGAGCACCGCCGGCATAAGCCTACTTTAAAGAGAGATATAAGGTGCTTAAGGAGGGAAGGCAATTCGTTTCGTTCCAACTAAATTGACATTTAAAGTGTAATATTACATACACTTTTGTTGTTAACAATTTATAAATAGCTAACGACTGCTTACGGCTTCGTCTGTGTAACTACATGAATTTTCATATTAGGTTTCATTTTTGACTAATTTTTGATATAAAGTAGCATATGGGTCTTCAAGTCTAAGGTCTATCTGCAGTATGAATTTCATCCTAATTGGTACAGTAGATTAACCGTGAAAGCATATCAAACAGACAGACAAACAGACTATCACATTTGTATATTAGTACGAATGTTATATTTCTTCTCTTAAATTATTGTCCTTTTCTCCGTTCTTATGGACAAGAGAAAGCGCGGTGTTGAGCTCCGCTGGCATAAACCGGATTTAAAGAGAGATATAAGGTGCTTAAGGAGGGAAGGCAATTCGTTTCGTTCCATCTAAATTGACACTTAAAGTGTAATATAATTGTACATACAGGTTTTGTTAAGACTTAGTAAATAGCTAACGACTGCTTACGGCTTCGTCTGTGTAACTACATGAATTTTCATATTAGCTTTTATTTTTGTTTAACTTTTGATAAAATAAAGCATACATTTGACCCTGGTCCGACTATCTTCAGTCTGAATTTCATCCAAATTGTCCTTTTCTCCGTTCTTATGGACAAGAGAAAGCGCGGTGTTGAGCTCCGCTGGCATAAACAGACTTTAAGAGGATATAAGGTGAACTGGTGAACTAAATTGACACTAAAAGTGTAATATTACATACAGTTTTATTTTGTTAAGAATTTATAAATAGCTAGCGACGGCTCGCGGCTTTGTCTGTGTCTATCCACAATGTTTATATAACATTCATCCCTTATTTCAACGCCTTAGAAGTTGATTTTAAAAAAAAATCACGCTGGGTTTTCAATTATTTTCATTCTGAAAGTCATATAAATCGGTCTAGTAGAATAATAAAAACTTAGCATATTGACAGATAGACACTATCTTACGTTTGTTCATTTAAATAATTTCTATTTTCCCCGCTGTAGCGAACAAGACGAAACGAAATTGAGCTTCGCCACTCTTCACGCAATGTCTCGCAACACTAGGGTCTCTTCAATCAGCAGGGTAGGCCTGCTTTGCGTGAAAAATCGTGAAGCTGTAAAATATATAATTATTGTTAAATATTATGTTAATAATTGATTTTGTTAGGTTAAATATTGTGTTAATAATTTGTAAAATAAACGTTATGAAATTATAAAGCCTATGAAACATTAAACAATTGCAGGACAGTCTCTGACTATAAATACGACAGTTTTGAATTCGACCCCAACTTGGAGGTATTATTATATTAATCATTTTCATTCCTTCGCTCTGGTAGTGATATAAAACGCGACTTTACGTTCCATTATTTAACAACTAACGTTTCAGACTCAAGCGGAAAACGGAGGATAGATGTACTAGATGTACTAGATGACACTAGGTACACACTTCACGTCTCAAATGCGGGCGGAAGTGGGAAACGAAGTGTTTTGACACTAGGTTCTCCCTGACATGGTGGTCAGGCAGAACCTAGTAGCTAAGAACCTTTTTTTTTTTTTTTAGCTTGACGCTGTATCCTGCACACAGCAGGGTAGGCAGAGGGAATCTAGTGTTAAGACACTCCGTTTCCGACTTTCCGCTGAATTCGGAGGTTTTGCGTGTTAAGTGGCGGAATTTAACGCCGCGCTTTACCTCGACATCAGAGCGAAGAAAATGAAAATATTAAATATTTCCACTCCTCGAATGGCAATCGAACCCTTAACCAGTCGTTTACAGTCACATGCTTGTGCCACTGGGCCACGACTGGCCACTAAGAACTTGACTAACATTTTTATAATCATTTTTTGAAATGAATCTCTCTCTCTCTGTCTCTCTCTCTCTGTCAACAAAATTTCTTATAAACACCTCTATAAAAGATAAAATTCAAAGGATATTCAACGCAAGGTGATAAAATGTAAAATGGCTAAAATAGGCTGGTAAAGTAAAGTGAATGAATGTATTCATGACGAGGACTCGTATACATATATTAGGATTATCCGAATAAACTCTGCTTAGAGGACTTTCTAAATTTACATAGAGTTTGATTGCCATATCTCTTTTTTATATGTAGAAAAAAGTAAATATAATATATTAGAGGCCGTTATTGGTCGTGGGTTCGATTCTAACTTGAGGAATGATTGTAATTTTTTTTAGTTTCACGCTGTATCCCGCACACAGCAGGGTAGGCAGAGAGAACCTAGTGTTAAGACACTCCGTTCCCCACTGATTGTGATTTATTATTTTTATTGTTACGCTATAAAGAGTAACACAAATAATGGCGTTGACATTCGCCGGCCAAACCAAAAAAAATAATTTAAAATAAATAAAAAAGAAAGCTTTTAAATAATTCACTTAAACATACGTACGTACTATATGTTACGCGTATACTTTTAACATATTTAAAGTGTTATTCACAAATTTAAGAAATTAAGATACATTTTTAGATAACGTATAAAAACTTAAACCCAGTGGGATACGAACCTGTGCCTTTTGAAAACCATCCTAACGATCTGGCCGCTAAACCATGCGTTGAAGTTACAAGTCGCATATATTGGTGTATTGAATTAGTATTGCTGAAAGCGTCGTTTTAAGCTTAAATCTGTATGTGCAATGGTTGTCTGTTCGATTCCCACTTTTGGGGAAAAAGTATATTTAAATGATTTATTCTGCTTTACGCTTTATTACCCATGAAAATATGAAAAACAAAAACTTCTCCCTAAAAACCTTTAATTGGTTATAATTTGTATTGGGAGTCTCTGTTAATAGGTCCAATAATCGAATATCCTCAGGGCCGTATACATTTTTATTATGATTAAATTAGCTGAATGAAGCATCTATTAGCTTTATGACTGTGACTGGGACATAAAAAGCTTACAAATAAGTTTTATTGCCTATAATAATTAATATATGTTGAGGCCGTTGTGGTTCAGTGGGACAGCCTCTGACTGTAAGCGTGATGGTTGTGGGCTCTATTCCGGCTCGAGAAAATTATTATTTCAAATATTTACTTCTTTATTTTAATACCAAATCCATGCTCGGCGTTAAGTTGCAAAACTCAACGCACAATGTCTCGATTTTCAAGCAAAAGTGGAGGACGGAGTGTTTTGACACTAGGTCCTTTCTAACTCCCTCGTTCAATGAAAAAGTAGCTTCATAGCTTCACGCTATAGCAGGGTAGGCAGAGGGAACCTAGTGTTAAGACACTCCGTTCCCCACTTTCCGCCGAATTCGGAGGCTTGCGTGTTAAGTGGCGGAACTTAACGCCGCGCTTTACCTCGACACCAGAGCGAAGAAAATGGAAATATAATTTCCACTCCTCGAGTGGGAATCGAACCCACAACCAGTCGTTTAAAGTCACACTCTTGTTCCACTGGGCCACGACTGGCCACATGAAAAAGTAGTAGGGTTTTTACATAATAGTTGACTAGTTTTTTATGCTTCACGCTTTTTCCCTGGCCTAGCAAGAGGCTAGTGCTAAGTCACTCCGTTCTTCATGTTCCGTTAGAAATCAAGATATTAGGTGTTGAGTAGTGAGCTCAACGCTGCACTTCGCTTTAAGTACCAGGGCGTAGAAATGGAAATAAATTAAATTTCACCATGTGGGACTTGAACCCACAACCACTCGGCATTACAGTCAGACGTTGTCCCACTGAGCCACAACTCCCTATCTATAAAATATAATTCTAATAATACAATATTACAAAATTTATCAACACTTAACCTCAAAATATTAATTTCCTTCCCATTATAAGTGGTTGAAATTAAACAAACCCCACTTATCTCTGAAAGGCTTCGCTTAAAAACCTTCTAAATCAGTAAATTACTTTTGAAATGAACATTATTTTAAACATTGTAGACTAATTTTTAAAAAGCAGCTTCAGTTTTTTCCCGCTAGGTAGGCGGAAAGAAATTCTGAATTTAGAAAATTCCGTTCTTCACTTTCCACCCAAAACTTAGATATTTCGTATTTAGTGGCAGAACTCAACGCCGCGTTCTGTCTTATATACAAGAGCAGAGATATTAAATAATTTAACATTCATTCCTTGGAGTGGGAATCGAACCCACAACCTGGCACGTTCTAGTCAGATCCTGTCCCACTGCGCCACCATGTCTCCAATTTATAATTTAATAGATAAAATAAAGCTAAATTAACAATTTACAGCGCAAGCAGTGACAAAGGACGCAATCGTAAATTTGCAAAATTCAAAGTATGGATAGTATGATAACAGGTCGTAATACTGAGTTACTGTATCAGCTTAGCGGCTATAAAATTTTCGTAAAAACCATTAAATTAATAGAATGACTTGTTATATTGTTATTGAAAATACTTTCTACACTGCCTTCTGCCCCAAATCGAGACATTACGTGTTAAGTGGCGAAACTTAACGCCGCGCCATGTCTCAGATGAAATGAAAATAATATATAACCAGTCCTCCGAATGACATCTACATCAGACATCAGACATCAGACATCAGACACTGCCCAGTGCCATATCCTTGAAGACGGAGAACGGAGTCTATTGACACTAAGTTCCCTTTGACTATACTGATATGCTTGATAAAAGCGTGAAACAGCAAAAAATAAAGTTTCTTAAACCACAACAACGTGCAAATTAATTTGCAAGGGCTCTAAGCATTCAATTTTACCTTAAGAGCTAAAAGGTTGAGGTCGAGGGTTAAACATGGATCAATTAAAGTGGATTAATAGTTCTTGGTCTGACCATCGACGAAATAATTCCACTTTGTAACTGTAATTAATGTTTGTGCGTTAAACTTTATCTATGGATATAAATTATAGTAGGTGTTGTTTTCATCACACTTTAGCCCTGATAGCAGGGCAGTCAGAGAGAGAGAGAGAGAGTTTAGTGTTACGTCACTCCGTTATCAACTCTCCACTTGAAATTGAAACATTAGGAACCGTCCGAACGCTCTGATTGCTAAGCTATGCTACCTTCTCCTCTACTACCATCTGCGTCGAAATTCTTATACGTTTAGTGCCATTTATTTATGTTATTAGCATAAATAAATTGCACTAAATGTATAAGATAGATAGCATCTCTTTAGAGAGATTTTTACTTTCTGCTATCCAAAGATTATTCAATGGACAATCGTTTGGCAACAGATAAAGCTATTTATTAAATATTTTTAACATTTTAAGGTGTTATTGATACACTTAAAAAATTGAAAAGACATTTGAAAAACATAAAAAAAATATACATTTTCTAAATGTCTTTTTCAATTTTCTAAGTGTGTGAATAACACTTTAAAATGTTAAAAATATTGCGTGTTGAAATTCGGAATTTAACGCCGCCTTTTGTTTTACCACAAGAGCCGAAAATTGAAAACTGTTTTTCCATAATCATTCCCTTGAGTGGTATTGGAACTGACAACCATCGCGTATACAATTAGTAAACAACATTTCAAACGACTTAACATCAGTTAAATGCTAATTGATATTTATGAGTATAACAGAAAACACTCTTAGGATTTTTTTTTTATTTTTTATTTGATAGCTTTGTCGATAAAACGACTATGCCGCACTGTTAGTTATACATTCAAAATCATTAGTATACTATCTTAATTAGTAAATTATCATTTAAATTATATGCCGCACCAAAGTATATATTTTTTTCGCGCCAATGGAGTCCGGTCTCGCAAGGATGCCATTACACTACTCCTACCGTCCTACATTTTGGTAGAAAAGGCTGCTAGAAAATAAAAGACGGCGTAATTGCTCATTCTGGACACATTACATCAAAACATGGTATACATCATCGATAGACTTAATATCAGTTAAAAGCTAATTGATGTTTCTGAGTATAACTGAAAACACTCTTAGGAAATTTATAAATACATGGACGGAAATATTTGCACATAAATCAAATCAGTCCATTATAGCATTAGTTTATCTAAACACTTAGATGCATCAAAAGCTACACTTGAACTTTACCCAATAACAGAGATTGTATATCTTTCTTAGTATTTTTAAAGTATTATTCATATATTTATATAGAAATAACTTTATTAGAAAAGTTTTAGAAAAATTGAGCGTAGTGGGACTCGAACCCGTGCTTCTTGGAAACTGTTTAAGCATTCTGACGACTAAGCCATAGCCACTTAGTCGTATTTCTGATAAAAATATAATGAAGTTAGGGGCCACAGTTATATTAGGGGCCAGTTGGGGCGCAAGGGCACAAATTGTAATTGTAAAGCAAATGGTTCTGGGTCCGATTCCCACTCGGTGTCGAGGCAAAACGCGGCGGTAAGTTCCGCCACTTAACACGCAATGCCTCCAAATTCGGCGAAAAGTAGAGAACGGAGTGTCTTAACACTAGGCTCCCTCTGCCTGCTCTGCTATATGCAAGATATAGCGTGAAGCTAAAAAAAGTGATAAAAATGTAATGAAATTTGAATCCGTTAAACTTAATAGTTTAGAACTAATGTTCTATAAAATTACGATTCACGTTCACGATTAACTTGTGATTTTTTAAAATAAAAAAAAGAATAGCAATTAATTACTCATGACTTTATATATGATTTCAAGGAATAAATCATAATTATTTAAATACTTGCAACTGCTCTTAGCTTCGCTTACGTAGGTACCCCAAAATTTTCATTATAGCTTTCATCACCTTTAGGCCTTCTAGGAGATGATTTTTGAAAAAAAGTAGCCTTTGTTTGACCCTGGTTTTCAACAATTATCATTGCGAATTCCATCTAAATACGTATGGTAGATTAGCTGTCGAAGCGTAACAGACAGACAGAAAGACTTTCGCATTTATAATAATAGTATAGATTGTAAAATAGCTCATCGATTTTTTCCGCTAAGCGAAGAGAAACTAATGAAGAAAACACTCCGTTTTCTACTTTTTGCTCAAAATTCTATGCGGAGAAATAAAAATCAGTTAAATTCTAATTTCCCTTATTGGACATCGAACTCACGACCATCGCATTAGAAGCTATTTCAAATACTTTTTTCTCTATATTTCAGTGAAAATGCATTAAATGCTTGAATATTAAATAAATTATACAGTTATATATGAAAGGTCTTGTAATGCCAAACTTCATTCACATGTAAACCCATTTGATTTACGTTTTACAGTTCTTATCCCAAATGATGAATGTCCTTAAAGAGTGATGAATACATTTTCGTATGGGAAAATGAAAAAAAAAATGCATATATTATATATTTTTATTACTACTAGTTGTGCTCGCGACTTTGTCCGCGTGGTATTCTATAAAAAAAATATGATTTTGAAATAAAAATAGCCTAAGTTACTGCTTATTTCATCAGATATCCCATCCCCGTCCCGTCAAAATCGGTCCAGCCGTTCAAAATATTAGCCGGAACAAAGTGTTGAAGTTAAAATTATAATAGCTTTGACCTACACTAGTTAAAGACAATTGTTTTTTTCTTTTCAGCTGAACGCTTTTAGTACGACAGGCAAAAAGTACTTAGTGTAGTAACTTTACCATAAGTCCTGACCATAGTTAAAAGCTATACAACACTAAAAGTTTAAATAAAATCTGTACAGTAGATCAGTGGATCCGCACGCAAACAGACAGAGAAACAATTCAAAAATCTTAGATTCTAGTGATTTTTGTAATAATTTAAGTATTGTTTTTTTTTAGCTTCACGCTGTATCCCGCACAGAGCTGGGTAGATAGAGGGAACCTAGTGTTATGACACTCCGTTCCCCACTTTCCGCCAAATTCGGAGGCATTGCGTGTTAAGTGGCGGAACTTAACGCCGCGCTTTGCCTCGACACCAGAGCGAAGAAAAAGGAAATATTAAATATTTCCACTCCTCGAGTGGGAATCGAACCCACAACCAGTCGTTTACAGTCACACGCTTGTGCCACTGCGCCACGACTGGCCCCTCCTGACTGGATAAGTATTGTTTAGAATCTTTATTCGTTCTATAATAAGAGGTACTATTGGCGTCCCTGTTTTATACCTACCATTCCCAGGACTGATGCTTAAACTGTTTAAGCGTAGGTAACTTTTGTAATTTTATTTTTTTAAGACATATTTAAATGTAACACGTGTAGCCCGTTGATTCATGTATTTCCAATATCACACTTTGTCTTACCAGAGCATAGCATAAATACATTCTACGCTCTGGTAACAAAGCGTATTGTTAAGTACCACTATTATAGTCATTTTTGCTTTATGTATTAAAATCATGATTATGTCTCCATTTTCTTATAAAACAAAAAAATGGAAGAAAATAAAAGACTTCACATTTTTTTCCGTGTAACAGCGAAGTTAGTGAGAACCTTGTGTCAATACACTTGATTCTTCGCTTGCCACTGGAAACTATAACACTCCGTGTTGAATGGCGGAACTCAACGCCGCGTTTAATCTTATTCACCAGAGCGAAAATAATTATCTTATGGTCATTTTTCTGATTGAGAATCGAACCCTCAATTACCGCGTATACGTGTGTACCGCTGTGCCACTGTGCCACGGTGGTCTAGCTTTTATTTATATTTCTTTTTTTGAGGTGAAGTGAAATTTTTACATGTAATTTAATACATTATTACTTTTTCCTCTTATTATTCGAATAAACTTATTCTTGTGTTCTATATACAAGATTTTTTTTTTTAGCTTCACGCTGTATCCTGCACTCAGCAGGGTAGGCAGAGCGAACCTAGTGTTAAGACACTCCGTTCCCCACTTTCCGCCGAATTCGGAGGCATTGCGTGTTAAGTGGCGAAACTTAACGCCGCCCTTTGCTTCGACACTGGAGCGAAGAAAATGGAAATATTAAATTTTCCCACTCCTCGAGTGGAATTGAACTCACAGCCAGCCGTTTACAGTTACACACTTGCCACTGCGCCAAGACTGACCGACAAATACTCTCCTGGTTATTTGCTACATATTTCTGAATGTATTTTTTCTATATACAAGACGACATTGGCAAAATACTTTACTGATAGACTCGAAGCCATTAAATCAAGATTTGAAATTAAAGTTAATTAGAAATTATATACAAATCAGTGGCCAGTCGTGGCCCAGTGGCACAAGAGAGTGACTGTAAACGACTGGTTGTGGGTTCGATTCCCACTCGAGGAGTGGAAATTATATTTCCATTTTCTTCGCTCTGGTGTCGAGGTAAAGCGCGGCGTTAAGTTCCGCCACTTAACACGCAAGCCTCCGAATTCGGCGGAAAGTGGGGAACGGAGTGTCTTAACACTAGGTTCCCTCTGCCTACCCTGCTGTGTGCGGGATATGGCGTGAAGCTATTTTTTTTTTATACATACTAACCAGCGTGGCTTTGCCCATTTAAGCTTTAACTGTAGCCGTTATTTTTGATGGCGCGCGTTCTCATTTGAGTTACGCGGTTTAAGCTTTTTTACAGTTTTTTTCATTATACTTCAGCCCCTTAGGGGCTAAATTTTGAAAAAAAATAGCCTATGTTTAACCCTAAGTCATTAATGAATTTTCTAGAGACTTTCATCCAAATTTGTCTGATAGATTAGCCGTAAAAACGTGACAGACATACAGATAGACTTTTGCATTTAATATGTAATATTATTATGAATCTAATAGTGTTTATAACAATACTTTTTGGAAGGAAAATAAATAAAACAATATACATTTTTTTTTTATATAAGAAACGATTTATTTATTTTGCAAAAAGCATTTGATTACACGCACATATCGGGTGTTGCCCGTAGTTTAAATAACCTTGCTATTTGTACTCTTATTGCGTAATATTATGATAATTACTTCGTGTGGGAACCGAACTTGTGATCCTTTTGATTTTATAGTATATAAGTAACTATATTTTTATTGCTTAAAAGAGTCAAACGAGCAGAAGGACCGACCACCTTATGGTAAGTGGTTACCTTCGTCCATGGACATCTACAATATTAGAGATGTCAAGTCTCGCAATGCATCCAGCATTGCGAGACTTGAGGAGGGGGAAGGTGGAAATAGGGAGAGCTGGCTTTGACATATAATATATAAATGTTATTATGATGAGATATGGTAAAGAAATTATAAATAAATATGTATAATAATTTTGTTTTAAATTGATTTTTTACTATTTTTTTTTGTTTATTGAAACATTCTAATATTTTTTTTACTTTTCACGTTTTTTCCTCTTAGATAAACAGAGTCACTCCGTTCTCCACTTCCCCCCGAAGCATGCTCAAGTGTAGAACAAAATTATGTATACTGGTTTGTATTTGTTTATAAGAAAAAATGTAGGAAGGAAATCCAAACGGTAAAATTGTGAAATCAATAATATTTTAAACAAATTCACTGATTTTTTTTATTAATATTACGCAATAAGACTACACATATATATGTATATGTTCCAAATAATTTAAACATCCTATATACGTAATTTAATAATGACAATAATACGCTATATGACGATATAATTTGCTATTATTTAAAGAATATTTACATCGAGTTCAGTTTAATTTAAAACTACGAAGGAAACACGGCAATTACACTACGTAATAAATAAACTTTGAATAGAATCAACATAGTGTTGGTGAAAATTTGAAATATCAACAAACAGTAATAAAATTATCACAGCCCAGATAGCTAAACAAATATGAATAATTTATATATGTATGTATGTATATATGTATAGCTTCACGCTTTACGCTGTTAAACTGAAATAAGGTGAACGGAGAGTGGAGAGAGAGAGAATAATTGTTTTTTCCACATATTAAGATTGTAAGAGATATAAATCAAAGTAACTGTTAAAGACAAAAAAATACACCCATTTTTAGTTGCAGCATTGTTTTATACGAAAAGCAAACCTGGTAATTGCATTTTAATATATATATATATAAATGTGTTTTAGTTTATTTGTATAAAATAATAAAATAAAATTAAAAAAAATGTATTTTAGTAGTTTCTATTTCAAGAAATAGTTATTTTGAAGGTTGAATCAATTGATCAGACAAAATGTGGCTAAATAAACATATCAGAAATATCTAATTTTCGTTTTACAATTTATTGCATATGCAATTATGAGGTTTTTACTTCGTACCAAGTATGCTATATTGAAATTCCAAGCCTTCACAAAAATATTTAAATATAATAAATAAAGAAACGTTGGCATATTAATTAATTATATTACTAAACTAAGTTTTGGTGATGAAAAACTAAACACTCTTATTAATAAATTACACTAAAATAATTTGTAGTACAATTTTGTTCAAAACTTAAATAAAATATGTATTGAATACACGAAAACGATTCTTAAACAATATTATATGAGAAGTCATCTAACTGTCTTTTTAAATTACAAACATTTAGTTAAACTCAACATAATAACATCTAAGTTACACTGAACTACTTACAAGTTACTTTAAACTTACATATTGCTGTTACACTTTGAACTAGACTAGACATTAGTTCGATTTGTCGAATATAAGTACAGTACTAAATAAATATCTAAATTTGAAAACAAAGAAGCAACAAAATGTTGTAAAATGTTGTTTAAACCAACATTTTTCATACATTTCCAACATATTACAACAAAAAATGAACATTTTTCATAAAATTTCAACTTTTTTTTTAGCTTCACGCTGTATCCCGCTCACAGCAGGGTAGGCAGAGGGGACCTAGTGTTAAGACACTCCGTTCCCCACTTTCCGCTAAATTCGGGGCATTGCGTGTTAAGTGGCGGAACATAACGCTGCGCTTTGTCTCGACACCAGAGCGAATGAAATATTAAACATTTCCACTCCTCGAGTGGGAATCGAACCCACAACCAGTCGTTTACAGTCACACACTTGTGCCGACTGGCCCCTTCCAACATGTTTGCTGTAATATGTTGGAATTGTTGAAAAATGTTAGTAAAATAAATTATTGTTAGAATATGAAATTGAATGATCAAAGTAACACGATGGACGGATTAAACTGAAGTAAACAAAATACAATTGGGCAAAACATTAATATTGTTTGTTATTCATAATAAATTAAAGAAACTCCCGTTTCGTTATCCATGATTATAATAAGATATGACTTTATTTGTTGTTATTTCTAAAAGATTTCACAACCATTTATTATTACTTTTTTACAATTATACGTTGCCACCTGGGTTTTAGCGAGATTTTTATAATTGGGAAGAAACAAAGAGCTTTCCATGTATTCATCATGTGGATTTCCCTAGCAATTTAAGAAGGGGAGGTCTGAGTAGAACCTGAGACTTGTGACCACAGTGTACTTTAAGGGTAGCAATAATAATCCCCTTACAAAATATATAATTGTGTAAGTAATTTTCATGAGTTGAAATTTTAATAGAAAAAATACATCTTTTGAGATTATATATCTCGGTCTTGTAAAACCAAATGCTCCTCATTTACCTGATAAACTGTAAGAAAAAAAACATAATTTGGTTTGGGAAAAGGATTTCTTTCCTTACTGGGTATAGCGTGAAGCTATTTACCATTTAAAAGTATAGGAAAAGACAAATATATTTTTGTTTAAATATAAAAGTAAGGTGGAGACACGAAAGCGTTAACTTGAAAAGTAACTCATTACAAATTGGAACATATTTATATTTTTTTTGGCTGACTTATTTAGTTACACAAAGAACATACAGCGTTGGGTTCCGCCAAGGTCTCAAATGAATTATGGAGTGATTTATCACTACATTCTTTGAAAAGGTGGCAACTCTCCATACGTGACACTTAAACAAAAAACAAATGTATTAAACGTATATAATATTATAATGTTGTGTTAATTTCGTTAAGATCACTATAACTTCTATTCAATACTTTACAAGTTGAGCCTTATGCTTATTTAAAAGGAAGACACATTGACTTTTTAATGCTACGTCTCATGAAGGCTGTAGAAGTGAATATATTCTTTTACAATTTCATTTGAAATTTAACACATTTTTTATAATAAGAAGTGATAGCTTTATTTTTCTTAATAATTTACGAAAATTTTAATATCTATTTTTTTTATTTTGAATCCACTTCCTCTTCCACAGCCTCTACATACAAATATGAGATCGTAGAGTACAAGCGAAGTACTATACGGACACCGACAGAGAGATTTATGAGGAGTCAAGATGAACATCAAACACGATTTACTTTAATTTTGAGCTAAAATGCTAATATTTTATCTAACATCAATAAGTTTTGAAGAAAAAATTGTATTGTAAAGTATTTTTTTATATGAACCTGCTACTGTTAGCTTTCTTATTACAGTGAATACAGGGTGTGTCTTTATATGCCACTAGCGGCCCGCTCGCGGCTTCGCCGCGTGGACTGCCTCATTGTTTCGTTATATTACAACCCTCGGGGGTAGATTTTTGGAAAATAATGTAGCCTGTGTTTGACCTTGGATTATCAACTATATCTATTCCAAAATTCATTACAATCGGTCAAGCGGTTAAGATTTTTCATATAAACTTTCATCCCCTATTTCAACCCTTTAGAGGTTGATTTTTGAAAAAATAAATAGCCTATGTTAGACCCAGGGTTATTTACTACTTTCATTCTAAATTTCATTCAAATCGGACCGGTAGATTAGCCGTGAAAGCATGACAGACAAACACACAGACTTTCACATTTATAATATAAGTATGGATATAAGGAATACGATCTGAATCTAGACCCAAAATAAAAACTAGAAATGTAGAATAAAAAATAACTATTGCAGTAAAAGCATTTCAATCTAGTTTATTTTATTCTAACACAATTTAATATCCTTTCGTTAGCTATAACTTTGTTGTTACTGTTTTTGATATCATGCAGGTTCATTATATTTTGAACAATTATTCTCAATTCTCTATAATATTAATAAATTTGTTAATAACCCCCAGACAAATACTATTTTCTACGATATCTACCCATTTTCATACATTTCGCTCAAATTATATCGTAAATCGATTTAATTATGTTAGTATTATAATGACTATATAGTAAACATTTCAAACACGACACAAACACATAAATTCTAAACGGTCGGTTATAGTTAGCACAACAATTACTTTAAAACTCGTCTATTGAAGCGTTATTTGTCCCCATAATCATTATCATATCATATCATCCTACTAATGTTTAAAGAGTTGGCTACAGGGTGGATGGTAATGATTTAAATTTTAATTAAATGATTCTACTACGAATTACAATTGTATATAGCTGTGTAAATAAACAGAAAATAAGATTTTTTAATAAATAATATGAATGGGGCCCAGAGGCACAAAGTGTAACTGTAAAGCGACTGGTTGGGGGTTCGATTTCCACTCGAGAAGGGTATTTATTATTTCCATTTTCTTTGCTCTGGTGTCCGAGACAAAGCGCGGCGTTGAGTTCCGCCACTTAGAAAGCAACTTCACAATTTGTACTTTTAGTCAAAAGATATCAAATAAAAAAACATTTTGTTTTTCAATTTCCGCTCAACACAAGATATTGCGTGTGACTATCAGAACTAAATTCTGCCCTTTGTCTGCTGTACCAGAGTGGAGAAATTAAAAAAAAAAAACATATAATCACTCCTCTCAGTGAGAATCGAACCCCAAGGCATTTACACTTCAACTGAACCATGATGGCTTCTTGTAATATTTATAACAGTAAAATAAATAAGCAAAATTGGAAAGTCATTTCGAAACAATATAAATATACATAACAAACATAATATTTAATTACAACATCACCGCCCACCCTGTATAGCCTCTAAATTAATTTAAACCTACAAATTTATCTACAATCTTAAGTTTATTTACAGAGATTTACCGCTTATTCGAATAAAGGGCTTTTATTGGTACGATTTCAAATTAAATGGAACAAAAACTTTCTCTTGTTCATTACTGAACGGACTTTGAAGTTGAATTGATGAATTCTATAGACCTTATCACACTAAGCGATATTGAGAATTCTAAATAGATGGCCTATAATAATTATTATGCTAAAGAAAATGGCCGTATTATTAAACTATTTTGAATTAGATTTTAGAAAATATCAGTTAGTGTAATAAGTTGTGTAGATTAACCTTAATGTATAGAAGTTTGATAAATTTTTTTACGTATTTTATATATGACTAATTCTTATAACTATTCCCAGACATTATAACATTCAAATATTAATGTTGAAATGACAAGAGTAATACAGTCCAATTTGGATTTTTGATTTAAGAATTGAAAGTATGAACAGTGAAAATCATATGAAAAATAATTATTATTTTATAATCGTTTATATTTTTCACATTTTTAAACATCCTATATATTAAAAGCAGTAAAATTCTATGATTTAAAGAAAATTACACTACTTATTGCTATGAATCCTTCTTTATGAACTATTATAAATATTATGTTCTATAATAAATATATAATGACACATATACACTAAAGCCTCTATACTATATACATCTAATATGTACATCACGGCCTCAAGTGTACAAAACTTTAAGTTTTAGGCCTTATACCACGGTTTTTAGCATTTTCAAAATCTATACAAAATTTATTTACAATAAATATATATACACATGTCTAAAACTACTCATATTAAAACTGAAACAACATAAGTTCAGACGAAAACAACATAATAACATAAATATCGATTCAGAATTATTCTTTCTACAATATATTTACAGTTCACTGTCACTTATATATTTCGTTGGATCACTAGGCCCTTCACACAGCAGTCACTTGGTCAGACTTTGTCTGCATTCAGAGAGACGCCAAGTCCGACGCCCGTCTAGAAGGGATAGGCACCCTTAACTGTGCGGAACCTCGTCTATCTAACCGCTCCATGGCCTCCGAATCTGATGCACCCCGACGACAGAAACTACAGAACGCACAGGCTAAAGTATTCTTGAAAGCATTACGAAAGTCTCTATTGAAATACGCGTAAATAATTGGATTTAACGCTGAATTGAAATAACCAGTCCAAAACATGATAACAGTCACGACTTCTGGATACTCACAAGATTCACACAATGATGTTGATACGTAAAATAGGAAAAATGGAAGCCAGCACAGGATGAAGGCACCCATAATGATGCCTAAAGTCCTTGCGGCTTTATGTTCTCTTTTCATTTTGAGTATGTTTCTGTCTTTCGTGGGTGTGGTTGCATTAATATGTAATGCTCCATTCTTATCACCAACTTCTCTTGAATGACGATGCATAAGCATAGCATTACCTGCTCTGGCGTGAAGAGCTTTTTCTTGTCTATTTGCTTCTTTAAATATGGCTAAATAGGTGAATATCATGATGGTGCAGGGTATCCAGAAGGATATCGAACTGGATATAACTGCGTAAGGCTTGTTAACCTTAAAGACACATTGGTCTGGCGCTCGTTCTCTTAAGAACTGACTCGTTGTATACCATCCCATAAAAATGGGGGCGTAAGATATTGTTATGGGACTTAGCCATGTCGCTGCTAACATGACGAATGCCATCTGCAAAGAAATGATAATTTTATTTTTATTTAATAATAAAATTATTTATTATTTTATAACTATATGTATTTATATAACTGTCGTGTAAACGCAATGGTTGTGGCTTCGATTCTCAGTAAATGATCATTTGATTTGTTAAGTTTCACTCTTTCTTTCGAGCGCAGTAGTCAAAGAGGAGTAACAGCAAAGAGCTAAACGTTGTAGTCTAGTGTATGATAGAACTACAAATGGCATATCTCAAAAATGCCAAAGAAAAGGACTTTAAAATTGAAATATAAGAAATAAACAAGCTTTTCCTAATTACGATATTTTTTATCTTCCAAGAAACCGTGTTTATATTTTCGGTTTAACACAAAAGCTTCTAATAAATTATAACAACAATATATTATTAGAAGCTTAAATTACTGCCTGAGATATAATGTAAAGTGCTCTTAAAAGCTTTTTACGTACATAATTCTAACATTTGACTTGTAAAAGTTTTGTTGGAATTTCTTACAAATTTGTAGACCTGCTTTCTTTGAATAACCCTTCTTATCTTTAATAAAGAAAACTTTTCGTCCAAACGGTTATTAATACAAATATAGTTAAATGGATAATCTACTCGAAGTTTGTTATTTTAATGGATTCTAAATTGATCTTTAATATTTGAGTTATTAGATCTCTTTGGTTATTTTTATCTTCGTCCTCCATCGCGTCATACTTCCGAAGGTAAAGAATTGTATGAAAGATATGTAAGGAAAAAGTGATCAAGTAAGAGAGAAAAGGGGAGAATTCGGTCGATTTTCATAAACACAGTATAGATGATACTGGAGGAAGGTCACATAAAAGGCACGAGGATCACCCTAAGTGAGGAGTCTTTGTTTTTTAAGATGTATTTAGATTTTTTTTATTAATGTATATAAAAAAAAGTACTATATACATAGTTTAATAGTTATTATTTCATTTCATAAAAAATATATTTGGTGGAATCTTTAATATATGTACTATATATACGATTTTTTTCAAATTATAAATTTTAATAATAAAAATTAAAGTATACAAACCTTTTTCGTCATCTTAATTGGATATTTCAAAGGTTTCACAATAGCATAATATCTGTCCACAGATATACAGCACAAGTGTAGAATTGATGTAGACGTGAAGTAGACATCTGATGAATTCCACAAATCGCATATAACTTGGCCAAATATCCACTCGTTATAAAATTGTACGCTAAAATTGAAAGGCATTACCACCATCGCGACCAGTATGTCAGCAAACGCTAGGGACACTACAAAGTAGTTTGTTATGACTCGAAGTTTTCTGTAAAGAAATATTTTTGATTAATTATATTGTTGTTAAGGAGCGATGGGATAGTCTCTGTAAACATAATGGTTGTGAATTCTATATCAAATCAAGGGAATAATTGTATTTAATTAGTAGTTTCATTATCTCCGCTTTCGTCACTTTTTGCGAAAAAAACTAGACTGCAAATAGAACAACATAATGAATTTGACACTAAATTAACTCTATCCAAGTTATGGAAAATAATTTCTGATAAATTAATTTTAACATTGTATAATGTTTTAAAATAGCTCAATTTGAAATTAACTCCCAATAAGAATATAATTAACTAAATAAGAACGTTTCAAATATTACATTTAACACACAAACGTTCAAATATTAAGCATATTGGCTTATTTATACAGGTTGAACAGAATTTTAAATATAAAAAATAATTACAAAAAGAAAATTAAAATGTAATTTATTTAATATTTATATTACTATTCACACACATATTATATAGAAAAATATACGACATGAACACATAAATCAGCGGTCAGAGCACTTTGGCACCATTTCCTAGAAGGCGCGGATTAATCTAGCTATTCTAAATTTATACGTTTATATAATTTATCATTTATTTACTTATATAAATTCTTACTATTAACATTTTTTAAAGTGCTATTCACATACTCAGAAAAATTGAAAAAGACATATAGAAAACACAACAGGATTTGAACCCGCGGCTCTTGGAAACGTTCCAAGCACTCTGATCGCTAAGTCGCATGACTTAGAGATCAGTTATACTATCAGTTATACTACCAGTTGCGTCGAAATTCTTATACACTTAATACAACTTATGACGTTAGCATCTCTGTAGAGACTTTTTAAAAAATCTGCTATTCAAAGATTATTCTGCGAATAATCATTTGGCATTTTTATGTTAATTCTTAATAAGTCGTTTATTATAATTATATTTATTTATATAAATTCATATCAAACCCACCTGTGCCTCATAACACTGACTATAACTAGCAAATTTCCCAATACAGCCATAATCACAATAAGCAGTAGAACAGCGGTGCGCAGCTTGAACATGACCGCGTGCGTCCATTCTGGATCGACGCCCGTCCCGTTGCTTGTCCCGTTGCGGGTAACGTTTACTTGATCCATAGGGGGTATTCTGAAAAGAATTGTTAGTATTAATCTATTTGTAGAAGTGGCCAGTCGTGGCGCAGTGGCACAAGAGTGTGACTGTAAACGACTGGTTGTGGGTTCGATTCCCACTCGAAGAGTGGAAATATTTAATATTTCCATTTTCTTCGCTCTGGTGTCGAGGTAAAGCGCGGCGTTAAGTTCCGCCACTTAACACGCAATGCCTCCGAATTCGGCGGAAAGTGGGGAACGGAGTATCTTAATACTAGGTTCCCTCTGCCTACCCTGCTGTGTGCGGGATAAAGCGTGAAGCTGAAAAAAAAAACTGTTTTCTTAATGTCATGTCATGTGATATGCAACTTTTATTCTCTATTTGAGCCCCTGTAGAATTCTCTAAACTGTCTGTCTAATCATAATAAAATATAGCCTGTAGCTCTCCTGAATAGTGTAGCTTTCTAGTTTTGAAAGATTTTTCATGATCGGTTCAGTGTTTCCGAAGATTAGAGCCCTTACAAACAAAATTACAAACTTTACCTCTTTATTATAATCGTACACAATTAAATATCTATATGTTTAATTGTGTAGCTAATGTATTATTGTTGTCTAATTGTCTATTATATTATTAATACCTAATTGGCAACTATGCCATGCAACTGTGAAAATGGGTCTTAATCAATTTTCCTAAGTGTGGAATAAAAAGTGTTTAAAAGTAAAATGGGACATCTTAAAAATAGTACATTGATTGATTGACATTGATGTATAATTGAATAACTAAAGGATTGTTATACATCACAATGACTAAATTGAACTAGCTATACTATTTTTAAAGGGCTTATATAGCCCTTTTTAAAAGGCTCATAAAAGAGGTTTTAAAAAAGGTCTTTAAACGCGATTGGTGGGTTTTCTACTCAGGGAAATGATTATATTTTAAATATTTTTATTTCCTCGCTACGATACCTAAGACAAAATACAGCGTTTAGTTCCGCCACTTAACATACAACGTCTCAATTTCATACATAAATTGAAAAACAGAGTGTCCTAAAACAGGTTTTCTGTGACTACGCAACAAGCTGTCATTTTTAAGTAATTCATAAAAAAAAATATGCATTTACCTTTATCTTTCTCGCTTGACTCTTTTCAAACTAATCTCATTATAACAAACTACCTTGCTCCGTACTTTGTCGTCTTTGAGTAACATTTTAGTAGCATCAATTACAAATTTGATTTCGATTCGAGAATACCATCAATCACTTTCATTTTTTTCTTCTTAACTGTCTCTGATCTTATTTCAAGTATTCGTTTCACATACATCTTCAGTTGTGTAACCTCATGATTTATCCATTCTGCTCTAAATTACATTATCTGGAACAAAATAAAATTAATGTTAGATTTTTTTTATATAATATTAGTTGTATGGTAAAGGCAAAGCGCGGCGTTAAGTTCCACTATCATCAGAAAGAAGTTTCTTGATAATAGGTCTATCTTGCTATGAAGGAAAATGAGTGTAGCTGCAAAACAAATAAGTTAGGAAGGTAGTGAGATTACGTAGGTTATTCTCTATTGCTTGACTCATTGACCATACGAGCAAGGCCGCGGGTGCCAGCTAGTATATTATACAAGTAGATTTTATATGTAATGATTTAGATGTGGTCACCAACAATAATAATTGTAAATTAATCAATAAATGTATATAGAGGAATTTGATCATCTTTTTTTTTTAGCTTTACGCTGTATCCCGCACACAGAAGAGTAGGCAGAGGGAACCTAGTGTTAAGATACTCCGTTCCCCACTTTCCGCCGAATTCGGAGGCATTGCGTGTTAAGTGGCGGAACTGAACGCCGCGCCTCGGCACCACAGCGAAGAAAATGGAAATATTAAGTATTTCCACTCCTCGAGTGGGAATCGAACCAACAACCATTCGTTTACAGTCACACACTTGTGCCACTGGGCCACGATTGGCCACAATCTCTCACAATCTTCTGTTCTTATATAAAAATTAATGAATTAGACTAATGTGTTTAATGTATTGATGCCGCTCTTGTTTACTAGATCTTAATGTCTAGACTTAATATCTTGTTTACTAGAGCGAAGAAATGAAAATAATTATTATTCTAATGATGTGGCCTGTCGTGGCCTAGTGGCACAAGCGTGTGACTGTAAACGACTGGTTGTGCGTTCGATTCCCACTCCCACTTCCCGAGGAGTGGAAATTTCATTTCTATTTTCTTCGCTCCGGTGTTGAGGTAGGTGCGTAAGCGCGGCGTTAAGTTCCGCCACTTAACACGCAAGCCTCCGAATTCGGTGGAAAGTGGGGAACGGAGTGTCTTAACACTAGGTTCCCTCTGCCTACCCTGCTGTGTACGGGATACAGCGTGAAGCTAGAAAAAGAAACAAAGAAACAAAAAAATATTCTATCAACTGAGAATAGAACCCACAACCAAACGAGATTACAGTCAGACACTGTTCCACTGTGCAAAAAAGTTAATAAAGTAATACAGTATAAACTTAACAAATTTGAAAAACTATTAATTTAAGAGTAGAAAAATATATTTCTGCATCGTGCAAAGTAAATTAAAAGAATATTGAAAAATTGCTCTTTCATCTAATATAGTGAGTGTCTAGCGCTAGAGAAAATAATTAGTTTTCACGTACTTGTATAAAATTCTAAAAGTTTTTAAATATTATTATTGTTTAATTTTATAATTTTATTAAATAATTTCAACATAGCAAGGTATTAAATTGTTTATCTTAAATTGAATAACAAAATGGGATAGGTTCAAATCCAAGGTAAGTATGATTCATACATATATTATAAATGCGAAAGTCTGTGTGTTTGTTTGTTTCACGGCTAATCTACCGGTTCGATTTGGATGAAATTTAGAATTAAAGTAGTAAAAGTTACTGGTTCTAACATAGGCTACTTATTTTTCAAAAATCAACTGCTAAAGGGTTGAAAAATGAAAGTTTATAAGAAAAATCTAAACCGCTTGACCGATTATAATGAATTTTGGCATAAATATAGTTGATAATCTAAGCTTAAACATAGGCTACTTTATTTTTCAAAAACCCACCACCGAGGGTTGCAATATATCGAAACAGTTACGTTGTTCACGCGACGAAGCCGCAAGCGGGCCGCTAGTATGATCATATTTCTATATATTCATAATTTCTGATCGTTAAAACTGTTAGTTGTAGGTTCGATTTTCAGTTGTTGAAATGATTAATTTTATTTAAATTGTCTTTATATCACCACTCAGTATGCAATATCTCTAGATTATCTCTGCCTATTATGAATAGGGTACTATTATGATAATTTAGTGAGGAGCTTCATTTCCCCACTCTAGTTAGACTAAGGACGGCGTTGAGTTCCATTACCAGGAACGCAATGTCTCGAATAAAGGCAGAGAGAGAAGAACGAAGTGCTTTGACACTAGACTGTTCCTGACAACTCTGGTAGGCCAAAAATGTAAATAACAAGTAATTATTTAAAATATGTACATCCATACTTATATTATAAATGTGCGAATGTCTGTCTGTTTGTCTGTAACGCTTTTACAGCTTATCTACCGATCGGGTTTGGATGAAATTTAGAATAAAATTAGCATAAAACTACCTGGTTACACATAGGCTATTTAATTTTTTAAAAAATCAACCTCTAAAGGATTGAAATAGGGAATGAAAGTGCATATAATAAATCTATACCGCTTGACCGATTGTTATGAATTTTTGCATCTCTGAGGGTTGCAATCTAACGAAACAGCTATATACTTCACGCGACGAAGCCGCGAGCGGGCTGCTGTTATATGTAAAAAAAACCCTAAGAAAATTTGAATCGACAATCATGTTGCTTACAATATTTCCCCACTGCGCCACGACGGCATTATGAAAGCAAAAACGTATAATTTTTATATCAAAATACAATGTCCACGGAACTCGCAGCTATAAAAATATCCAATAAATCTGCCAAACGCAGTCGACAGTTAAGCGGAACGTTTTTGCTTTAAAATTATTTAATTTTTACTTATAGTAGCGATATTATATGACTTTTATTATGAATTTCTGAGTAATTTATATGTTACTAGCTTCACGATTTTTCCCTCATAAAAGGGTGGTCAGAGAGAACCTACAGTTAAGACTCTCTGTTCTCCGTTTTCCAACTGGTTTATGTGTTGAATGTAGGGACTTGACGCTGCGTCTTATCCTGGTCACTTACTAGCGGAGAAATAAGAATAATTCAATAATGATTGTTTCGCTTAAGCTAAACACCTCATATACCATACCTTGTAATTTGGAAAACAAATGATATTCACGTATTTGTACCTTTTTGTAACGTAAAACGTGCGATTATTGTTATATTAAAATCGCGGTGTTGAGTTCCGCAACTCAATTTAAGACAGTATAAGCTCGATTTTTTTATTTCCATTTATATGTACATACAGTACTGGACAAAAAAAAGTACGCACTATGTGAAATTTTGAATTAGTGCTATTTTACTTATGAAAACAATAAATGACGTACTTCCACAACCGTTTCAACGATAGTTTGTGAGATTAGTTGCTCATTCTTACTGAATCATAATCAAAATAAAATAAATATGGCACAAAAAATATATATCACCCGCAGGGTGCCAATATTGGAGTGGACAAAAAAAAGTACGCACTTATAAAAAAACCAAATAAATGATCATATCCCGTTTGTAATATTTTGTATAACCACCTTTTGCTGCTAAACAATCTCTGAACGTCGGAGCATAGTTTGAACAGCATTAATTGATATTGCCGATCGGTTTTTCCCAGGTCTTCAAAGATTCGAACAACTTCTTTTTATTCATCACGTGACTTTTATTGACGTTCTGGTCTAAAATCGACCATAAATTTTCATTCAGATTTAAGTCCGGTGATTGCACAGGCCAGTCCAACAATTTATTTTAGAAGATCAGATAGAAACGATTTTTCCGAGCCACATGTTTTGGATCGTTCTCTTGTTGTAAGATGAATTCAACTTCTTCATTCTTCTTTCAGTGACGATTCTTCCAAAATTTCATTGGTTATATCTATATAGACATCGGCGGTCATAATGCTCTATATATAGAGCACGTATACATTTGAAATTGACGACTCCAGACCAGGCAAAACACCCCGTAACTAATATACTACCTCATCCGTATTTGACTATCTTATGAAAATTTTTTTGGAGAGCTGTTCCGTCGCTTTGCACCAAACTCACGATTGTCGTTCATAACCAAATAAATAAAATTTGCTGTCGTTACTCTAAATACTTTTTTCCAAAAGGAAATCGGTTTATAAACGGGGGAATGCAAGGCTCTTGATTTTGTGCACTTTGCGAATCGGAAAGTGACTATGTGTGAAGCTGATGTTTAAGTCCGCTCGTTGATGTCTCTTTGGAATCATACGAACACATACATTCAAGCCAGTATTCTCGAGTATTGCACGCCTGGTTAATGGAGGATTTATATTCACCTCTTTGATTGTTCTCCGATCATCCACCGCAATGATTTTTCTATTCCACCCTTTTTCCTTGTTATTATTGATTATCACTATTTATTCAACCTTCTCGCTAGTGTTTTCACAATACACCTTCACTTATTTCACATTTCCGGCCAATCTGCCTTTTCGAAATACCTATTTTTTGGATTTTTATGACCAGTTTTCTATTTTGAATTAGTATTTTCGGCCTTACGAATTTCAAAGATTTTACTCGCACCTAGAGAAGAGATAACTCGCTGAAATATTGTGAAATTCTTACGTTTACATTCTATTTGCCTTGCTAAACTTCGTTGGGAGAAATCGCATCGCAGTCACTCTTGACAATATGACAAGCTTGGGTGCGTACTTTTTTTTGTCCAGCACATAAGAGGCAGATTTTAACGTTTAAATCGTTATTTTACTGGATTCTTGTATTTGCAATACTGTAGCAATGGCAGCATGAAGGCAAATCTTTTCTTGATCTTTCGGTATAATCACTCAGGGTTTCATTTATATATGATATTTGAAATAGGAATAGCATATAAAAGAGACATTGAACCGTGCGTACTTTTTTATGTCCAGTACTGTATATAAAAAATTTAAATTTGAGTTGAGTTATACACGGGGGAATGATTACATTGTTTTTTTACTTTTAAACATTTTTAAAGTGTTATTCCACACTTAGGAAAATTGAAAAAGACATTTAGAAAACGTATAAAAATTTGAACGCAGCGGGATTCGAACCCGCGCCTCCTGAATACCGTTCAGGAGGCTCAGTCGTTGCTCAGCGCCGGCGGTGAGAGCGCCTGATCACATTTCTATTTTTATTTCTTCGCTCTGATACCAAAGATTATGCGGCGTTAAAATCCGTCATTCAATACACAATGTTTCGATTTTGGTCGGAAATTAGAAAAAGGTATTTCTTAACACTAAATCTTCTCTGACTACCAAAATATGCGGGAAAAGGCGAAATAACTGAAAAAAACTTAGTATAAGTATCTTTAGTAAAGGGGCGTCGAGGCGCAGTGGCACGAACGTGTGACTGTAAACGACTGGTTGTGGGGTCGATTCCCACTTGATGAGTGGAAATATTTAATATTTCCATTTCGTCGCTCTGGTGTCGAGGCAAAGCGCGGCGTTAAGTTCCGCCACTTAACACGCAACGCTTCCAAATTCAGCGGAAAGTGGGGAACGGAGTGTCTTTACACTAGGTTCCCTCTGTCTACCCCGCTGTGTGCGGGATACAGCGTGAAGCTAAAAAAATCGTAAAGGATTTAAACCTGCACCAATCATAACACAATGCCAATTCACTGCCAAGAAAGCCATGGAAACGAAATTTTCCACATGATTTACTAAGCCCTATAGATAGATAGATGGCAATAAAACTTTTTATTCTTACGAAAAATAAATAATAGCTCTGTTTGTTTGTCCTTCGGAGTTTTTCTTGCTTTTATTTATCCTATTATTCAGGATCGGTTCACGAGATATTAAGAATACGTCGTCGTCTTGAAGGACAAAACTTTGATGAGTGTAATGATTATGTTATTATTTTTGTTTTTTTGCGTCATTATTTTCCTTAATAATGATATTAAGATAGTTGTTAAGCTTCTCGCTTTTTACCGCATGGCGGAGTATTCAGAGGAGACCTAATGTCGTTTTATTATATATATGCCTATATATATTTTTTTAGCTTCAACCTGTATCCCATACAGCAGTGTAGGCAGAGGTAACATAGTGTTTAGACACTCCGTTCCCCACTTTCCGCCAAATTCGGAGGCATTGCGTGTTAAGTGGCGGAACTTAACGCCGCGCTTTGCCTCGACACCAGAGCGAAGAAAATGGAAATATTAAATATTTCCACTCCTCGAGTGGGAATCGAACCCACAACCAGTCGTTTACAGTCACACGCTTGTGCCACTGCGCCACGACTGGCCCCATTATATATTTTATAAATGTGCAATTGTTTATTATGAAATATTATTATAATTTTCACAAATTAGTTTGAGTTTGATGGACCGTGTTTATGTATGAAAAAGCGTGAATTTAAAAAAATCATGTATTTAAGTCATTGTTTCTAAAAAAAAAAGGTATTACTTCACACAAGAAATCTATCTATAGTCACGTTAGACAAGCCCTTAAAATAGGTGAGAGCAACCTACGGTCCGCTTCATAATTTTATTTTACATTAATTTTCCCGCTAATATATTTATTAACTTCTACCAAATCAAAGTGACTTGTTTCAACGTTCAACATGACTGCAAATTACATTGTGTTTATTTTAATATTTTCGTAGTTTTTAGTTTTTCAAAATGTTGAATTTTTGAAGTCAAATTTATAATACGAATACAATTTAAAATATTATGAAATTTTAATTTATTATTAAAATATTAAGAAGTGTGATTTTTAACGGCAAGAAATAAATTGTATATCGCTAAATAAGGTTGGTCTTCCCTGCCTTAAAGGATTACCCTTTCACAAGATTTTAAAAGGTCAAACGAACTTAATTTTACATCTATGTAACCCATCACTTACTCTGTAAAGATCTTTTGATCTCCTAGAATGACATTTACAAAGCCGTTTTACTCTTTTTTTAAATGTATTGTTATAGTAAATGGTTATAAAAAAGGGTAGACAGAAAAAACATAGTGTCAAGACACTATTATTTTATTTATTTAAACTTTTTATTATACCAAAACAAAGAAGAAGATTGTATAACAAGTAATATAAATGTAATATGTATGTAGTAGTAAGAAATATATGTAATAGATGTAAGAAATAAAATAAGTTATACAATTACGAGTATAATAAATTGAGTTAGGTTACATTTAACTTTCATATCATAAATTGTATAAAATGAAAACAGGCAACTTAAATTTGTAATAACTGGATTCTCTTAGGGTATATTCTTTAAGTCTTAGTTTTAAGTACTGAAACCGTAAACAAAAAAAATTGTATTGCATATGATAAAACAAGATTCGTTTTAAAAAAAGGTACAGACCTTATGTCCGTAGAGTGATAAAATAGAATAATAAAAAAAGAAAAGAAAAAAAATGTAATATAAATAGAGAAAATACAGTATGTGGTGTAAAAGCGGCTTTATCACTACAGGTGATACAAATCTCTACCAGGTAACCCTCACCGTAAAAGAAGTCAGAAAATAAAATGAAAATTAGGTTGGTGTACAAATGTCATACATAGTAAGTGAAAACTTACTTAAAATTTACTTATTATATCCGTTCTTCATTTTCGGCTTTAAATCGAGACGACTTGCTGAGTTATATCAATTGTAGTGCTTTAAGTGTTTTTTCGTATAGCATGGTAGTTAGAGAGAACCTAATGTCAAGATGTTCCGTTCTCCATTTCCGTTTTCACCAGAAACTGAGACTTTGTGCTGGCTGGCGAAACTCAACACAGCGCTTTGCATTATCATATGAGCTCTTACATTATTATTTATTATGTTTAACATACTATACTCTATGTAAACGAAGTACAAAAAATAAGCTTTATAATGTATGTATAAAGATAGGGAATTCATTCTCATTCGATTTTTTAACATTTTTGAATTATTGCGTTTAATAGCATGTGAATGCTTTGAATATGAAAAAAACATTTTCAAACGTATAATAATTTAAACGTAATGAGATAGATAAATAGATAAAATTCTTTATTGCACACATACAAATGTGTGTGGCCAGTCGTGGCCCAGTGGCACAAGCGTGTGACTGTAAACGACTGGTTGTGGGGTCGATTCCCACTCGAGGAGTGGAAATTTTTAATATTTCCATTTTCTTCGCTCTGGTGTCGAGGTAAAGCGTGGCGTTAAGTTCCGCCACTTAACACGCAATGCCTCCGAATTAGGCGGAAAGAGGGGAACGGTGTGTCTTAACACTAGGTTCCCTCTGCCTACACTGCTGTGTGCGGGATATAGCGTGAAGCTATTTTTGTTTTTTTTTTTTACAAATAAAAAGAAAATAAAACATATAGCAACGAAATAGCACAGATAAGTAATTGCAGTAGGCAAAGGCGACGTTAACGCTATTAACGATCTCTTACAGGTAATGAGACTAGAACCCGCCCTTTTTAGATATCGTTCTAACCGCTAAGCCATACGTTCTATGTCGAAATTCTTACCCACTGATTACAATTTATATTACTTGTTAAATTATTTAAAGACTACTTATTCTTATATAAATAACCCACAAAAATATTTTCAATTTTCATTTACGTATGAAATTATGTTAAATCCTTTTCTAATGTGATAATCCACAGATTAAAATTTGTTCATTTAGTAATAACGTTTTGGTACGACCCTTCTTGTTTGTTTAGGCTCTGAAACATATTTTTTATGTTTAAAAAAATTGAACAATTTTTTTTTCAGTTCTAAATTGAATAAATGTTTGAAGTATGTAAATATTGGAGTGGAAATATTTAATATTTCCATTTTCTTCGCTCTGGTGCAGAGGTAAAGCGCGGCGTTAAGTTCCGCCACTTACCACGTAATGCCTCCGAATTCAGCGAAAAGTAGGGAACGGAGTGTTAGTTAGTTAGTTCCTTGTGCCTACCCTGCTGTGTGCGAGATACAGTGTGTAACTAAAAAAAATAAAATAAAGCGCAATGTTGAATTCCATCATTCGTGGAATAAAATCTCGAATTTGAGCAGGAAGTGGAGAATAGAGGTATATATAACAACTTCTGAAGTATATAAGAAAAAGCATTTGAAACTTTTGCCGTGTATATTTTTCTATGTACATTTTTAGTTGATGTTTATTGTTTAACTATATTGTATATTGTTCAACTATCAAAATACAAATAAAACTTTCAAAGCTTTAGAAAAAACCAAAACTACGAAATAGCTATTGTGGTGTAATATACGAGTATGTGCATTCAAAGTTAAGTTTAGGTTAGAACTTAGCATCAATGGGCGTCGTAGAATTAACTTTTAGGTAGTGGTAAGAAGCGGAGAGTGTCAAATATCCACCCGAAATCAAGATATTAGGTATTGAATGGCGAAAGTCAACGCTGTGCTTTGTCCCTATACCAGAGTAAAGAAATAAAAAATTAAATATATTCATTCCTCGAGTAGGAATCGAACCCACAACCATGGCGTTACAGTCAGACGCTGTTCCACTGTAACGATGTTTCGTTCTCTATTACACGTTTGAATGCGGAATTTAACTGAAACAAAACCTTGGCAACAGTATTGGGTTTTGGTTATTGATATGATACGAACACAATATGTTGGTTTAATCAACATGATATTATGAACTTACATGTGTATACAAGAATATTTACTTATGTAAATTTAGCTAAGACGGTTACAAATATAAATTAGCATAGACTAAGGCAAAACGCGGCGTTAAGTTTCGCCTTAAACTTAAAATCTACTACTACTATATATATATATATATACTATCTACTACTACTATATATATATATATACTATCTACTACTACTATATATATAATATACTTCATACGTCCTTTTCCACACATTCTTACGTCAAAATTATGTTTTAGTTATTTTTTATAGCAGCTTAACGCTTTTTCTCCCGTAGCAGTTTAGTTTAGTCAGACTTACTTTATTTTAATCTAACTTTAATCAGGCATAACTCAGTGTCAAGTCACTCCATTTTAGCTTTCCACCTGAATTCAAGACGCCACATTATGTCCTACTAGAGCTGAAAAATGAAAATTATTTAAATATAATCATTTTGCAGAGTGAAAATAGTATCCAAGACAAATCGCGTTTAGTCATACGTTATTTCACTGTGCCACAATGACATTAAATTATTATTGCAGCTTCACGCTTTATTCCGCATAGCCAGTCGTGGAGCAGAGGCACAAAGTGTGCCTGAAAAGTGACTGGTTGTGGGTTCGATTCCTCGAAGAGTGGAAATATGATTTTTTCAATTTTCTTCGTTGGGGCAAAGTGCGGCGTTAAGTTCCGCCATTTAACACGCAATGCAATAAATACGGAATTCGGCGGAAAGTGGAAAGTCTTAACACTTGGTTCCCTCTGCCTACGATGCTGTACGCGGGATACCGCGTGAAGCTAAAAAAAATGTATTCAGATAGCACCTAATGTCAAAACACTCCGTTCTCCACCTACTACCTTATTATATTAATATATTTTCTAAATGAAAATTTTAGTAAAACAGCTGTTAACTAACATAAAATTATGTAAATGTTCAAACGTAATGAATACATTTGTACGTAAGCTTATTTAATTACATATTCATTTATATTCGCGCTTGCTTCATTTTACTGGATCGTATTAAGTATTATATGCGATTTGTTCTGCGGTTTCTGAAGTAAGACGATAGTCGCGGGTTCTATTTTAGATTGTGGCTTTTTAAACATAAGATTACAAAACGAATCAATGCTCTTATAGCAAACAAGGGAATATTTATATTTAATAAATATATTTGACATGTTTCGACATAACTTTCTGGTTTCAGTCTCTTTCTGAGTTAGTTAGTATTCCAAAAACATGTTTAGAAAAATATTTTTTTTAGAATTCTAAAACACTGACGAGTTAGTTACTTTTTTATTATTTTTTTTAGCTTCACGCTGTATCCCGCACACAGCAGGGTAGGCAGAGGAAACCTTGTGTTAAGCCATTCCGTTCCCCACTTTCCACCGAATTCGGAGGCATTGCGTGTTGCACGCTTTGCCTCGACACCAGAGCGAAGGAAATTGAAACAATAAATATTTCCACTCCTCGAGTCGGAATCAAACCCACAACCAGTCGCTTTAAAGTCACACTGAGCCACGCCACGACTGGCCCTATATATTAAGTAAATAAAAAAAAAACATCGTATATAATTCTTTCTTTTTTCCACCTTGATATTTTTCTGCATAGTAGGGTAGGCAAACAGAACCTAGAATCAAGACATTCCGTTGTCTGCCCGAAAAAAAAATATGTTGAGTGGCGGAACTCAACACTGCACGCTCTCTTATCAGCAAGGTCAAAAACTGAATCCCATATAAATATGGGTCACTCCCCCAACTGGGAATCGAACCTAAAACCACCCACATATACAGTCAGTCGCTATCCTGCGATATCCAAGTACAAAATTCTTATTTTATACAAAAATTTACATTCTATAAAACTAATATAAAAACAAATTTCCATTGGAGGCGCTCCATTGGGAGTTCTCAGTTTGAGAGTTAAAGCGCGTGGCACATCTGTGACATGTTTTACTATTCAATACAATTCTGTGTTCAAAGTAAATGTTTATATATATATATATATATATATATATATATATATATATATATATATATATATATATATATATATATATATATATATATATATATATATATATCTATATATTTATATATTGAGTTTATATAAGGGAAGTGGGTTCGATTTTCTTTCAAACATATTTTTAAATTGCTTTGGTGACGAGATCGTTGAGTTACACCAGACAGCAATGTGTCGGATTCAAGTGGACAGTGGAGGATGGAGTGTCTTGGCACTAAGTTTTCTCTGTCTAATCTGATTACAGATTAAAAAGAGAAAAGGTCTAAAATAAATAACATGCTTCTTTATAAAAATAGTAGTTTTACTGTTCTCTGCTTTCCTCCCAAATACCAAGAAATTGCGTGTTCACTGGCGGAACTCAACGCCGCACTTTGTCTTAATCACCAGAGCGGAGAAATGAAAATATTTTAAGTATTATCATACCCCCAAGTGGGCAGCGAACCCGAAAACATCGTGATTATAGTCAAATGTCATTCCACTGTACTAAGGCGGCTTATAAATAATCTTATAAATACATTATATACAATAATACATTTTCATTTTGAATACTTTACAGTATTTTGTGGTCACAAGTAGATTCCAATCTTAAGTCAATTTTCGAATACCAAAATTAATCCGGTTAAAATTATATGATTTCAGTATGTCTAGAAATTGTAATCGAAAACAATATATTCACACTAATATTATTAACGTGACAGTTTGTTTGTCTGTCTTGTTACGCTTTCACGGCTACTGGTCCGATTTGAGTGGAATTAAGAATGAAAATAGTTGAAAACATAGGGTGCTCATAAACAAATAAAACATGACTACTTTATGAAACTTAGTATGGAAAATCTAAACTGCTTGACCGATTTCAGTGAAACTTCTCAGTAAAAGTTTTGATAACGCAAACTTAATCATAGGCTATTTTACAAAAACCATCCCCTAAAAGGCATCCCCTAAAATAGGGAACATAATTATCAAAATATATGAAAAATAACGCGAGAATAGCCACGAGCACATCGCTAGTCTCAACAAAACACTGGCTTGTTTCATTAAAGCGGTGATCTGTATTCAACAACCGTCATTACATCAACTCGCTGTAATCTATTTATATTTGTACTTCCTAAAACAGTTTATAGGTCGAAATGCTGAAGGAAATTGCATATTACGTTACTTCCGGTCCAAGGATATAGCGTTGAAGGGACTTTGTTTATTTATTTGCTTTATTAAATAAATTATATAATAATAAGACCATTGTGGTGCAGTGTGAAAGTATTTTAATTGTGGGTTCGATTTCCTCTAGGAGAATTGATTGTATGATTTTAATGACGTTAAGTTCTGCCACTCAACACGCAATATATAAGAGAATCAAGCTTACAACCATCGCGTTTAATTATTATTTTTTTTTAAGCTTCACGCTATATCCCGCACACAGCAGGGTAGGCAGAGGGAACCTAATGTTAAGATACTCCGTTCCCCACTTTCCGCCGAATTCGGAGGCATTGCGTGTTAAGTAGCGGAACTTAACGCCACGCTTTACCTCGACACCAGAGCGAAGAAAATGGAAATATAATTTCCACTCCTCGAGTGGGAATCGAACTCACAACCAGTCGTTTACAGTCACACACTTGTGCCACTGGGCCACGACTGGACTCTGCATTATAATAGAAAGGTTAAATATAAACATAAATTTTATAAAGTTATGGTTAAATATAAACATAACTTTATAGGTTATTCTATTTTGCTAAATTAAATAAACATAAAGTACTGGATGCGCTGTCAACATCAGCATTTAATCTTTGGATGGCCTAGATACTTGCAAGAAACACGGTTGACGCGACTGGTTCTCGGTTCGATTCCCACTCGAGAAAATGAAATGCTTATCCTATCCAAGTAAAAAAAATATTTTCATTTTTCCACTTTAGTAACACGAGGGTTTTCGTTGAGTTCTGCCACTCATCACGCAATATATAAGAGAATCAAGCTTACAACCATCGCGTTTAATTATTTATTTACACTGCACTACAAAGGTTTAACATTTAATATTTTACAAGTCATTTTTGCTAAATTAAATAAACATAAAGTACTGGATGCGCTGTCAACATCAGCATCTAATCTCTGGATGGCCTAGATACTTGCAAGAAACACTGTTTGTTTGTAATACTGCAGTCAGTTTCAATTATTTTACGCCATGTCAGTTGATTTTAAAGTTTATTTAAACTATGTTTCCTTGTTTTTTTTGTATATATTAATATAACTAGTCGTTTGACTTACAGCGTTGCTATAGCAACGTATATTATATCCTCTACTTTTTGCCCCAAGACATTGGATTCTGCGTGGCGGAACTCATCGCCGCGCTTTGTCCTTAGCTCAACTAGCAACTACACACACTGTATAATATATATTTTACTAATTTAATATATTTATAATTCAAAAGTATAGGAGTAGGGGTCAAAAGAGATGAAAGTACATGTTTGAAATAAGTAAAAAGCAGACAAGTTAGTACTAAATATATAATTGGATCAACAGCTTTTATCCTAATCTTTTAAATCTTTACTATTGTTCCATTACACTAGGATAATCAGAGAGATCGTTGTGTCTAAACACTATGATTTCCACTTTCCACCGGAAATCAAGATACAGCATGTTAAGTGACGGAACTCAACGCCGCATTTAGTCTTACCAGAGTGAGTACCAGAGTAACTGAAGACAATGTAAGTATAATCAATTCACCCGAGGGAGAATAGAACCCACAACCAGTCGCGCTTACAGTCAGACGCTGTCCCACTGCGCCACTATGGTCTTAATCTATTTTAAGCTGATAGTCTTAAACACTGTCACTTGTCCCAAATATCCCACGCGCTCTTGAAATCTCTAATCTAAAGAAAACTCCCTAAGGAGCATTTAAATTGGAAATTTACCTTTATATTAGTTTTATAAAACGTAAAATTGTATGCTAAATAAGATTTTTGTATATTATAATATGTATTAGTTTTAATAATAAGCTGACAAAAAAGCAGCTTCACGTTAATTTCTGCTTAGTAGGGTAGCTTAGGAGGACCTAGTGTCAAGGCACTCCGTCCTCCACTTTCCGCCCGAAACCGAGACTTGCATGTTGAATAGTGGAACGCGACGTAGGACTTTGCATTTGGTATCAGATTCAAAAAAGTTTGTGGCTAGTCGTGGCGCAGTGGCACGAACGAGTGACTGTAAACGACTGGTTGTGGGTTCGATTCCCACTCGAAGGGTGGAAATATTTTAATTTACATTTCCTTCGCTCCGGTATCAGAAGTAAAGCGCGGCGTTAAGTTCCGCACCTTAACACGCAATGCCTCCAAATTCGGCGGAAACAACATATTTTTATATATAATTATTCCTCAACTGGAAATCGAACCCACAACCAGTCGCGTTTACAATCACATTTGTACATCTACGCCACGACTGGCCTCATAATAAATTTATGAATATTCTAAAATGTGTGCTTCATTTTTAGATAACTATTTTGGATATAATAGCTTCCATATAAAAGATAGATATATTCTGTCACGGAATTTTAATTAAAATAGAACTATATAAATAGACTAGTGACCCGCTCGCTGCTTTGCATATAGCGTTTTATCTTGACCTGTCATATCTACTTCAACGTTTTCAACTTCACGTTGTATCCCGCACACAGAAGGAACCTAGTGTTAAGACACTCCATTCCCCACTTTCCGCCGAATTCGGAGGCATTGCGTGTTAAGTGGCGGAACTTAACGCCGCGCTTTACCTCGGCACCAGAGCGAAGAAAATGGAAATATTAAATATTTCCACTCCAATATTTACATACTTCAAACAATTATTAAATTTAGAACTGAAAAAAAAATGTTTAATTTTTTTAAACATAAAAAATATGTTTCAGAGCCTAAACAAACAAGAAGGGTCGTACCAAAACGTTATTACTAAATGAACAAATTTTAATCTGTGGATTATCACATTAGAAAAGGATTTAACATAATTTCATACGTAAATGAAAATTGAAAATATTTTTGTGGGTTATTTATATAAGAATAAGTAGTCTTTAAATAATTTAACAAGAAATATAAATTGTAATCAGTGGGTAAGTGTAAAGGTTCTAAAAGTTAAGTATTATGTTTTAGCAGTATAGTGTCATTTGCAAGCTTGCGGATAACATTGAATCATTGTTTGTTGAGTGGCAGAGCTTAACGCCACGCTTTGTGTTACGAAAAGTAAATAAAATAATTAAATATTACAATTCCCTCGACTGCAAATCGAACCCATAACCAGACGCTTTTCCATTGCACTAGGATGGCCTCTAGTCTATAGAGTATGACTACAATTTTTACGAAGATTTTCACATTATTTCAAATAGCACCTAGTGTCAAAACACTCCGTTTTCTTCTTTCCATCCAAATTCGAGACATTGCGTGCTAGATGGTGGAATTCAGCAAAGAGTGATAAAGTATTATTTCGTTTACAATACATTCTGTATTAGGTACAGTAACAAGCTTAACCGTATAGCAGGTTAGTCAGAGAGGGCCTAGTAGTGTCAAGAAATTCCGTTCTCCATATTACGCCCGAATTTCGTGCTAAGTGGCGTAACTTAACGCCGCGCGTTGTTTTAGGTACCTAGCAAAGGGAAAAGAATATAACAATATATAATCGTTCTTCCGAATAAAAATGGAACGCTTAACCATCGCGTTTACGTTTCCATATTATAACATTTTTCTTTTTTTTTCTTTTTTTTTTAGCTTCACGCTGTATCCCGCACGCAGCAGGGTAGGCAGAGGGAACCTAATTTTTAAGACACTCCCTTCCCCACTTTCCGCCGAATTTGGAGGCATTGCGAACTAAGTGGCGGAACTTAACAACGCGCTTTACCTCGACACCAGCGCGAAATGGAAATATTAAGCATTTTCACTCCTTGAGTGGGAATCGAACCCACAACCAACCGTTTACAGTCACACGTTTGAGCCACTGCGTCACTACTGGCCCATTATAATATTCTTCAAAAAAATATATAAGATAATATCTATGTAATAATCACATATAATATCCTTGCTTATATTCCCGTTGTATTAGCGAGAATAACTCATAAACTGTCCCTCGCATAGAATAATAATGGAGGAAATTCCATTTTCAGGACTAAAATGGGTCGGCATTTATTAAGTTGCATAGTTTACTTCATTCTTGCTTTTGCTTGGAGGTTATTGGTTATTATTATTATTATTGTAATATTAATTTTGAATTTTATGTGCTATAGTGGTAAGGTTTGACTGTGAATGCGATTGGTTGTGGGTTCGATTTCAACTCGTGGGAATGATTTTTATTTTTTTTTCTCCGCTCCCCACTTTCCGCCGAATTTTGGAGGCATTGCGTGTTAAGTGGCGGAACTTAACGCCTCGCTTTGCCTCAGACACCAGAGCGAAGAAAATGAATACTAAATATTTTTACTCCTCGAGTGGGAATCGAACCCACAACGCAGTTACAGGCGTTACTGCTGTGTGTAGGATACAGAAGCTAAAATAATGATAATAATGTTACATATTTTCACAGTTTCATATTAGGTATATTAAATTTCAAATAGTCCGTTCTTCATTTATAACTGGAATTCGGAACATTGCATGTTGAATGGCGGAACTCAGTGTTGCTCTTTGTCTACTTAGCGAATGAAAGTAACTTAGCCAAAGCTTTGAAATGATTAAATTGTAAAATAATATTAGTTAATCTTTTAACAGGCTTTCCATATTCAGTTTTACGTAAAATTAGAAGATACAGACATTTTAAGTTAGATTTTTTTTTGTAGCTTCACGCTGTATAGGCACACAGCTGGGTAGGCAGAGGAAACCTAGTGTTAAGACACTCCGTTCCCCACTTTCCGCCGAATTCGGAGGCTTGCGTGTTAAGTGGCGGACTTAACACCGCGCTTTACCTCGACACCAGAGCGAAGAAAATGGAAATATAATTTCCACTCCTCGAGTGGGAATCGAACCCACAACCAGTGCCACTGGGCCACGACTGGCCACCACTTTTATACCACAGTTAGATCACTTTCTTAATAAGGATGTTATACCTATATAAATACATATTTAAAATATTATAAACATTTTATGCGCTTGGTTTTACGTAACACGTCAAGATTAAAATTTAAAGAAAATTAAATGTAATTCAGACTTATATTACAATCGTGAAAATTTGTCTGTCTATTACGCTTTCACGGTTAGTCTACTGGCCCAATTTGAATGGGATTCGGAATGAAAATAATTAAAGTTCAAAATAGACTACTTTTTTCTGAAAAGCAATGCCTAAACGGTTGATAGGTGATGAAAGTTTGAATTAAAACTTGAGTGGTTCGGCAAGCAAAGCCACGAGCGATAGCTAGTACTAGTGGCTAGTAGTTAGTACTAGGTCGCTGTTAAAATGACTATAGCCAGAGATTCGTTAAATTATTGTATTGTTTCTTTATATTTTATTATAAAAGAAACTTAATATTACATATCTTTTTACACATACATGACGGTTTAAGTAAAATTTATTTTTAAGCTCGTACTCGTTCTTTGCTGTATAATTATTTATATGTATGTATGTATGTAATCGTTATTTCTACTTAAGATCTGTCTTAAAACAAAATTAGATATCATCTATATCCACTAAGAATGGAGTGTCTTGGCACTAGGGTCTCTCTGAGTACCCTGCTATGCGGGAAAACGCGTGAAGCTGTACAAATGTATATATAGATGTAGATTAGTATAACTTCGAAACCTGGTATATATGGACTTTTTTTTAGCTTCTCGCTGTATCCCGCACACAACAGGGTAGGCTGAGAGAACCTAGCGTTAAGATACTCCGTTCCCCACTTTCCGCCGAATTAGGAGGCATTTCATGCATTTAACGCCGCGCTTTACCTCGACACCAGAAGAAAATGGAAATATTAAATATTTTCTATATATAGTGGGAATCGAACCCACAACCAGTAGCTCTACAGTCACATTTTGTACCTCTGTGCCACGACTGGGCCCTAAATGGACATTTAATTTGAGCTATAGGTCAAATTTAAGGAACTAGGCCACTAAAGCGACTTCATCTTCTTTAGAGATTATATAAGATGGTAGATAAATCTCAAGAATAGATTGCCATTGATTTCCGCTTTCCGTCTTTAGATTGCACTCATATCCGCGTTGAGATTCTCCTCGTTTTATGTTAGTTATTAAGTAAAGTAAACGCGTTGGTAGAATATTATATGGGGGTATTATAATTTTGATATTTTTTTTTAGCTTCACTCTGTATTCTGCGTATAGCAGGTTGGGCAGAGGAAACCTAGTGTTAAGACACTCCGTTTCCCATTTTGACCCGAATTTTAAAGGCATTGCGTGCTATGTGGCGTAACTTAACGCCGCGCTTTGCCTTGATACCGGAGAAAAGAAAATGGAAATGTTAAATATTTCCATACGTCGAGTGGGAGTCGAACCCACACCATAAATCGGCTTACAGTCACACCTTTTGCCTTTGCGCCAGTACAGCTTCTAATTTTAACGACAATTCGATTTAGATATTTCGTTTTAAATTTTCGAACACTTTACAGTATTTCGTGTGACAGATAGATTGAGACAAGTATGAAAAATATTATCATTTTTGTAAATAAAGTACAATAAGTAGAAAGATAGTGACATCACTCACTTTGTATCCTATAATTAATAATCAAGGCCGCCGACAGCGTTCGACTGTAAAGCAATGGTTGCGGGTTCGATTCCCATTCGGGTTGTGATTGAATTTTATATTTTCACTTCTTTTCTCTGGTACTTAAGAAAAAATGCAGCGTTAAGAGCTATCTCGTGTTGAAAGTTAAAGACTTGGTGTCTTAACACTAGGATCTCTTTGACTACCCCGCTATGCGAGGATAAGGCGGGAAGCTGCTTTAGTTAATGTTTTTATGTAAATACATATGTATATGTTATATATGTTATATGTATATTTATATTTTTTTAAACATTTTAAAGTGTTATTCCACACATAGGAAAATTGAAAAAGGCATTTAGAAAACGTTTGAAAATTTAATGAGCCATGCTCAGTGGTGATAGCGTGTGTGGGAGGTATCAGGAGGCGCGGGTTCGAATCCCGCTGCGTTAAAATTATTAATTTAAACGTTTTCTAAATGCTTTTTCAATGTTTTTTTATAGCTTCACGCTCTTCGTAGCAGAGTAGGTTTGGTAGTATAGATTATATTATATGTTTTCCACGAGGACTCGAGACATTGCACGTTTTCAAGCGAAACTAGCCAGAGAATCAAACAGTGAATTCAGACATTGCGTGCTTAGTAGCGGAACTCAACGCCGTGCTGAAGCGGAGAAATGGAAAAAATGAATTAGCTTCACGCTGTATCCCGCACACAGCAGGGTAGGCAGAGGGAACCTAGTGTTAAAACACTCCGTTCCCCACTTTCCGCCGAATTCGGAGGCTTGCGTGTTAAGTGGCGGAACTTAACGCCGCGCTTTACCTTAACACCAGAGCGAAGAAAATGGAAATATAATTTCCACTCCTCGAGTGGGAATTGGACCCACAACCAGTCGTTTACACACGCCTGTGCCACTGGGCCACGACTGGCCACTATATACTAAATGAATTAATTTAATAAATTATAAGAATTTTAATATTTTGATAACCCACAGTCAATTTGGCTGTAGGATTATTATATGTATATAATATTACGATTATTATAATTTTTTCTGCTCATAATTCCCAACCCTTTTAAAGGAAATGCCGAATTTGTGATTAGAAATACCTCCCTTAAGTTACTTGAAAGGGAAAAGGTAGACCCATAATTGTTGTGTATATAGAAAATTCTTAATAATATTTAAATATATTTTCATACGCGTATGTTTGTCAAGATTTGATAGGTTTAGATTTTTTTTGTAATAGAGTTGAATGGAATGTTGGTGTTATGTTAGTTTGTGATTACAAGGATAGGGGGTCGTAGGTTCGATGCTCGACTAAGAATTTTTTTTTCAGTTTCACGATTGTTCCCGCAAGATTAGGTAGAGGGAATCTAGTATCTAGATGTTTAGTTCTCCACTTTGCGCCTGAATATGAGACATTGCATATTGAGGTTGAGTGTCTAATAATTTAAACATATTTATTTCCCTAAGCGGTTATCAAACTCGCAACCAACGCGTTTGCAGTTAAACGTTATTACGTCAGTTTCAGTCAATATTAACAAATCAATAATAATTAGTGCTGATAGTCTTGGCATGAACATCGTGCCCATATGCTGGGCTGGAAAGACTGGATTTTGTCTTTTAAACAGGACATGTGTGTACATTTTCAAGTAAATGGCATGCCAAGAAGTACCAAAAATAGCGTTAATATACCAAATTCTAAGGGTTCATGTATATTATACTTATGTATATATGTTTTACTTGTATACATAAAAGAAGTATAGGTAATATAAGTAGTCAGAGAGAACTTATGTCAAAACACACCATGCTCCACTTGCATTTTGAGTATGCACTTGAGTATAAAATGGCACCACTTAATACCATTCTTTGTGTTACATACCAGGGCGGAAGAATAAGAATATTATAGATATAATCGTATATAGTCATTTCTCCGAGTCGGAATCGAATCTATGTCCTTGAAATTTACACTTAGTCGGAGTCCCACTGCGCTACAACAGCGTTCAAAGTCCATTAAGGTGGGGGTGAACTTCTTCTCTCTCCTCCCCAGCGGGGGAGAGGGGAGACGAGATCAGAGCGAGGCCCTCTGGACGTGGTTTTCTTCGCCACCCACTAATATAGGTGGGTCCCTCGATTAGGCCATTAGCCTCTTATAGGTAGTGGAACTGGAGTGTTCCGGGGGAAGGAATGAGGGTCAGACGGGAGGAGCTACGAGCTGTCTGGGCGGTCCGCCCAGCCGGGTGAGACCCCTGACAACTCAGGGGAGGCCCAGCTTAGACGACCAGCTACCGAGACAGCAGCTTAGGAATCTGAGAAATCTGGGAAAAAATGTTTGTACATATCATATCATTGTACATGTATAAATATTCAACAATTTCTTTGATCACATGAACTTGTACACGGAGTAAGCCAAGTGTATTCTAACCGTAGCGTAGTACAAATTTACATAGCATCAAGATACTCTAATAATAGATATTGATTATTCACACCATTATGGCCCAGGTGTAAAAACTGGCTATATTCACGATAATTGTAGGTTCGACTTGCTTGGTGTAATTTTTAAAGTGCGGTGTTTAGTTACGCTTATTTAAATGGGTTTTTAAAAGAAGAATGATGAACAACAATACTTTAACTATTTGAAAAGTTATTTACATACTTAGGAAATTGGTCCTAAAATTTTCTATTACATATTATTTTTCAAAAATGACGCAACTGGAATTAATTATATATTAGTAGATACCCGGAAGTTTAATTTCGTGAATTTAATTATCCTTCCTACCAAAATATCCGTTATGCTTAAAAAAGTGGAGAACGAAGTGTCTCAACAATAGGTTCTCTGTACCTACCCTGCTGTGCGCGGGATACAGCGTGAAGCTAAAAAAAAAGAAAAAGAACTTTTTAAGGAGTTCTTATATCTCATAGTAGCTATACCTAGTTTATTATACTTATATATCAAGTGTTCTACTCTTGAGAAACAATTATAATTTGAGTACCCAGTCTTATAAGCTATACAACAAAAAAGTTTCATTCAAATCCGTTCAGTACTTTCGAAGACGAGTGCATACAGATATTTTGTTTTTCGAACCCATTATCAGACGTTGTCTCGCTGCACTTAATGACTTTTGATATTAATTAATATGTTTAAAAATTAATAAAATTGAAATGTGTGTAATATCGAAATAAATACATCTATGAATAGACAGTACATACATATGCCAAACTTACATTTTATACAATTTCTGTTCGTCTACCTGATCTGATCTAATCTAATCTCAAATCTCAAGGCTAATTTCTGAAACGGCTATACCGATTTTGACGAAAATTGCACTAGCAGATAGCTGATATAATAAGGTAACTTAGGGTACTTTTATTTTTAAACTATAACCTTTTTGTTAAACAGACAGACAAAATCGCAGGCATAGCTAGTTATATATTATCTAACACGAAAAATTACTAACTTAATGAAAACAAAGCAATAGGCCTACATTTTTGTGCGGTTTTTGTAACCACGTGACGGATGTCACAATTTATCATTTGTAAAGGTCAGCCGACCGCGCGATATTAGCGCTGTAGGGCCGCCAGCAAATTGATATATTTATCTTAAGTAATTATTCTAGATGGAAATTCTGATACTTAGTGCTAGATTTTCGTTTTGGTTGGTTTTAAAAATGTAAAGTTTCATGCTTTTTGACGCATAGCGAGATGTATAGAACTTAGAATCAAGATATTCCGTTCTCCATTTGCCGTCAGAAACTGAGACTTTGGGTGTTGGGTGACGGAACTAGACACCACTTTTAATTGTTTCCTAGAGCGGGGAATTGAAAATAATTTAATTATGATCATTCTAGAGAGTGTGAATCGAATCTACTAACAATCGCGGTTACAGTCATACATGTCCCACTGCGCCTCAATGACCTGTAAAATATTTATATAAAGTAGCTAAAAGAGCTTGTCAAAAAAACTAACTTTTTCCCGCATTACAGGTTGAAGAGAGAGAAGTTATTATCAACTTGTCATTTTCCAATCTTTGCCTTACGTAAGGTTGTTCTAAATAATGTGCATCGAATTTACTTTATCCGATTAAAGTATCATGGCAGGGTAGTCAAAGAGTGTCAAGGCATACCGACTCTCGTCTTTTCAACTAAAATTGAGATATTAGTAATATATAGTTATATAAATTATATGTGGCCAGTCGTGGCCCAGTGGCACAAGCGTGTGACTGTAAACGACTGGTTGTGGGTTCGATTCCCCCTCGAGGAGTGGAAATATTTAATATTTCCATTTTCTTCGCTCTGATGTCGAGGTAAAGCGCGGCGTTAAGTTCCGCCACTTAACACGCAATGCCTCCGAATTCGGCGGAAAGTGGGGAACGGAGTGTCTTAACACTAGGTTCCCTCTGCCTACCCTGCTGTGTGCGGGATATAGCATGAAGCTATTTAATTTAATTTATTTTTAATTATATTTTTCTACAAATGTGGTCTACCACTTCTTAAACATTTTTTTTTTACTTTTTCTAACCCACTTTAATTAAGATGTTTATAATAATTATTAATGATGAATATTTGGAGAATATTATCCATTAATTTTATAAGCAAAAACAATTGGAAAATGGCAACTTCATAATAACCATCTATTACAAGTGTCGACTCGATTTCGGGTTCGACTTATGTCGACAACAGAGTCACTTGACTATGACTTCCTATAAGGGAAAAATCAAAAAAAGAAAAAATATATATTAATAAAAAAATATTACTCAAGCAAAAATTTAGAGTAATAATTAGAAATATCTAGATTCCAACCTGCAAAGGACTGGAACAGCTATTAACACTAAAAGCCTTTCAGCTCGTCGTTTAACCGTCGAAAATTAAATTTAAGCCCAAGTGTCTTGGCAAAAAGGAAAAGTCATTTCAACTTCAAAGTAATGTGATGAATGTGCGATTGAATGGGATGAAAAATGACAAAGCTCTAATTTGAGCTTTTTTTTTCAGAAATTTTTGCAATTTTTTAGGCGTTTTTTGGTCGTTTTTTTATTTTAATGTGGGTTTTCATACTACCATTATTGTTAAATGGATGAATTTCTAATTATATGTTCTATTGGATATCAATTAAATTATCAGTTGAAGAAAATTTGCTTAAACGGTTAAAACGATGAATTAATTAACATTTGCTTCTATAAATGTACTATAAATAGCAGAAAATAATACATGAGATATTGTTCGTTTGCAGAATTCAACGCCGCGGTCTATCTTATACTCCTTAGAGTGACATTTAACCATAGAATATGTGATTGAATGGAAAGAAAAATGACAGTTCTAATTTAAGCGTTTTTTTTTTTCAAAAGTTTTTGCAATTTTTTAGGCGTTTTCTGGTTGTTTTTTTTTTTTTATTTTATGTAGATTTTCATACTACCATTATTGTTAAATGGATTAATTTCTAATTATATTTTCTATTGGATATCAATTCAATTATCAGTTGAAGAAAATTTGCTTAAACGGTTAAAACGATGAATGAATTAACGCTGCGCTTTATCTTATACTCCTTAGAGTGAGGTTAGGATCTATAGTCATAGAATGTGTGATTGAATGGGAAGAAAAATGACAAATCTCTAATATGAGCTTTTTTTAGAAATGTAACTGTTTTTAGGCAGTTTTCAATATTTTTTAAGTTTGTATTTTATTTTTCATAGATCAGTTATAGTTGAATCTAGGAATTTCTTATAATCTATACCTAATAGAACCAGTTCGATTTCCACTCGAGGAGCATTTGTTAAAAAAATAATTTCCCTAACTGTAGCTTTAAATATCCGCTACTGAAAATGTTACAAAATCCAGATAAAATATAAAAAAATACATAAGACTTTTTACTACATTTATCATATACTCTCTAAAGTGAGGTTAGGATTTCTACCACCCTATTATACGGAAGAAGAGCACGACTAAAAAAAAAAAGAACCCATACCTATCCCATTTAGTTAGATGCTTAACGACTATACCACAAGGGCGATGGCGAATAAAATATTGAACTAATATATTCGCGTTGTTTAGGCACGGACATGGAAGTCATGAGTAAGCATAATTTAGATAAAATAAAACATGGGATAAAATTTGTCATAAATGTTAGACATTCAGTGTTGAAATGTCAACCCGCAATGTCTCGATTTCGGATTTCGAAGGACGGAGTGTCTTGACACTAGGTTCTCTCTCACTACTTTATTATGCGAGAAAAAAGGTAAAGCTGTGAAAAAAATATAATTTACTGAAAGATGTTTCCTGGAATTTGCCTTACACGACATTTTCCATCATTCTATAATATTTTCAACTTATGAGATTTTTTTTAGCTTCACGCTGTATCTTGCATATAGCACCCTGCTATAGGCATTGCTTGTTAAGTCGCAGAACTTTATGCCGCGCTTTGTCTTGATACCAGAGCGAAGAAAATGGAAATAATAAATATTTCCACTCCTCGAGTGGGAATCGAACCCACAACCGGTCGTTTACAGTCACACGCTTGTGTCACTGCGCCATGACTTGACTGAGTGATGCGTCACTCAATTAAGTCTCAATAACTTAAAAAATGCTTAAAGATTATAAAAGTAAAAATTCATCTCACTACACAAAGCATAGTACGCCCTTCATTTAATTCAAAGCGGTCTAATTCAGCTTCGAAATAAAAAAGAATTTTTTTTGCTCTAATGAAAACTCTTTTTAAGAATTTAGAAAAAGGAATGGAGGGTTTGATCAATATAAGGGAAGTATAATTGGACGGGCACAGAGTAATGAGGTATGAGATGTAGATGAGGCTTTTTTTTGACAGTGTTTGATTATAAGCGTGAGGGTTGTCGGTTCGATTCTCATTAAGGGGGAAGATTATATTTAAATGTTCGCTTCGCTCTGGTACTGCTAAGACAAGGCGTGGCGTTGAATTCCGCCACTCTACTGGTAATATCTCGATTTTAGGGCGGAAACTGGAGGGTGGAGTGTCTTGACATAAGGTTCACTCAGATTACCTCTCTATGTAGGAAAAGACGTGAAGATGTTTTTAAGGCTTTTTTATTAAAAAAGTATTTATTTTTCTTTTATTTGAGGGAAAATGGAGAATATAGTCACTTCTCACTATTATCTCTCTGCTGTTTTGGAATTTTGGGATCTTTAACTATTGATTAGGTCATAGTGACACAGTGGTGACTGAAAATGTGATGCTTATGAATTCTCCACTTGAAAGAGTTGATTATATTAAATTATTTTGATTTTCTGATTTAATGTCATTATACGTGGTGTTAAATACCGCTACTAAACCATCTTCAGGCGGAAATTAGAAAACGGAGTGTCTTAACACTAGGTTCTCTCAGATTACCTCCTCGTTGCGGGAAAAAGCTTTGATTAATAATAATAATAAATCTTCTATATAGATATTATGTAACATGGTCACTAGGACGGATGAATACCGCACTGCGCTATCCATGCATATATAATTCCACTATTGTAATTATAGCAGAATGTATATATTTTTGTAAGAGAAATATATTAACAATATTGCAGTACAGTGGTTCTTTAAAGGCTGTGGGTTCGATGTCCATTCGGTGATTTTTTTTTTAGCTTTACGCTGTATCCCACACATAGCAGGGTAGGCAGAGGGAACCTAGTGTTAAAACACTCCGTTCCCCACTTTCCGCCGAGTTCGGAGGCATTGCGTGTTAGGTGGCGGAACTAAATGCCGCGCTTTGCCTCAACACCAGATCGAAGAAAATGGAAATATTAAATATTTGTACTCCTCGAGTGGGAATCGAACCCAAAACCAGTCGCTATACAGTTACACTTTGTGCCATTGCGTCACCAATGGTCATTATTATACTTAATTTATTATTATTTCTCCGCTCTAGTAAATAAAGCGCGACGTTGAGTTCCGCCATTCAACAAGAAATGATTATATTTTGGGCGGAAAGTGGAGAACGGAGTGTCTTGACATTATACTCTTAGACTTAAAGCGTGAAGTGGAAAAAAAATATCTTACTCTGTACAAAAATATGATACAGTGTAGCTAACGATGTAATATTAAATACAAATTACTTATTCAAATTTATTTATATTAAACCGTTCGTTTTAATTACGCTTTTCTGATTAATTGGAAATTAAAAAGCTATTTAAGGTAATATTAGAAGAGGGTATCGTGGCACAGCGGGTTGGTGTCTGACTGTAGGCACATCGGTTGTGGGTTCGATTCCCGTTCGTAATAAATGTCTTTGTTTAACGTATCTTCATTGCTACGCTCTGGTAAGAATAAGACAAAGCGCGGCGTTGAGCTCTGTCACTCGCAAGGTTTCAAATTTAAGCAGAAAGTGAATAACAGTGTTTTGACACTCGGTCCTTTCTAACTATGTCCCATGTGAACATGAGACAACCCACAACAAAAAAACAGTTTTACCTTTAAAACTGAATAAAAAATATTAAAAATAAAAATATTTGATAAAAAAAAATTTTTTTTTCAGGTTCACGCTGTATCCCGCACACAGCAGGGTAGGCAGAGATAACCTAGTATTAAGATACTCCGTTCCCCACTTTCCGCCGAATTCGGAGGCATTGTGTGTTAAGTGGCGGAACTTAACGCCGCGCTTTACCTCGACACCAGAGCGAAGAAAATGGAAATTTTAAATATTTCCACTCCTCGAGTGGGAATCGAACCCACAACCAGTCGATTACAATCACAAGCTTGTGCCACTGGGCCACGACTGGCCACAACACATATAATACATAATATTTATATATAAGCCAATGTAAAAAAAATTGTGAAGGTATTTCTACTCATTGCTGAGATTGCTTTTCTTAGAAGTTTGTAAGTCTGGATGACAATGCAATATTTTTATAGCTACACTACACGTTTTAATTTTATTTTATTTTAAAAGTATTTTAGTATGTTTTTTATTTTTTTAGTTTCATGCCTTTTCCTACACAGCAAGGTAGACAGGGAAAATCCATTATCAATACACTCTCTGTATTATCTTGATTATAATTTAATTAAAAATAGGCATGTCTTATTAAAATTTTATACGAATATAATTGCGAAAAATCTGTTATCCATACTTATATTATAAATGCGAATGTTTGTCTGTCTGTCTGTCACGCTTTCACGGCTAATCTACTGGTCGGATTTGGATGAAACTTAGAAGGAAAGTAGTAAAATATCCGGGGCCAAAAAACTTATTTTTTCAAAAATCTACCTCTAAAAGACTGCAATAGGCGATTAAAGCGTGTCCAAAAATCTAAACCACTTAAGCAATATTGATGAAATTTCTCAAGATGAGAGTTCATGTCGCAAGGTCAAACATAGCCTACCTATGTTTTTCTATGTTTTGGCTGGAAAAGAGAAAGAAAAATGTACTTCACACGGATGAATCTGCTAATCGTAAAGTACTATATATAAATTTAGTATGTAGGTTCCTAGAAGAGTGTAAGAGTGCACTAAGATAAGAATTTTTAGAATTCCTTCGCGAAGAGTGAGATTTTTAGACGTTTAATACACGATCTTGCAGGTTTTATAATAATAAGTTTGGGAAGAAAATAAAAGGAATTCAAAATTTAAAGATTTCGAATTGCAAAGTAGCTTCACCATATCTATTCTACTCTATGTTATAAATGACAATTTGCAAAATGCTCTACGGGGCGAGCGCAAGAATCGACTTTTTTAACGTTTTTTTTTTTTCACCTTCAAATTGTGTCCGCATTCAGAGAATAAAAGTTAATGAGGTGCACAGTTCTAGAAACGTAGTAATGTATATAGCTATTGTTATAAGATTCATCTATTTTTTTATAGCTTTACGAGTTTCTTTATATAGGCTAGTCAAGTATGGTCATAATATGCCTAAGGTAAAAAAATGGCCGTTTTCCAATTTTTAGCTCAAAATCTAGACATTCTGTGTTGAATTGTGGAATTTAGCGCTGAGCTTTGTCTTAGACAACGGAGGAATGACAATATATAATTATTTTCCCTATTAGGAATCGAATCCAAAAACATCGCGTTACACTCAGACGCTGCCAAGATGGTACCTATATTTTTTTATATATTTTATTAAAATCTGAATCCATATTCCATATTACAGTACAGTACAGGGTAGTGTTTGAATGATCGGCGATTGGTTGTGAAAAATTATTATTTTCTCTGTTCTAGTAAGACAACGCAGCATTGTGTATCACTCAACACGCAATCTCTTGAATTTAGATGAGAAGTAAGGAACGAAGTGTGTTAAAACTAGGATTCTTTACCTGTCTATATGGGAAAAACCTGAAGAAGTTATTTTTTTGCATGGCGGGGTAGCCAGAGAGAACCTAGTGTAAAGGCACTCTATTCTTCACTTTCCGCATATAATAGACAGATTGCGATTGAAATGGCGGAACTTAACGCCGTGCTTTATCCTTAGGTATCAGAGCGAAAAAACATATATAAAAACATGCCCCCGAGTTGGAATCAAACCCACAACCATCGCGATTACAGTCAGACGCTGTACCACTGCGCCACGGTGAATCTGTTTATATTAAATAAACAGTATCCTCTGTAAGATATAGCATCCAGCTTTACATTTATAGCTTAAATTTCAATGCTTATTTTACGGTAATTGTTCTTTTTTATCGTTGCTATATGGCCGTTAAAGTAACTTATACGGATGATATTATTCCGGTATTTTCGAGTAAAAAGGAATGAGCACCTGTAGGGTGGTTGGAATGTGATGGTATGGGGTTCAAAACCAATAAAAATAAATTATATATGTATTTATTCAATATAGGTTATTAAAGTTTATAGTTGCAGGCATATAGTGAGACAGTGTTTGATTTTTGTTAGCTTCACGCTGTATCCCGCACACAGCAGAGTAGGCAGAGGAATAGTGTTAAGAATACTCTGTTCCCCACTTTTCACCGAATTCGAAGGCATTGAGTGTTAAGTGGCGGAACTTAACGCTATGCTTTACCTCTATCCCAGAGCGAAGATAATGGAAATATTAAATATTTCCACTCTTCGACTGGGAATCGAACCCGCAACCAGTCCCTTTATAGACACACTTTGTGCCTCTGCGCCACGACTGGTCGAGTGTTTGATTATAACGCAAATTGTTGTAGGTATGTGTGGAATTATTAAATTTTTATTTTTTTATTTTTCCTCTCTGATACTTAAGATAAAACGAAGAGTTCAGTTCTACCAATCAAAACGCACGTAAAGAATGTTGTCGAGTAGCTACATATTTTTTCCTGCATAGGATAGGATAGCGTCTGACTATCAAACGATGATTATAGATTCGATTCCCGCTCAGGGAATGATTATATTTAAATTTTCATTTCTCCGCTCTGGTTCCTTAGATAAAGCGCGGCATTGAGTTCTGTCACTCAACATGTATCTCGATTTCAATCAGTGTCTTAACACTAGGCTTCTCTAGCTAACCCGCCAAGCGTGTAGCAGGAAAAAACGTGTATAAGTAATAGTACATCATAACAAATTTCCTAAGGCTTACTGTTATTTACTTAATGGATATACTGTTAGGTTACTGTTAATATGAGGGTAATTAACTAATAAATAAAATAATAATACCCACATAATTGTTTTAAAAGAGTGACAGATTTACTATATAAAGGGTACTTTTTGCTCTCAAAAGTTAGTACGCCGTCTTGCTGCCTGACGAAGGCATCGTGTTAAACGTGTAAAGTGTAATAGTTGGTAATCGTGTTATTAAACTAAAAAGTGTTTAAGTGTATAAATTTACGTGTTTTAATAGAGAAGTTGTGTGTGTATTAATAAATAAGTGTAAATTTGTTAAGAGTGCAAAAGTTGCGTAAGTACAAAACTGTACAAGTGAGTATAGAGGTAAGGGTGTATAAACTGAAACAATAAAGTGTATTAACTGAAACAATAAATTGTGTTAACTAAAAGTCACCTTTTACTTTAATCCTGATATCTGTCTAACAAATATCAGAAGTGGGATTCCACCGAAGTTTTTTTTTTTACGCTTCGGTGTAATCCCGGTCTGCCCACATTACGTCAAGAGACAAGAGATGTCTTAAATGAGTGGAAAGGACTCAATTTATCGAGAGAGACTCGTCGCTGGTTTGTACTCACTGTTGCCACAAAAGGTGGTTAATGAGTGGGCACAGTCGTGCCAGGCGATCGAGTCTTCACTGTTGCAGTGGTGCCAGGCAATCGAGTCGTCGCTGTCGCAGCGGTGCGAGGCGATCAAGGTGTCGCCCGCAGCTGTGCGAGGCGATTGAGGCGTCGCCGGCGCAGCAGCGCGAGGCGATTGAGGCATCGCCGTCGCAGCAGGGCGAGGCGTAGCGGCGCGAGGCGATCGAGGCATCGCTTGCGCAGCGGCGCGAGGCGATCCAGGCGTCGCCGTCGCAGCAGGGCGAGGCGATCCAGGTGTCGCCGTCGCAGCAGGGTGAGGCGCAGCGGCGCGAGGCGATCGAGGCGTCGCCGGCGCAGCGGCACGAGGCGATCCAGGCGTCGCCGTCGCAGCAGGGTGAGGCGAACCAGGCGTCGCCGTCGCAGCAGGGCGAGGCGATCCAGGCGTCGCCGTCGCAGCAGGGCGAGGCGATCCAGGCGTCGCCGTCGCAGCAGGGCGAGGCGATCCAGGCGTCGCCATCGCAGCAGGGCGAGGCACAGCGGCGCCAGGCATCGCCTGCGCAGCGGCGTGAGGCGATCCAGGCGTCGCCGTCGCAGCAGGGCGAGGCACAGCGGCGCGAGGCATCGCCTGCGCAGCGGCGCGAGGCGATCCAGGCGTCGCCGTCGCAGCAGGGCGAGGCGATCCAGGCGTCGCCGTCGCAGCAGGGCGAGGCGATCCAGGCGTCGCCGTCGCAGCAGGGCGAGGCGATCGAGGCGTCGCCGGCGCAGCGGCGCGAGGCGATCGAGGCATCGCCTGTGCAACAGCGCGAGGCGATCGAGGCGTCGCCGGCGCAGCGGCACGAGGCGATCCAGGCGTCGCCGTCGCAGCAGGGCGAGGCGATCGAGGTGTCGCTGTCGCAGCGGGGCGAGGCGATCGAGGCGTCACCGTCGCAGCGGTGCGAGGTGATCAAGGCGTCGCCATGAATAAGGTAACTTTAACAGTAACGATAATAAACATAGTAATAATACAGACAGTATTGATACAGACAGTATCTATGCAGACAGTATTGATACAGACAGTATCTATGCAGACAGTATCGATACAGACAGTATTGATAAAATGAACAGTGATATAGAGAATAGTGATACAGACAGTATTGACAAAGTGAATAGTAATACAGAAAGTAGTGATATAGAAAGTAGTGGTATAAAAAGTAGTGATAAATATAGTAGTGACACATATAGTAGTTATTCATATAGTAGTGATACAGACAGTATCGATACAGATAGTATTGATAAAGAGAACTGTGATAGAAACAGTAGTCATACAGACAGTAGTGATACGTATAGTAGTGATACATGTAGTAGTTATACATATAGTAGTGCTACAGACAGTATCGATACAGACTGTATTGATAAAGAGAGTAGTGATACAAACAGTAGTCATACAGATAGTAGTGATACAGACAGTAGTCATACATATAATAGTCATACATATAGTAGTGATACATATAGTAGTGACACATATAGTAGTGATACAGACAGTAGTCACAGAGGGTAGTGATACAGAGAAAAGTGATACAGACAGTAGTCATACAGACGGTATTGATACAAACAGTAGTCATACATATAGTAGTGATACATATAGTAGTTACAGACAGTAGTCATACAGACGTTAGTCATACATATGGTAGTGATACATATAGTAGTTATACATATAGTAGTGATACAGACAGTATCGATACAGACAGTATTGATAAATATGGTAGTGATACAGAGAATAGTGATACAGACGGTAGTCATACAGACAGTAGTCGTACATATAGCATTGTTACATATAGTAGTGATACAGACTGTATTGATAATGAGAATAGTGATACAGAGAATAGTGATACAGACAGTAGTTATACAGACAGTAGTCTTACATATAGTAGTGATACATATAGTAGTCGTACATTCATAGTGATACATATAGTATTGATACGTATAGTAGTGATACGTATAGTAGTGGTTTATATAGTAGTGATAGCTATAGTAGTCATACATTCAGTAGTGATACATATAGTATTGATACGTATAGCAGTGATACGTATAGTAGTGATACGTATAGTATTGATATATAAAGTAGTGATACATATAATAGTGATGCAGACAGTATCGATACAGACAGTATTGATAAAGAGAGTAGTGATACAAACAGTAGTCATACATATAGTAGTGATACATATAGTAGTTACACATATAGTAGTGATACAGACAGTAGTCATACAGACGGTAGTCATACATATGGTAGTGATACATATAGTAGTTATACATATAGTAGTGATACAGACAGTATCGATACAGACAGTATTGATAAATATGGTAGTGATACAGAGAATAGTGATACAGACAGTAGTCATACAGACAGTAGTCATACAGACAGTAGTCGTACATATAGCATTGTTACATATAGTAGTGATACAGAGAATAGTGATACAGACAGTAGTTATACAGACAGTAGTCGTACATTCATAGTGATACATATAGTATTGATACGTATAGTAGTGATACGTATAGTATTGATATATAAAGTAGATCACTACTTTGTATCAACATATAGTAGTGATGCAGACAGTATCGATACAGACAGTATTGATAAAGAGAGTAGCAGAACATATAGTAGTGATACATATAGTAGTACATATAGTAGTGATACATATAGTAGTGATACATATAGTAGTGATACATATAGTAGTGATACATATAGTAGTGATACAGACGGTAGTGATACAGACGGTAGTGATGCATTTAGTAGCGGTACACGTAGTAGCCGTACACGTAGTAGCCGTACACGTAGTAGCCGTACACGTAGTAGCCGTACACGTAGTAGCCGTACACGTAGTAGCCGTACACGTAGTAGCCGTACACGTAGTAGCCTTACAGATAGTAGCCGTACGCATAGCAGCCGTACGCATAGCAGCCGTACACATAGCAGCCGTACACATAGCAGCCGCACACATAGCAGCCGTACACATAGTAGCCGTACAGATAGTGAACTTACGTTATTAATGGGACACATAGCTAACGAATGCAATATTGAAATTCATGGAACCAAATTAAAACATAGTGTAACCGAAAACAACGAATTCGAATAGTAATGATTAAGCGGTTTTGATTGTTAGAGGTAGTACTTAGTGGGGAAATTCATGAAAGAAAAAGTCAATTAGGTATATAAATAAATATATATGTTGTTTTGGTTTTAATGGAGTTAGGTTGTACAAAAATTGGAGAATTAGCTATAATATTACAGGACAGTATTTCAGATATATGTATTGTACATAGACCGTATCGATTATAGTGTAATTAAAAATAGATGTAAGAGAAATATTCAATTAAATGATGAATGCGGAAATTGTACGCGAGTCAAACATTATATACGAATACATGATTAGTTGTTATTTATATTGTGAAGATCAATTAGATTGTTTATCATGTTATTTAGAAGATCAATAAGATTGTTTATCAGTTTTTAAATATTTTTCTACTTATTTATTATTGCTTTATTTATTAAGATATTTTGCAACTCAGACTTAATTACTTAGGTATTTTACTACTTTAGACTTTATTCATTAAGATATATACTACTACTATAATTTTGAGGCGAGTTCGCCTCTGGCGCGATCCGTTCAAGTAAACATACTGACTTTGTCACTCCAGAGTGCTCCAATATTAATTAAATAACAAATGTTCCGAAAATCAATGGTATCAAAAATTCAATGGTTTTTTTTACAATACTTTAAATTAAGGAATCAGATTTACGCCGGCTGAGATACTATCTGGGTTCAAAATAGTTAGCATATCTAATAGTCATATACATAACTCGGTAAATGGTAATTTAGAGAACAAAACTGAAAATAGGGATTCGATTTGTGATAAAGTTGTAGTCGCGTAAGTAAAAATCACACAGCACTAAAACGGCAATACGGTAAACGTAGAAAACCTCCGCGTGAATACAAAATAGGAGATCTTGTTAGGGTTTTTCATTATTAACAGTTAACGAGTCAAAGCCGAAAGGTTTTACCTAAGTTTCAAGGCCCTTATATTATAAAATAAGTAACGTTTTCGGTCATGACAGATACTGGCTATACTAAAGCGTGCAGTGTATCGTCTAGTCAATCTTATAGGTACAGTGAACAAGAATCTATACATTCTGAATTTCCAGACAACGTAATAACTAATTTAATTTTGCATGGAAAATGCTTAGTAGTATCATAAAATTGTTACATTGATAATGATTCAGTCGATATTTGTCACATAGATAATATGCATAGTATATATAAATTGTTGTATTAATAAATGAATTATCCATACATAGTGTAATACTTTATGTAGAATCTATTTTAGGATGGGCAGATTGCCTCAGTTTGGGCAGATTGCCCCAGTTTGGTTGGGCAGATTGCCCCAGTTTGGTTGGGCAGATTGCCTAAGTATGGGCAGATTGCCTAAGTATGGGCAGTTTGCCTAAGTATGGGCAGATTGCCTAAGTATGGGCAGATTGCCTAAGTATGGGCAGATTGCCTAAGTATGGGCAGATTGCCTAAGTATGGGCAGATTGCCTAAGTATGGGCAGATTGCCTAAGTATGGGCAGATTGCCTAAGTATGGGCAGATTGCCTAAGTATGGGCAGTAGTATGGGCAGTTTAAAAGATGGGCAGATTGCCCCAGTTTAAAAGATGGGCAGATTGCCCCAGTTTAAAAGATGGGCAGATTGCCCCAGTTTAAAAGATGGGCAGATTGCCCCAGTTTAAAAGATGGGCAGATGGCCCCTAGAATGTTTTGTTTATAAAAGTTTATATTATTGTAAGCGTTATTTTGTATATCTTTTTTATTATTTTTTTTTTTTTTTTTTTGTTTTTTTTTGTTTTTTTGTTTTGGAAACACGGGGTCGTGTTTCGGCGCAGGACGGCCGAACTGTTAGGTTACTGTTAATATGAGGGTAATTAACTAATAAATAAAATAATAATACCCACATAATTGTTTTAAAAGAGTGACAGATTTACTATATAAAGGGTACTTTTTGCTCTCAATAGTTAGTACGCCGTCTTGCTGCCTGACGAAGGCATCGTGTTAGACGTGTAAAGTGTAATAGTTGGTAATCGTGTTATTAAACTAAAAAGTGTTTAAGTGTATAAATTTACGTGTTTTAATAGAGAAGTTGTGTGTGTATTAATAAATAAGTGTAAATTTGTTAAGAGTGCAAAAGTTGCGTAAGTACAAAACTGTACAAGTGAGTATAGAGGTAAGGGTGTATAAACTGAAACAATAAATTGTGTTAACTAAAACAATAAATTTTGTTAACTAAAAGTCACCTTTTACTTTAATCCTGATATCTGTCTAACAATACGTACCCCACAAATCGTAAGATCGGTCCCCTCATTATGGAACGCCATAAAAGGATCGGAGAACGCTGACATACGAATAACATTTTATTATATTCGTACTTCTTGCGAAAGAATTGTATTCAATATAAATATTAGAGATGTACTTGTTTTTTTGGATATAGCCGGGTCTAATAGAACTTTTTAAGGCTTAAAGAAATTTAGATCTAGACTATATTTAGCCTATATTTGACCCTGGATCTTCAACTATTTAAATTCTAATTTTAACACGTAATGCCTCCAGATTTCGCCGGAAAATGGCGAACGGAGTGTCTTAACACTAGGTTCCCTCTGCCTACCCTGCTATGTGCGGGATACAGCGTGAAACTAAAAAAACACAGATATGTCCCACTAAAATAAAATGCGCGTATTGTACTAATTTTGTTGTCTACCACAATGTATTAAGACTGATTGAATCAATAAAGCCGTCGTTTCGGAGTAAAACATCGTCTGACTATAAGCTTAATGGTTGTGGGATCGTTTCCCACTATAGGAAGTGATTATAGATTATTTTCATTTCTCCGTTCTGCTACCTAAGACAGAGTACCCGCCTTTTACGGGACGATAAGGTCCGTTATTTAAACCGCAATCTCTCTTTCGGGCTTGAAGTGGAGAAAGGAGTGTCTCGACACTATCTCTCTGATCACCTTGGTGAGCGGAAAAATAGAAAAAAAGCATAAGGCAGTTTTTATTTAATCAATTATCATGGCTAAGTAGAAAAACATTAACAGTATACACGATTGGTTATAAGTTTGATTGCTACTCGTGGAGATTGTATTTAATTTTCTTTCAACTTTCCGCTCTGTATCTGTTTACGTATCGCTGATTTCAGACCAATCTTTTTTTTTCATTAATTCTTTATAAATAAACGGGCATTTTTTTAATATTCTAAAGTTGAGAATGGAGTACCTTTTTAATAGATTACATAAATAAAGGTCGTCATGTGCGCATTACAGCGTCAAAAGAAATAAGGTTAGTTGCTGGTTCGATTTCCATTCAGAAAATTACTTGAAAATAATAAATTTTCTTTCCATTTTCCGTTTTAATGATTCAAAACGTCAATCTCAATCTAGTAAAAAGGTCTCAACTTTTAAATATTAAAAAAAATCCTGTTCTATTAAAAAAAAGAATTAATTAAAAAAAAATGGGTTCGAAATGTCAACGCAGCGTTTAGTTACGCCATACTACGTCTATTGACGCGTAAAAGCTCTCTTTCTAGCCATGAGGGAAAAAGCGTGAAAGCTTCACGTTTTTTCCCGCAAACAAAAAATATGAATATATTAAAACCAGTTTCAATACTACTGTGCCGCAAATATTTTAATATCTAAAATTAGTACGTGAATGGGAATGCATCAAAGATGAAATGGACTTGTATTAGAACATTAATCGATAGCGGTCTCGTTTTACGACCAATTTACAGTTAGTCGAACGATTTTAGTTTATGAGTCTTATTGCGTGTGAACAATAATGGAGCGTGTTTTATACCGATGTTTGTCATATTAAGTTGTGTTTCTCTATTTTTTATGTATTTTTGAGGCAAGTGGGGAGAGTTAAGTGATTTGTCACTCTTTTCTTTAATTTCTGTTTTAATTTTACTAGAAACATTATGTCTTAAGTGACTAAATTTTGTCCATATACTCGTAAACTGAACATATGATTTTTGTGTTTTAAGACACTCCGTTCCCCATTTTCCGCCGAATTCTAAAGGTTTTAAGTGGCGGAACTTAACGCCGCACTTTGTCTTAATATCAGAGCGGAGAAAACGAATACATTAATCGATAGCAGTCTCGACCAATTTACAGTTAGTCGAACGATTTTAGTTTATGAGTCTTATTGCGTGTGAACAATAATGGAATGTGTTTTATACCGATGTTTGTGATATTAAGTTTTGTTTTTGTTTTTAAGGTGTGTAGAGAGAGTTAAGTGATCTGTCACTCTTTTCTTTATTTTCTGTTTTCATTTTACTAGAAACATTGAGTTAAGTGACAATATTTTCGTGAAAATATTTTTGTAGGCAGAAATAACTTAGTGACCCGTCACTCCGTTCTTTATATTTTTAGCTTGATGCTGTTCAGAAACCACAGGAAATACTCCTACGTAGACTCATATATATGCAGAAACAAATCTTCGTAGGAGAGCCGAGAGTTCCAAAGGTCGTGTTTTTACGTTATTCTCTAGAAAATATTAGAATTTCGGAATGCTGAATGGCTGTGGGTTTGATTCCTACTTGGAGAATAGTAATATTTAAAATATTTTAAATCTTTCACTCTGGTAAGATAAAGCGGAGAAATGAGTCACTCGACACAGAATGTCTCAATGTCTAGTCAATGTCAAAATGTCTAAGAAAAGATTGTTTTGACAGTACACTTTGCGTGATAAAGCGTGAAGCTATAAAAGACAAATAGAATATACCTAATAAGTAAAATTTAATTACGTCACGGTGTAATAGACGAACTGTCTTCCAACCGATTTTATGGGCCGATGAAAAATTACGACCCCGATCTTAATTTAAGACAAAGTTATTTTAATGAGTGACACGTTTATTGGTTGTTTATTGAAGCTGTTTGTATGTTAATGTTTTGGAGTTTATATTTCATATTGTATTATAAAATGCTTCCGTTTTATAATACTAATTAACTTTTACTCTGTTACTATAGAGATTTTCCACTTGCTGCTTTAAATTGAGTAACTTGTAATGAGGCTAGTCGTGGCGTAGATAAACAGTGATTGTAAACGACTGGTTGTGGGTTTTCTAGTATTGAGACAAAGCGCGGCGTTAAGATCCGCCACGAAACACGCAATCCAAATTCGGCGGAAAATGGGTAACGGAGGGTCTTAACACGAGATTCCCTCTGCATACCCTGCTGTGTGCCGGATACAGCGTAAGCTGTAAAAAAAAGTCTTTTTTCTGTCTCCCTCGAAGTACCTAAACAAAAACTTTCAAGGGCTATGCACTATAATTAGAAATTTGCATATGTCTTATGCCCATGAGAAATTGCAGGTGATTTGAATCGATAAAACTACTTAATGAGACCTTACCAAGGCCTAGAATGACGTCAAATGCATTATAGGTATCATTGAGCCCATAGGTGCAGTGGTTAGTACCTGGTTTTAACATGTAGGTTGTGAGTTCAATTGATTTTATACGTGATTAAAAATTGTTCGTTTTCTGTATGCGGCGTTAAGTTCCGCCACTTAACATGCAATATCTCGAATATGGTTGAAAAGTGGAGATGAATGTTTTGACACTATGTTCTCTTTAATTACTGTGGGATGGGTGGGATGGGTATATGGTGAAAATGTGCAGCTAAAAACAAGCATCAATTTTAGTAAAAAACCATATAAGTAATTGATATAAATATAAAGCTTCTCGTTTTCTCCCGCAGTAGTAGTGTAGTCGGAGGGAACCTAGTGTCAAGACACTCCGTTCTTCATAAATAGAATTACATAGTATACTCGTATCAATTTACTTTCACTTTTTAGAGGTAAACTAAAGCAACATCAGCTTAGATATGACCCATAAAATAAATATTTTATTTTTAATTTTATCCTTTTTCTCTGCATAGCAGGGTTAGGCAAATTGAATCTAATGTTAAGATACTCCAGTTAAAATTCTCCACTTTTCAACCGAAATTCAGACATTACGTGCTGAGTGACGAAATTCAACGCCGCACTTCACCTTAATTTAAATACATTTAAATACCTATAACCCTAAATGGGAATCGAATACACAACCATTGCGTATACAATCATACATACACTTTCCACCACTAAGCCACTATGGCGTCGAGAATATTATATAACATATAAAAATACATAAGAACTTAAGCATTTATTCTGATTAATAATAAAAGAAACATAAAATGGCGATCGTAAACTTATTTCAAGAAAAGTAAGCTTGGATATCATCCAAGTGTGTCGACCCTTTGTTAGTGGTAATTATATACCTATAATTTTATTTATTTACCTCTGAATGTAGATAATCAGGGTAAAAACAGTATTAATATTGGTCGGAGAGTGGAAAACGGAGAGTTTTGACACTAGGTTCTCTCTACTTACTACGCTATGTGGGAATAAGCGTTTAGTTCCAAGAAAGAGAAAATTAATTATAAGAGAAATATAGGTGCAGCGTTAAGTTCCGCCACGGTTCCCTCTGCCTACCCTGCTGTGTGCGGGATACAGCGTGAAGCTAAAAAAAAATAGGTAGGTACATGTAAAATTCTTATCTAACTATGTTAAGAAAAGAACGTCAGGAATGTCAAGACACTTCGTTCTGCACTTTCATTTGGAATTGGGGACATTATTCGTTGAGTGGCGTAACTTAACGCCGCCTTTTCGTTAATATGACTGAGAAAAGCAAAGCTATTTAATCGTGGAAAAGTATCATTTTTACAGTCACACGTATATATATAGAATAAATAATATACTTGTCGAATAAGCAATCCTATATCCACTTTATAGAGTACCAAAGAAAACCCACAAAAGTGTTTTTGGTCAAACAAATTAGAGAAGATGTAAATATTTTCTTTGTCAGACCTTTGAGAATTAGCCCTTTAAGTACTACAAGAACCAAATTTTAAGTTCTTGTGTATAGTGTAGTATAGTGATGAGGCAGTCGTAGCGCAGTGGGACAGCGTCTGTCTGGAACGCGATGGTAGTGGGTTCTATTCCCATTCGGGGAAATCCTTCTTCTTCCAGTTAGGTAGGCATAAAAAATAATAATAATTTCACGAGTAAGAAAAAATGTTAAAATAAATGTATATGTATTATTATTTTAATATTTAAGTACTACAGACACTTTATGTATATTCCTTTTTTCGTTAATTTTGTATGATTTTTAGCCGAGCACAGAGTCGTGGGTTCGATTTCCACTTGAGGGAATAATCATATTTTATTTATCGTTATTCCTCAGCCCTAGTAAAGAAGATAAAAGGTAGCCTTGAGGTCTGTTAATCAACACGAAATTTTATAATGTATAAAATAATGTATATATTCTTGAAATTGTATAAAAAATGTTTATTTTTTACATTTCATAAAAATATTTTTAAATGCGTGTTAACAATAATAACATATTTAATAAATAGATCTCTCTTGCCAAACGGTTGTTCGTAGAATTCATCTTGGGGAGACATTTATAAAAACATGTCTACAGTGATGTTAACATCTCTATAGAAATAATTTTATTGAGAAAACAATTTTGTATGATTTTTAATCGATAAATTACATTTCCATATATTACTACTCAGAACTCAAGTTATATGTTTAAAATAATCTAAACGAGTTATTTCTATTCTACTTATTTCTAAAATAAATATACTTACAACTATACATTATCATAGAAGTAGAGAACATTTATAAAAATCATAGTAAAATTATTCTTTCATATTTTCATCGTATTACAAAAATGTACACAAAATGTAATATTAGCTGTTCTAGCGTGCAGAATTCCGCAACGCGTCACGATAGCTGTTGGGCGGTTGTTACACCGTAGTTTTAACATATCCATACTTATATTATAAATGCGAATGTCTGTGTGTTCGTCTGTCATGCTTTCACGGCTAATCTACCAGTCCGATTTAGATGAAATTTAGAATGCAAGTAGTAACAAATTCAGGGCCAAACATAGATTACTTACTTTTTGAAAAATTAAACTCTAAAGGGATGAAAGTTTGTATGAAAAATCTAAACCGCTAGACCGATTGTAATGATTTTTTGGATAAATATAGTTAATAGTTCAAGGTTAAACGTAGGCTACCTTATTTTTAAAAAATCTGCTCCCGAAGGTTGCAATACAACGAAACAGTTATGTATTTCACACGGCGAAGCTGCGAGCGGGCCGCTAGTTTTTATATAAATTTTATGTTTTGTTCCGCATAGCAAGGTAGTCAGAAGGAACCTAGTGTCTAGACCCTCCGTTCTCCACTTTCCGCCTGCCCGAAATCGAGACATTGCGTGTTGAGTGGTGAAACTTTATTCTGCGTTTTATCTCAGGTAAAAGCGAAGAAATTAAAATTTAAATGTAACTATTGCCTCGAGTGAAAATCGAGGTTTCTTTTTTTTTATAATTCTATTTTATCTCTCTACTCTATGATTATGAATTATGGGGTCACTAAATTACAAAGTCACTCAGTCACTAAGTCAATAAGTCACTACAAACGACCACACTAAGCTACCTTTACTATCCAGACGTTCTAATAGGCAGCCAAAGTTGGCATTAATATGACATTACCAACAAAATATCAGCTACCGTAACAGAAGGTTTGATCCTGTTCGTTTTAATTCACATCGGTTATAATGATCGTGAATCACGCATTGTGTTTATATATAGGTAGTTTATATTAATTTAGTCTATTGTGGTGCAGTGGTATAGTGTTCGATTATAAACGCGATGGTATAGTGTTCGATTATAGGTTATTTACCTATTTAAAGATTTTATTATACGCCTTGGAAATGAAATCCTTGCTCCAGGCTATTTCAAAAGTATCACTGTCCGCAATAAATCTGTATATCACAAGTGAGTTTCTTGCGCCGGTTATTCTTAGGTCTGAGGGATTAACTTTAGTGAACCGGTGGTAAACTATTTGACGTTCCAAACATGAAGTATGTAAATTCTTATTTTGAACAAATTTATTTGACTTTGACTTTGATTTCAATTTAGGGTAAGTAAATCAGAGATACTTTTCAACATTTTTAAAGTGTTATTCCACACTTAGGAAAATTGAAAAAGACATTTAAATGTTTTTTTAAATCAGAGATATTGAGGGTTGAGTAGTGAAGCTTATTGCCGTATTTTGTCTTGTTACGAGAACAGAGAAATAAATAGTGCAGTTTCACGCTTAATCCTGGATAGCAAGATAGACGGATAAATAACGGGAAAATCAAGACACTGATCTTTACTGTCCGCCCGAAATCCGAGATTGTATGTTAATTAGCGGAACTTAACGCCGCGTTTTGTCTTAGGTACTAAAACGGAGAAATGAAAACAATAAATAATCATTACCCCGAGTGGGAATCGAACCCACAATCGCCAGAATAATTTTAACATCATTCTATCAAGTAGGTATCGAATCCACCACTAATGACATCGGCAGTCAGATGGTGTTCCACTGTGCTGCGATGGCTTCTCCTATTATATTCTAAATTGTTACAATTACTTAAAAAAACACATAATTATGTAATTATTTTTTTATTTTTATGGTGCTTAAGACAAAGCGCAGCGTTGAGTTCCGCCACTCAATGGACAGTGTCTCGATTTCAGGCAGAAAGTAGAAAATGAAGTTCCAAGTCACTCCGTTAGTAACTAACTAACTTACTAACTTAGTGTCAACACACTAAGTTCTCTCTACCAGCATGCTATGAGAAAAAAAGACAAAGCCTACTCAAACATTGTTTAAATCTACGATCTAGTCCCAATCGTTCGATATCCCTTTTATATTCAATTGTTAATTTGTTTTCGCTTTAAAATTGATGGAATTTCAACAGTTGACGAATTTTGTTTGTACTAAAAAAGTAACAATGCTGAATAAATATATTGTCAATTTGTAAAACTAACTCAAAGTGTTGTATCCTGTGTTTTAAATTATTTTAAAATAAATATGGGAAAAAATTATGCTTTAGAATCGTTTCGTGGTTGGAAATGATTGACTGTAAATGATTGTGGGTTCGATTCCTTTTTTTAAGCTTTACGCTATTTTCCATTTTCCGCCCAAAGTCAAGACATTGCGTGTAGAGGGCAGAATTCAAGCCATCGTTTGTCTGCTTTACCGAAGCGAAGAAATGAAAATAATTAAATGATGATTATTCAGATCAGTGTAAATCGAACCTACGACCATTTGCAAATACAATCAGATACTGTTACTGATGGACTTATTTTATTACTAATATTATTCTTTTACTCCTCAGATGTTATTAATTCAATTCCTACTAGGATTACCTATCATTAGTTATTAGTCGTTTTTTTTTAGCTACACGCAGTATCCCGCACACAGCAGGGCAGGCAGAGGGAACCTAGTGTTAAGACACTCCGTTCCCCTCTGGGAAGAGGTTATTAGCAGTGTTTTAGCTACTTGCATTTCTCCAATCAGATTATAAGAAAAATAGCTTTGAGTTTCGCCACTCAACAAATAATGTCATTAGTGTGAAAAATGGAGAATGAAGAGCTTTTAGTTATTTCTAATTCTTTCTGTGCAGAACTAAGTTCTCTCTCTACAGATATTCCCCTCTTTAATAAAAAAATATGAAAACATAAGAAAAATATGAAATAAATACGCGTACAAAAAATAAACATGCAAATCAAAGTATATATAGTGTATACGATCTCTTCGCAGACACATAGTTCCCATTCTTTCAGTCTTTAACGTTTGCATTTTATATGTAAACCGTTTTCCTCAATATAAAATACGTATTTGCAATATTTGAATTGAATTGCTGATTTTGTGAAAATGGTGTATTTTTAGCCCGCAGTATTGGTGTGTATGCGAGTTCTGGGATTCGATTCCCGATTGATGATATTTCTACGTTTTAAGCTGTTTGAGTGCCTTTTGGCCTAGACTGTAATAGACCGTTTAGTCCGTCCAATCGTCCGACCGTCGCGGCTTTAAATAGTATATTTATATTTTAATTCGATATATAGAAACAAATGTACAGATATACTATATTAATGATAATTTCATTTCTTGGCTCGGTTAAATAAAGGACGTATAAGACAGTATCTTAATGCGTTTTTATTAAAGAAACAAAAAATGGCTTAATAATAACTAAATTTATGTTTTGCCTAAGTTAATCTAGTTATTATCGTAGATGGATTAAACATAATGCAGCTTTTTGTTACACAATTCCACAAAAATAGAATTACTTTAAGATTTTCCAAAAAATAAGTATACAGAAAATGGCTTAGAACAAAATCAGCTTGACGCTTTCATTTCACATAGCGGGGTAGTTAGTGAAATCTAGTGTCAAGCAGTCAGCAAAACTCTATCCTGCAGTGTCCGCCCGAAGACGGGACATTGCGGGTTGAGTGGCAGAACTTCCCTCCGTTTGTTACCTCATGTACGTGAACGAAGAATTGATAATTAATTAAATACTAGTGGCCCGCTCGTGGCTTTACTACTATCGCTCCAAATTTCACCCAAATCGGACTGGTAGATTGGCTGTGAAAGCGTGACAGGCAGACAGATAGAGTTTATAATATAAGTATGGATTATCTTTTCTTCAAATGAGAATCGAACCTCCAACCATCGCTTTTACACTCAGACGCTGTTTAACTGCGCATTAATCCAAAAACAGACATTTTACGTAACCCAATAATAATAATTAGGTCAAAGACATTAAGCTTTTCAGCCAAAGTAATATTTTTCTCGGCTCTCGTTCAAAATGTACACGTAGATGGTGAATTCAGAATTTCCCAGTGTAACTGTAGCTAAGCTTGAAACCTGAATTCCCGCCCATCAGCCTATATTGTCTTCTTTTTAGGTCAACGAGCTTAACGGACTTGCTTACTCGGTATGGTATGGGAGTCAAACATCTACGAGTATTTCTATTTGGAAATGTAATTAGGCATTGATGATGGAGAAAATAGAGTTAAGTGATGAAAAATGGTGGGGAACGGAGTGTCTTGACACTTAGTTTTTTTTAAAGGTTTAAATTTTGTCTTATACATAGTAAATAAACACTAGTAAATAAATAAAAGTAAATATATATTTTTTTAGGTTTACACTGTATCCCGCACACAGCAAGGTAGGCAGAGGGAAGCTAGTGTTAAGACACTCCGTTCTCTACTTTCCGCCGTATTCGGAGGCATTGCGTGTTAAGTGGCGGAACTTAACGCCGCGCTTTACCTTGACACCAGAGCGAAGAAAATGGAAATATTAAATATTTCCACTCCACGAGTGGGAATCGAACCCACAACCAGTCGTTTACAGTCTCATGCTCGTGCCACTTTGCCACAACTGGCCAATCAGTAAATAAATAACAGTAAATAAGTAATAATTAAGAAATAACAGTGTAGTGTTTTTTAATCGACGATAAGAATTGAGTCCAAAACAGTTTCCAACAATTTTTCCTCTCATACTTCAATTAATGAAATAAAAAAGTGAAATATATGAATTATTATATATTTCCCTTTTTTATTTTATTAATTGTAATATATCCATGTACATAAAAATTTATGTGCATGAATATATTAAAGACCATTTATTAAATAACTGTTTAACATTTCTCCATTACATATAATATTTTTATTTCTTAAGTAATAAGACACATTGCGATATTGAGATTGGCCACTAAACACGCAATGCCTCGAATTCGGATGTAAAATGTAAAACGGAGTGTTTTAACACAAAATTCTTTCTTTCTCACTATGCGGGATAAAGCGTGAAGCGTGAAAAGCTTCAACAAAAAGAAATACTTTGAAATCACGTCAGCCAAAAGCGACAAACTAAACTTTTGTCACTGAAAACGCTGGACGCAAAGTAGAAAGCCTCAGTTCGCCATCAACGAGTATTGTGCGCTTTCTAGGTCACTAGAGTCGGTACTGCATAGATGCGGTGGAAAAAATGACTTTTTTATTTAATATTTCTGGTTATATAGACGGGTTTTGAACGAATTATTATTACAAAAATTGTATGTCGTGGCCAGTCGTGGCCCAGTGGCACAAGCGTGTGACTGTAAACGACTGGTTGTGGGTTCGATTCCCACTCGAGGAGTGGAAATATTTAATATTTCCATTTTCTTCGCTCTGATGTCGAGGTAAAGCGCGGCGTTAAGTTCCGCCACTTGACACGCAATGCCTCCGAATTCGGCGGAAAGTGGGGAACGGAGTATCTTAATACTAGGTTCCCTCTGCCTACCCTGCTGTGTGCGAGATACAGCGTGAAGCTAAAAAAAAAAATTGTATGTCAAATATTTGGCAGTATTTGTAAAAACTTCACTTTTTTTCCATATAGCCATCTCTTATAAATTGGTTGTGGGTTTGATTTCCATTCGAAAGAACAATTATAATTTATATTTTTTTTTCTCTCGGGTAAATAAGACAAATCACGGCGTTAGCTTCCGTGACTCAACACATAATGTCTAATTGAGTCGCGGAACTAAATGCCACGTATTGTCTTATTTCCAGGAAAGGAGAAAATTAATATTTTAATTATGATGATGATCATTCTTTCGAAGGAACCATAACAAATATTTTTTATTTAATTATAGTCAGATACTTACTGCCCAAATGCACCACGATGCGAAAGCATAATGTAAGAATTATCCATAATAACTAATTACCTGCAACAAAACAAGGAAATCATGAAAAAGAGAGCTAAAAAATGAAAATCAATAAAAGAAACTTTTTTCTTTTAGCGTCACGCTATACCCCGCACACAGCAGGGTAGGCAGAGGGAAGACTAGTATAAAGACACTCCGTTCCCCACTTTCCGCCAAATTCAGAGGCATTGCGTGCTTTAACGCCGCGCTTTGCCTCGACACCAGAGCGAAGGAAATGGAAATATTAAATACTTTCACTTCTCGAGTGGGAATCGAACCCTTAATCAGTTGCTTTACACAGTCACACTTTGTGCCTCTGCGCCACAATAGGCAATGTCTCGATTTCAGGCGGAAAGTAGAGGATGGAGTGTCTTGACACTAGGTCCTCTCTGACTACCTTGCTATGCGGTAAAAGCTAAAAACAGATCTTTTTTATTACGAACAAATCGTACAACATTGAAGCTTGAAGTATATAATTATTTACACTGTTATGTATTTAATGGAATAAAATAAATGTCGAATTAAGGTTAAAGTAACACTATAAGATTTTTACAGTAAATAAAAAATATATATAGCGCAAAATAAATCCTTATAATCTGTTGACCTTATTTAAAATGGACCTGCGCAAAAATAGGCCAATTTATTTGAAAATGTATGCCAGAATATATGAAAAAGATCTATGAAGGTAGAATCCTGGTCTATAACTATCCACCTAATCTAATTACAATTTGTCGTTTCTTATATATAGTTTGGATGTTTGTTCGTCAATCACGCTGAAACTACTGAACGGATTTTAATCAAATTTAGTATACCAAAACCAAATTTAGTATACCAAAATCAAATTTAGTCAGCTCATAACCTGTCTATGAGCTGACTTTGGTTATAGGACACTTTTTATCCCGATTAAATGCTCCCTTGGGATAAAACCGAACTTAACGCGGGCGGAGCCGCGGTCGAAAGCTAGTAATCATATTTATTGAATGACTTTCATTTGTTTTCTCTGGTAGGCCGAAGCGCGGCGTTGAGTTACGCAAATTATGTTGTAACAATCCATACTATACATAAATATACGTAGGAATATGTATAAACTATTTTTTACTAAATAATATAATTCAATTTAATTTAATAATAATATAAAAAAATATTATTTCATTTTATATATTTAAATAATTAATAAAAAAAATAATTAATATTTTTATAAATATTATGTAGGCTGAATGCCATACTGGCAGGTTATAGTTGATGAAAAAGAAGAGAAAAAAAACAAAAGGGGGCTTGGCAGAAGGATGACGCAATAAAAGGACGCTTACAAAATTATGGATATTAAATTGCAAATAATATAAATTAAACACAAGGAAGCATATATGTAATTAGTAAAATTATTATTTAAAATGCAAAGGAATAGAAATATAATAGTTTTATGATATTCAAGATTGGTAAGATGCATATTTGTAAATTATGAAGACTTCTTTGGTAAGTTTTCTTGTATTATTAGTAGGAAATTAGCATAAAACGAATATGAAATGATAACTTATATAGTATAATAAATATTAAAAGGTAAATAATAGTATTAAATAATAATATTACATGATAATAATGTTATTTGTATGAGATTTTTCAAATTTACAATATTTATAAGTAAAAGAGTATGCCGTGACGCACCGCCATATTTAAATAGTGTTGTATGGGCATTTTAGTTTACATTATCGTTATTTTTATGAAATATATAAAGTATTGGTATATTGAAAGGTTAGGAATTACTAATAAGCTATAAATATATAAGATGCGTTTAAAGAATAAAGGTTTTATAGCAAGATGGTATTTAAAAGGGTAAAATTTAAAAGAATATAATTAAATGTATAGTTCGCTGCGTCATACAATGTTTTACGATTGTCAGGGTTTGGTGAGCTGGTAGTTTACGGATAACCGATGTCGTTGACATGATCTAATGTTCTTTAGCAGCACCGAGGCTGACGCGTTTGGTAAAGTGAACGGCTATAGCAGTGTTGGTTTAATGTATCGTGTCTGACGCTGTCTTGCGTTCCGTGAGGGAGCTCGTACGGTGACAGCATTGGTATAATTTGTGACACGATTGTCGTGGGTTCAATAAGCTTATAGCTTTTTGATAACCGATGTCGGTGTCCCGATACTGTTTAGCATCACTGAGGCTGACGCGTTTGGTAAAGTGATCCACTATGTGAATGTTAGTTTGTAGTATCTTGTCTGATGCTGTCTTGTGTTACATAAGCACTTGTACAAAGTCGGATATTGGTATAACTCGTGGCATACGATTGTCGGGGTTCCGTAAGCTTAAAGCAAACTGATAACTGATGTCGGAGACGTTTGACTAAGTTTAAATGTTGGCTTTGACAAACGACTGCTACGCGTGTGCTGTGCGGTTAAATACATCAAACAGCCACCGTGTGGTTGTGCGTTCGAACTGATATGCAAACCAGCGACTTACATTATATTGGTCTCACAAACCAGTAATGTATATCGGCTTCACAACCCGACGAATTCATTGGTCTCACAAACCAGTGACGTATATCGGCTTCACAACCCGATGAATTTTATTGATCTCACAAACTAATTACGTATATCGGCCTCACAACCCGATGAATTAGGTATATTGATCGCATAAATCAATGACGTATATCGGCCTCACAACCCGATGAATTAGGTATATTGATCGCATAAATCAATGACGTATATCGGCCTCACAACCCGATGAATTAGGTATATTGATCGCATAAATCAATGACGTATATCGGCCTCACAACCCGATGAATTAGGTATATTGATCGCATAAATCAATGACGTATATCGGCCTCACAACCCGATGAATTAGGTATATTGATCGCATAAATCAATGACGTATATCGGCCTCACAACCCGATGAATTAGGTATATTGATCGCATAAATCAATGACGTATATCGGACTCACAACCCGATGAATTAGGTATATTGATCGCATAAATCAATGACGTATATCGGACTCACAACCCGATGAATTAGGTATATTGATCGCATAAATCAATGACGTATCTCGGCCTCACAACCCGATGAATTTGGTATATTGATCGCATAAATCAATGACGTATATCGGCCTCACAACCCGATGAATTAGGTATATTGATCGCATATATCCAGATGGAAGGCTTGCTCGCAGCGATCTCCGCCAGTCCTACTTGCTAGGACTGCAGAGTTCCATCCGCCACGATCATCAGGGCACAGAATGTTAGGGCGTTCCCCCGAGGCGACGCGCACCAGCGCGTCCCCGTTGGTGTGAGAAGTGGGGAGGGGGGAGTAGACAAGTGCGGCGTTGGGGACCGCCACCCGACACGCCATGTCCGAGACGGCGGGAAGTGGAGGACGGAGCTACAAATAGCTACGTGGAATGTAAGAGGAGGGATGGAACAGAAGATGAATGAACTACTAGATGTGATGGATGATAGAGATCTGGATGTGATCTGTGTGACTGAGACCAAGAGAAAGGGCAGTAACACTACCGATCTGCCGGGCGGTCGCGTGGCTCTCTGGACCGGCGTACCAGAGAGTGATCGCGGGTGTCACGGGGTAGGTGTGTTATTGTCCTCTCGATTGGTGTGTGCAATGGTGGAATACAAGGCGATCAACCCGAGGCTCCTTTGGGTTCGCTTTAAGCTGGGGATAACAAGATTATTCTTGTTAGCGGCCTACGCGCCAGTATCCTCAGCTCTATCAAGCGAGCTAGAGGAGTTCTGGGAGAGTGTCAGGGAAGTTCTAGGTAGCGTAAGAGCGAATGAAAAATTAATAGTGTGCGGTGACTTGAATGGATGGGTCGGAACCGAGCGGATCGGTTACGAGCTTATATTAGGGAAGTACGGTGATAGGAGAGTGAATGAGGCTGGTAAGCTTATTTTGGAACTTTGTAAGGAGAAGAATTTGTTTGTGGCAAACACGATGTTTGACCACAAACAAATTCATCAGTACACATGGGAGCGAATGGAAGAGAAAAGTATGATTGACCTATTCCTGGTGGATCAGCGTATTCGGAACCAAGTTATGGACACGCGAGTGTTTAGGGGTGCCGATTTGGGAACAGATCACTATCTAGTTGTTAGGAGGTAGTTGTTAGAATAAGGAGTCTGTTCACAGGCTGGCGCGCCCGCACGAGGTGTCCAAACTTGGAGGCGAATAATCGCGTAAGAAGCTGGAAGCTTCAAGATCCACCCATTAAAAAGGAATATAAAGAAAGGGTGTCCAAGAAGCTAGACAGCTGTGAAACAGGAAATGAGAGTGTAGAAGTATGCTGGCAGAATCTTAGGAATAGTATGATTGAAGCAGCAACAGAGGTGTGTGGTACTGCGACAAGAGGCTTTAGTAAAAAGCGCGACGAATGGTGGGATGATGAAGTGAAAGATGCCGTAGAAAGAAAGAAGAAAGCATGGCAGGATTATAAGGCCTCTGGTAAGAATAAAAGTATGAGAGAGATCAAGAAGAAAGAGTATAAGTTGCAAAAGCACCAAACGAAAGCACTGATTAAGGCGAAGCGTGAAAAGTCGGAGAATGAAAGAGACGAAAGGTTGACGAACAACTTCCGAGAAAACACGAAGCTTTTCTGGAGAGAAGTTTGTGGTTCTCGGGGTTCTTCGTCAACCTGCAGAATGAAAGGGGTGCTTTCGAAGGACGGTGAAATATTAACAGAACCAACACCTGTTTTGCAACGATGGGCGGAATTCTACAAGGAGATGTATGAATGTGATGACGCCTCTGTCTCAAGTAACAGCGATATGCTGAATCTTGATGTAGCAGACGGCGAAATCTGTATAAAAGAAGTAGAGAGTGCCATAAGAAGTTTGAAATGTGGTAAGGCAGCGGGAGCAGATGGAGTTACTACTGAGATGATCAAATATGGTGGGCCGCGCGTCTTGGACCTGTTCTTTCATCTGTGCAATTTATGCTGGAAGAAAGGGGAGGTCCCAGATGATTGGCGAGGCGCAGTCATCGTGCCTTTGTATAAAGGCAAAGGTTCACAGATAGACTGTGCAAGCTATAGGGCTATCAGTTTGATTAGCTTAGGTAGTAAAATTTATGCTAAAATTTTAGCGAGAAGAATGCAAGAGAGATCTGAGAGGCTGTTGTGGGAGGCCCAAGGAGGCTTTAGACCTGGAAGAGGGTGTATGGACCAGATCTTCTCCCTCCGCATGATCACAGAGAAATTTTTGGCTATAAACCAAAAAGTTTTCTGTGCTTTTGTGGATTTGGAGAAGGCATTTGACAGAGTTGTGCGAAAGAAGTTATGGGAGATACTGCCTCGGTACAATGTGAACGGACCCTTGTTGCAGGCTGTAAAGTCTCTTTACCGAGATCACTCAGCCTGTGTACGAGTAGGAGCTGGCATGTCGCCTCGGTTTGATATTCAATCGGGTGTCAAACAGGGTTGTGCCATGTCAGCTTGGCTGTTCAATTTGTACTTGGATAGTTGTCTCCAAGGAGTGAAACAAAGTGATATGGGAGTGAAAGTGGGTGACTTGAAGGTAAACTGCCTGTTGTACGCAGATGATGCAGTGCTTATTGCATCATCAGAATGCGAGTTGCAGGCATTGGTCACCATCCTGAAAGATGGGTGTGAAAATAATGGTCTAAGCCTGAATGCGAGTAAAACTAAGATTCTTGTGTTTGAAAGAGACGAAGAAAGAACGGAATGTAAGATCATGGTTAACAGAAAGAAATTAGAACAAGTGAATGAGGTGGTATATTTGGGAAGTATGTTTAGCAGAGATGGAAGGTATGATATGGATGTTGAAAGGTGTATTGCTGCCGGTAACAGGGTTAACGGTGCCCTCGCTGCGTTGATGCGACGGCGGAACGTGAGCATAGCCGCACGTTTAGCTGTGCACAATGCAGTGCTGGTACCGACGCTGCTATACGGCAGCGAAACGTGGGTATTGCAGAAGAAGAATGAAAGAAAGATGAATGCTGTGGAGATGAGATCTCTTCGAAAGATGTGCGGAGTCAGCTTAGCTGACCGAATCCGCAATGAAGAGATACACAGAATGGCAGGTATTAGCGAGAACGTCATAGTAAGAATGAAGAAGGGCGTGCTCAGGTGGTTTGGGCACGTCGAGAGGATGAGTGATGGAAGAATGGTAAGAAAGATTTATGAAGCAAAGGTGAGTGGTAAGCGAGGCAGGGGGAGACCTCGGTTGACCTTCGAAAACACAGTATCGATGATACTGGAGGAAGGTCACGTAAAAAGCATGAGGACCCCCCGGAGGGCGTGTATGAAGAGGTTGATGACTGTGGACGAGGCGAAAGAAGTATGCAGGGACCGTAGCGTTTGGCGCTCCGTTCTCTCTGACTACCCCGCAAGGGATACAGCGTGAAGCTAAAAAAAAAAAAAAAAAAAAAAAAAATAAATCAATGACGTATATCGGCCTCACAACCCGATGAATTAGGTATATTGATCGCATAAATCAATGACGTATATCGGACTCACAACCCGATGAATTAGGTATATTGATCGAACAAATCAATGACGTATATCGGCCTCACAACCCGATGAATTAGGTATATTGATCGCACAAATCAATGACGTATATCGGCTTCACAACCCGATGAATTATATTGATCTCACAAACTAATTACGTATATCGGCCTCACAACCCGATGAATTAGGTATATTGATCGCATAAATCAATGACGTATATCGGACTCACAACCCGATGAATTAGGTATATTGATCGCATAAATCAATGACGTATATCGGACTCACAACCCGATGAATTAGGTATATTGATCGCATAAATCAATGACGTATATCGGCCTCACAACCCGATGAATTAGGTATATTGATCGCATAAATCAGTGACGTATATCGGCCTCACAACCCGATGAATTAGGTATATTGATCGCATAAATCAATGACGTATATCGGCCTCACAACCCGATGAATTAGGTATATTGATCGCATAAATCAATGACGTATATCGGCCTCACAACCCGATGAATTAGGTATATTGATCGCATAAATCAATGACGTATATCGGACTCACAACCCGATGAATTAGGTATATTGATCGCATAAATCAATGACGTATATCGGACTCACAACCCGATGAATTAGGTATATTGATCGAACAAATCAATGACGTATATCGGCCTCACAACCCGATGAATTAGGTATATTGATCGCACAAATCAATGACGTATATCGGCCTCACAACCCGATGAATTATATTGATCTCACAAACCAATCAATAGCAAATCATAAATCACAAATCTAACATAATATATAAGAAGCGTCACAAGTACCTTAGAAATATAATATCTAATTTAAATATAAAGAGTAAAAGGTAACTAATAATATTAAATATTCGTATAAAACAATAAGGGACGACTACGGACGGACAGCTAGCTAATAATTGATCTTTTGCTGAGGCATTGTAAGTATCATATACGTGAACTGTTCCGTTGCGTCTCGGAGGGTTCAATATTTGGTCGGTCGGGTCCGCCGATCGGTCGGAATTCACGGCATGTGGCGGGGTGGGGCCACTAAGCTATTTTTCCCCTTGTTATGACTCTCAAATTAGATAGCTGTAACGAGAGGATAAATAAGACGTGACCTCAGCTTGTCTTAGGGAAAGCTGAGGTCGATTACAACGGAAAAGGTTATGATACTGCAATTGCTGTCAACTCTCCTGATGGGATTTAATATATTATATCTTGAACATTTCTTGACACTGTTACCTCTGAATCTCTTAAAGATCTTGAGTTACTTACGAAAACAATAATAAAGGTCCTAATCACAAGACGTATCACGAGCCAGAGTAATAAATTAAAATAATAATAAATTTAATAGATAAGGATTGTTACAATGTCTCTTATTTGTGTTTCGCTAATTATGTTTCAAACATAATTCATTTTGACGATAATGTCAGAATGGAGTGCCATAGCGTTCTTTTTCCTAACGTTATAGCGTGGGAACGAACCCACAATAGTCGCATTTACAACGAGACGTTATCCCACTAAGCTATGACGGTCTATAGACCGTTATATTGATTTTTTTGACTTGTTTTCATAACATCTAACATTTATTAATTTCTTCTTTTTAAACTTTATTCAAGCTTTTTGTATTTTTGTAAGGAGCTTGTTACTTGTGTCTTAAATATTTATAAGTTATTTTTGTAAGGCGAGATGTAATCATTTTGTAAAATAATTGCTTAAATTTAGGTTATTTTGAGATATAACAAAGACTGTATGAGTCTTTTGGAAATGTACGTATGTGATTACAGCAGTAATACATGATTACATATCATGAGAATTTCAAATAGTCATTAATATGCTTTAAAAGATTGCTTGTACATTTTTAATTTCAAAAATTATTAATTAAGTAACCAGTCGACAGTATACAGGGGTTTCGTTTGGCGCTTTCTGTCCATATTACAGATGAGTGGCGGCTCATTATACTTTAATTATTGGAGCTGCCATTATTTCTTAGTCGGACCTGTCGGAGTTACTTCTAGTGGGGAACGGAGAGTCTTGACAGTACTGTCTTTGACTACCAATCTTGACGGGAGAAACCGTGAAGCTGCAATAAAAAGGAAAAATAAATAAATATAAACATTTCCCTTAGTGGAAATCGAACTAACAACCTTTGTTTTCACAGTCTGACCCTCCCACTGTATCACGACTGTCTCTAAATAACATTTTGGATTACGACAAAAGTCCAAATTTATCAAAGTTTTTTACTGAAATAATGAATTTTAAGTGGCCAGTCGTGGCCCAGTGGCACAAGCGTGTGACTGTAAACGACTGGTTGTGGGTTCGATTCCCACTCGAGGAGTGGAAATATTTAATATTTCCATTTTCTTCGCTCTGATGTCGAGGTAAAGCGCGGTGTTAACTTCCGCCACTTAACACGCAATGCCTCCGAATTCGGCGGAAAGTAGGGAACGGAGTGTCTTAACACTAGGTTCCCTCTGCCTACCCTGCTGTGTGCGGAATATAGCGTGAAGCTATTATTTATTTATTTATTTTATGAATTTTAAGCAAAAAAGGAATATAATATCAAGCTTCAGCAAGCTTCAGTTAAATAATACAAAATATATGAATTTCTTTGACTGTTATATTTAACTTGTAACATGTACATATGACAGATTCCGACGCACGAGACCAACATCACAGAGTTCTAAGTAATTAAAAAGAAACCTTAGAAGCAAAGCCTTGCTTAGCGTTTGTAAGAGCACATGATTAAAATAATATATCTTTATTCGTATAGTATTATTTTAAATTATTTCTTTTAGAGTTAGAGAGGAATAAAGAGAAATATGTTATAAAATAGTGACTTATTTCTACGTTTTCTCCCTTTTTTTATATAGATATTGATAGATGTGGAATACTTTTCGTAATAAGTACATTTCTGTTACCTTATTTTTCTAGTAAGAATAAGTAATTATTTAGTAAAAATAAATGTTAATTTCTTCGCTCTAGTGCCTAAGATAAAGCGCGGTGTTAAGTTCCGCCACTCAAAACGCAATGTCTTGATTTAGGGCTAATAATTAGGAATGTTATGTCTTATGTCCTACTCCCCTATGTGGAAAAAAACATGAAGCTACGTATTTAGTAAAAAAGAAATAAAAATAGAAAATCAATCGTTATACAAATTGACAGCGTCTGACTGTAAACGCAATTCATTGTGGGTTCGATATCCGTTCAAAGTAATATTTAAAATATTTTCACTTCTAGTGACAAAAAATAACTCGGCGTTAAGTTTCGCCACTCAACAGACATGATTTCGACTGAAACATGGAAAACGTAGTGACTTAACAGTAGGATCTCACACATTCGCCTATTTTGTCAAAAAAGCTTAATGCTAATAAAACAAATATAAACAAAACACCTTTTCATATACCAAAAACGGAGAGACAGAGAATTACGTCACTAAATCTTATCAAAACCAATTAACTTAAACAATCTCATTTAAAGATACTATTAAAGCAAAGTGAACTTTTCCCAGTGGAGTTTCGTGTTAAACGGTTATCGATAGTCCCATAGCGGAGTTAATGATACTCGCTGTCCTATCTAATCTTTTCATTTATCTATCTACAGTAATGAAAGAGCGATGATTATCTTTTTCTTTTAAAAGATATGATATATACGTATATAAAAGCTTTCTATAAATTGGTAAAAAATGTAACGAAGAAAAAAAAGTTTATACAGATGGCTATATAAGAAAACATGGGTCCTTTGTTTTTTCATGCATCTTCTGCACCTTCTATACCTACGTATAATGAAGAGAGCTCAGTGCTAAAACATTCGATTCTCCACTTTCGGATATTTACTATGTATTCAGTGCGGAACTTAACACTGAGCTTTATGTTAACAGATATATTTTTTTTTAAGCTTCACGCTTTATCCCGCACACAGCAGGGTAGGCAGAGGGAAAGTGGGGAACCAAGTGTCTTAACACTAGGATATTTATTCTTTATTCCCTTAGGTAGTGTTAAGATACTTCATTCCCCACTTTCCGCTAAAATCGTAGGCATTGCGTGTTAAGTGGCGGAACTTAACGCCGCGCTTTGCCTCAACATAGGAGAAATGGAGAGAATGAAAATGGACAGATTAAACATTTCCACTCCTCGAGTGGAAATCGAACCCACACCCACCCCAGTCGTTTACAGTCACACGCTTGTGCTATTGCGCCACAACTGGCCCCAGATTAAATAATTCAAATATTTGTTCCGCCACTTAACAAACAATGTTTCTATTTTCAGGTGGAAAGTGGAAGGCGGAGTGTCTTGACGCTAGGTTCTCCTTAATAACTCCACTATATAGGAAACAGCCTGTAGCTGAAAAATAAACTAAAAAGTATGTTTTTACTAACATTGCGTGTTGATTGATCCAGGTGGGTAATGACCTAACAATTTTCTTCGCTTAACGAGATTGGGAATGATTTGGAATAGTTATAATTTGATATTCTATATATTGTATTGATATTGTATCCATTTTAATACACTAATAACATTATGAGCTCGAAATCTTTCTCTTTTTGCTATTTCTCATGACAGGTCGCTAATATTAAGTATTTTTTGGATTATAATTTAGAATTACATTATAAAAAATTGTATACTTAAAGCTGTTAAATTGTGGCATAATGTAACAGCGTCTTACCGAAAACGAGATTGGTTATGGGCTTGATATCTACTCTGGAAATTAATTATAATAAATTATATTAACTTCGCTTGCATTTGCATTTTCGCTCTGGTGTCGAGGCAAAGCGCGGCGTTAAGTTCCGCCACTTAACACGCAATGTCTTCGAGTTCGGCGGAAAGTGGAGAACGGAGTGTCATAACTCTGCCTACTCTGCTGTGTGCGGGATACAGGGTGAGGTTAAAGGAAAATCGTTACTACGGTTAGAGAAAACGCGGCATAGAGTTTTGCATGTTCTTCGCTGTGGTATCAAGGTAAAGCACGGCGTTAAGTTCCGCCACTTAATACACAATGCCTCCAAATATGGTGGAAAGTGGGGAACGGAGTGTCTTAACACTAGGTTTTCTCTGCCTAAGTAAAGCATTATCCTCCCAAAGACGACTTGAAGCCATAACCTGTGGAAACGCGTTGAAAAATATCTAAAAAACTGCTAAAAATCGTTTTAGTACAATTTGACTTTACTATGCAGTATTATAAAGGCATAGATAATGCTCAGTTCCGTATCTAAATGGAACCACTCATTATACAAATAGTAAGGAGCTCTATTTTCAGTAAATGAAAGCTAACTAGTTTCTGTTTCTATGCTTTCAATGATTTTGTTTGATTGTAGGGTATATTTGATTGTAAGCACAATGGTTGCAGGTTTGATTCCAATTTTGGTTTTTGATACGTTTGAATTAATATAATTTTGTGTTAATAATAGAAATATTCTTTTTCTGACAAGGATCTGAGATTATACGTGGATTCTGGTCTAGATTAGATTGTACTCGGCGTTAAGTTACGTCATTCAACTCGCAATGTCTCGAAAACATCTGAAAAATTGAAAACGGATATATTAACAGTACATTCTCCCTTACTTAACCTGCTGAATGTGATAATTGCTTAAATAAAAAACATAAACTAATATAATCGAATCAGATTATTGCGGTAAGTAATAACTGTCATTGGTTTATATTTTCATCCAATTCTTCTTAATATTGTACGCAGTGTTAAGTTCCGTCATCTCTCTCAAAAAATTCTCTTTTTGTAAATGAATAACTGAGTACATAACACTACATTCTCTCTATAGACCATGCAAAATATGTTAATTGTGTAATTATAAAACGTAATTATATAATAGCACTAGCGACTGGCTCGCGGCTACGCCTGCGTGATTTTTCACACAAATTTATCCCCTTAAGAATTTTTTATTGAAAAAAAAAATAGGTAACTTAGACCTACCTACCTATAGACCTTACATAATGTCTTTCTGACAAAAAAAACATCGAAATCGGTCAAGCAGTTTAGATTTTTCATATAAACTTTCATGCACTATTTCAACACTTAAGGAGTTGATTTTTGAAAAAATGTAGCCTAACTTTAAATATTTTTGTTCTAAATTTTATGCAAATCAAAGTAAAAGCGTAACAGTCAGACAGATAGACTTTCGCATTTATATTATAAGCATGGATTATTAAATCAGATTATTGCGGTCAAGCAATAGCTGTCATTGGTTTATATTTTGATGGGTGACCGCATCATGTCATAACATTAGGCAAGGTTGATGTTATTATTATAACGCAATTTAACGACGGTTATCAGTCCATAACAGATGGAGCCAATAGTTGTGGTAAACGGTCATACATCCTAATATGTGTTTGTATCGTGTGTTTTATTTATGTGTCATGTATTGATATTTATTTTTAAATGTGTGAATAACTTATGAAATTGGAAAATATTTTTAGATTTTTTTTAGAAAATTTGAACGCAGCGGGATTCGAACCTGCGCCTCTTGAAAATCTGGGTATGTTTTGATAACTACAAAAATAAGTTATAATAAGCGTGTGTATAATAATTTCAACGTCGCTGGATGTAGAACGTATGGCTTAATGGTAAGAATGCTTGGGCGATTTCCAAGACACGAGTTTGAATCCTATACGCGAGTTTGAATTACTAATACTAAATTCATTTTTATATAGGTACATTATATTTATCACATTACATATTTTTTACATTATATATTTTTTAAGTGCAATAAAGAATAAATATATTATAATGTGCTTCTTGGTTAGTGGTTGTGGTTCGATTTTTACTTGAAAAAAGGTAGTTTCACGCTTTTTACCATGGCAGGGTAGTTTAAGAAAACTTGCTGTGAAGACACTCCGTTCTCCACTTTCCGCTCAAATTAAAGACATTGCGTATTGATTAAAGAATCCACTACTTGTCTGAAGACATAATAGTGAACCACTAGATCAGAAAAATAATTAAATTATGATCATTTCTTCCCGCCTAATCGCGTTTACAGTCGCACTTTGCCTCATGGACTCATTTGTTTGTCCACGAACTACTGTAAAGTATTCCAAACGTCGGGATTTCTAAAATGTGTATATGAATTCCGAATACCAAAAATGTACACAGTAAATTCGGTTGAAATAGTCTTATTATTATTATAGCTTCACGATATATCCCGCGCACAGCAAGTAGACAGAGGGTACCTAATGTTAAGACACTCGGTTCCCCACTTTCCGACGAATTCTGGAGGTATTAAGTGGTGGAACTCAACGCCGTGTTTGTCTCGACACCAAAGCGAAGGAAATGTAATATTTAATATTCCAATTCTGCGAGTGGGAATCGAACCCATAACCAGTCGCGTTTAGACTGACCTCAATATATAGATAGTGTTACTACACTTTTTCTTCCTTATTTTAAAATTATTATTTAATAGTAAGAAAATATTTTTACCAAAATAGTCAACTAACATAGAGCTTTTACAAAACTTAATCCACTAGAATGCGGGATTTATCTGAACTCGAACAAAAGATGGGCTTTTTTTGAATAGAAAAGAGATATATATTTTTTATATATATTTCAAAAGATAGAAGATGCGGGCATCGTTATTTTTATTTTGCCCCGGATTTTTTATCAAACGTTGACAATTTTTGTTCCTCTTAAAAATAGCGGTTATATTATGTTTTGTAAATTATTAGAAAAATATTTATAAGTGTTTCGCTATTTATTAATTACAAAAGTACAATTTCAATCGATAGTGGCCAGTCGTGGCCCAGTGGACCAGCGTGTGACTGTAAACGACTGGTTGTGGGTTCGATTCCCACTCGAGGAGTGGAAATATTTGATATTTCCATTTTCTTCGCTCTGGTGACGAGGTAAAGCGCGGTGTTAAGTTCCGCCACTTAACACGCAATGCCTCCGATTTCGGCGGAAAGTGAAGAACGGAGTGTCTTAACACTAGGTTCCCTCTGCCTACCCTGCTGTGTGCGGGATACAGAGTTAAGCTAAAAGAACAAAAAAAAATTACAATTTTACAGTAGAGCGACTTTAAGGTGGGAAGTTAATATTGAGTAAGGAATAACGTTTAAATATCTGATCATTGAATATTGCTTCTACATTTTTTTTGTCATTTCATTTTAATTAAAAATACAGGACTCAAACCTGCGCCTCCTGAAAGCCGCCCAAGTACTCTGGATCACTAAACCATACGTTGTACACATCCGATTACTTTGAAATTCTTACGCATTTATTACTAATATTGTTAAGAGCTCCGTAGAAAGATTTTCACAAATTTCTGTTAATTAAAAATAATTTTTACAAACAGTTTTTTGGCAAAACAGAAAACTATTTATTAAATATTTTTACAATGATACAGAAAACAATTTAAGAAAACGCATGGCCTAGCGATCAGAGCATTTTGACAGTGTCCAAGAGCCGCAGGTTCAAATCTCGCTGCATTCAAATTTCATACGTTTCCTAAAAATATACTTCTCTAGTTATTATATATTTTTGACAACTGAAAGAGGTATTTACTCAGTCTAACGACATTCCCAATAGCTGAAAGTTATCCGGGTCAAAATAATCAGAATCGAGTATATTACTGTATTAAGTCACAGTATGCATTAAGGTATTCTGAACATTACACCGTCACGCGATGTTCAAAACATTATTATCTAGGAGCACGCACCGACAAAATTATAGGGTAACTTTTTTGGGGCCTTTCATTAATCAAGTGATCGAACGCGATGAACTATGGTGTGAAATGATATAGATATTTATAAGGGCGATGGGTATGATTTGAATAATTAATTTTGGTACTTCTTAGGGTGTTTTTAAAGTTTTTTATTACAGATTTACGCTTTTTCCCGTATGCCAGGGTAGGATAGTGTCAAGACACTGAGTTTTCCACTTTCTGCCATATTTTAAGACATTCCGTGGTGGTGGGCAGAATTGAATAGCGTGCTTTGTCTTTTCAATAGAGCGGAGGCATGAAAATATTTTAAATATAATCATTCCTTCAAGTAGGAATCGAACACACAACTAACTATATCGAGTATGTTGTTGGAAGCAGACAACTACACCACGATTGCCCCATTAAGGATGTTTATTATGGTTTAAATTATCTGATTATTGGTGCTGCATAAAAATAGCTATACACATAGGTATGAACTCCAATATTTAGATGATCACATGACGTATGAAAGCGTATATTAATATTATAACTGCGAAAGTCTGTATGTGTGTCTATTACAATTTCAAGGTCCGACTTGGATGGAATTGACAATTAAAATAGTTGAAGACCCAGGGTCAAACATCCTTTTATTCAAAAATCGTTCCCTATAGAGTTGAAATGGAGGATAGGATGATAGGTGGTATGAACATTACGTAGTTAGTTGTACAGCATTAGGCAGTCAAAGCTGCGAGTAGTCGCTAGTTTTGAAAAACAAATAAGTGCTAAGTATTTTCTTATGTTATGTTTTTTATAAGAAATCTAATGAAACACGGTTTGACTAAGCTTTTGACATGACAAATGATTTTTGTACTTTTTTAACATTGTTAAAGTGTTATTCCACACTTAGGAAAATCTTTAAAATGTCTTTTTCATAGATTTTTGTGTTTTTCAAATATAGATTGACAAATTCGTCTGTTACGCGTATAATTAATTTTCAACTTAAAAGAGTAACCAGATATACATATATTTGAAAAAAAAATAATGCTCATAATTAAGCACCTTTCACTTAAAAAGTCAAATAAATATAACCTGTTACTAAATACAAGACACTCCGTTCTCCACTTTTCGTCTGAAATCCTGATGTTGTGTGTTGAGTGGCGGAACTCAATGCTATTATAGAGCCGGAGAAAATTAATAGAAAAATAGTTTAATCATTCCTCCGAATGGTAATCGAACCTACAACCAATCGCAAATACAATTTACCTAAACGTCAAAATATTACTTACTAGCGGCCCGCTCGCGGCTTCGCCGCGTGACCAATTTCGTTATATTGCAAACTTTAGGGGCGCATTTTTATAAAATAAAGTAGCCTATGTTTAAGCTTAGATTATCAACTACATTTATCCCAAAATTCATTACAATCGGTCAAGCGGTTTAGATTTTTCATGTAAACTTTCATCCCCTATTTCAACCCTTTAGAGGTTGATTTTTGAAAAAAATTGTAGCCTATGTTAGACTTGTCCAATTTTACTACTTTCATTCTAAATTTCATCCAAATCGGACCGGTAGATTAGCCGTGAAAGCGTGACAGACAAACACACAGACTTTCGCATTTATAATATATAATATTATTATATATGTTAATAACCTCAATTAGAACTGATCATTTATTTTTAATGGAAATTGGTGATCATGAAAGCCATTATTCTATTTCAATACACTAATATTGACTTTCCAATTACAACTAATATTATTAGCGGCCATTGTGGTGCTGTTTGATGACGTCTGACTGTTAACACGTTAATTATTTTTTCAACCACTTTGTATTTATATTTTGTTCATGATTTATTTAACCCATCATATGTAACTAATAAATAAAACATTAAAAAAATCATATCATTTTTGCATATAGTTTTAATTACACTCAACTTAATAGTTCCGTTTTTACTTCTATCGGCAGTCCCACGACTGCTACTGTTTTTTTTTATTATTCTATTTATCGCTCTACGGACATAAGATCTGTACCTTTTTTAACATTATTTTTGTTTTATGACTTGTAATACAATTTTATTTTTACGATTTCAGTACTTAAAACTAAGACTTAAAGAATATACTCTAGAGAGTCCAGTTACAAATTATTGAAATGGAATGATTATATTAAAATTGTCTTTATTTTTCTACCTTGCTGAGATGGACCTGTTCTGGTGACAAGATAAAGTGCGGTATTGAGTTCTGCCGCTCAACACGCAATGTTTCAGATTCGGGCGTACAGTAGGAAGTAACGCTTTGTCTTGACACTAGAAGCTTTCTGACAACCTCTTTATGCAGGAAAAAGCGTGGAGCTGCTAAGAAAAGTTTAGCAAGTGGGAATCGAATACAACTGGGAAACTAAGGAACTATCATATTATAGTCAGATGTTATCCCACTGCCTACCACGGACTCCCTATTAAAAATCTAAAACCCTCTCTTATTATGCATCAGACATATCATCATAATAGCATTCAAATCAAAATAAACACTTATCAAAATTGGCCTTCTGTCAAGAGCGGTAACCTTCTTAACAATGTATCCGTAGGAAAAGGACAAAAATATCTTCTAAATTTAACCTACAATGTCATATGTGAATGAGGTCTAAAAATAAAATCTGCATATCATCTGTTATATTGTGAAAAGAAATAATAAAATAATGCTATATATATTGCATATAGTTCAACAAGCACAAGCGTGTGACTGTAAAGCGACTGGTTGTGGGTTCGATTCCCACTCGAGGAGTGGAAATTATATTTCCATTTTCTTCGCTCTGGTGTCGAGGTAAAGCGCGGCGTTAAGTTCCGCCACTTAACACGCAAGTCTCCGAATTCGGCGGAAAGTGGGGAACGGAGTGTCTTAACACTAGGTTCCCTCTGCCTACCCTGCTGTGTGCGGGATACAGCGTGAAGCTGAAAAAAAATTAGTTCAGTTGTCATTTGCTTGATGGAACACGGATGTGGGTTCAAAGTTTTATTTTTCCATTCGAGCGCATGGTCTGAAGCATGGAGAATCATGGCGCAGTAGGATAGCGTCTAGCGTAGCGTAACTATAGTAAGCCCATTGCTTGTGCGTTCGAAACTCGGAGAATTACTTATATTATATTAAAATAAGCCCCACACTTTTTCCCATATAGTCAGTAGTATAGTAGTATAGAAAATACTAAATGTTAAGACACTCCCTCCTCTATTAGGAACAATTATATATAAAGTATTTTCATTCTTCCACTCTGGTGACAAGAGCAGGCAAGGCGTTAAGTTTTATTACTCAACACGCAATATAATAAGTAAAGAAGGGTGACTCTAGATTCTCTCTCACTATCGTGGTAATTTAGGTTAAAGCGTCACGCTGTTCTTAGAGCATGGTCATATTCCGTCAGATTATAAATATTCGTAACGAGAGAACAGGTAAAAGAATAGATACCTGAACACAACTCACAACTCAGTATATAAAATTAGTCTACTCCATATGAAGACATATTTCTTTACAGTAAAAAATGTATTTAAACAACAGTTATTTTAATAAGACATTTTTGAATGTGTAATAGAAAAAGTTAGTTTTAATAAGCGTATAAGATTTTTTATGCAACAGGAAGTAGAACGCATGGCTTAGCGGTCAAAGCGCTTGGACGGTTTACAAAAGGTGCAGTTTCAAATCCAGCTGCGTTCAAATTTTTATACATTTTCTAAAAAAAATACTTTTAATAAAACTTTAATATGTTAAAAGTAACAGTCAATCACTTTTCGCCTTCATCATTTTTCACTTTTTCACAATCATGACCATGACAGAGTAACAAATGAACAGAGCATTCATAATACATATTCAAGCAATATATTATTAAAATTAATGACAACAAAAAGCAGGATGTCCTCAAACTAAAGTCTAGTCTGCAAGAAAGGGCCAAGATCAAAGTATAATACAGGAACATATTTACGACAGTTGGCCTCATGACAAGATGGCCAACCTTCGCTAATGTGTCACCGACTAAAATGATTACACCCGAATTAAAGCTGTGTATCCAGTGTTTGGAATTTTATGGGGGAAAAATATCGTATAAGTTTTTTTTACCTAGAGAACCTAGTGTTAAGACACTCCGTTCCCCACTTTCCGCCGAATTTGGAGGCTTGCGTGTTAAGTTGTTAAGTGGCGGAACTTAACGCCGCACTTTACCTCGACATCAGAGCGAAGAAAAATGGAAATATAATTTCCACCCCTCGAGTAGGAATGGAAACCACAACCAGTCTTTACAGTCTTATACGCTTGTGCCACTGGGCCACGACTGACCACCATCGTATCGTATAAGTGATCTTATTTTATTGTTATTTTTAAAATAATAACTAGAAAATAAATTGAACACAATAGGATTCGAACCTGCGCTTCTTGGAAGCTGTTAAAGGAGTCTGAGCACTAAACCATACGTTCTTCATCCGGCTGCTTAGATATTCTTATACTTTTGTTCCAATTTATTTTTGTTGTTAGCTGTAGGTAATTGTATTTTTTATTAGTATGAATACATGTTTTATAACAAGTTTTATAAAAAGTATAGACTTACTGACAGACGTACAACCAAAGCTATTGGTTGTAGAGAGCTGAAATTTAGTTTTTTTCTTTTTAGGCCTTGTTTAGACATGAATTGTAGTAGTTCTTCACAGTACTCAGATCAGAGGATTTCTCTAAATTGCTAGATATTAGAATTTACGAGCTTCTTCCATACAAAGGTATTTACGGGCTAAAACTCGCACTTTAGTAAAAAAAATGTTCTGAACAAAAACCTTATTTCCTACATGTCATTAGTTTTTTGAAATTTAATACAAAATTTATATAATTTTTAACATTGAATACAAATTCATTAACGATGGCGTTCACGATGTGTAGGATATAAATTTTAAACGAGCTTTTACAGCTTTCTAAGCGATTTTCAAGTGCAAAATCAAGCAATGTTACTTAAATATTATGTTTTAAATTTTAAATATATGCTTGTTCATTTTTTAATGCCATGGTGGCGCAATAGAAAAATGGTTGGTTGTGATACACTACGGTTCTGAGGTCGATTCTTACTAAAAGGATATTCTTACTTATATGTAGAATTGTATTTCAATGAATGTTTAAGTATTGAAAGACATTAATTTTAAGTTATGATTTTTTTAATTATAGATCTTATTACTTTATGTAAGCAGTGGAGTGTCAATAGTGAATGACTGTAAAGGCGACGGTTTTGAATTCGATTCCCACCTAGAGAAATTATACTTAAATTACCCTCATTTTGAAAAAATTTTTTAGATACCCATGCTTTCGAACACATGTCTTAACGGTCAGAAGGCTTGGATGGTTTTCAAAAGACACAGATTCGAATCCCGATGCGTTCAAATTTTTATACGTTTTCTAATTATATTTTTCAATTTCTTAACTATGTGAAGCTACTTAAGAAATATTAACAATACATTTATTTTACCACTTTTCTACCAAAACACGGCGTTAGGCTCTGCAACATATCACATAATATCTCTAAAGCTAACCTAACAAATAAAAAAATAAAAAAAAATAAAACATAGCCCATTCAATCCAGTGTGCGATCACCCTAACTCATAACGGAAGCATGAATGGTACATGTAATTACGTAGATTTAGTACGCGTTAGAAATATTAAGAACTTTTTATTGCATTCAAGCGATCTATTGCTTTATTAATATGTTTGTATGCATAATGAGTTTAGTTTTATATTGTATTTTATATGCGTACTGTACTCGTATATTAAAATGATTTGTTGTTTATTGCAGTTTTACGGTGGTTCCCCCATAACAGGGTAGAAGGAGAAAATCTAGTGTCAAGACACTCCGTTTCTCCATTTTCTTATAAAATTAGTTTGAAGACAGTTTGTATATTACACGTAATGTAATTAAATTTAATTATCGGGTGTTTTCTATTTCCTTTTTTTTTTTTTTTTTTATTTTTTAGCTTCACAGCTACACAGGGTAGGCAGAGGGAACCTAGTGTTAAGACACTCCGTTCCCCACTTTCTGCCGAATTCGGAGGCATTACGTGTAAAGTGGCGAAACTTAACGACGCGCTTTGCCACTGATACAAGAGCAAAGGAAAAGAATCAAATATTTCCACTCCTCGAGTGGGATTCGAACCCACTATCAGTCGCTTTACAGTCACACCTTGTTCCTCTGCGCCACGACTAGGCCCTTCAATAAATTGAAAATAATTGAATAACATTTTTAGAAAACGTATATAATTTGAACGCTCCGGGATTCGAACCACGTCTATTGGGTCTGAACGCTAATCTGTTCGTCTCAAATCTCATCTAATCGATCTACGTCGAAATTTTCATATACTTATTCGGACAAGAGGCGGTTTCAAAGAGGCGTGGGTTCGAATCTTACTATATTTATTTTTTAATGTTTTCTAATATATATTTTTTTCAATCTTGTCACGAACAGTAACAAAATTGATCAAAAATAGATATATCTAAGTATAGTATAGCCTTCAAAGAATTGCTATTCTAAAAGTATTTTCTATTCCTGTGCAATATTTTCGTTCTATTCATTGGAATTTCGTTGGTATTCGTGCTACAAAACGTTCTGTAGAGGATATTAAAGATATTATATGTATGGAATTGGATATAAAAAGTGACGGTGAGTTTTGTCACTAAGATAAGGAGTGACTTGGGAGTGATTTGTTAAGTTTTATATGATTTTAGTTTTAATAATTCTGGAAATGGAGAAAAGAATGACAAAATTATAATTTCTTTGCCTACTTTGCTTTATATAGAAGGTCCATGAAGCTAAAATAGTTAAATCAGAATACAGTTTTCTTTTACTTTACGCTTTATGTCTCAAAAAAGGATAGGAAGAAAAAACTTGGCATCGAGTCACTCCGTTCTTTGCTTTCTGTCCTTACTCGAGATACTGCAAGTTGAATAGCGAAAATCGACGTCGTGCGTTGTCCAACGACAACGGAGAAATGAATATTATTTAATTTAAGAAATATAATTATTTCCTCGAAAGACAAATTAACTTATAACCACGATTAACGACCTAAATTATTTTTTTTTGGATAATACGCTTTCTTATGCTTACGTTGAAAATACAAAACATGTTGTATTTTTCCTGGTCAGATAACACAAATTACGGAGATTAACTCCGCTACCTAACATCCAATGTCTAGAATTCGGATGGAAACCGGAAACCGGAGTGTCTTGACATTGACATTGAGAAATTCTCTCTACCTCCTTCTTTAATGGAAAAGAGTGTCAAAATAACATGCTAAGTTGTTTACATAGTATAAAAATAAATTATGTAAATATAGATCTCAGTAAAATCATTTTGGATTTTAGAAAATTATTAATATCACTGAGCGTCCGCGACAGGTGCTTGAAATCTGTAGTAAATAATGCTTAATTTATGATGTGTGTTGTTTACACGTGGATGGTACATACAAATGACAGACTGTGAATTTACGTGTTTACGGCCAGTCGTGGCCCAGTGGCACAAGCGTGTGACTGTAAACGACTGGTTGTGGGTTCACAGTGGGATACTCGAGGAGTGGAAATATTTAAGTCGAATGAAGGCTGCGTTTTTTTCAATAATCAATTCCTAAAAGATTTAAATAGAGAATGAAAATTTGGAAGTAAAATCTAAACGGCTTAACCGATTTTGATGTTTTTTTTTTAGTGGGGAACGGAGTGTCTTAACACTAGGTTCCCTCTGCCTACCCTGCTGTGTGCGGGATATAGCGTGAAGCTATTTAATTAAATTTAATTTAATTTATAGTTGTGTAATTGTGAATATATATAAACATAAGCTTAACAATAACGGCACCATCGTGGCACAGTGGGACAGCGTTTAACTCGGCGGTTGTAAGCGCTTAATGTGGTTGGTTGTAGGTTCCATTTCTACCCATAGCAATTATTAGATTCAAATTATCTTCAAATAACTCCCCTAGTAAGACAAATTTGGGAGGATTTCCAGAGACACGGTTGCCAAATTTATAATTATTATGTATTGTAATGTATTAATTTATATTGCAAAAAAAAAATAAAAGTAACTAATTATGAAGAAATTCCGTTCTACAATTTCCGCCTTATTTCGACATGACATGAGTTGAGTGTAACGTGAGGAAAAATAATTAATACAAGATAATTTAGTGAAGTAAATAACGAATTTACTCAAATAAATAAATAATCCATAATCACTTAACATATTTACTAGCGTTTGTTCGCGGCTTCGCCTGCGTAACTACATAATTTTACAAAGAAACTTTCATCCGCTATTCCTACCATTCAGGGATTGATTTTCTAAAAAGTTCCCTATATTTGACCCTGGATGTTCAACTATTTTCATTCCGAATTTCATCCTAATCGGGCCAGTAGATTAGCCGTGAAAACGTAACAAACAGACAGGCATACTTTCATATTTAAAATATTAGTATGGATAATAATCAACCACTGTTCCACAGCTAAAGAAAGAAGGCTCAAAATCAACTAGAAAATGTAAACCCACGACTACCTCAGTACAACAAACATCGATTTCACCCATATTGCTTAAAACACATGTCGATTATTTACAATGCATAGCTGATTAGGTATTGTTTTGTCCAATCCCATTGTATGTCAGCACAAAGCGTATTCAATAGCGTTCGATTTAATCTTGTTTATATAACTGCTTGTATTTGCATATGACTGTTCACATGGTAATGGGTTTTAGTGGAGAGAATCTAGTGTGAAGACTCTCCGTTTTCTATTTTTGTTATGATAAGTGGAAATAAACGCTTCACTCTATTAGAGCTACGCGGGGAAATGAAAATAACTTAAATGGCTTCAAGACAAATATTATTTACTAAATATCGCCTCTGTCTCTCTTTCAGGGTGTTCTTTCTAGGCTTTTTGGACGCAACGTGATAATAACCTTCGTCGCGTGAACGCATAGCTTAGCGCTCTGAGCACTTGGACAGTTTTCGAGATGCATGGGTTCGAAACCCGCTACATTAAAATTTTTATAAGTTTTCTAAATGTCTTTTTCAATCTTTAAAATGTTTATCATATCCTAAATGTGAAAATAACACTTTAATTTTTTTTTCATCATAATATGTAATGAATCCGTTACCAACGTCATAAAAAGCAGTGCTAGTCGATACTAGTAGTAGTTTAGCTCAAGCTTTTTCTTCAATTCTTCAATTTTCGTACAAATTCGAAACATTGCATTCTTCAAGCCATTGTTAACGCTTTATTTTATTTACCAAACAAGTGTTTTTTTTTCGCATAAAGAAGACAAACGAAAAGAAGGGCCACCTGATGGTAAGTGGTTACCTCCACCCATGGACATATACAGCAATAGAGGAGTTATAGATGCGTTGTCGGCCTCGAGGAAGAAGGATAATCGGAATTATGCCGAATATCAATAATCGATTCTAATCCAATAACTACAACCTTAGATTAATCTAGTATTTTTTTGGGTAAATTATTTTTTTTAGTAAAATAAAGTTTAAATATGCAATAACGTGGGTGTGCTATAGGCAATACCCAATCGAAATATTAACATGGAGGGAGGGAAGAACAAGGAGTTGGATAGCTTAAAATAAATTAAATAATTGATTCAACTAGAAATCGCACCCAATACCATCGAGAATACTAAGGCACTGTGCCACGATGCAGTGTCACTAGAGCGTTCTAATTTAGGCTATGACACGAGAAACACGCCTACACTTTAGCCACTTTATATTTAATCTTTTAAATCTGGCGCTAACGTTGACAATTACAAATTGAGCCGTTTTTACATTTAAAAAGTATAGAATATAAGAAAATATTTTTTTTACAAAAATTACAGTCTTTGGGATAATAAGAGAAAAATACAGAGAAGTAGAAATAAATCTCTCTCTTCTCTACTTTATTTGATTTTAGAAACCACAATGTCGTTTGTAGTATTCTGTTGTAAATGAGAAAGCTGTTATGGCGTAGTGGGTGGTCATGGTTTCGGTTCCCACTCAGGGATTTTTTTACCTTCACGCTGTATCCTGTACATGAGAGGGTAGGCAGAGGGAACTTAGTGTTAAGACACTCCGTTCCCCACTTTCCGCAGGCATTGCGTGTTGAGTGGCGGAACTTAACAACGCGCTTTACCTCGACACTAGAGCGAAGAAAATGAAAATAAAGAATATTTCCACTCCTCTAGTGGGAATCGAACCCATAACCAGTCGTTTACAGTCACACGTTTGTGCCACTGCGCCACGACTGGCCTCAATGGGAATGATTATATTTATTATTTTCCTTTTGTATTCTGATATCTAAACAAAGCACGGCGTTAAGCTCCACCTCGTTACTTGCAATATCTCGATATTCAAGTAGGAAGTGGAGAATGTAGTGTCTGGGCACTAGGTTCTCTCAGACTCCTGCTATGAGGGAAACCAATGAAATTGTTTTAAATAAACTAAAGATCAATGTAATTCATTATAATACTTTTTTATTATTTTAGCTTACGAGATACATACATATGTTTGTTCGGTTGAAATATTGTAACTAAATTTTGAATCATATATATTTAATCGGTTGAGTTGAAATGTTGTATATCGTATAGTTAAGATGACAATGCACGGTTAGCAGTGTCACGTTATTTTAATCTCAACATGGCGGAACATCCAAAATGGGGGATTAGTTATTTTTAATGCACTTCATTATGGATATAAAAAAAAGAGCTTGCGGAGAATATTTCGATAAAAGATATTTAAAAAAAAAACATTTTTACTTATAATTTATTACTATAAATTATATACGAGTAATTGTATATACTGTACAAAAATAACAGTTACTGTCCGTATGTCTGTGAGTTTGTTTAGGCTAATCTAGAACAGATGGGCTGATGTTGACAGAACTTTGCTATCAGTTAATTCATGTAATAACTTCACGCTGTATCCCGCACACAGCAGGGTAGGCAGAGGGAACCTAGTGTTAAGACACTCCGTTCCCCACTTTCCGCCGAATTCGTAACTAAGTTACTAAGTATTCGTAAGTAACTAAGGCTACTTTTATTTTAGAATCATATTTTTTTTATTAAATTTCACGGAATCAAAGTCGCTGGCATAGTTAGTCTGTAATATTAACAAACATACATTTTCTACTAAATATTTTCGTCGCAATCAAGTAAATATAGAAGAGATCAGTGGGCGGAGCATGTATTCGGTGTCATTAGAAATAAAACGCTACGAACTTTGAGTATATTTTATTTATGTGAACCTCTTGCAGTGAATGTGACGCGGAAGTTTTCGACGGTGCATGTAATTTATGAATATTTTCATATTTTTTTATTTTTTATTTCTGATTTATAACTATAAATGTATAGGAATTGCCCGTGGCTTTGGTTACGTGGTATATAAAGTTGTGTAACAATATGTATTTCAAATGAAAAAACCGGCAGAGAATGATTCGGAAAAGCTTCTTTTTGAAAAATATATTTTCATTTTAAATCTATTAAAGCTAAATTTCAAAAATTGGTATTAAACAGCAAAATTTTTACGCATAACTTGAGAAGTACTTCTCTTGTAGTTAATACACTGTACAGCTTGCTTAAATAAGTCCATTGAGGCTATGACGTACCGTATTGGGACCGCGCCTGACTGTAAACATGTCGTTTGTTTGAGAATATTGAATTTAAAATATTATAGGAATTGCGTGAAATCCTCTCTTAATGATCCTTTACTTTTTTCAAAAATATTACTTGCCAAATTTCAGCTTAGCGAAATGTTATTTATTTCGACGCCTAATGGTTTTAACTGTGGCTTTCCGAGTCGGTGATAGTTTGTTGTAGGACTGACAATGCCGACAGTTCACGTTAATAGACGATACGAGAGTGCTTGTAATTACAAGCTTATCTCATAAAAAAATATTTTGAAAAATATATTTTTAGAAAACGTATAAAAATTTGAACCCAGCGGGATTCGAACTCGCGCCTCTGGGAAACTGTCCAAGCACTCTGACCGCTAAGCCATGCGTTTTACTACTAGCTTATTTTGTGGTTAACATCTCTGTAGAGAGATTTTCACAAATTTCTGCGTCCGTGAGTTCGAATACCGCTGCGTTCAAATTTTTATTCGTTTTCTAAAAATGACTTTTTCAATTAAATACTATTTAAATTAACATTATTAAATTAAACAGTATTTTGATTTTGACTTTGAACACACTCAATTAACATACATGCCTGTACCAAAAGTTATGCGGTTTTTAAAGATTAGACGGAATATTTACTACTTGACAGAAATGATACGCTAATTTAAAATTAGGGCTGGAATCTATCCAAGTTTGTGTTAGTATATGACAAAAAACAATTAAAAAGTTGCCACTTTGACAAATATATAAAGAAAAAGAGGTAGATCTATTATTTTTTCCTCATTTCTGATAATTAATATTTAAAAGCAATCCTAAGGTGAAGTGAAGAATTTGGCTGTAAATAAAATTGGTTGTGGGTTTAATTTGTACTTGAAGGAATAAATATATATATTTTTTATTGCATTTGACAAAACTATACATGAGAAATACTTTTAACCAATTTTAAAGTGTTATTCCGCACTTAGGAAAATTGAAAAGACATTTAAAGAAAACGTATAAAAATCCCGCTGCGTTCAGATTTTTATACGTTTTCTTTAAATGTCTTTACATGAGAAATATTAACAAAATTTTGGACTTATCTCTCAGTACACAAAGGTGGACTTATCTCTCGGAGAGATCTCTGCCAGTCAACCCGTGGAAGTGAATGAGTTGCAAGCAACGAGATAGACGATCGTGCAATTACAAAATAAGAAATAAATATATAGTAATAAAAAAAATGAAAAAAATACAAGTAAAGAAAACCATATACATACACACATAGATACATAGGCATATAGATACATACACAAATACATACACAGATAAAATTATTGGCATTTAGAAATTATATTGTTATTTTTTTTCGAAAAATCACTTTCATCTTGATAAAAGCGATGTTTAGTTACGTTAATGTTTTAATTTCGTGAAGAAAATGAAGAACAGAGTATCTTGATTATGTTTTTAACATTTTTAAAGTGTTATTCACACACTTAGGAAATTCAAAAAGATATTTTATTAACTAATAAAAATTTTACAGCTAAGCTATGCACCATAGTCATAGAGCTTAGACGGTTCTGAAGCTGCGCGGAAGTCTGCTGCGTTCAAAATTTTATACGGTTTATCAATATCTTTATCATCATATTAGGTATATTCTGGCTACTCTATGAGGAAAAGCGTGAAACTGCTATTAAAAATAAACGATCCAGATTTTTTTATGTCGTAAATATTGTTTTTTAGTAAAAAATATTTATTTATATAATGAGATTAATCATATTATTACATTTAATTTAAAATTCTGTTAAACGAAATGTAAATATATAAACATCGCATTCAGTCGCACATATGAAGACTTTACCAAAATGACAATGTCAATGTAAATAAATGTATGCAAATTTAGAGAAAAAAGTAGCCTAAATAATGCGGCTGAATTTAACACATTGCATGTTAAGCGGCGGAACTTAACACCGTGTTATGTCTTACCAAAGTGGGCCATGTAAATGAAAAAGTAATTGAAATTTAATCCTCTAAGGATATCTGAGGCGCAAAGACAAAAAGAGTATCTTTTAACGCCGAAATAGCCTCAAGAAAATTAAGTATTTTGTAAAAAATCACTTTGTTTTGTTTAAATGCGTAACCCAACACCCAATATATCTTTACTGACAGAACTGACAGCGCTGACAAAAACATGTTTATAAAAAAATAATTATAATAAATCAAATTGAAGTATGTATCTGTTCGTAATGTTAAAATAATCGCGTTTTACTAAATTCATATGAATGTTTTTTTTTTTTAGCTTCACGCTGTATCCCGCTCACAGCAGGGTGGGCAGAGGGAACCTAGTGTTAAGATACTCCATCCCCGACTTTCCGCCGAATACGGAGGCATTGCGTGTTAAGTGGCGGATCTTAACGCCGCGCTTTTACCTCGGCACCAGAGCGAAGAAAATGGAAATATTAAATATCTCCGCTCCTCGAGTGGTAATCGAACCCACAACCAGTCGTTTACAGTCACACGCTCGTGCCACTGTACTCGTATGTATACCAAAATAACATTTATCTATCTGTCGATCTGTTTATTACAGTTAATCTTTAAAACGGCAGGACCGATTTTGATGGGACTTTCACTGGTAAATAGCTTATATAATAAGCACTAACTCAGGCTACTTTTATATTAAAATAATATCTTTTTTCTTAAATTTCATGCGGACAAAGTCGCAGTCAAAGCTAGTTTTACATATATACATTTGACAATTCCGACACGCGACAGTGTAGTTCTTATCCGTCTGGACATGTTCCAACGTGTAAAAATAGACTATGGTGGCATATAAAAATTGGTATTTATGATTTATAGTATTATATCTCGTTTGTTTCGCATGTTTATTTTATAAGCTTAATTTGTTTGAATTTATTGTTAATGTTCAGATAAATAATGAATAAAGTTTTAAATTGAGAGGTTATAATGGCATAGTAGGACAGTATCTGAGTGTAAAGGTGATGCTTGTAGGTTCAATTCGCTCTTGGGGTTAATTATTACATTTAAATTACTCTCTCCGATTAGATATTTAACAAAATACAGCGTAGAGTTCCGTCACTCGTCACAATATATTTTGAATTCGGATAGAATGTTTTGACACTAGATTCTCTCTTCCTACTGTGCTATAAAAGCGTGAAGCTGCTTTAATATTGTTTTTTTGTGTATATTTTTGGTTAACGACCGCTCTTTGTAATGTAGTTTGTGTGAATCCTCATGTTTTAGTCATTAGATATTGCTTTTATAATATATTTGATTGAAAATTGACGTTTATTATCAGAATATAGCATTATTAATGATTCTCCAATATGGTGCAGTAGACGCGTACTGGATTATTGACGAATATTATGGGTTCAATATCGCAGAAGCAATTCTTAAGACGGACGCAAAATAAGCCTATTGTTTTGTTATTTGACATTAATCAAGTTCTATTTTATAAGATAGTACAAAAATAATTTTAAGAAATTATACTACTGATCACGATGGTGAGTTTTGTCATTCAACTTGGAGAACGAAGTTTCTTAACAGTAAATTGTCTTAGTATCCTGCTATGGAGGAAAAAGTTATGATTTTTTTTAGCTTCATGTTATACCGCGGACGCGGCAGGGCAGCAAAGGGAGCCTAGTATCAAGATACTTCGTTCCCTATTCCCTATTTATGTGTTAAGTGGCAGAACTTAACACTGCGCCTTACCTCGACCCCAGAGCGAAGAAAATGGAAATATTAAATATTTCCACTCCTCGAGTCGTAATCGAACCTACAACCAGTCCCATTTACAGTCACACTTTGTGCCCACGCCACGACTGGCCTCAGCTCCTCTGAAAACAGTTATATTTTAAATAAAATATTTCTATTTAAAATTAGGTTAAGTAGTTCTATAAGTGTTGTTGGTAGGAAGTTTGTTGAAGAAAGCTTTCAAGCTAATAAATATACAGTAATGTTATGACATCGTCTTTTATTTACTTTGCATTTAAAAGAAGACTTGTATTCAAAAAGCTTGAGAAACTTTATTTTGTTTCTGGATTTTCTTTTCCAGGTATCTTTTGCGTTATTTATGATAAAGATTTTTTATTGCAGCTTCACGTTTTTTTGGTATAGTAGGTTAGTCAGGGAGGACCTAGTGTCAAAATACTCTGTCCTTCACTTCCCGCCCGATAGCAAGACATTGCGTGTTGAGTGACGTACGCGCATAGTTTAAAGTACCATAGTGAAGTAAAAACATTTAATGGGAATCGAACCCACAACCATCACGTTACAGTCAGACGTTATCCCACTGCGCCACATGGCCACATAAAAATATTTAGAAATGTAACTCATTTCAATCCAATGCTGCTGCTTTTCCCAGAATTGTTTCTACGTTCTTCCGAAGCACTAATCGGGGCAAACATTTCACAAAGCGCGGCGTTAATATCTGCCACTGTACACACAACTTCCTTAATTTGAGCGAAAAGTAAAAAAACGGAGTGCCTTACACTTGGTTATGTTTGCTTATCCTGCTTTCATATTATATTTTCTACTTTCCGCCCGAAATCGAGACATTGCATATTAAGTAGTTGAACTCAACTCCCCCGCTTGTCTTATAAAAGAACAATAAAAAGCAAAATTAAAAATTTTGAAAAGACCCACGACGGTTTAATTGTAATTGTAAAAGGATAAAATAACTATAAATCCCCCGCCTAAAAGAATATATGTAACGAGATGATGGGGACGGCTTCGTCGGGGGCTGTCATTACTTTAAGTTTGCACAAACCTTCTCATAGGTTTTCTTGCTGTTAAAACAGTTTTGGCAAAAAAATTAAATATTAAAATGAATTTACAGTTTTGATAACTGGTATTTTAAAGACTTTAAAACGAAATCTATACTGTTAGCTACTATATTTAAAATAGAGGTTGCAACTGGCAGCCCCCGACGAAGTCGTCCCCATCATCTCGTTACATATATTCTTTTAGGCGGGGGATTTATAGTTATTTTATCCTTTTACAATTACAATTAAACCGTCGTGGGTCTTTTCAAAATTTTTAATTTTGTTTTTTATTTTAAACTTTTTAAAGTGAATAGATATACATTATATATTATTACATAATATTGAAATACTTTATATTAATCTTCATGCAAATCCAAAAGAAATTATAAACCCAATGCTTTCTGGTTATCAAATGCTTATTGCAGCGCCAGGCAGATTGTCACCGTAACATTTCCACGAAACTTAAATCTAACCAAATCAGTGAAAATCACAAAACCCACTAGTAGTTTTGATTTTGAACAAACTAATTTATACTGGAGCGCCCCGCGGTAGTTCGTGGTAGATATGGCATATAAAAACACGCAGCAATTAAACCAGAACCTATCACAGAAAACCGCATCTAAATAGGTTTCACACAAAAAATAAAAGCAAATGCTTACTGCTGCGCCCCCTGGTGAGGTGTCACCATGACACATATACGAGAACACGCGCTAATTAAGCCTGATCCTATCTTTGATAACTGCATCCAAATCGGACTTGTAGTTTTAGCTTTGCATAATTAAATGTTTAATGCAGCGCCCCGTGGTGAGTTCTTGACGTAAAAAAAACCTAAAAACTTACACTAAGTAAAGGTAACTCTAATACTAAGAACTCTGCCTAATCGGACTAGTAGTTGTGGTTTTGCATTAAATATTACAAACAAACGTTTACTGCAGCGCCCCCTGGTGAGTTAACACGATAAAACATATCCAAGAACATGCACTAATTAAACTTGAGCTTATTATTGAAACTGCATCCAAATCAAATTCGTTATGTTATCTTTGCACAAACAATATTTTACTGCAGCGCCCCCTGGTGACTTGTCACCGTAATATAAATTTAAAAACATGCTTTAAGTAAAGCGGAATCTAATACTGAAAACTCTTGACAATCGTACTAGTCGTTTTGGTTTTACACAAAAAAATAGAAGCGGCTACTTACTGCAGCGCCCCCTAGAGAGTTGACACATACATGAAAATATGCACTAAGTAAACATACATGACACATATATAAAAATATGCACTAAGTAAACTTGAATCTATCATTGAAAACTGAATTCAAATAGGACTCGTAGTTTTAGTTTTACACAAACAAATGTATTTACTACAGCGCCCCCTGGTGAGTGGTCACCGTAACGCATATATGAAAAGAAGCACCAATTAAACCTGAATTTATCGTTGAAAATTTCATCTAAATCGGACTAGTAGTTTTTACTCTGCATAAACAAATGTTTACTGCAGCGCCCCCTGGTGAATTTTCATCGCAACAAAAAAACAAAAATCTTAAAATATGCAGCAAGCAAAGCTGAATCTAATTCTGAAAACTCTAGCCAATCGGATGAGTAATTTCGGTTTTAGACAAATAAATACAAGAAAAATTTTGGTTTTACACAAAAAAACTCAAACCAATGCTTACTACAGCGCCCCCTGATGAGTGGTCACCATAACGCATATATGAAAAGATGCACCAATTAAGCCTGAACCTATCTTTGAAAGTTTCATCTAAATTGAACTAGTAGTTTTTGCTCTGCATATACAAATGTTTAGTGCAGCGCCCCCTGATGAGTTTTCCCCGTAACAAAAAAAGAAAAATCTTAAAATATGCATCAAGCAAAGCTGAATCTTTTTCTGAAAATTCTTTTCAATCGGATCAGTAGTTTCGGTTTTAGACAAATAAATACAAAAAAAGTACAAACAAACGCTTACTGCAGCGCCCCCTGGTGGTTTGACACGGTAAAACATATCTAAGAACATTCACCAATTAAACCTTAATCTATCACTGAAAATCTATCGAAATCAGACTATTATTTTTTGAGATAATTGAAAACATTCGTTTTCACGTAAAATGCTTACTGCAGCGCCCCCTGGTGAGTTAAGGCAATAAAACATATCTAAGAACATACGCCAATTGAACCTTAACCTATCATAGAAAACCGTATCAAAATCGGACTTATAGTTTTGGAAATAATTGACATAGTAATTTGCACAAACACACAAACAAACAAACAAACAAACAAACAAACAAACAACCTCTCACCCCAAACACATATACAGTCGCCGTTCCGTCGCGGGTAAAAAATGAAAAAATTTAAATAGTTAATCGAGTGAGAATCGAACCCATAACCAAAGGTGTCAGATTGCAGTCAGACGCTGTCTCACTGCACCATTATGGCCTTTACTAAGGTATTCCTCATTGCAATAGTCATCTATCTTAATATATGAACGGAATCGGAAGCTTAAGTCACTAGAGGAGATTGATGTATAAGAGTCTCAAGATGCAGGACGTTAGTGAAAGATGTTTGTATTTCTAAATAATAGATTTTAGTTTAATACTGAATTTTTAAACTGTAAACTGTGTAATTGACTGTAAACGACTGTTTGTGGATTCGATTCCCACTCGAGGTATTGAAATATTTATTATTTTAATCTCTTCGCTCTAGTGTCAAGGCAAAGCCGGCGTTAAGTTCCGCCACTTAACACGCATTGCCTCCTGAATATGACGGAAACTAGAGAACAGAGTGTCTTAACACTAGGTTCTGGGTAGCGAAAAAAAATAAAAAGTACTGAATTTGATTAAGAAATTTGTTAAGTAACATAGTATGTAGATAGACCATTTTTGAGTAGGACATATAAAAAAGTAGCTTCAAGCAAAGCCATCATCGTATACAGTCTTCTAGTATGTTATCCTATTAATATTATAAACGCGAAACTTTGTAAGGATGTTTGTTACTCTTTCACTTAAAACTACTGAACGGATTTTAATGAAACTTTACAATAATATAGATTACACACCAGAATAAGCCGTAGGCTACAATTTATAAAGAGAATTATCAAAAAAAGTAACGCTTTGATTTGACAGTTATAATTGCTTTCGTAAATTTCGCATACACGAAGTCGCGGGCACATCTAGCTCATACTTATATTTTAAATGCGAAAGTCTGTCTGTTTGTCTATATTACGCTTTTACGGCTAATCTACCGGTTCGATTTAGATGAAATTTAGCATAAAAGTAGTAAAAAAATTAAGGTCAAACATTGACTACTTATTTTTTCAAAAATCAATTGAGGGATGAAAATTTATATGAAAAATCTAAACCGCTTGACCGATTTTAATGTTTTTTTGGATAAATATAGTTGATAATCCAAGGTTAAACATAGGCTACTTTATTTTTTAAAAATCCACTCCCGAGGGTTGCAATATAACGAAGAGTTATATAGTTCACGTGGCAAAGCCGCGAGCGGAACGCTAGTCCATACTTATATTATAAATGCGAAAGTCTGTGTGTTTGTCTGTCACGCTTTCACGGCTAATCTAATGATCCGATTTGGATGAAATTTAGAATGAAAGTAGTAAAAATGACTGGGTCTAACATAGCCTACTTAGATTTTCAAAAACCACCACCGAGAGTTGCAATATAACGAAACAGTTATGTATTTCACACGGCGAAGCCGTGAGCGTGCCGCTAGTATTATACATAATCATATATAACCATTCGCCAACTTCCTCACATAACCACGCTCTTATTAAATTTCGAGAGCACTCATCAGTTCTCAATGTCTAGGTGTTTCAGAGTAACTAAATTTACGTTTAAATGCAAGGTCAATGATCTCTAGTGGTAGAACTAGTGGGGACGCGTGGTTTTTTTTTATTTTAGAATTTTGTTTCATTTTTGTTTAATTTTCTTTATTATAGGAAGACAGAGACGATAGTGTTGTATCACTGTTTCATTTTGATGATTTAGTTTCATTTTAATTTTGTTCTGTATTATTTAACGAAAACAGGGAGACAATAGTAGTAGTTGATTAAAAAGTTGGCTCAGGTAGATCACAATGATTTTTGTTTCTTATTTCTTCATTAACATTACAATGTTGTATACACCTGTAAAGGCAAATCATACTGGATTGTATCTTTAGTACATTATAATATTGTGTTAGTTATTATGATAGGTCGATGGTGTATCTTAATAAATAAATAAAAATAAATAAAAACATAACGATGATTTTTTTTTCATACAATATTTATTTCTTTAAACCATAGTATACCTAATATATCTGTGCTTGAAAATAATTATGATATTTAACGTTTAAAAAATTATATAAAATGTAGCACTGGTCGTATACTGTCCTAAATAAGAAGCTACAAAGAAAACAATTTCCATATAAGAAATAGACCACTATACAGCAATACTACTATACAATGAAACAGCAGCAGTGTTGGAAGTTAGAGAAATATATTTTAATATAGACTAAAATATAGTATATGCTCTTAGAAGCTTGTCTTTACAAACTTAGATTTTGTTTTACAAAAACATAAAATAGCTTAAGTGTTTGGACACTCTGTTTTCTTATTTTTTATTTAACTGATATATCTAGTTGTTCTAAACGGGAATAGAATCTACAAGCATAGCTCATACTTAGCACGGTGTGATGATGATCATTTTAGAATATTCTCCATACAATTTTAAGGCTGATATTTCAATTCGTTCAATGTTAAAGCTGAAACTTGGATAGACCCTCCAAGTTTCAGTACACATTTGACTACAAACTCTCCGTTCTCCATTTTTCGTGTGAGAGATATTGCGTGTTTACTAATCATAAATGAACATAATACGCAATTATTCTCCCGAGAGGTAATCGAATCCCACAACTATCACTTGTTCCACGATGGCCTCAGTCAGTAGACGTAGACGTTAGTAATTAAATGCTATTTTTTAAGATATGCCGTTTTAGTTACAATCCATATAAAGCTAGTTGTTCGCTTACATTACTTCCTTTTGCTTTTTTATGAGAGAAACCATATGGCAAAGCTGTAATTTAACCTTTCTAGGTCATTTGAGCGACATTTATATTTGATTTTGATTTTGAACTTATTAAATTTGTTAGTATGTATTAGTAAATTATTTCTTGGTACTACTCGCTGAGGATTAAGCAAGAAGCCAAAAAAAATGTAAAATTGATTGATTGTAGACTTTATTTAAGAGAACTTTGGATAAGTGGTTATACTTAAAATGATTTTCTGTAATGTTTACATATCGTTTTGATGTGTTGAGTTGTGTCACTACTCAGGTAAATAATTTGGGTGAAAATGGAAGGGCGGAGTGACTTGACACTCTGAACTCTGAAGTGAAATTTCTGTTTTTCAGCCACAATGAAATTCTTGGTGAGAAAGACGACTTTACGTGTTTGTATTTTTTTTATGTGTTTGTATTTTTTTATTACATGCTTTTTTGTAAAAACGGTAATAAACTTTTTTTGAATTGAATTTGAATTTGAACTTTATATGACAGTTTCTAATTTCTTTCTGTATTACCTTGGTTTTACGGAACATGAGCTATTATTATACCCACTCGCTGCTGCTGCTTTATTTTTCTTTTGGCCTTTTTTTTTTTAGTTTCACGCTGTATCCTGCACACAACAGGGTAGACAAAGGGAACCTAGTATTAAGATACTCCGTTCCCCACTTTGACTTTGCCTTTTTGAGTCTATTTTAAAGTTAGTTTAGATGGAAATGCCTTCCCATATAGTAAAAAATCCTATCTACTATAAACCATAAGGATCTAATTACTTAATTGTTGATGTTTTTAGTCCTATCAGCGTTGTGGATCATCCTGGGCATCATATCGATCGTCACTGGTGAGGCTTTGAGCTTTATCAAATCTTCTATAATGGTTGAACTAATCCACTTTATGCCTACATACAGCTGATTTCATTACACGTCCAATCTGCATATCAGAGATGTTCCTTTACCCTATCATAGATTGTTATCTTTGTATCACGAATGTCAGGTTATCAGTTATTGTTGCGATTCAAAAAAAATCAAAGGATTGCTACTTATAAATGAATTTGAAATTGGGTACTAATGGTTAGAGGCTGTCGTGGTATTTGACTGTAAGCTCGGTGATTCTCGGTTTGATTCCCACTAGAGGGAATAGTCATTCCCATTTAAATTTTCATATTTCTCTCTGGTACCTAAAAACAAGTTCGGCTTTGAGTTCCGCCAATTACCATGCAATGTCTCGATTTCGGGCGAAAAGCGGAGTGTCTTGACACTAGGTCCTCTCTAACTATCCCGTTAAGCAGGAAAAAACATGAAGCTGTAAACAGTTAGATTATTATCAAGGACAAAAATCAGAAAATCCGTAAATATGAAACACTAGGAAATAGTACAATTTCCCCACTTCGTTTCACTTTTAAATGGTTTATTTTATGGCAGCGACACACAAAATGTGCTGGCGTTTAAAAATCTCGTTCCACCCACGTTGGCGTTTTGCCGAAAAATTGTTAACTCATGAAATTAATATCATTATGAATGCGAAATGAAAAAATAACATCATTATCTAAAATGGGCGTTGTCATGCCGGAGTGAGTCGTTGAGAAAGTTTCAACATGGTTGTACCCTATCGTCGATAATGTTTAACGTGTAATAATTTTTTAAGGGTTATTTTTCAATGTATGTATTTTACGTTGATTTATATTAGCTAAATATATTTTATAGTGATATATTTAGGCTTTTTTCGTGGCATGGTAAAACAGTCACGATTGGTTGTAGGTTCGATTCTTACTGCGTTATTTTTTTAACTACTACATTATTTGCTAAAATCATAGTTAACTTTTGTAATCTTTCAAAGAAAGCACTAAAATAAATAAAATATTGCGCTAAAAACACTCTTTTTTTTGTTGATTGACTTAGTGTTAGGACACTCTGTCCTCCACTTTCCGCTGAATTCTAGAGGCATTGTTAGTCAAGTGGCGGAACTTAACGCCGCGCTTTGCCTCGACACCAGAGCGAAAAAATGGAAATGTTAAATATTTACACTTCTCGAGTTAGAATCGAACCCACAACCAGTCGCGTTAGCAGTCACACATTCAAATAAAAAATATATATTTTTGTATATATTCCCCTCCATATTTATATGTACATGATCAGATAATAGTTGGCCGTGAGCCATGATTTTATAAGAGGCGACATTTATTTAAAGCGTCTCTGGCAAGGTCGTCCGTCAGGGACGTTAGTGGGCTATGCACCTGTTACATGTGTTTGTATGAATTCAAAGTACGATCTGGTAAATATCAAGATTCTGAAAATTTTTGGGTATTAATATATTAATTTTTATGTTGAGACCATCGGGGCATAGTAGGTTAGAGTTTAAGTGTAAACACGATTTGGTATGGTTTTTAGCTTCACGCTGTATCCCTTGCGGGGTAGTCAAAGAGAACGGAGCGCCAAACGCTACGGTCCCTGCATACTTCTTTCGCCTCGTCCACAGTCATCAACCTCTTCATACACGCCCTCCGAGGGGTCCTCATGCTCCTCATGGTTCAAAGCAATGCACAGCGTTGAGTTTCGCTACTCAACGTGCAATGTTTCGATTTTCGGCGGAAATATTAAAATGGAGTGTGATTACTTGAATTTCTTTGACTATCCTGCTGTGTACGATATACGGCGTGAAGCTAAAAAATCAATCTATCCAACTTGCTATTCCTAATAGGTTAAGAGTAGATTTATTTCTTCGAAACACACTTTTGGCCAGCAAGAGCTTCGCTACGCTTAACGAATATACGATAAAACCACTAACCTAATATTACCAAATTAAAAATTAGCGATATTTTTATATATTTTTTTTGATAAATATTCAAAAATATAATAGAAATAACATTATAGGATGACGTAGGCTATACATAATTCCCATTGAAAATACGAATGAAGCCGCGGATAACAACTGGTTACATATAAATATCATCTATATATTTAAAAGTCTTCCATTTCTCACTAAGTGTCAACGTACAGCCATTTTTAGAAAACAAATGAAACATTGAACGCAACAGAATTCAAACCCGTTCCTCTTGGAAACCGTCCAAGCGCTAAGCCATGCGTTCTACTACCAGCTACGTCGAAATACTTATACGCTTATTACAACTTATTTTTGTTGTTAGCGGATTAGTGCGGTTTAGAATTCCGTCGCGCTAAAATTTTTATACGTTTTCTAAAAATGATTTTTGATTTCGTAAGTGTGTGAATATCAGTTCAAAAGTTTTTATAATTTCAGTTGTATCTACTAGGCGTATAAATCATGGCATTGAGTTGTGCCCCTCAACACACCATACCTATTTCAATTTCATATAAAAATAGAAGAAAGGAGTATCTCTACAATATGTTTTTTAGATAGTGGAAAAAAAAGTAAAATACTTTACTTTTTTAGCTTCACGCGGTCCCCGCACACATCAGAGTAGGTGGGGAACCTAATGTAAAGACACTTTGTTCCGCATTTTGCACTGAATTCCAGAGATAATGTGACAGAACTTAACGCCGCGCTTTGCCTTCATACAAGAAGGAAAAAAATGTAAATAATAAATATTTCCATTCCTCGAGTAAGAATCGAACCCATAACCAGTCGTATATACAGTCACACTTTGTGTAATATACTTAGTAGTAATACATATATAATAGTACAAAAAAGGCAATATCATATAAATGATTTACACACGTTAACCAACCATAGAGTACGTTAATTAATTTCTGCCTATATCCGTATTAACTTAGTCAATTTCGCTAAGATCTACTCGACTCGAACTAATTTCATAGAGGAAGCCCGAATAAGAAAGTTACTCGAGCGCTTTAATGGAGGGAATCGAAACTGTAGCTTATAATAAATCATGTATATATTGGTTCCAGTCGTGGCGCAGTGGCACGAACGTGTGATTGTAAACGACTGGTTGTGGGTTCGATTCCCACACGAGGAGTGGAAGTATTTAATATTTCCATTTCCTTCGCTCTGGTATTAGAGGTAAAAGCGCGGCGCTAAGTTCCGCCACTTAACACGCAATGCCTCCGAATTTGGTGGAAAGTGGGGAACGGAGTGTCTTAACACTAGCTGCCCTCTGCCTACTCTGCTGTGTGCGGGATACAGCGTGAAGCTAAAAAAACGAAAATGTATATATTGGTCTATATTTATATTTTTAGGTAGGCGTCGGGGCATAGTGGGAGCGTCTGACCGTAAACTTGATGGTTGGGGGTTCGATTCCTCTTTGGTGAAATGATTATATTTAAATAACCGTTATTATTCCGGCTTTACACGAATGCAAAGATGATTCTAAATATGTATTTATTTACATCACATTATAAACTTCTAAAATTATCAATATTTCTCTGTTATATTGTGTATATATTATACCACCCGTGGGGGGACGGGTTAAGAATACAATTCCCCCCGCCGCTGGGTAGCGTCCCGTAAAAGGCGGGTAACCCAGTAGTTTGGTGGTAGGAGATTCGTTCTCCGACTGGCTCGCGACCACTATCATGTCAAAGACGAACCGCCAAATATCTTATGATGTGTTCCGGTTCGATGGCATGTAAGCCAGCTCTCGCTATTCCCACCATTCCCATCCTTCCTCCCTCCTTCTGTCCTACATTCCCAAGGCTGGCAACGCATCCATAACTGGAATGTTGTGGATGTCTATGGACGGAGGTAGTCACTTAACACCAGGTGGGCCTTCAGCTCGTTTGCCTCCTTCATTCCATAAAAAAAAAAAAGAAAAATATTAACTTTCCTTTTGAATTACTGTATATATAAAAAAAATATCAAAATCCGTTGCGTAGTTTTAAAGATATAAGCATATAAATTTATTTTATACTATGTAGTGATTTGCAGTTCTCAGATCTGTAACATAAGCCTACGACTTATAGCCATGTATATTTCTATCTATCTATCGTGTAGTTACGTAAAATAGGAAAGAAATTATTTTAAAAGCAGAGTCTCTTTATTTTCGTCAATTTTAAATAAAATATATGATTTTATTCGCGAAATTTATCGCTCTGATTCACTGATTTAGTCAAAGTCAAATAAATATTCAAAATAAGAAGTTCCATGCTTTGTTTTTTGAACGTCAAGTAGTTTACAACCGGTTCACTAAAGTTAATACCTGATGCCTTTAAGTAAACGATTTAACAAAAATATATATATTTCGCAGGAATCGAACCTACAACCAGTAATGAATATAGTAGTCAGAGACTTTTGAACTACACCGCAATGGTACAGTTAATAAGGTAGTAAAAGTTTAAAGTTTACCAAGTTTCCTTATTTCCTACTTTAATAAAGTTCTATGCAGACGAGACGATGTCCAAGGTAACTCTGATTTGTTTTAAACTTCATTTTTGTTTAATAAACTTTTTTAACCGCTGCTTCTGGCTGAAAGATGAAGATTTTTCATATAAAATCTAGAGTTTTTATTTTAAAAAATATTCAAATCTAAGTTTTTCAGTGGCCAGTCGTGGCCCAGTGGTACAAGCGTGTGACTGTAAACGACTGGTTGTGGGTTCGATTCCCACTCGAGGAGTGGAAATATTTAATATTTCCATTTTCTTCGCTCTGGTGTCGAGGTAAAGCGCGGCGTTAAGTTCCGCCACTTAACACGCAATGCCTCCGAATTCAGCGGAAAGTGGGGAATGGAGTGTCTTAACACTAGGTTCCCTCTGCCTATCATGGTTTGTGCGGTATACAGCGTCGAGCAACCAAAAAAAAATTTTTTTTTATCATAGCAAGGTAGGCAGGAAAAATCTAGTGTCAAGACACTCCATTCTCCACTTTGTGTCTGAAATCGAGATATTGCGTGTTGAGTAGCGAAACTCAACGCTGCCGTTTGTCTAAGGTATAAGAGCGGTTATTAAAAAGTCTCGCGGCTTCACGCTTTTTCGAATAAAACATGTTTTGTTGTATAACTTTTAAGTTTTGACATAGGGTATAATTAATTTTAAAGAGTCAAATACCTGGCGTAGAACCATAATAGACGAGAATAAAAATGATTTATCGCGATTGGTATTTTGGTGGCAAGAGTTATTAAGTCCATGCAACTAAAGTAACGGGCAGCTACTAGTTGCTATACATTTTTTTTTAGCTTCACGCTGTATCCCTTGCCTTGCCTTGGGTAGTCAGAGAGAACGGAGCGCCAAACGCTACGGTTCCTGCATACTTCTTTCGCCTCGTCCACAGTCATCAACCTCTTCATACACGCCTTCCGGGGGGTTTTCATGCTTTTATGTGACCTTCCTCCAGTATCGTCGATACTGTGTTTTCGAAGGTCTATACTATAGTACATAAATAAATGTTGTATAATTTGTGTATTCTCGTTTTTCAGGTTCTTTAAGAGATTGTCGTGAAATTCTAAGCAACCTTATCTTTTATCAAATACCATATAAAGTTTATCAATAATTACCTTTATCTCCACTGTCGATTCTTGACTATGAGCGAGGTTGCCGTTTCAGTACCTGGATAAAATAAAAAGCACGTATTAGCATTCAAATTGAATCAACTGAACAGATTTGTTTTTATTCTAAAAAAGCTTTAAAAAAATAAGCACAATTAAAAGGAAATATTCTAATTTCTGAAATATATGTATTTTAAATAAAACGTTCCCCAATTCAGCGGGAATTGGGGAACGGAGTATCTTAATACTAGGTTCCCTCTGCCTACCCTGCTGTGTGCGGGATACAGCGTGAAGGTTAAATAAAACGAACTGTATTTTATTTATATTGTAGAATAACAAAAATAAAAAAAAAACAATATGTACTTTAAATGAAATATATGTATTTTAAATGAAAAAGTTTATTTATTTGCATATATTATAAGACAAATAAAATTATAAACGAAGTCATTCGTTTTTTTTTCTTTTTTTTTTTTAGCTTCACGCTGTATCCCGCACACAGCAGGGTAGGCAGAGGGAACCTAGTGTTAAGACACTCCGTTCCCCACTTTCCGCCGAATTCGGAGGCTTGCGTGTTAAGTGGCGGAACTTAACGCTGCAAGAAGAACGAACGCCGAAGTAATTCTAATTTCTTAAATATTTATATTTTAAATGAAAACAGTTTATTTATTTATATTGTATAATAATCGTATCTAAATTAGTTGCAAGCAATGCCAAATGCCACGTCCACGTCACAAGGTACAACGGTCGCGGTGGAAACTCGCCAAGTTGTACATTTTTGTGTCTTTTTTACTCTAGAGCTCTTAGCTTTTTTTTAGATTTATAATACAATAAATACTATTAGTGATACAATAAATCAGTTTTTTGACCTATATTATATGTGTTTTTTTTAGCTTCATGCCGAAAATTGCGTGTTAAGTGGCGAAACTTAACGCCGCGCTTTGTCTTGACATAAGAACGAAGAAAATGGAAATATTAAATATCTCCAAGTGGGGATCGAACCCACATCCAGTCACGTTTACATTCCCACTTTACCTCACTGTGCAAATGACTGGTCTCAATCTGGTTTGGTTAAAAAAAAGATTTTTTTAATCTTACACATCTTCTTAAGACAGCGACGAATTCCGTCACTCAGCAAATATAGACTTAATTTAAGGTGGTAGCTAGAAAACGGAGTGTCTAGACACTAGAATCTCTCTGCTATATCGGAAAAATCGTAAAGCCTCTCAGGCCATATAAAATTCATTACACATCTTTAATATTTTTCAAGTTTTATATAAATCTTAAGGAAGGTCTCGTTTGCTACGCTCGCGTATCATCTAAAGTAGGAACAAGTATATGCATTTGAAAAGCTTTTTAAAACTTAAGTGGATTCCTAATTTACTGCTTTTCATACGTATACGAAATGTTTCCAAAATGTTAACTTTGAATATCGTATGCAATATCTCTAAGGTTTATTTTTTTTTTTCTTCATAGTATTCACAGAAATACTTAGCTAGAGAACTATGTAAGTCTAGTGTTCGAATAGTCGAATTTTCTAAAAATGTATTTTGTAATACCTACGATATATATATATTTTAATCCAGTTGAAATAGTTTTATTTCAAAAAAAAACGGAGCGCATGTCTGCAGTAGTTTTTTTATAAAATATATGTATATTAAAAAAAAACTTTTTAATATACATATACATTACACGCTATGGTTCGATTTATAGAGGTTAGAGTATTAAAAAATAGCTACTAGTATAAAGATATTTTTCGGCCGAAATTGAGAAGAGCAGAGAAATGAAAATAATATACGGTGATTGCCCCTAGTGGAAATCGAACCCACAAGTAATTCAGATTACAGTAAAACGCTTCATTCATATAAATTTTAACATATATTTTTAAAAACATATAAATGTCCATTTAAAAAGAATACATACATAAGTCCATTCTAATCAACATACTGTTGTTCAATGTCAGCTGTCGGTTACTGAGAAACATTTGACAAGCGTTGAAAAAAACATCAAAAACACATGAAACTTTTATGTCAACTGGTCAGAAATTGACATTTGTTGTTAGTTATATATAGTATAGATATAAATAGGTATATATAGAGTATAGTATGTCATATTATAGACCAAGGGCCAGTTTGTTTTTTTTTTTATGGAATAAAGGAGGCAAACGAGCTGAAGGCCCACCTGGTGTTAAGTGGTTACCTTCGCCCATAGACATCCACAACATTGAAGTTATGGATGCGTTGCCAGCCTTGGGAATGTAGGACAGAAGGAGGGAGGAAGGATGGGAACGGTGGGAATAGGGAGAGCTGGCTTACATGCCATCGAACCGGAACACATCATAAGATATTTGGCGGTTCGTCTTTGACATGATAGTGGTCGCGAGCCAGTCGGAGAACGAATCTCCTACCACCAAACTACTGGGTTACCCGCCTTTTACGGGACGCTACCCAGTGGCGGGGGGGGAATTGTATTCTTAACCCGTCCCCCCACGGGAAAAAGTTGTGCGCAGTGTCACAAGCGTGTGACTGAAAATGACTGTTATGGGTTCGATTCCGACTCGAGAAGTGGAAATATTTATTATTTCCATTTTCTTCGCTCTGATATCTTTTGCCCGTGGGGGGACGGGTTAAGAATACAATTCTTAACCCGTCCTTTAAATAAGGATTTCATATTTTTTTCTGTGTTTTTGTGCACGATAATCTCAGAAACGCTTTAACAAATGTAAAACCAATTTAGACTATTGCAGTTTGGTATATTCCCCCAATATACCGTGTTCATCTTATTTTGATCGGTGCATAAATAAAAAAATACAACAATATAAATTAAAAATTTCTAGTAATTCATTTAAGTGACAACATGAATAAAAACGAAATAGTTACAATCTTGTACTCTTACTGTTTTTCACTCAATAGCTATCCTACTGTGCCATCAAAGTCAGGTGAAAAGCAGAAAATAAAGTGTTTTAACGCTAGATTTTGTTTGCTCACTCTGCTTCTTAATAATATGTGTAGGTAAAAAAATCCTTTTTATGAAGAGGTAAAGTAGATATAATTATTATATTAAAAAAAAATATTAAAAGAAAATTGAAAAGACTGTGTAAGAATACCTTAATTACTTATTTAAGTGAGAAAATGAAATAATTATTATAATAATAATCGTATAATTTATACAGGCAAAGCCACGACCAGTAGCTAGTCTTTTAAAAATATAAAACCTGGTTTTCAACATTAGAAAAGCCACAATAAATGAAAGCTACGAACAAACAAACAGTCATTAACGTTTCACCGTAACTGGATTCCCAGCATAATTGTGGTAATTGGCACGCAAAATTGTTTTGAGATTTATGCAAGTGTAAAGTGTATGCCATTATGTGCATACAAAAGCATAACTTCGTAACCTGCTTTCAAAGATAGTTTGACAATGGATGTGTATGTTAGTCGTAATTAAGAGACCTGTGTGGTTCTGTGCTGTGTTTTATTCGAAATGGGATTTGTTCTGGGTTCCGTTTTAAATGGAGAATGTTTAATTCTATGATCTTGCAAGACAGAGAACGGCGCTAAGAACCGCCATTTTAATATGCAATGGATAAAATTTGAGTGGTAAGCGCAGGCTATATTAAAAAAGTTCAAATATTAGCCCTGGCACGAAAATTCGGGTAGAAAGCATAAATCAGGTGAGAAACAGTTCCGATAGATAGTTTGACCTAACATATAATATATGTTAAATATATTAATACATATGTACATATATGCATGTGTAATGTGTATGTTATATGTTAGTCATGATTAAGAGACCGATGTGGTTCTGTGCTGCGTTTGGAAATGATATGGTTGTAGGCTCGATTCTGTTTGAGGGATTTTTAATTCTCTAATCTGGCAAGACAGAAGACGGCGTTAAGTACCGCCATTTTATTACGCAATGTCTATAATATGGACGCATATTGCAAACAGTTAAAAATGTTCAAATATTGGCTTTGACAAGACAAAGCGATCTATGTCTCGAATTTGAGCGAGAAGTGGAGGACGGAGTGTCTTGATCCTCTCAAACTACATTGCGTCGAGAAAAAGCATAAAGCTGGTTTTACATTCAATTGACTCGGTAAATCTTGATAAAATTAGGTTAAAAACAATATGGACATGTATATATATAAAAGATAATTCTTAAGTTTTTTCTTATTACGCGCCCTTACAATGAATTATTACATTCATTTTTTAATATTAAACGCAAATTAAACTTTCATTGACATCCCTGAGTGCGGAAGTTAATACCATAAAAAGTCCAAAGCACTTTATTATAACAAAAAAGTATAAAAAAATACTTTAATAAAAGTTTTGAAGCGTAAAATGCAGGTCAGACGCCACGGTTCTTTCAAATGTCGCAGGAATGGCCTAGAAACATTTACTTTGTCGAGTGGCGATTTTAACGGTTCAAATACGCAATGGTTTTAAATAAATGTATTTATTTATATAAAAATAAATAGTAATAGATGAATAATATTTATAAATGAATCATACTAAGGGTTTTTCCTGTATATTATAATGGAATAAAGTATTTTTGTCATTTGTGTGATTATTACCAAGTGGGTGATGTGGAACTCAACTACGCATTTTTTCTTGTTACTACACAATTTTTTAAAACTAGACAGATATGTTATATAAATCGACGTATAATAAGATAGATGATAATAGAGTGTAAAATTAGAAACATTGTAAAAAAAGGTACGTTAACACTTTTCCCGCGAAGCTGCTGAGTAGTAAAGGAAAATATAGTGTGAAAGCACTCCGTTGTCCACTTTTCGCCTGATATCACAATATTGCGAGTTCAGTGGCGAAGCTAAACGCCGCGCTTTGTCGCACAACATCTGGGAAATGAAAATAACTTTAAACACAATCATTTCCCACTCGAGAAGTGGAAATATTTAATATTTGAATTTCCTTCGCTCTGGTGTCGAGGCAAAGCGCGGCGTTGAGTTCCGCCACTTAACACACAACGGATCAGAATTTGGTGGAATTTAGGGAACGGAGTGTCTTAACACTAGGTTCCTGGCTTACGCTGCTGTGTGCGGGATACAGCGTGAAGGTATTATTGAGTGCTGGTAGAACTAACAACCATCGTTTTTCATTCTAATGCTGTCCTTCACAACTACCAGTGTACTAATGGCGACCAAAGTGTCTTGACACTACATTCTCTCTCCACCTGCGGAATAAAGCGTGAACCTAAAAAAGTCTTTTCACCAAAAGGTAAAGCAAATATAACATTATTATATAAAATAAAATTATTAAAGGAAATTGAAAAGACTGTACAAGAATACCTTATTTGCTTATATGAGGTTTCCGTCGAATATATTCCCATCACGTTCCACCGTAGACGATTGATTGGAGAATTCTTATATCATATATATTCAAATAGGTATTTTTTACTTTCATATATTTATTTCTAAGGAAGAGGAAAGTTAACTAAGTTTTTTTACGAGTTTATCTCCTACCTGCCTTTATAATAATTGAACAGATACTCGCTTTTCTCCGCATAGCAGGGTAGTTAAGGAGAACCTGGTGTTAAAACACTCCGTTCTTTATTTTTCGGCTTAATTTGAGGCTTTGCGAGTTGAGTGGCGGAACTTAACGCCGCGCTTTGCCTTAGGCTATAAATCTTGTCATATTATTGTATTTTAATTTGCGATCTCTTTTTTTTCTTATCACATGAAAATTATCTCAATTTTAGTGCTTATCCCTTATACTTACTAAGACACCTGACTATACCTGCAATACCTACCCATACCCTATGAACTACAAATTCCATCCCCTCTTTCAGCTCCTGAGAGGTTTTTAAAAACAATATATATCATATACTTGACCTAGCGTCATTAAGTATCTCTATGAGAAAACGCATCGAAATCGACCCAGTGGCTTAGACTTTTGATACAAACTTTCATTTCTTTTTCCACTCCTATACGTAGTTTATTATTGAAGAAAATAACCATTTCTGACCCTCGGTTTTCAACTATTTTATTTCTAAATTTCACTTTCACCTTTGTAATATTAGTTTGGATAGATTATAAGTATTTATCTATTTTAGTACTAATTAAGAAGACAAAATATTTTCAAAAAATATATAAAAAGGAGAATAATATTTTAACACTAAGCTCTCTGTCTAACCTAAAACATCTCAATTATTAATTACATGAAAATCTTAATTAAATTTCACATCGAAAGCTAAATGAAATGATTAATTAAATTATAAATCGACGATCTTCGCAAGTGTTTAATTTATAAGGGCATAGATATTAGCATTATTAAAATTACTAATAGCCAAAATTACTAGTGGCCAGTCGTGGCCCAGTGGCACAAGCGTGTGACTGTAAACGACTGGTTGTGGGTTCGATTCCCACTCGAGGAGTGGAAATATTTAATATTTCCATTTTCTTCGCTCTGGTGCCGAGGTAAAGCGCGGCGTTAAGTTCCGCCACTTGACACGCAATGCCTCCGAATTCGGCGGAAAGTGGGGAACGGAGTATCTTAATACTAGGTTCCTTCTGCCTACCCTGCTGTGTGCGGGATACAGCGTGAAGCTATAAAAAAAAAAATTACTAATGAGTCCATTGCCATAGGTAGGAGTTCAATTCCCATTCGGGGTAATGATTATATTTTAATTATTATCATTTATCCATTGAACGGTGTGCGGCGTTGAGTTCCGTCACTCAATCAGACAAGCTTAAAATGATCTAGGTTCGATTTTTGTTTAATTTTAAGAGAGTTTAAGGGAAATTTACTCTATTCTTCGATGTTTACAACATTTTAAATTATTTAAAATCATTTAAGAGGATTTAAATGTTTATTACATACAAAATATTGTCTTATCTTGTATTTGAAATCACAATTAAACAAAGTGCAGTGGGCGAAGTGCTAAATGCGTTGCAAATATTTTATAAGAGCGTTTTTATTCACATATTTTATATTAAATTGACTATATCCATACTAATATTATAAATACGAACATTTATCTGTGTGTCTGCCTCTGTGTCTATTACGGCTAACCTATTGGCTCAATTTGGATGGAATTTTTAATGAAAATAGTTGAAGACATTGGCGACGAAGTCCAGGGGGATAGTATGAAAAGTTACACAGTCAAAGCCACGAACGGTCACTAGTTGGTATATAAATACTTTAAAATCTGGCTGTTTGGAAAAATTGTCTTTAGTTTCAAAGTTATTCTCGTACCTATAATATTGAGAATGTTAATTTACTAATAGAGACTAATGTAGTGCAGTGGAACAACATCTGACTGTAATCGTGATGGACGTTATGACTTCGATTCCCAATCAGTAAATGATTATATTTAAATCATTTTCATTAATCCGCTCTGGTGAAAAGACAAAGCGCGGTGTTTAGTTCCGCCACTTAACAGCGCCACTCCAGCAAAAGTGGCGAATTCTGTTCTTCACTTATGACTTGACCCACTTTTTTTTAGCTTCACGCTGTATTCCACACACAGAAGGGTAGGCAGAGGGAACCTCTGTTAAGACACTCCGTTCCTCACTTTCCACCAAATTCGGAGGCATTGCGTGTTAAGTGGCGGAACTTAACGCTGCGCTTTGCCTCTAATGCCAGAGCGATGGATATAAAATATTTCCACTCATCTAGTTGGAATCGAACCCACAACCCAGTGGATTACAGTCACACGTTCGTGCCACTGTGCCACTGCGCCACGACTGGCCCCTTCTTTCTTATTTTCCTCTTATTTGTGAAAACACATCAAACAGAAAGATAAAAGATTCAAAAATCAAAAACAAAGTGACTTGTCACTGAAATCTCTTTGCTTCTCATAAAATGCAACACAAAAAGGAACTAATTATTCAAATTTTAACATATAAATAAATAATTCCGCCAAAGCCTTACCCTTGCACCTAATTTTAAATGTAAATTAACTTGTTTGGCCGATACGCTTGAAGATTCTATTCAATTACGTTGTGATCAAAACGCCGCGTTAATTATTCATACTTGTTATTTTGTTCTAAAGCTAAAAGGATAATAAGAGGTTGTGCGAATGAAGGCTTGCTATAAAATTATAATAGAGTTTGTAATCTACTTGTGTATTGAGTTTTGATTAGTATGTAGGTGGTAAGGAGTTCGATAATTGATAATTTGAGACCAGCGTAGCGCAATGGGATAACTTTGACTGTAAATGCGATTGTTGTAGGTTCGATTTCCACTCGGAGTAATAGTTATGATTCTGCTCTGTCTAAGACAAGTCACGGCGTTAAGCTCCGCCACTTAGCACGTGGCACAGTAAGATAAGGTTTGACTTACGGAAACGCAATTGATGTTAAGGATGTGTAAATTATTTTTATTTTTCTGCTTGGGTGAACAAGAGACAACATTGAGTTTCGCCACTCTGCGCGTAATGTCTCGAATGTGGGCGACAAGTGGAGGGCGGATTGTTTTGACATTAGGTTTCTTTGTAACCCAGCTATGAGGCATAAAGTGTGTGTCTTTTAAAAAGAAATTAATATTTTCATATTTTCACCGATTTTTAGTAAAAAATATTAATAGATCATAGTAGTAGGATAATGGTAGTAGGTCTGTAATCGAGATTGCTTGTGGGTTCGATTTTCACTGAATGCTTTTTTTAAAATTATTCTTAATATAATTATTTATATTAAATAAAGTATTTGTTTTAAACTCTATTATATTGATAAATTGCCCCGATAATTATCTATCTGTATATTGCGTATCTTAACAAAGTGAAAAAAAAAAATCTAAAAATTTATAGTTACATATAATTTTTTCTTCAAGTAGTAATCAACCTCAACCAATCATTGTTACATTCAAGCGCTGTCCACAAGGAGTGATATATTATTTGAATATGTTTTGTTGTTTCAGCTTCACGCTGTATCCCGTACACAGCAGGGTAGGCAGAGGGAACCTAGTGTTAAGACACTCCGTTTCCCACTTTCCGCCGAATTCGGAGGCTCGCGTGTTAAGTGGCGGAACTTAACGCCGCGCTTTACCTCGACACCAGAGCGAAGAAAATGGTAATATAATTTCCACTCCTCGACTGGGAATCGAAACCACAACCAGTCGTTTACAGTCACACGCCTATGCCACTGGGCCACGACTGGCCACAATGAATATGTCATATGAATTATATGAAAATATAAACAGTATATGTTTTCCTTCCGTTTGTTTGTGGTTCCTTCTCTACACCAAGCAACAAATACTCGTATATTTAAACTAATTTCAACTTCTTACTGTGGTATGACAAACCGCGGTGTTAAGTTCCGCAAGTTTCTCTCTTCTAAATGATTCTATCATCACAGATATTTTTAATTTACTATTAAAAAAGACGAAGTTATCTGTAATGTACTTTTTTAAAAATTCAGAGCTTATCAAAAAATCCGTGTGTAAAATCTGAATATTATCTTTATTTCGAGCGTCATTGGCGAATGTTTTTTCAAATGTGCCATTCAATAGCTGGTAGTACAGAGTCTTGGCAATGCGACTGTTTTCATAAATCTAGTTTGGAGTGAACGTATTTTTGCTGGTCGTTTCTCCTATTTTTTTATTGTGAAGCTTTCAAACCAAATATAGCCTTTTATTTTTGAAGATAATGGTATTCATGTTTGTAGAAAATAATATTAATAGGTGATAGTAGGGTGGGTAGTGGTAGTAAGTCTGTAATGGCGGTTGGTTGTGGGTTTGATTCTTACTCGGGGGAATGATTATAATTTCATTTTTTTTTAGCTTCACGCTGTATCCCGCACACATCAGGGTAGGCAGAGGGAACCTAGTGTTAAGACACTCCGTTCCCCACTTTCCGCCAAATTCGGAGGCACTCCCCGAGTAGGAATCGAACCCACAGCCAGTCGTTTACAGTCACACTCTTGTGCCACTGCGCCACGACTGGCCCCTTAATTTCATTATTCTTATTTTAATTATTTATATTAAAAAAGTATTTGTTGTGAATTCTATTATATTGATAAATGGCCCCGATAATCATTTTTCTCATACATCTTCCAAGTACAGATAGCGATCTCTTATATTTTTGCTATATGTATAGATAAGTTGTCGTGGCGCAGTCAGCGTCTGACTGTAAAGCGATGGTTGTAGGTTTAATTGCCATGTGGGGAATTATTATATTTATTTTTTTTTGATACCTGGTACCTAACCTACCTAAGACAAAGCGCGGCGTTTAGTTCCGCCACTTAACATACGATGTCTCGATTTCGGATGGGAAATGGTGAACGGAGTATTTTAAGGTCACTACCTCCTCTGACTACCTTGCTATGCGATTATAAGCGTGAAGCTGCAAAAATAAACCTATACTTTACCATATGTTTTAGAGAAGGTTAAATAACCAAAAAAGTTTAACGAACTCTTTTATTTAACTGATTCTTTAGAGATTAAAAGTGTTTTACGTCAGAAACATAACCATTATATAAGTATATATGTTTATTAAGTCATATTAGGTACAATTTTTTTTTTTAGCTTCACGCTGTATCCCGCACACAGCAGGGTAGGCAGAGGGAACATAGTGTTAAGACACTCCGTTCCCCACTTACACAAATTCTTAATTTACATTATATACAAAAACACTTTATTTTACGATATGAGCAAAGGTCGATGACGATATTGTTAACCATTGACGATTCAGTTAATATTGCCAAATTCCGTTGGTAATTTCATGAGCTGCAACCATTTCATGATATCGTCAACGATTTTATACATTTAAGCTAATAAATAAAATTGGAATGTATGTTTGTAATATTAAAATAATAAATACATATGTTACATATACACGAAGCATATACAAAAGTAATATTTTTACAATTTTTACAATTCTGTCTGTCCGTTTCTTAGATAACGGAGCTAATCTCTGGAATGGCTGGACCGATTTCGATGGGACTTTTACTGACAGGTAGCTAATGTAATAAGACGTTGGTACTTCGGCTACTTTAATTTTACAATTATAATATATTTGCGTTATTCCACGGACGAAGCCACGGATAACAGCCAGTGTACTAGAATACATTTGCTAGCACAATAACGTTTAGTAACAATGCAATCGATTAATATCACAAACGATCATTATTACAGCTTGATTATTGAAGATGACTACTATTATGTGTATTGCTTGTGACCATCGTAGCGGCATAGGACAGCTTCTGATTGTATATATTTTTGGTTGTGGGTTCAATTCCCACTCTAGGAAATGAATACATTTCAAACTAGCGATCCGATCGTTTTCGACGTCGCCTGCGTAAACAACACGACTATGACTATTTCAATTTTTTGGCCCGCCAGTGATATAACTTATGTAGACTGAACATTTTATAATTGAATCGATTGGAATAGATTTAGCCGTGAGGTGACCGGCAGAGTAGAATAGCACCTACCTCTTTCTTACCGAGGTGTCGTACAAGGCGACTAAGGTATTTAAAAGATTGGCAAAATGATAATTTACCTAACTTGCTATGCCAATAAAACCATTACTAAACACAGAGGTGTTAACGGACTTATCACCAAATCCGGGGTTTTCCTGTCTTCATAGTGAGCAGGTTTTTGTACGTCAGATGGCAATCGGTACTGGAATAATAAACCCAAAACACCAAATTATTGGGTTAGAATTATGGAAAGGTTACATGAAGCACTGAGGATTACAAATAGGGCGTCGCCGCGAAACGACGCGCAGACACATCGCCCTACCTCTGCGAATAGTATGCAAGGGCTACCAGGGGTCATGGACGGGCTCGGCTAAAGACGTTAGTCCCAACTTGTAACCAAAAGATCCGCTTCGCTTCATTAAACGTAGGCACATTAACAGGAAAAACCAAGGAGCTTGCTGCACTCTTAAAACGCAGAAGGGTCGATTTTATCTGTCTACAAGAAACTCGATGGACAGGATCAAAAGCTCGTAACATCGGAGAGGGCTATAAACTCATGTACGTAGGCGCAAAGCACGGAAGAAATGGCGTAGCAATTGCTGTGAAAGAAGAGCACCTCAACAACATTCTAGAAATAAATCGTGTATCTGACAGATTAGTATCTCTAAAAGTCCTAGTAGAAGGAGAACTTATACATGTTATTTCTGCATACGCTCCCCAGGTTGGCTGTAGCCAGGATGAGAAGGAATATTTTTGGACGATTCTGGAAAGTACACTCCAGCAAATACCAACCAAGGATACTATTGTACTGGGAGGTGATCTAAATGGCCACATCGGCGAAGTCAATAAGCCTTTTAACAGAGTGCACGGAGGTCACGCATATGGCACCCTAAACGATGCTGGCAAAATTATACTATCAACGGCAGCAGCATTCGATCTCCCTATTGTCAACTCCTTTTTTGCGAAGAAGCCAGAACATAAAATAACGTACAAAAGCGGCCAAACATCATCGCAAATTGACTACATTCTAACGAACCGAAAACATATCAGCCGTGTTACAAATTGTAAGGTTATTCCGGGAGAATGTATTTGTACCCAACACCGTCTAGTTGTGATGGATATGAAGTTTCGGAAGATTGGCAAGAAGAATCCAACACAAACTCCAGAACTCACGAAATGGTGGAACTTAAAAGGTGACAAAGTTTCAGAGTTTTGTGCACATCTGGAAAATCTGAAACTTGATATGGACACAGACGTTGACACAATGTGGGAAGACTTGCAGAAGTCTGTCATAACTGCTGCAAATAAAACTTTGGGTCGTACTAAAGGAACGAAGAAAATAGATAGAGAAACGTGGTGGTGGACGGAGACGGTACAAACCACAATACAGGAGAAGAAAACCGCATTTAAAAACTGGCAGACCACGCAAACACCTGAAGACAAAGAGACTTATAAAAAAGTAAAGAAAAACACCAAAAAAGCAATTGCAGTAGAACAGGCAAACTCCCAAAAGAACCTTTACAAAACATTGTGTAGTAAAGAAGGTCAAAAACATATACACAAGCTCGCAAAACAGAGGTGTCGGACCACAAAGGATCCAGCTACGTGTAAATCCATCAAAAGTTCGAATGGCTATTTGTTGTACAAAGACAGAGACATTATAACAGCTTGGTTTCAATATTACAAACAGCTACTGAATGCGAATCCAACTGCCACAAAACTTCCAGATATAAATAAGAACTTAGGACTTATACCTCCTATACACCCAAGTGAGGTAAAGACGGCCTTGCAAAAAATGTCTAACAAAAAAGCCATAGGACCGGATGGTATCCCAGTAGAAGCTTGGAAATGCTTGCGTGAAAGAGGAATAAACTTGCTCACCAATTTCTTCAACTGTGTCATGTTCTCCTCTAAAATGCCAGACGCATGGAGATTGAGCACCATAGTTCCAATTTATAAAGGAAAAGGTAGCAAGTATGAATGTAACAACTACCGCGGAATCAAGCTTTTAAGTCATACGATGAAGCTTTACGAGAGAGTGATAGATAGTCGCCTAAGATCTGAGTGCGCCTTATCAAAAAATCACTACGGCTTTGTTCCTGGCTTATCAACAACTGATCCGATGTTCGCTCTGAACACAATTGCTGAAGAATATCGTGCAAGGAACCGACCATTGTATGTTGCATTCCTGGACATGGAGAAGGCATTTGATCGCGTCCCAAGAGATACGATTTGGTGGAGCCTTCGTAAAAAGAACGTCCCCGAACAGTATGTTAACATCATCGCCGACATGTATAAGGGTGCAAAATCAATGGTACGGACGCCAGCGGGTGCCACAAAACCGATAGCGGTCACAGAAGGTGTACACCAAGGTTCTGTGCTCAGCCCCTTTTTGTTTTGCTTGGTTTTGGACTCGCTTACCGAGATAGCGCAAAATTCAACGGCATGGACCTTTATTTACGCAGACGATGTAGCCATTTGCACGGAGAGCCGAGAAGAGTTACAACAGGCACTCAAAATGTGGAAACACCAGTTACAGACCGGTGGCCTAACGCTGAGTGTTGCAAAAACCCAGTTCATGTCTTTCAATCAAACAGACATTACTAACAACAGTCCGATTTACATCGATGGGCAATCAGTCACCATGTGCAATGAATATAAGTATCTAGGGAGTATGATGCACAATTCTGGGAACTTGGAATGCAACATTCAGCATCGGATAGCCGCAGCGTGGCTCAAATGGCGAGAAGTGACTGGTGTCACATGTGACAAAAGAAAGCCTGTCAAACTCAAGGGTTTGGTATATAAGACCATGATCAGACCAGTCCTTATGTATGGCAGTGAAACATGGGCCGTAACTCAAAAAAACGTCAATACCATTCAAGTTGCTGAAATGAAAATGTTGAGGTGGATGTGCGGCGTTACTAGGCTAGATAAAATCCGCAACGAATACGTGCGAGGAAGCATGGGCGTACGCGACATTGCCGACAAGATGCAGGAGAGTAGGCTGCGATGGTATGGGCACGTGAAAAGGAAGCCCCCCGACTACGCAGGGAATTTGGCATTACAACTTTCCATCCCTGGTCGTAGATCCAGAGGCAGACCCAAAAAAAGGTGGAAAGATGTAGTGTTAAAGGATATGAAGATGTGCCAGCTGTCCGACGACGATGTTAAGGATAGGGCGAAGTGGAGAGCTAAAACGAGGAAAGCTGACCCCACCACCATGTGGGATATATAGCTAGGAAGAGAGAGAGAGATTGGAATAGATTTACGTGCATAAAGACAAACAGTTTTTTTAACAAACAGATAATATATTAAAAATCATTGTTTAGGTTATGTCCACAATAATATTATTTCTCTCGTCTTTTAAATAATCAGTTACATTTTATATATAATAATTTATAGTAGCCCATTTTTGTAATAAGTGTGCGGCGTTAAGTTTCGCCAACATGAAGAAAATGGAAAACGGAGTGTCATTTCACTATGTTATCTTTGACACTCCCGATTCGAGGGAAAAAGTATGAAAAAGTATTAAAAATAGTACATCCTATTCAATAAGTGGTTCTACAAAAGAAAAAAACCATAACTTCCTTTTCATCAACCGTTAATGAAAATTTTCACCCCACTTGGTTAGTTAAGACTAATATTGTCCGTAACAGCTGTGCCCAATGCGAACGGCTGTTCTATTTTTTAGATTCACACAACTAGAGACAAGTTAGTGTAAGACTAATAAAAAGGCCAGTCGTGGCTTGTAAGCACAAAGTGTGACCGTAAACGCGATTGGTTGTAGGTTCGATTCGCACTCAAAGAACGAAAGTATTTAATATTTCCAATTTCTTCAATCTAGTGTCGGAGGCAAAGCGCGGCGTTAAGTTCCGCTACTTAATAGGCAATGCCTTTTATATTGGAAACGGAGTATCTTAACACTTGGTTCTCTCTGCCTTCCCTGCTTTGTGCGGGATACAGCATGAAGTTAGAAAAAGAACCTCTAAACGATGAAACTTTGTACCAAGAGTAGCACAGCCGAAGTCGCGGACGATCGCTAGTAATTTATATTTCAAGAGTTTCAGGCACGAAGAAAAGAAATTGTATGTATGTAAATTTATTGTGTGCATTTTTGCCCTACTTAATGTCAAAACGCTCCATTTCCCACTCGAATTTGAGATATTGCGTCCTGAATCGCAGTCGTTAACGTTGCGCTTTGTATTGTGCACTATATGGAGAAATTAAAATAATTAATCTATGATCATTCCTCCATGGGATCGAACCCACAACCAATAGCCATTACAGCAAGTCTTCGTTCCACTGTGCCATCAAATATTATACTACGAACCGCCTCTTTGCTCCGCATAACGGAAAGAGCTGAGCGTAGTACATATTTAATGTTATTACATGTTAAAAAAGTTTGGAAAGCACCACAGCCTTCATTTTTTGGGCACTTTTTGACCATTTAATTACAATTTATTTAAAAACTTCAATTGTCACCAAAAAATTTTATCACACATAAGACACTGTGCTCGTTATCTCTCACTGTGCCAAATTTCAGAGGTCTACTACAAATGGCCCAGGAAGAGTTAAACCACAACAAAACACCCTTTTGACCAGAAGAGCTTCGCTTCGCTCACTTAATAATAATGCCACTATAATCACCTATAATACATATTATAGGTAAGCCATTATATGACATAATCAGAAGCAATATCATTTCAAATTTGGTTCCAATTTCGACGTAATATCAATTGATTTGTACAAACAATGTTTATTTGGATGAGCCATTGTTAATAGTTTATTGTGATAGGTTTGAACTTATTTTTTTTCTTTAAATTGTCAAAAAATAAATAAAATTGGAGTGTCAGTTTGTAATGTTAAAGTAACTGTTTTTTACTAAATGCATATGTATGTATGTATACACGATAAATATACCAAAATTATGTTTTTACAATCAGTTTGTTAAGACAACTTATATATCTTTTTTGTTAAATTAAATGGGGACAAAGTCGCAAGCACAGCTAGTGTAAAGTAGAAAAACAGCTTTATGTTTTTAGGCACAGCACAGTAGACAAAGAAAACCGTGTCCAGACATTCCGCTCTCTACTTTACTGTCTCAGTTGCAGGCGGTAAGTGGAAAACGGAATGTCTTGACACTAGGTCCTTTCTGACCTGCCCGCTATATAAGAAAAAGCGGTAAGCTGAAAAAAATAGTATTTGTTTTGCGCCTTTCGCACTCACTCTCTATGCTATATTTTTACATACTTACACTGCGGGGAAATCCGTAAAAAACTAGTAATTAGAGCAATATAATAGAATAGAATCTGGGTCCAAAAATTACAATAATCTATGAAAGCAAATAAACTGGCAAAGTTTTGATGTACTTTTTTAGAAAGGAAAATGAAGAGGGAAAATAGTATTTAGACACTACATTCCCCATTTTACGCCGAATTCTGGAGGCATATTGAGTGGTGGAACTCAACGCTTTCCTTCACCTCGACACGAGAGCGTAGAAATTGCAAAAAAAAAATACTAAACATTTCCTCCCCTCGAGTAGGAATCGAACCCACAACCAGTCGCTTTACAGTCAAACTTTGTACCTGTACATCACGACTGGTCTCACTAATAACTAGACCAGCAAAATAGAATCTAGGTCCCCAAAATCACAATTATCTGTGAAAGTAATTAGTCTAGCACAGTTTTACTGTACCATAAAGTATATAATGTAGGTGGCAAAACGTCCCGCTGCATACGAGCCAGCTAGTTGCTTTAATTATGTAACTCGTCACATAAAGCTCGCTTATGTAACGGTTACAATGGTACGACTATGTAATATGGACGCAGCTGTTGCGGAAAACAGTGGTTTTGAATTAGTAGAGTGGAGAAATTATAATTTTGTAGTTATCAGTGGCATAAAGTGTGACTGTAAAGTGACTGGTTGTGAGTTCGATTCCCACTCGAGGAGGGAAAATATTTAATGTTTCCATTTTCTTCGCTCTGCTATCGAGGCACAGCGCGGCGTTAAGTTCCGTCACTTAACACACAATGTCTCCGAATTTGGCCAAGTGGGGAACGGAGTGTCTTAACCCTAGGTTCCTTCTGCCTACCCTGCTGCGTGCGGGATACAGCGTGAAGCTAAAAAAAAATATTTCATATTATGAAATACCAAATGTAAACCCAATATTTATTTTATTAAAATTGTCTGGAACATTTTAATATGAAATTATATTATTCTCACATATAATTAGCAGTTTCATTTAAAACGATAGCACTGTTGAGTAAATGTTTTATTAAGTAATATCGATTAATGCTTCGAACAATTTGCTTTATAGTAATAAATGCAAAAATGTGTTTGTCTGTCTGCTTTACGCTTTCCGGCCAATCTACCGATTCGATTTGGATGAAACTCAGAATGACAATAGTTGAAGATTCAGGGTTAAGTATAGACTATTTTTTGAGAAATGGTTCATTTCTCAAGAGCAAAAAAATAATTTAACCCTTTGTTCTCCGTATACTCTCTGCTATGCGGGATAAAGCTTGAAGGTAACATTTATATTTATAGAAATTTATACAAATCTAATCAACTTATATATAATTTGTTAAAAGTAGAAATGCTTTTAAAAGCCTTCAACCTTATTCAACTTCAGTTCACGCTTTTTGCTTTGCTTTAGAGGACAGCAAGTTAGAAAACCTAGTGTAAAGATATTCCGTTTAACACTGTTCGCTCGAATTCCTTATCTTATCCAATCTTTTTCTTTTTTTCTTCTTATTTGAATATTAATCGAACCCATAACCATCGGGTTTACAATAAAACGCATTCCACTGCGCCACGAGAGCTCCAACTTTATTATTTAGAAACAAACCATATTTAGCCAAACTAATGATTGTAGGATTTGGCCAGTCGTGGCCCAGTGGCACATGAGTGTGACTGTAAACGACTGGTTGTGGGTTCGATTCCCACTCAAGGAGTGGAAATTATATTTCCATTTTCTTCGCTCTGGTGTCGAGATAAAGCGCGGCGTTAAGTTCCGCCACTTAACACGCAAGCCTCCGAATTCGGCGGAAAGTGGGGAACGGAGTGTCTTAACACTAGGTTCCCTCTGCCTAACCTGCTGTGTGCGGGATACAGCGTGAAGCTACTTTTTTTTTTTTAATGATTGTAGGATTTGCGTACAGCCTATTACATTCTAATTAGGATTTATTCCGTTCTACAATATTCACATACTTGATTATTACTTGGTTTATAATTAGTAATCACTTTCAGACAACCTTTAACCCTTGAAAGGTAACGAGAATATATGTATATATTGTTATTATGAACATATATACAGAGTTACTTGAACGTGTCTGGTTGTGGATTCGATTCCCAGTCGAGGAATTGAAATGTTTTTCAAATTTTAAATTTCATTTTGGTGTCGAGGCAAAGCACGGCGTTGAGTTCCGCCACTTAGCATGCAATGCCTCCAGAATGCGGTGGAAAGTGAGGAACTGAGTATCTTATAATTAGGTTTCCTCTGCCTACACTGCTGTTTGCGGGATACTAATGAATAGGATAGGACATAAGATGCTGATTTACATAATAAGATCTATTGGTTTCGCGACTTTTACACATTTGAAAAAAAATGAGTTAACTCGTGGTGAGTTACCACGAGTACCAGAAGGCAAGATAATGTCAGCTTATTTTACAAGAATCCAGAGCAGTACGCGAGGAAACTAGGAAATCGTTGGCGGTAGTTTGATATAATAATGCATCAACTGACAAACGAATGTTACCTCAGTCTACCTGTGACCACGGACTACTGTATAGTGTTCAAAACGTCGGGTTTTCTTAAAGTATATTTTGAAATAACAAAAATATATATGATTAATTCAGTTAAGTAAGCTTTATTTCAAAAATATATACCTACTGAGTATATGACAGAACTTATTGTATTTTTTATATACGCGACTCCTGTTATACTTAGAAATTTTAAATAACCTAATATAATCTTTTTTTTTTTAGCTTCACGCTGTATCCCGCACACAGCAGGGTAGGCAGAGGGAACCTAGCGTTAAGACACTCCGTTCCCCACTTTCCGCCGAATTCGGAGGCATTGCGTGTTAAGTGGCGGAACTTAACGCCGCGCTTTACCTCGGCACCAGAGCGAAGAAAATGGAAATATTTCCACTCCTCGAGTGGGAATCGAACCCACAACCAGTCGTTTACAGTCACACTCTTGTGCCACTGGGCCACGACTGGCCCAGTGGCACAATATAATCTAGATAATAGATACAGATTTTTTTATTAAAAATGAATCTGAAAAATATTATTCATTACAATTTGTTACAAGCACTTTCAAGTCATAAAAATGTCAGTGTTGACAGTTACACAGGAAGCTACCACCGGCTCCCTAATCGAATCGAATCGGAAGGCAGCTGTAATAAGGAAATTAATTTATTCTCCACTCTCTGTCTAATTCAAGAACATTCTGAATTGCGTGACATAATCAAACGCTATACCATGTCGAACCAAAATACAGAGTAATCATATGTAGAAGGCTTTTAATATATTAGTTATAGCCTTGGTTAAGCAATCTTAATATTTTTATTTATTTTTTTTTATTTATTTATTTATTTATGACATGCCAACAGCACAAGTAACATTGTGTATCATATGAGTTATGTGTACGCAGTTCCAGTCCCGAAACTTGTACTAATTACAGGCACATACAACGTTTATAATTTTCCCGGTAACTAATATACGAGTACATTTAAAGAAAAATTTAAAGTTGGGTTTGCGTTAACAAAATTTAAATTTACAAATACAATATAACTTTTTTTTTTTTTTTTTTTAAGAAAGGAAAAGAATTAACTAAACTATACAAATGTAGAATACAATAATAAAACAATAAAACAATAGCGGATTTATACATAAATAACTGTATCAACTATCGCAACTTAACCTATGGTGGATTTTTCTTTTAAAGTTGACTAATGTGTCATGAAAGATATCGATGCCAGGGTCAGACAAGTTGTTATACAAAGTAATGATACGGTTAATTGGAGAAAATTTGCCAAGATTAGTCCTAGAACTAATAGGTGAGAAACTGTTTTTGAGGGGACGTCTAGGGACATGGTAAGGTACCACTATGTTTATTTGTGATAAGAGATCGGGACAATCTAATTTATTGTGATATAATTTATATAAAGTTACTACATCAGCTACACGTTTTCGATTTTCGAGTGGTTTTATATTAAAATGAGTCATGCGCTGTATGTAGTCAGCTCTAAATGGACAAGTCTTATCTTTGTAAGCTAAGTACCTTGTTAAGGAGCGTTGAACTTTTTCTATTCGCCTAATATGGGTGTTATAGTGTGGATTCCATGCCGTAATTGTGTATTCTAATATACTCCTTGCCAACGTGTTAAAAATTGCTGTAATACAATTCGTATTTTTAAACTCACGAGTGTTACGCTTAATAAGGCCAAGCATTGTCCATGCTTTGGAGACTATTTGATTGTAATGTCCCGTGAATGTAAGCCTATTGTCGATGTAAACGCCGAGGTCTCTAATGACAGAGACCTCTTGCAGGTCTTGGTTATTTATAGAGTATTGGGATTTGATGGTCTTCTTTTTTCGGGTAAACTTTATAAAAGAGCATTTGGAAGCATTTAAAGCCATTCTGTTTGCACTGCACCATTCTTGAATAGAGTTGAGGTCCTCTTGAAGTAAAAAGCTATCTTCGATTGTTTGTATCGTACGGTAGATTTTAAGGTCATCGGCAAACATGGAACACTTACTGTGTCGCGATTTATTCGTTATATCATTGATAAATAGAGAAAAGAGAATAGGCCCTAAGTGCGATCCCTGAGGTACACCTGACGTGGAAATGTACGGATCTGAAGTGTGACCCTTGACTATTACGCGCTGAACTCTGCTACCAAGATATGAACGAAACCATGACAATAGTGGGTCACTGATACCATACGCACATAGTTTTAAAATTAAAATATTATGGTCTACCTTATCAAAGGCGCTGGAAAAATCAGTGTATATAGAATCGATCTGCTGTTTACTATCGACATGTCGTGATATATAAGAAATATAACTCACAAGGTTCGAAACTGTTGACCTATTGGGGAAAAAGCCATGTTGATGGACTGATATTATGCTCTTAGAGTAGCGAGACAGAATAGGACTTAATACACTTTCGAAGACTTTTGAGAAGGTATTTAACAAGGATATAGGTCGGTAATTACGTATGTTATTCTTATCACCTTTTTTCAAGACAGGGAGGACATTAGCAACTTTCCAAACTCTGGGAAAAATAGAAGTTTCCAATGACTTATTAAAAAATAGTTTTAATGGTAAAGTAAGAAATTTTGAGTCATCTTTATAAAAATTGGCGGTATACCATCGGGTCCTGCACCCTTGCTGGGGTCTAATAATTTGAGGACTTTAGCGATGTCACGTTCTGTGAGATGAATGTTACACAAGGACGTCTGCGAGTGACTATCTTTTAGCGTGATTTTTTGGTTAGGCGTTAAGATGTTAAATGTTGAAGAGAATTGTCTTGCGAATAAGTTACTTATATCATTTCCACAATCAGCTTTTGCGTCACACAAGAACATTTCAGAAGGAATTTCAGACGGCGAAGTCTTACAGTATCTTTATATTTTATACAATAAATTTATCCCTTAAAAAAAGCTTTTTAGTCATGAAACTTGAAATTTTATCTTTTATTATTGTCTTAAGTACTTCTGGCAATCAACTTATGATATTAAGAGAGAACCTATGATATTTGCGTCTTTAGGTACCAGAGCCAACAATTGAAAATATAAATGTAATCATTCCCCGAATGGGAGTCAAACTCACAATTAACGCGTTGATGATATTGCACTACGCCATGTTGACCTTCATAATACTATCATTTTTTTTTCAGCTTCACGCTGTATCCCGCACACAGCAGGGTAGGCAGAGGGAACCTAGTGTTAAGACACCCCGTTCCCAAAATTCCGCCGAATTCGGAGGCTTGCGTGTTAAGTGGCGGAACTTAACGCCGCGCTTTATTTCGACACCAGAGCGAAGAAAATGGAAATATTAAATATTTCCACTCCTCGAGTGGGAATCGTACCCACAACCAATCGTTTACAGTCACACGTTTGTGCCACTGGGCCACGACTGGCTAGATATTATATATTATTAAATATTTAAATTAAATATATTTTTTAAATATTAAAGTAAAAAAGGTCTTATTCCAGTTAAAATGTCTGTATTTAAGGTAAAATATAAGAAGTTATAAAATGCGGAAAAACATTCTTCATTTTTGACATTGTTAATACAAAAATGCTATAATTTTCTAAGAAATTTATTAAAGTATTTTTGAAGGTTATTTATCTTTACTCTTGTATTATGTATTCTTTGTAGTTGAATTTTAACAATTTTAAAATACATATAAAAACATTGAGGCCATTCGAGGCGCAAGGGCACAAAGAGTAACTAACTGTAAACGCGACTGGTTATGGGTTCGATTTTCACTCGAAGAGTGGAAAAATTAATAATAATATTTCCATTTTCTTCGCCATGATATCGAGGCAAAGCGCGGCGTTAAGTTCCGCCACTAAACACGCAATGCCTCCAGAATTTGGTGGAAAACGAAACCTCTGCTTACCCTATTGTGTGCGTATACTGTATAATTAGTACCTAAACATATATCATTCTTAACTGTGTTACTTTTGAGATAATTTTGCACAGAAGTGGCGCTCAGCACCACACTTTGTCTACCCCACTGTGATAAGCAAAAAAAAACCTAGAGTGAAAACACTCCATTCTCCACTCTCCATCCAAATTCATCACGTGTCAAGTAGTAAAATTTAACGTAGCACTTTCTTTTACCAGAATAAGGAAACAAAAATTATTTGAATACAATCTTTACCATTTCACCAAGTGGAAATCGAACCCATGAATCGAATGACCATCGCATTTCAGCCACACGCTACGTCACGATGGCCTCAATCTTTTTTTTTAGCTTCACGCTGTATCCTGCACACAGCAGGGTAGGCAGAGGGAACCTAGTGTTAAGACACCCTGTTCCCCACTTTCCGCCGAATTCGGAGGCTTGCGTGTTAAGTGGCGGAACTTAACGCCGCGCTTTACCTCGACACCAGAGCGAAGAAAATGGAAATATAATTTACACTCCTCGAGTGGGAATAGAACTCACAACCAGTCGTTTACAGTCACACGCTTGTGCCACTGGGCCACGACTGGCCTCAATCTTTTAAACATCATTTATATATTGGAAATCTAAAAATAAAGCATTATTGTATGGTTGTAACTAAAAGAATAATATATTATTTAATGATTTTTTGATGCCATAATGGAAATACGGGAACAAAGTAGCTTAAATGTTACTAACAATGTGTTTACTTTATAACGATTATTGTTTTGTTATTGTATATATATAGATTTTTTTTTACTTTTATTTTTGTGCACACCATGGTGGTGAAATGGAACAGCTTCTGACTGTATGCGATTGGTTGTAGGTTCGATTCTCATTCGCTATTCAACATGCGGTGTCTCGAATATGGACGGGAAGTGGAGAACGAAGTGTATTGACACTAAGTTCTTTTTGGATTAGTAAAACTTCAAGAGAATATCAAAATTCAGGAAAGAAAAGAAGAACGTTTTAATTCTGATAAAAAAAAATAAACCTAATAGTTGTGTATAACGTGATAGATATTTATTTTTTACTTTGAGACTATAGTTCAGAGTTAATTTAAAAATAAAATGGCAATAAAAATATTTTTTAACATTTTAAAGTGGTATGTATTCATGGTCAGATGCTGACTACTCGATTTTTAAATATTTAAAAGTTTTAAATACAAAATATAATGATAACTACGAGTATATTGTTTACCTTCATAATTTTTGATTTTTAGACCAATGTGACAGGGGCACAAAGTGTAACTGTAAATGCGACTGGTTGTGGGTTCGATTTCCACTCGAAGCAATAATTATATTGTAATTTCCATATCTTCATTTTGACTTCTATAATTATAAGTTTTTATACAAGATTAACTTCAACAATATGTAGAACATAAAAGCTACGAGGAGCCATGTGCTAGATACGGTCGTCAATCGCAATAGTAAATGTACGTTGGTGCAAAACCGCTAATCTCCAAAAGCTCTTTTCAGATTACTTTGAAAATTGAACGTTTAATAGAGTTTCTATATATATAAAAGGATTATATAAAAGGATTATTTTTGTATGGTATTCGTTGTATGTGTAGTTTTCAAGTATTATCTATATTTTTCTAGTAATGAATAAGCTGATTGTTTTTTTTGAGTTTCTTTTCCTTATTTTGTGAGTTTGAAATATATTTTTTTGTATATTTAAGGTATTTCTAAAGTGTAGCAAGGTATAATAATTAAAAAAAAATTAAATAGCTTCACGCTATATCCCGCACACAGCAGGGTAGGCAGAGGGAACCTAGTGTTAAGACACTCCGTTCCCCACTTTCCGCCGAATTCGGAGGCTTGCGTGTTAAGTGGCGGAACTTAACGCCGCGCTTTACCTCGACACCAGAGCGAAGAAAATGGAAATATAATTTCCACTCCTCGAGTGGGAATCGAACCCACAACCAGTCGTTTACAGTCACACTCTTGTGCCACTGGGCCACGACTGGCCACAGTTATTATAATATATTTAGGAATTTGCAAAATATTGAATGTAGTGGGATTCAAATCCGCTCGTTTTGGAAACTGTAATTGAGTAAAAGTGAATTTTGATTGTTTTAATCTAGTTTTCAAGAGTTGAGAAATGTGGTCTCGCTACCTACTTACTTATTTTTTTTACATTTTTTTAAAAATTTTTAGTGTCTTAATAATAATAAAAGTGTTAGAAATAGTATGTCTTCGTATTTCATCTTTGTACTCCTTGTACGTTGAAATTCATAAAAAAACAGCTTTACACTTTTCCCACAAAAAGGTTCCGAGAGAAATTAGTGTCAACGTACTCAGTTCTCCACTTTCAGCTCGAAATCTCAATAACGCTTATGTACAAGACTTTTCAATATCACCTAATTAAAGACTTTGTAAATGATAACACGCCTTGGGAATGAAATGCTCGCTCCAGGCTATTTCAAAAGTATCACTGTCTGCAATAAATCTGTACATAACAATCACTAAAAAAAAAGAAGTCCCGCTGAGTTTCTTGCACCGGTTCTTCTCAGGTCTGAGACATTAATTTTAGTGAAGCGGTGGTAAACTATTTGACGTTCAAAAAATGAAGCTTGTAACTTCTTATTTTGAATAAAAGTATTTGACTTTGACTTTACCAGAGCCAGATCATTCCCCCGATTTGGAATCAACCCACAACCATTTGCCTTTTATACCAGACACTATCCCATTACACCACGATGCTTGAAAAAGTTGATAACTAAATAAGTTACGAGTACGATATTAAAATAAAAATAAAAAAAACAAGTGAAATGGAATATGAAATTTTATTATGAACACCTAATTGCCCGGACAAAGTCATAACTCCGGCATTCTACTAAATTATTAGAATATTATGTCTTGTATTAACTTTCTTCTGAAATACTTGAAGCATGAAACATATTTTGCGATATACAATTGAAAGATATAAGAAATATTTAATAAAAGTATATTATATTGTATATAATATAGAAATAATAAATTTTATTACTGACAATATACGTATATTTAGAAGTTACATATTATATGGGTAATTATAATTACCTTTGAAGACTTCTATGAAATGTTACTTTTTTTCCGTATAGAGATAACCTAGTGCAAAATACTTCACTCTCTTTTAAATATTTTCAAAGTGTTATTCCACACTTAGGAAAATTGAAAAAGACATTGAGTGGCCAGTCGCCGCCCAGTGGCACAAGTGTGTGACTGTAAACGACTGGTGGTGGGTTCGATTCCCACTCGAGGAGTAGAAATTATATTTCCATTTTCTTCGCTCTGGTGTCGAGTTAATTTCCGCCACTTAACACGCAAGCCTCCGAATTCGGCGGAAAGTGGGAAACGGAGCTCTGCCTACCCTGCTGTGTGCGGGATACAGCGTAAAGCTAAAAAAAAAAATTTAGAAAACGTATAAAAATTTAAAAATTACGCTGCGTTCAAATTTTAGTTCTAATTTTAATACTTCACTCTCCACTTTTTGCCGGAATCGAGACATTGAGCGTTGAGTGGAGGAACTCAACGTCATGCTTCATCTTCTTAGAAGACTGGAGTAAAGAAAACAATTAAATACAAATATTTCCCCAAGTGGTATCAAACTCACGAACATTTACACTTGAACGAGGCTTCCACCGAACCGCGATGGTATCAAAAAAAATCCTTTTGCAAAAATTACACTTTTTAGCAAAAACAGAAACACTCTTAAGTATTGAGTTTTGTAGAATATAAAAGGATATATGTCGATTTTCCTGTAGAAATTTAGAGAAATTACCCTTTAGTGCTCCCTTATACTCCCCAAGGAATGTATATATGCCAAATATCAACTTTTTATACTTAATTTTGGACTAAGTTTGTACTGTGCGTCAGTATGTGTATATCAGTCAGTCTTTAAACAGCGCAAAAGATTTTTTTTTGTGTATATAATGTATTTTATGTAAAAAGCGTGAAGCTACAAAAAACAATGTACAATTATTTAACAAACCCGCCATTATTCCTAACAGTCCCATTACAGTATTGCAGTACATTTTGCAATGTGAAATGGCCTGAAGTGGAATCTAGAAGAGTGAGCTAAATCCCAGTCAATTACCGTTTCCATCGAAGTCGTATTCGAGATCGGTGAATGCGGTTTATTTATTATGCACAAGATCATGCTATTTATGAATTATTTCTAAATCTATAGTTCAAGATTTGTACGTCCATTTTCTGTGGTTCGTTAAATTGGAGATTATTTGAAATTGAGTTGAGTATTTTTGTATGAAATAATTAAATTTTTTCTTTTTTTTTGCGACTCGACACCAGATGTCGAGGCAAAGCACAGCGTTAAGTTCCGCCTCCACGCAATGTCTTCAAAATTCTGTAGAAAGTGGGGAGAGGAATGTCTTGATACTAAGTGTACTCTGCCAACCCTGCTGTATGCTAAAAGCTTAAAAAAAAATTAGTTTACAGATCAAGCATTATTTTTGCTTGTAAACACTCTTTGTGTTATGACACGTAGTTTTTTTGTTTTAGAGGTAATATGAATTCTTTAGATGGTTCAGAGCATAATTTTTTCGTTAATAGAAATATTGACTTACAATTGTAATGAAGTATTCAATGAATACAATATAAAATATATTTTTTTAGATAGAGCGTCATTTTTTAATACAGCATCATGTTAATGAAGAATTATCTATCTATCTATAGATAGATAATATGTTTTATTATATTCTTTATTCATAAACATGTGGCCAGTCACACGCTTCTGCCACTGCGCCACGACTGGCTTCAATGAAAAAAATACTACTTTTTTTATCACGCTGTATCCCTTGCGGGGTAGTCAGAGAGAACGGAGCGCCAAACGCTACGGTCCCTGCATACTTCTTTCGCCTCGTCCACAGTCATCAACCTCTTCATACACGCCCTCCGGGGGGTCCTCATGCTTTTTACGTGACCTTCCTCCAGTATCATCGATACTGTGTTTTCGAAGGTCAACCGAGGTCTCCCCCTGCCTCTCTTACCACTCACCTTTGCTTCATAAATCTTTCTTACCATTCTTCCATCACTCATCCTCTCGACGTGCCCAAACCACCTGAGCACGCCCTTCTTCATTCTTACTATGACGTTCTCGCTAATACCTGCCATTCTGTGTATCTCTTCATTGCGGATTCGGTCAGCTAAGCTGACTCCGCACATCTTTCGAAGAGATCTCATCTCCACAGCATTCATCTTTCTTTCATTCTTCTTCTGCAATACCCACGTTTCGCTGCCGTATAGCAGCGTCGGTACCAGCACTACATTGTGCACAGGTAAACGTGCATTTAACACATAACTAACTATGGAAAAAAAAAACAATTAGTACTTAATTTAAAACTAAGTTGTTTCCTCTCTATTTCATAAAGTATGTGTTCAATTCATAACTAAAAAAAATCGAAAAGTCCACAAACTCAGTTGTTATAGAGTTGGAATGAAAGCAAAAATAAAAATTTCATAGTAATTTCAAAAGCTATTTTAAAGTAAAAGTTGTAATGGAGGAGAAAATTTGCGTTAAGCACATACTATTGTTCATAGTTTATACAAAACGCTATTTAAAAGTATTGAAGCATAGTTCTCGTTACCGTGGCATAGTGGGACTGACTAAAATCGCAAGTTGTGGGTTCATATCTCACTCGGGGGAATGATTATTTTTGTTTGTTTCTTCTTATACGTACCTACATGTATAGCAAGGAAGTCGAAGAGAGAAAGACATTTAGAAAACGTATAAAAATTTGAACGCAGTGGGATTCGAACCCGCGCCTCCTGAACCGTCCAGGCACTCAGCGGTGAGAGCACCTGTACGGCTTAACGGTTGGTTTTTTTGTTAATATTCCTAAGTGTGCAATAACACTTAAAAAAAATGTTTAAAAGTAAGTCAAAGAGAATCTAGAAATAGTCTCAAGACACCTTTTTCATATTTCCGTCCAAAATCGAGACATGACGCGCTAAGTGGCGCAAGTTAACGCCACATTTTTTCTTACCAAACGGGAAATGATAATTATTTCAATATTATCATTTCCGTGTGGGAATCGAACCCATAACCATCGCGTTTTTAGTCAGACGCTGTCACACTGCACCATGAAGGCTTCTAGGTCTTGTATGTATGTATATATTTTTTTTTGTTTTTAGCTTCACATTGTATTGTATTCCCCGCATACAGCAAGATAGGCAGAGGGAATCCAGTGTTAAGACACTCCGTTCTCCACTTTACGCCGGATTCGGAGACATTGCGTGTTAAGGGGCGGAACTTAACGCCGCGCTTTACCTCGACACCAGAGCGAGGAAAATGGAAATATTAAATATTTCCACTCCTCGAGTGGGAATCGAACCCACAACCAGCCGTTTACAGTCACACGCTTGTGCCACTGCGCCACGTATGTATATATGTACATTAAAATAATACTATAAAACACATACATTCTGTTATTTGCAAACAGGAAGCATTTGAACATCTTCTAATCAGTTATAAGATCTTAATTTTTTCGATTGTATCATTTCAATTGTCTTGATTATAGAAGTGCAAAGTAATTAACGTCTTCCTTGTCCGATGAGAACGACGACGAAAAAGTTTTATATCTATCTACTAAATATAATTATTATATCTGTGGAGGCGAGTTGTGGCTTGGGGATACAAAGTGTGAGTGTAAAACGACTGGTTGTGGGTTCGATTCCCACTTGAGGAGAGGAAATACTTTTATATTTCCATTTCCTTCCCCTAGAATTCGGCGGAAAAATGGGAAATGAAGTGTCTTAACACTAGGTTCCCTCTGTCTACCGTACTGTGTGCGGGATACAGTGTAAAGCTAAAAAAGTATCTGTAGAGTAAATATTATACTCATCTTTACGCTTTTTTCGCGTAACGTGACAGTCAGAGAAAATTTTTCCACTTGTCACTTGAAGTTGAAACTCAAAATCGAACTCACAACCATTGCATTTATAACAAAACGTTACTAATAATTGCTTTCCTGCCAAATTTTATTTTAGTACATGAAAGAGTTTTCGATACTTCAAGATGAGTTTAAAAAAATTAAGAAAGGCTTCTGCGACAGGCCCAGATTTAGTACGTCTATAAGGCTGGTCCAGGTTGCAGGTTGTATGTAAGTCTTTTTTTACTAAAGTACGTCACTCGTGGCTATAATTTTTTTAATATACTAATTATTAGAATAAGCCACAGACGACAGCTAATTCATACAAATGTTATAAATGAGAAAGTTTGAATAAAAATCTAAACCGCTTGACTCATTTCTCAGCAGGACAAGTTGGTGACATAAAATCAAGCCTATGCTACCTATGTTTAGAAATCAATCTCTAAGGGGCTAATCCATACTTATATTATAAATGCGAAAGTCTATCTGTTTGTCTGTCACGCTTTCACGGTTAACTACCGGTCTGATTTAGATGAAATTTAAAATGAAAGTAGTAACAAAATCAAAGTCAAACGTACGCTACTTATTTTTTCAAAAAACAATAAATAAAAATATGGTAAATCTAAACCGCTGGACCGATTGTAACGTATTTCAGAATATGTATATAGTTAATAATCTAAGGTAAAACATAGACTACTTTATTTTTCTAAGCTACACCCCCAAGAGTTGCAATTTAACGAAACAGTTATGTAGTTCACGAGGCGAAGCCACGAGCGGAGTGCTAGTAATAATTAATAGTGAGAAATGAGATGAAAGTTTATCTAAAGACATAGTAATTTGCACAAACACACAAACAAACACACAAACAAACAAACAAACAAACAAACAAACAAACAACAAACAAACAAACAAACTACCTCTCACCCCAAACACATATACAGTCGCCGTTCCATCGCGGGTAAAAAAAGAACGGACATAGCCGCGAGCAGATCGCTAGTTAATAGTATACGTAACAACGAAATATTGTACGTGTAGCACAACTACAGGAGTGGTCAATTAAAAGCATATTGTCCAATTGCTATGTGACAGATGCGGCTCGCGGGAGCCAGTCGAGATATATGAGCTTGTATTGTTCTAACTTTATATTTTTATTGATTGTTTAGAAGTATTTTTTGCAACTTCACGCTGTTTCCCGCATAGCGTGTTAGTCAGAGACTTAGTGTCACGACACTCCATTCTATCTTTTCGTGTTGAGTGATAGAACTCAACGCCGAGGAATTTCATTTAGATATATTTAGTTCGATTTTTATATTAAATATAGTTAATATTCGTATGTTTCTAGCTTCAAGGGTTTTTCGAATAGTGGTCTAGTAAAGGGACTTCAGTGTATAATCTGTTCTTCACTTTCTACCCAAAATCAAGACATTGCTAGTTGAGTGGTGAATATTTTGTGTTAAGTACCAGAGCGGAGAGATGGAAATAATTTAAATACAATCTTTCCTTCCAGTGGGAATCGAACCCACAGCCATTAGCGTTACGGTGTCATCAAACATTATATATACATATATATTTTTTTTAGCATCACGCTGTATCCCGCACACAGCAGGGTAGGCAGAGGGAACCTAGTGGTAAGACACTCTATTTCCTACTTTTTAACGAATTCGGAGGCATTGCGTGTTAAGTGGTGGAAATTAACGCCGCGCTTTACCTTTGATGCGAGAGCGAAGGAAATGGAAATAACAAATATTTCCACTCCTCGAGTGGGAATCGAACCCACAACCAGTCGTTTACAGTCACACGTACGTGCCACTGCGCCACGACTGGCCCTAGTTACAATATCATCAAACATTATATATATTCACAATATAATTGTAGACATATTATTTTTTGTGATGCTAAAACCCAAAAAAAAAACACAAGAAAGTGATTAATGGGACAGTCAAAGAAAAAAGAACACAAGTTCATTAATAACTGCGAGGAATAAATTACACAGTTATGACAGCCAAGCTCATTATGTAGACAATATATTGATATGGTTACAAATATATATACGAATACCTAATAATTTGATTTTTGATACGCTTTAAGGGGCCATCGTGGCGTAGTAGGACTACGACGATAGGTTGCAGGTTCAATTCCCACTCGAGGAGTGAAAATATTTTATATTTCCATTTCCTTCGCTCTGGTGTCGAGACGAAGCGCGGCGTTAAGTTCCGCCCAATAACCCAATTTTCCTAGAATTTCGTGGAAATATGGAAAATGGAGTGTCTTAATACAAGGTTTCCTCTGCCTGCCGTGCTGTGTGCGGGATATAGCGTGAAGCTAAATAAAATATCTGTAGAGTAAAAATTATATTCGGGTTCACGCTTTTCTCGCATAGCGGGACAATATATTGATTGGGGCAGACAACATATTGATATGGTTACAAACGGTTTTATTTTTAGCTTCACGTAGCAGGATAGGCAGAGGGAACCTAGTATTAAGACACTACGTTCCCCACTTTCCGCCGAATTCGGCATTACGTGTCAAGTGACGGAACTTACCGCCGCGCTTTGCCTCGACACCAGAGCGATGAAAATGGAAATACTAAATATTTCCACTCTTCGAGTGGGAATCGAACCCGCAACCAGTTGTTTACACGCTAGTGCTGCTACGTCACGACATTATACAGATATGTAATAATTGGATTTTTAACACGCTTTCAGGGGCCATCGTGGCGCAGTAGGACGTCTGACTGTAAGCACAGGTTGTGGGTTCGATTACCACTCAGGAAAATAATTATATAATTATTAATTTTATTTACCCACTCTGGTATTACAAAATTCATTAAAGCTCCGCTCTAGTGAGATAAAGCACGGCGTTGAGTTCCGCCAATTAAGATGCAATGTCTTGATTTCAGGCGAAAGAGGAGAGTGGAGAATCTTGACAGTACTCTGCTATGCGGGAAAAAGCGTGAACCTGCAACACGCTTATAATAGGTTCACTTTTCTATCTATTTATCAATTTAATAATTTAAAACGTTATTTGATCGATTTCCGGACATCTGATTTGTTTGAAAATGTTCATACATTATATTAAAATCTTGATTTTAATATCATAATCAGAATGATAAGAAAATAATAAAGCATATTTCCTTTAATTTCTTCCATAAATGAATAACAAAAAATAAATAAACTTGTATTTAAAATATAAATATTAAACAATGTGTGTGGTTAGATAGAATGCGACGTTACATTCTCTAGTTATGTGTCACTCACGTTTGTCTATTTTTTTAGCTTCACGCTGTATCCCGCACACAGCAGGGTAGGCAGAGGGAACCTAGTGTTAAGACACTCCGTATCCCATTTTCCACCGCATTCTGGAAGCATTGCGTGTTAAATGGCGAAACTTAACGTCGCGCTTTGAGTCGACACTAGAACGAAGAAAACGAAAATATTAAATATTTCTGTTCTTCAATCGAACCCACAACCAGTTACGTTCACAGTCACATTTAGTTTAATATAGAAAAAGCAAAATTTAAACCTATATTATAATATTTAACAGTCAGTCATTTTTGCTTAAAACGCGGGCATTTCGTTTATATTATACCTATAAAAGTCGTTCCGCCCAACTTTCTTTGCATGGATTTTATTACGTGTCATATTGTTCCATTTCTAGATTCCATACTTTTGACTGTAAAAAATAAAATTCCATTTTTTTTCCGTTATCCCCGTGGAACGAAGCCGTCGTGGCTCAGTGGGACAGCGTCCGACTGTAATGCAATGGTTGTGTGTTCGATTCCCAGTCGGGGAAGGATTATATTAAAATTTTCATTTCTTCACTCTGGTACTAAAGATAAAGCGCGGCGTTGAGTACCGCCACTTAACACGTAAACTAAAAAAACAACTGCTTTTAACTACTTTTTAAACTTAAAAGTATAGGAAAATAGTATGGCAAGTATTATAAAACCACGCGATCGAAGTAAGGCGTAATAACTAGTATAGTATACATATATGTATCCAGGTTAAAAAGAACGCCTACGTTTTAAAAGCAAAAACGAGTGACAGTTAAATTTAGGCATTTCATATATTCTCAAAGCTTGTATAAATATGATGGAACATTATTAAATGGATTTTCATTTATCTTGTCTTATATAAATAAAATATATATCTAAAGAAAGGCAAGAGATCGTGATATTTTTTATATATGATTTATATATATTTTTATATATAAATCTCTGTAGCAGAATGTAATTTTATATGTGTATACATTTTTTTTTTAGCTTCACGCTGTATCCCGCACACAGCAGGGTAGGCAGAGGGAACCTAGTGTTTAGACAGTCCGTTCCTCGCTTGCTGCTGAATTCGGAGGCATTGTGTGTTAAGTAGCGGAACTTAACCCCGCGCGTACCTCGCCACTAGAGTGATGAAATATTAAATACGCCACTCCTCACGTGGAAATCAAACCCACAACCAGTTGCTTTACAGTCACACTTTGTGCCTCTGTGCCACGATTGATCGAATGAAAATTGTTCAAATAAATACAATAAAGTCAATAGAATAAAATTATTACTAAATTCACTTTCCATTATAAATTTTAATATATAATTTATATAACCTTATAATGCTATTTCAAGAACTGATTTTATAACATTCCTTTAATCTCTACATCCTCATTATAAACGTTTATCCTATCCAGTTATAGCGGACAAGAATCCGGAAAGATGTATTTTGTACTGCCCACTAGTGTGTAATGGCACAATGGGCGGCATATGACTTGCATTTCTTGCCCGAGGTCACCAGTTCATTGCATTATGTTTATAGAATTAGATGGGTGATAGGAAATCTCTGCCTCCTTTACTATAGGTGTAGATTCGTAGAGATTAGTACAACGTTTATAACCTGTTCTACATTGTACATTGCGTGATGTATACCGAAATAGACATAATTTAATTTTACCGAAGCGAGTGTAAAGGAAGGTATAAATGAATAAAGTAACGAAAACTAACACTAACAGTAAATCAAAAAATAACATAGAGATAAAAAAAATACGACAGCCAGAAGTCCGTGACGCAAAAATATCTGAATATTAAAAAATAAGAAAAAGACACTTGTTCTACATATTTTCTTTTTACCTAACAAGGGGTCATATAGAGATCCTTGTAGCAAGACACTTCATTGTTCATTTTCCATCCAAACTCTAGATATTACGTCTTGAGTGGAGAATTTCAACTCCGCGATATGTCTCATTACCTAGAGCGTAATAAAATTACAATAATTGTAGATACATTAATTCATAGCTTTACAGTGCCCTGAAAAAAATCTGAAAAACTAAGTAATTTGTCTCAAGTATATAACATTATACATAATATCAAGATGATCGAACTTGCCTTCATATACTTTTTTTTTTTAGTAAGTCATGTTTTTTGAAAATTATATATGTAATAAAAAAATATTATAATAAATCATAACTATGATAAAATAAGCTATCCTTTCTAGAAACACCTAGACTTGCACCGGGGTCTTTTAGTTGCTGGACTGCCTGTTTTTTCACCTGAGCCCTTATTATATCGTAGGCGAAATCCACCATATTCAAATGATATTATAGTAAGTTTTTCATAGCTTCAAGGATAAAATGACATTTTCTGAAAATGAAACCCAGCTAGATCGATTTATTGCCCCCAACACCCCCTGCATACTAATTGCTTTAAGATATTAGATATCACAAGAGGTCACGATATGTTCTCTCTCTACTTCAGCTTATTATTAGGGAATTATAAGTAACCACGATATATTTTTCCAAAATGATTTCATTGATTAATTTCAAATTGAACTTAGCACGCAATGACTCCGAATTTGGCGGAAAGTGGGGAACGGAGTGTCTTAACACTATGTTCCCTCTGCCTACCCGAACGTGTAACTGTAACTGTAACTGAAAAAAAAAACTAAATATTGCAAAAAGCATATAAAAATTTGAACGTAACGATTCAAACTCACTCCTCTTGTAAACCGTCCAAGCTCTGCTAAATGCCACTTTTCTTTACTTTCACACACCACGAAAAACCACTTTTAGATAAAAATCTAAAAGTGGTTTTTCAATTTCCTAAGTGTGTATATAACACTTTAAAAATGTTAACACTTTAAAAGTTAACTAATACATAAAAAAATAATTGAATTTCTTTTCGCACATGTTCGTACATGGCTAACGATCAATCACTTTTCCGATACACCAATGGTTTGTAAATCATATAGGATGATGGAAACGCCTGTCCTTCTGTCTCGTAATAATTATTATTGAGAAATAAGAAAAAATATTAAATTTAGTAGATAAATGTTCAGTCTATTTAAGTAATAAGTCATATATTTTTAAGTAATCCTAAATAGTTAGTGGAGACAATAAGTATAATATTATCTTTTGTTTTCGCGATTATTACACATTTTGAAATGAATTTATGTTTAACCGGATTAATCGCGTATATTATTGGTATTCAAAAATACATTTTTAGATATATGTATGTTTGTTTATATAATAAGTATGTTTGTATCAGTAGATTAAGAATTTCTCTCCTGCTAAGTCTGCCTGCGTCCTGTAAAAGGCGGGTAACTTAATAAATTGATATTAGGAAAGTCGTTATACGTCTGGCTCGCTACCACTACCATAAAAAAACGAAACGTCTAATTTGTGATGAAGTCCTTGTCCCTCCTTTACCATCAAGGCTGGCAACGAATCCACAATACTACTAATGTAATGTACTCGTATGTCCATGAGCGATGATAACCATGTGCCATCAGGTCTTTCTACTCGTTTATCCCCTTTCCTACGTCAAAGTTTCAAAATTTGAAAAAATACTAGAAAAATCTCGTTATTACCAAGATCGACCAAGACAAGATCTTCAACATTATACTCTTTTCCGTAGGGTAGTTAAAGATATTCTAGAGTCAAAACACTTTGCTGCTTTGTGGCGGAACTCAGCACCGCGCCGCGCTTTGTCGTGTCACGATAGGGAAAAAATGAAAATAATTTAAATATAACCACCCCCCCCAGAATTGTAATCGAACCCACAACCAATTGCGTATGCAGTCAGACGCTATACAAATTCAAATTCGAAAAGTTTATTACCGTTTTTACAGAAAAGCAAATGATAAAAAAATACAAACAAAAAAAAATAAGAAGTAGTATAAAAAAATGTAAAAGGTGTGAAGCTCAGCGTGTGCTGTGAGACATATCTCCAGCACTGATTTTCAGCATCATCCCTTTTCTTATAAATTAAGTAAGTAATTTTTGTGGCCAGTCGTGGCCCAGTGGCACGAGCGTGTGACTGTAAACGACTGGTTGTGGGTTCGATTCCCACTCAAGGAGTGGAAATATTGAATATTTCCATTTTCTTTGCTCTAGTGCCGAGGTAAAGCCCGGCGTTAAATTCCGCCACTTAACACGCAATGCCGCCTCCGAGTTCGGCGGAAAGTGGGTAACGGAGTGTCTTAACACTAGGTTCCCCCTGCCTACCTTGCTGTGTGCGGGATACAGCGTGAAGCAAAAAAAAAAAAAGTAAGTAATACCAAGAAGTAATAAGATACTACATAAAAATATACAATAAAACAAAAGCATACCGCATAAAGATGGCCATATATGTTAGCTAGTAGTTATTTTGACAAGAACTAATATATAGAACCAGCCAAAACACACTACGGCAGGAGATCAGCGAGTTAATTTTTGTTTGTCTCACGAAAGCAAGACAAACAGAGTATATCCTAATTAATCTTAAGTAATACGTGTGAAAGTGGATCTGGTTGTTTGTCGTCTTGTGACGTCTTTACTTATAGGGGAGACTGGGTAAGGTTATAACTACTATTATTGTACGGTCTAAAATTTATTTATATATGTTTTTACGCGAGGCCTGTTATGGTGCAGACGCATAAAGGACGACGACAGATTCTGGCTTTAATTCGCACTTGAGGAACTAAAATATTTAATATTTCAATTTCTTCGCTCTGGTGTCTGGGCAAAACGCGGCGTTAAGTTCCACTTAACACGCAATGCCTCCAGAATTTGGCAGAATATAGAAAACCGGGTTTCTTAACATTATGTTCCCTCTGTCTATTCTGCTGGGTGTGCGATACAGCGTGAAACTAAAAAAAAAATAAGCTAATAAGTAAAACGCATGGCTCAGTGGTGAGAGCACCTGAACGGTATTCAGGAGGCGCTGGTCCGAATCCCGCTGCGTTCAAATTTTTATTACGTTTTCTTTAAATGTCTTTTTCAATTTTCCTAAGTGTGGAATAACACTATAAAAAGAAAATAAGCTAAAATTTGAGATCTAAATGCTAAAATTCATTATAAGATCGTATTAGAACAAAAATAAAGAGTGTTTATGTTAGTGCTTCAGCTTGGTAGGTACTTTACCTCTCAGTATTTTCTGAAATTTCTGAGTACATAGCTAAATATCAAATTAGATAGTAATATGTACATTTCTGAATAACGAAAGGGAAAAATGAAAATAATTTTAATACTATCTTTCCCTCGAGTTCATCGTGTTTACAGTTAGATGCTTTACCACTGCGCCATAATAGCTTCTTATTTTAACTTAATTTGGCTTCATATTTTTGTAAAAGTGTAATAAAATGACTTAAAATAAATTTTATTTTATGTAAGTTGTTCTTTTTTTTTAGCTTCACGCTACATCCCGCACACAGAAGGGTAGGCAGAGGGAACCTAGTGGTAAGACACTCCGTTTCTCACTTTCCGCCTTATTCGGAGGCATGACCTTTTGTTTTCCGAGTTTTTACATATACTGAAATAAAATTATTTTAACGAAATTAATTGCAGGGGCCAGTTGTGGCGTAGTGGCACAAGCGTGTGACTGTAAACGACTGACACTCCTCGAGTGGGTCCCACTCGTGGAGTGGAAATATTTCCCATTTTCTTCAAGGCAAAGCGAAGCGTTAAGTTTCGTCACTTAACACGCAATACCTCCGAATTTAGCGGAAAGTGGGGAACGGAGTGTCTTAATATTAGGTTTCCTCTGCTTACCCTACTGTGTGTTGCCCATATATTTTTAGTATTCGAATATTTATTTGAGCAACTACCTCTCTACCTGTGACCACTGACTACTGTTTAATGTTTTAAATGTGGAGTTTCTAAAATGTATTTTCAAGCACTAAAAGTATACACGATTAATCTCGTTAAAACAGTTTTATATCGCAATTCATCTATGCATTTTAAAATATTGCCCACATCAATAATCTATTATTAAATTGAAAACGCGTAGGATAGTTTTTTCATAACGAAAAAAGCTCGGGGCCTATTTATTTTTATTCTTATAAGGTTAGTTTGTGTGCTATATTTATAACTTTTGATATTAAACGCCTCACATTTTTTTTCGTATAATAGGAGAATCAGAGAGATCTTAGTGTCAAAATATTCCGTCTCCACTTTTCACCCTTAATACTTTGCGTGCTGAGTAGGAGAACTGAATGCCGAGTTATATATATCTAGGGTACAAGAGCAAAGAAATGAATGTATTTTTAAGATATTCTTTCTATATTTAAGATTATTTATCAGAGGGAACATAGTGTTAAGACACTCCGTTTCCCACTTTTCGACGGATTCGGAGGCGTTGCGTGTTAAGTGACTCTGATACTAGTGCGAAGAAATGGAAATATTTCCACTCCTCGAGTGGGAATCGAACCTACAACCAGTCGTTTACAGTTACACGTTCGTGTCATTGCGCCACGACTGGCCCTAAATTAATTAAGATATAATCAAATAAATAATTAGGATATAATCTATGAAAAATAGGATATAATTTAGAAAAAATAAGTGCATGAATAACACTTTAAAATATTAAAACAATATAATCATTTAACCTCAAACGGGAATCGAACCCACAACTTTAATAACCAAAATTACATGCAATCCATTCAAAATACATAATAAACACACGAAAATTGACAAACCATTAGCGAACAACGCCAAAATATTTGCACAGTAGTTATGGACAAAAACCGCGTCGCATTGCAGCCGAACCAGGAATCCCAGTATCAAATCATTAAGCAGACGCATTCATAAGCGGAGTATGAACGCAATGGGATGAATGCAAAGTGTATGTAGGTCAGATTATAGAACATGGTAGTGTAAATGGTAAAAATTGTATAATAAATTATGGGTTTATTTTATTATTTAGTATTAAAGTTGTAGCCAGTCGTGGCCCAGTGGTAAAAGCCTGTGACTGTAAACGACTGGTTGTGGGTTCGATTCCCACTCGAGGAGTGGAAATATTTAATTTTTCCATTGCCTTCGCTCTGATATCCGAGGCAAAGCGCGGCGTTAAGTTCCGCCACGTATCACGTAATGCCTCCTAATTCGGTGGAAAGTGGGGAACGGGGTGTCTTAACACTAGGTTCCCTCTGCCTACCCCGCTGTGTGGGGGAACCAGCGTGAAGCTAAAAAAAAATAGTAATAGCTGTCGCAAGGTAGTGGGCAGTGTGGCTGTAAACAAGATTGATTGTGGGCTCGATTCTCATTCCTCCGCTTCTAAGATTAAGCGCGGCGTTCAGTACCCTTATTCTATGTATTAGACAACGGAGTGTCTTGATATTAGGGTCTTTATGGCTATACTGCAAAAAATACTTAAAATTGGAAAAATACATATAGTTTATAATAGTTCGGCTTTATGATAATTGTCACATTACGAAAAAGACACAGTATCGTAATACCTCTGTAAAAAGGTCTCTCCGCGATCTTATTTTTGGTTCTTTCTCCTAAATCAGTTCAATAATAAAAATAATATACAAAAAATGTATATATATAAACACAATTCACCTTCAATTCTGAAAAAATACAACTTAAAACACAATTGTATATATTCCAGTAGGAATGAAAATATTTTGGAATAAATCAATTTCAACCCGATTCTCTGTTCAACTATCCAATCACTAAGCCATACGTTCAAATTTTAATACGCTTTCTAAAATCATTTTCTCGTACCAAGTGTAAGTTTCTCGTACCAATAACACTTTAAAATTATTAAAATAAAAAAATAACTAAAACCTCTTCTACCATTTTTAATATTCTCTTTTCTATGATGACAATATAGCGGTGTAACATAGAGTCATAATTTATGGATATGACAATAATATGCTAAGCTATGATTGCTTTACGAGTAGAATGGGCAATTCGCATCCATTGTCGATCATCGTAATGTGCAATCTATTGTACGGTTAGTAATCACATGAATGTTTGTTGAATAATAAGACACTTGTGTATTTTAACACTTTTAAAAGTGATGTTCTGAAGATATTTGGGTAATTTAAAAACACTTTTAAAATAGGTATAAATATTTAACATATATGAATTATGAAATTTGTTATCACTAAAAATAATTGTAATAAGCATATAAAACGTTATCACAGTCGGATATAGAACGCGTAGTTTAGCGGTTAAGGAGCTTGGATAGGTTCCAAGAGGCGCGGATTCGCTTCCGATGGTTTCCATTTTTTGTGTTTTCTAAAAATTATCTTTAAGATGTATTTTTTCTTATGATAGCCGGAGAGAAATTATTGTCAAGATATTCCGTTTTCCGCTTTTCATTTAAAAACAAAATGTACATGCAGGATATCCAAATTATGTAAAATATCATCTATTTCATGCAATGTTATTGAGGGTTTGATTCTCGGTACGAAAAGTATTATAATATTTTCTCTAAGCGTCACGTATATACAGTACTGGACAAAAAAAAGTACGCACTATGTGAAATTTTGAATTAGTGCTATTTTACTTATGAAAACAATAAATGACGTACTTCCACAACCGTTTCAACGATAGTTTGTGAGATTAGTTGCTCATCCTTACTGAATCATAATAAAAATAAAATAAATACGGCACAAAAAAAATATATCACCCGCAGGGTGCCAATATTGGAGTGGACAAAAAAAAGTACGCACTTATGAAAAAAACCAAATAAATGATCATATCCCGTTTGTAATATTTTGTATGACCACCTTTTGCTGCGAAAACAACCTCTGAACGTCGGAGCATAGTTTGAACAACATTAATTAATATTGCCGATCGATTTTTCCCAGGTCTTCAGTCAAAGATTCGAACAACTTCTTTTTATTCGACACGTCACTTTTATTGACGTTCTGGTCTAAAATTGACCATAAATTTTCATTCGGATTTAAGTCCGGTGATTGCACATGCCAGTACAACAATTTATTTTGGAAAATCGAAACGAAATTATTTTTCCGAGCCACATGTTTTGGATCGTTCTCTTGTTGGAAGATGAATTCATCTTATTCATTCTTCTTTCAGCGACGATTCTTTCAAAATTTCATTGGTTATATCTATATAGACATCGACGATCATAACTCTCTATATATAGAGCATGTATACGTATGAAATTGACGACTCCAGACCAGGCAAGACACCCCATAATTAATACACTACCTCATACGTATTTGACTATCTTATGAAAATTTTTTTTGGAGAGCTGGTCCGTCGGTTTGCACCAAACTCAGGGTTGTTGTTCATGACCAAATAAATAAAATTTGCCTTCGTTACTCTAAATACTTTTTTCCAAAAGGAAATCGGTTTATAAACGCGTTTTTTGGCGAATTCAAGGCTCTTGATTTTGTGCACTTTACGAATCGGAAGGTGACGTTGTGTGAAACTGTTGTTTAAGTTCGCTCGTTGATGTCTCTTCCGAATCATACGATCACATACATTCAAGAGAGTATTCTTGAGTATTGCACGCCTGGTTAATGGAGGATTGATATTCACCTCTTCGTTTATTCTACGATCATCCACCGCAATGATTTTTCTATTACTCCCTTTTTCGTTGTTATTATTGATTATCACTATTTATTTAACCTTCTCGCAAGTGTTTTCACATGGCACCTTCACTTATTTCACATTTCCGGCCAATCTGCCCTTTAGAAATACCTATTTTTTGGACTTTTATCACCAGTTTTCTATTTTGAATAAGTGTTTTCGGCCTTACGGATTTCAAAGATTTTACTCGCACCTAGAGAACAGATAACTCGCTGAAAAATTGTGAAATTCTTACGTTTACATTCTATTTGCCTTGCTAAACTTCGTTGGGAGAAATCGCATCGCAGTCACTCTTGAAAATATGACAAGCTTGGGTGCGTACTTTTTTTTGTCCAGCACATAAGAGACATGTTTTAACGTTTAAATCGTTATTTTACGGGATTCTTGTATTTGCAACCTGTAGCAATGGCAGCATAAAGGCAAAATAATGATCTTTCGATATAATCACTCAGGGTTTCATTTATATATGATATTTGAACTAGGAATAGCATATAAAAAAGACATTGAACTGTGCGTACTTTTTTATGTCCAGTACTGTATGTATTTAAGTATATTATTCACTAATTATATAAAAATATTTGTTTTTCAAAATTGAGACATTTCATGTTGAATGGCAGAGCTCAACGCCGTACTTCTTAGTTACCAGAGCGATTTTTTTTTGGCTTCACACTGTATCCCGCACACAGCAGAGCAGGCAGAGGGAACCTAGTGTTAAGACATTCCGTTCCCCACTTTCCGCCAAATTCGGAGGCATTGCGTTTTAAGTGGTGGAACTTAACGCCGCGCTAAGCCTCGACACCAGGCGAGGAAATTTCGAAATATTTCCACTCCTCGAGTGGTAATCGAACCCACAACCAGTCGTTTACAGTCACATGCTTGTGCCACTGTGCCACGACTGGCCCAAAAAATGAATATATTTAAAAAATATTAATTCCTCCGAGTGGGAATCGAACCCACAGCCATCGCGCTTACAGTTAAACTGCCCCACAATTCCACCTCTATTTGTACTGAAATAACTAAAAAAAAATATAACTTAAATTTAAATTCCCTTTTAAAATACAATAAAACGCTTCTCGATTACTTTCCAGATCAAATAGAACTTATTCTTGACCTAGTGTTCGTTATAAAGTGGTAAAATGATACAACGCTCTTGAACGTGGCCAATGTAACAATATCTGATGGTTATGTAGCTGTTTTATTGAAATTGGAGGCGAGCGGGAATTATATTTTTTTTGTCGTTTCACGCTTTATAACGCAAAAAGTACGCAAAGAGAAGAAGGTAAAAGGTAGGTTGGCGAAAAGAGTGTTGAGAGTGTCAAAATACTTAGTTTTTCACCTTTCGACTGACATTGCGTGTCAAGCGGCGGAACTCAACGCCGCGCGTTATCCTAGTGACATAAGGGCAGATGTGAAAATAATGTATACGCATAGTAAAATCATTCCTCCACAATCGTCTGCAGTCAGTACAGTTTGACTTTGTGTTACTGTGCTACGATGGCCTGTTTTTTATTTTTTTTATAAATTAATTTTAGTTTCTCATACAAAAAACAAAATGTCATAAATATATTTACAGACCTAGTATTCAGTAGTAGTACCTAGTAGTAGTAGTAGTAGTTCTCAATACGTGTATTTTGAAATACATATTTCAGTTTACAATTTGATAAATATTTTATTTCTATTCACCAATTCAAAAGTTGCAACCTTTCATTTCGGTATCTAAAAGGTTGGAAAAAGTTTTTATTTTGAACTAAAAAAATATATTGTTACCAATATTCTGCGACGAATAATTGCTAAAGTATCATGGTACAGTGGGACAGTGTTTGACTGTACACTCAATTGGTTAAAGATTCGATTTTCAACCGGATGATTGATAATTAAATTATTGTTTAGATGAAATTATATTATAATTAATTATGAATCCAGAATTATGGGGCCAGTTGTGGCGAGAGAGAGGCACAAACGTGTGACTGTAAACGACTGGTTGTTGGTTCGATTCCAGCTCGGGGAGTGGAAATATTTAATATTTCCGTTTTCTTTGCTCTTGAGTCGAGGTAAAGCGCGGCCTTAGGTTTCACCACTTAACACGTAACGCCTACGAATTCTGAAACTGGGGAACGGAGTGTCTTAACACTAGGTTCCCTCTGCCTACCCTGCTACAATGAAATAATTATAACTAAATTATTTTAATTTCTCTAAGACAAAGCGTGGCATTGATTTTCTTTACTTTACACACAATGTCTCAATTTCGAGTTGAAAGTAGAGAACGGAGTGTCTTGTCACTAGATTCATTCACTGATTACCTTGATATGCAGGAAAAGGTTAAGGTGCCAAAAAATGATTGTTATCTAAGGACGACACACATGTAATCTCGAATGGATGTGGGTTCGATTTCAACTCGAACAAATAATCATAATTACCCGCGACGGAACGGCGACTGTATATGTGTTTGGGGTGAGAGGTTGTTTGTTTGTTTGTTTGTTTGTTTGTTTGTGTGTTTGTGCAAATTACTATGTCAATTATTTCTAAAACTATAAGTCCGATTTTGATACGGTTTTCTATGATAGGTTAAGGTTCAATTGGCGTATGTTCTTATGTATGTCTTATTGCCTTAACTCACCAGGGGGCGCTGCAGTAAGCATTTTACGTGAAAACGAATGTTTTCAATTATCTCAAAAAATAATAGTCTGATTTCAATAGATTTTCAGTGGTAGATTCAGGTTTAATTGGTGGATGTTCTTGGATATGTTTTATCGTGTCAAACCACCAGGGGGCGCTGCAGTAAGCATTTGTTTGTGCTTTTTTTGTATTTATTTGTCTAAAACCGAAACTACTGCTCCGATTGAAAAGAGTTTTCAGAAAAAGATTCATCTTTGCTTGGTGCATATTTTAAGATTTTTCTTTTTTTTGTTACGGGGAAAACTCACCAGGGGGCGCTGCACTAAACATTTGTTTATGCAGAGCAAAAACTACTAGTCCAATTTAGATAAAACTTTCAAGGATGGGTTCAGGCTTAATTGGTGCGTCTTTCCATATATGTGTTATGGTGACCACTCATCAGGGGGCGCTGTAATAAGCATTTGTTTGAGTTTTTTTTTGTGTAAAACCAAAATTTTTCTTATATTTATTTGTCTAAAACCGAAATTACTTATCCGATTGGCTAGAGTTTTCAGAACTAGATTAAGCTTTACTTCGTACATATTTTAAAATTTTTGTTTTTACGTTACGGTGAAAATTCACCAGGGGGCGCTGCAGTAAACATTTGTTTATGTAGAGTAAAAACTACTAGTCCGATTTAGATGAAACTTTCAACGATAGGTTCAGGTTTAATTGGTGTATCTTTTCATATATGTGTTACGGTGATGACTCACCAGGGGGCACTGCAGTAAGTACATTTGTTTGTGCAAAACTAAAACTACGAGTCCGATTTGAATGCAGTTTTCAATGATAGATTCAAGTTTACTTAGTGCATATTTTCATATATGTGTCATGTATGTTTACTTAGTGCATATTTTCAAGTATGTGTCAACTCTCTAGGGGGCGCTGCAGTAAGTAGCTGCTTCCATTTTTTGTGTATAACAAAAACGACTAGTACGATTGGAAAGAGTTTTCAGTATTAGATTCCGCTTTGTTTAGTACATGTTTTTAAATTTATATTACGGTGACAAGTCACCAGGGGGCGCTGCAGTAAAATATTGTTTGTGCAAAGCTAAAATGACGAATTCGATTTGGATGCAGTTTCAGTGATAAGCTCAAGTTTAATTAGTGCATGTTCTTGGATATGCTTTATCGTGTTAACTCACCAGGGGGGCGCTGCAGTAAACATTTGTTTGTAATATTTAATGTAAAACCACAACTACTAGTCCGATTGGACAGAGTTTTCAGTATTAGATTTACCTTTACTTGGTGTATGTTTTTAGTTTTTTTTACGTTAAGAACTCACCAGGGGGCGCTTCATTAAACATTTGATGGTGCAAAGTTAAAACTACGAGTCTGAATTTGATGCAGTTTTCAACGATAGGATCAGGCTCAATTAGCGCGTGTTCTCGTATATGTGTCACCACGACACCTCACCAGGTTTGTGATTTTCACTGATTTGGTTAAACTTAAGTTTCCTAAAAATGTTGCGGTGACAATCTGCCAGGCGCTGCAATAGGTATTTGATAACCAGAAAGCATTGGGCTTATAATTTTTTTTGGATTTGCATGAAGATTAATATAAAGTATTTCGAAATTATGTAATAATATATAATGTATATCTATTCACTTTAAAAAGTTTAAAATAAAAAACAAAATTAAAAATTTTGAAAACACCCACGACGGTTTAATTGTAATTGAAAAAGGATAAAATAACTAGAAATCCCCCGCCTAAAAGAATATATGTAACGAGATGATGGGGACGACTTCGTCGGGGGCTGCCAGTTGCAACCTCTATTTTAAATATAGTAGCTAACAGTATAGATTTCGTTCTTAAAGTTTTTAAAAGGAATACCAGTTATCAAAACTGTAAATTCATATTAATATTTTATTTTTTTCCTAAACCTGTTTTAACAGCATGAAAACCTAGGAGAAGTTAGCAAACTTAAAGTAATGGCAGCTCCGACGAAGTTGTCCCCATCATCTCGTTACATATATTCTTTTAGGCGGGGGATTTCTAGTTATTTTATCCTTTTTCAATTACAATTAAACCGTCGTGGGTATTTTCAAAATTTTTAATTTTGTTTTTTATAATTACTTTAATTTTTCTGCTCTGATGAACAAGACAAAACGTAGCGTTAAATACCGTCAGTCCGTTCTCAAAATCTTGATTTCAGGCGATCAGTCTTACGAACAGATTCAATATAAAGCTAAGCTAATTTATATACTAAAGACATATTTTAGAAAAAGTGTAAAATTTGAACGGGATTAGAACTCGTGCCTCTTAGAGACCGTCCAAGCACTTTGACCACTAAGCCATTCCACCTACTATCGGTTGCATTGAAATTCATATATGCTTATTACATTTTATTTTTAATTTAATACTTTTATTTGTATTGTTCTATATCAATTGTTGCGAAATTGACATTTCTATACTAATCATATTTTTATAGTGCAGTGCAGTTTTTTTGTTGCCGAAAATTCAGGGCAAAAAACGTTTTCTAAAAAAAACCTAGCTAGATCGAATTTTCTCCTTCGAAACCCCTACATATATTTATTTTAGCTCCACGCTGTATCCCGCACACAGCAGGGTAGGCAGAGGGAACCCAGTGTTTAACACCCAGTGTTTCCGTTCCCCACTTTCCGCCAAATTCGGAGGCATTGCATGTTAAGTGCGGAACTTAAGGCCGCACTTAGCCTCGATACCAGAGCGAAGAAAATGGAAATGTTAAATATTTCCACTCCTCGAGTGGGAATCGAACCCACAACCAGTCGCTTACACTCCCACACTTGTGCCACTGCGCTACGACTGGTCCCAAATTAGTACATGTTAAATTTCAAATTTCAAGTTTCCGTGATTCAGATACAAGAATAGGTCGTTTAAAGATATAATATAAATTCAATACTAAAAAGTATTTGATTTATACATTTAATTTAAAAATGATAACATTTGAACATCCACCACATACATGCTCCATGTCGCGACTCCACTCGCCTCGCCACGCAGATTGCCAATTACAAATCTTCCGTTCTACGAACAATCTTTTCATTTCGTTGTATAGGGTTCCTACGTGCAATGATTATTGTATCTTGTTCCATTTATTGAATGGTTCCGTTCAGATGTTAAGTAATATTTTATTGGATGGGTTGAGATTAAAAATTATTTGTTATAGTTCAGTTACTTTTATTGAAACGTAGTAATCAGTTCTAATTTGACATATAAAAAATAATAAAATATTTTTATTTTTACAGCTTTATGCTGCACCTTGTACAAAGCAGGGTAGACAGAGGGAACCTAGTGTTAAGATACAACGTTGCCCATCGTCTGGAGGCATTGCTGTGGCAGAAACTTGACGCCGCGCTTTTATGCTAGAGCAAAAAAAAAAAATAAAACATTAAATATTTTAATTCCTCAAGTGGGAATCGAACCTGTCACGCTTACAGTCACACTTTGTGGATCATCTGGATGATTTTTTTTTAGTATAATTTTTAACACTGAATAAAACGTAGGCAAAAATTGAATTAGAAGACTGAAATTCGATGATGAACTATATAGTAGTAAAACAAATAGTGTCTTAAGTGAAATTATTTACCGTGAGTGAGTATTTTATTTCACATTTCCGATTAAAGATTTCTCGATTGCTAAGAAGTGTTAGTGTGTGAGTTTTTAGCTCCACGCTGTATCCCACTCACAGCAGGGTAGGCAGAGGGAACCTAGTGTTAAGACACTCCTTTCCGTATTTTCCGTCGAATTCAAAAGCTTCTTAAGTGGTGGAACTTAACGCCGCGCTTTGCGTCGATACCAGAGCGAAAATAAATGAATATATTAAATATTTCAACTCCCCGAGTGGGAATCGACCCCACAACCAGTCGCTTTACAGTCACACTTTGTGCCTCTGCGCCACGACTGGCCCCTGGCTACTGGCTGATTCGTATTATAATATAAAATTTTCTAACCAGTGATCATCAAAGCACAGCAGATTAACTTACTGTTAAAATAATAGTGGGGTTCGATTCTCTTTCATAGTAATGATTATATTTAATTTGTTTTTTTCCGAAATAGTGACATAATTTAAGTAATTACTTTCGACACTAAACAAATCAAATGTCGAATTCAGTTATAAAGAGGAGAACGGAGAGTCTAGACACTAGGTTCTCTCTGCCTGTCATAGAAAAAAGCGTAAAGCTCAAAAAATATGTTAAAATAGCTATATACTGGTTATTTACAAATAAATCACAATTTATATAAAATAATAATCTCATTTTGAAGTGTGGTTTTAAATAAAACGGAAACCGTGTATTGGTTTCTAACCGATTGCAAGGCACAGGTGCGCGAAGCCGCAGACATGAAAAGCATTCATTAATAAATTAAACTTTTTAATTGGAATAAGGTATGTTTTTAAAAAAATATTTAGTCGCTTTGGTACTAATGACAAAGTGCGGCGTTTAGTTCCACCATTCAATAAGGAAGTGTCTTAACACTAGGTCGTCTCTGACTACCCCACTGTACGTAAAAAAGCGTGAAGATGTTATGAATATTTTTTAAAAAATATACTAAATTCGCGCTTTACAATATAACAGGGTAGTGAACCAACCTAATGTTAAATCATACCGTTTCTCGCTTTCCTCCCGGAATCGATAAATTACGTGTTAGATGAAGGAACTCAACCTATTCGTAGGTACCAGTAACCGGAGAATTACAAAAAAAATTATAACTCCCTTAAGTGAGAATCGAACCCACAAGCAATGCCCTAGTCAGAAGTTACTTCACTGCGCCTTGCGGCTTTTTAAAATATATAAATATAATAATCAATTAGATATTTAGAAACTGCGTCATTGTCTGGGAATATACTCGTATGTCAAATAGTACAATTAATTCTACAATATACTTGTCACCTACAAAAAGTAATTATCTTTTAAGCTACTACTATAGTATTACTATAGTAGAAAATGTAAGTAGAAACAAAACGATACAAACGAGTTCCCTAACAAAAAGCGTATTTAAAATTCTTGTAATAGAGCCAAATTAATTTGCTTACAAAATGGTAACATTTAAATATGTTAATCTTAAAACAGAACACGCTGTATAAGATTCCTTGAAGAAATCAAATAAAGTCTTTTGAGAAAAACATTTTTAGAAAATTGGTTTCACTTTACTTTGAAGTGGAGAACGGAGTGCCTTATTTTTTTTTATTTTTTTTATTTGAATAAAGGAGGCAAACGAGCAGAAGGACCACCTGATTGTAAGTGGTTACCTTCGCCCATAGACATCCACAGCACTATAGGGGTTGAGGATGCGTTGCTGACCTTGAGGGTGAAGGAGGGAAGGAGGGAGATAGGATGGGAATGGTGGGAATAGGGAGTGAGCTGGCTTACATGCCATCGAACCGGAACACATCAACAGATATTTGGTGGTTCGTCTTTGACATGAAAGTGGTCGCGAGCCAGTCGGAGAACAAGTCTCCTACCACCAAGCTACTGGGTTATCCGCCTTTTACGGAACGCTATCCCAACTGCGGAGGGGAATTGTATTCTTGACCCTTCCCCCCGGGTGAAACTAGACTTTCTACCTGCCCTGCTGTGTGTATGCAGGATACAGCGTGAAACTAAAAAAAACCTTCACAGTTTATATCTAGCAGAGTAGTCATAGGGAACAGAGCGCCAAACGCTACGGCCCCCGCAAACTTCTTTTGCCTCGTCCACTGTCATCAACCTCTTCATACATGCCCTCCTCACTCTGGGAAGTCCTCACGCTTTTTACGTGGCTTTTCTCTAGTTCTACTTTGTTTTCTAAAGTCGACCGAAGTCTCCCCCGACCTCGAAATTCGAACTAGATTCCAACTTGTTCGTTTGAAAACTAATCAAGAAATAAAAAAAAAAACAAAAAAAATAAGTTGTAATAAAGCTTATAAGAATTTCGGCGCAGCTGCTAATACAACTCATGACTTAGCGGTGAGAGCACCTGAACGGTATTCGTATTCAGGAGACGCGGGTTCGATTCCCGCTGCATTAAAAAAAATTATACGTTTTCTAAAAGTATGCTTGAAGCAGCGATAGTATTAAGCAAAGGCGAGTGGTAAGAGAGGCAGAGGGGGACCTTGATTGACTATCGAAACCACAGTATCGACGATAGGAAGGTCACGTAAAAAGCATAAGGACCCCGGAGGGCGCGTATGAAGAGGTTCATGATAGAGGACGAGGCGAACGAAGTATGAAGGGACCGTAGCGTTTAGCGCTCCGTTCTTACTGACTGCTCCGCTAGGGATACAGCGTGAAGCTAAAAAAAACTACCTTTTTGTATTGAAGTAGTCATAGTGCAGTGTGACAATGTCTGACTGTAAACCTTCAGGCGCTGGTTCGATTCGCACTCTCAAACTATTATTTTCATTTCTCCACTTGCTACTTAAGACAAGCGCGGTGTTAAACTCCGCCTGAATATTTTGATTTCGAGAGGAAAGCACCGAACGAGGTGTCTTAACAGGTTTTCTCTAACTGTTTGCGTGAACCCTGTTTTGCGTGAAAAAGCGTGAAGTTGTAAAAAAAGACACTAATAACTAATTTCCAAACGTAATCGATTTACAAATTAACCAGAGATAAACATAATGAGTTTGCAACCTTTTATTATTCCTGTGTATTATTAATAGATCTTTTGAACTGATAATTCCGCAGTCGGTTTTGAAATAACGAATAATGTCACTGTGGTTTATTATTTTACCGATAATATGGTGTTTTATTGGTAAGTAGAATAGTTATTGCGATATATTGTTTTTATTTATGGTTACTTTATTGGTACTTTCATTTTATGTTTACTGAAAATACACGTTATTTCGCATAACAGCGTAGTGCGAGAGAAGGTAGTGTCGAGACTCTCCGATATACACGTTTGTCGTGACGAAATTCGATTTCAATACATAAAATAAAAATAAAATATAGTAAAAATAATATATAATAAATAGAAAACGCGTATTTTCAAAAATAAAATTGTATTTTCTCTCCCATGTGAGAAACCAAAAAAGTAAGATAGAAAACTATGCAATTTAAAGAATAGTAAGAAAAAGAAAAAGGTTTTATATTTAAAAAAAATAATACATAATATACGTACATAAATAAACACGACCAAACATAGAAAAAGAATAATATGTCGCTATTTTCTTTCTCCGTTTTCAAAGAGATCTTTAGTGTGAAGACAACGCTACGATTAAAATGACATGTAGATTATATATATCCCGTGGGGGGACGGGTTAAGAATACAATTCCCCCCCGCCGCTGGGTAGCGTCCCGTAAAAGGCGGGTAACCCAGTAGTTTGGTGGTAGGAGATTCGTTCTCCGACTGGCTCGCGACCACTATCATAGAACAAAGACGAACCGCCAAATATCTTATGATGTGTTCCGGTTCGATGGCATGTAAGCCAGCTCTCCCTATTCCCACCATTCCCATCCTTCCTCCCTCCTTCTATCCTACATTCCTAAGGCTGGCAACGCATCCATAACTTTAATGTTATGATTGTCTATGGGCGAAGGTAACCATTTAACACCAGGTGGGCCTTCAGCTCGTTTGCCTCCTTTATACCATAAAAATATATATATATATATAGACGAATATGACGAATGAATAAATTTAAGAATGTGTGTATGTGTGCGCACCTGTGTGTATGTGCACCTGTGCACACACACTGCGTGCTTGTGTGTGTGTGTGTGCGTGTGCGTGTGCATGTGTGTGTGTGTGTGTGTGTGTTTGTGGGTGTACATTTATGAGTATGTGTGTAGAGTAGTTATTTCTTAAATAAGGGGTAGGAAATAATAATAATCATAATAACTATTTTAGATAGTTGAAAAATATTATCCTGAGTAGAAATCGAACCTACACCTATCGCATTCGTTATTTATTTATTATTTATGTACTTTATTGCACACAATTTAACAATATAAATGTACAAAAGGCGGGCTTAACGCTAAAGAGCATATACAGCTTTATATTACAAATATAGTTTTAATTTCAGGGTACAATGCGCGACCACAACGCCCACAACGCCCACAACGCCCACAAACGTTACCATTTCCTAATTTGACAGACTTCCAAATATCGGACATCGGGAAGCCAGTTCAAGTGTTCGAGGGCATTGACTACGACGAGTTGCCTGATAACATGAGAAAGGAATACAGTGACTGCTATTCGGATCACGTTAAATGTATACGATTACGGTTAGATTAACTTTTGTTTTTTTAGCTTCACGCTGTATCCCGCATACACGCAGGGCGGGCAGAGAGGACTTAGTGTTAAGACATATCGTTCCACATTACCCGCACGAATTCTGGAGGCATTGCGTGCTAAGTGGCGGAAGTTTACGCCGCGCTATGTCTCGACACCAGAGCGAAGAAAATGGAAATATTAAATATTTCCACTCCTCGAGTAGCAATCGAACCCACAACCGGTGGCATTTACAATCAAACCTATGTGCCACGACTAGCCTCAAGTGCTATTCACACAATTAGGAAATTGAAAAAGACATTTTTATAAAACGTATTAAACATTGAACGCAGCGGGATTCAAACCCTCACCTCTTGGAGACTGTCCAAGCACGCTGACCGCTAAGCCATGCGTTCAAAGTTTATGGATGAATAGTTTATTTGAATTGTCTACAGAGGTTGGTTAGAGTGAAATTAATGTCAATAGACTCAGTTCTCAACTTTCCGTCTAACATTGAGACATTGTGTGTAACGTTGCGAAACTTAACGCCGCGTTTTGTTTTAGATACCTGAGCGAAGAAATAAAAATAATATAATATCATTCTACCGCTTGATAATCGAATCCACAACATCGGGGTTACAGTCAGACTATATGACACTACGCGACAGTGGCCTCGATGGATCTCTGTTCCCTCTCTCTCTCTCTCTCCATATATATTGTCTTGCCAAAAAAGCAAAAAAACAACACTCATGTTAATAACCAGACAATTTTCAACAACCATAACATAATTGTGTCTCCATAATATAATTAATTAAGTTAATATAATAGATTTCTATTTATAGTTTGCCTATTATTAAGTACTATTCCATTATATGATTAGGTCAAATAATATTTATTAATGCAAATATAATTGGATATAATTGCCCAATACTTATTTTATTGTGTGTATGTGTTTTTTTTAGCTTCAGCTGTATCCTGCACACAGCAGGGTAGGCAGGGATAACCTAGTGCTCTTACCATTCTTAGCACTGGAAATATTAAATATTTCCACTCCTCGAGTGGGAATCGAACCCACAACCAGTCGCTTTACAGTTATACTTTGTGCCACTGCGCTACGGCTGGCCCCGTGATATATATTAGCAGAAAAAAAGAATAATTGACGTAGCACTAAGTTGTTTTTTTGTTTCTTTTTTCCACATAGTAGGGATATGAAAGAGAACCTAGTGTCAATACACTCTTCACTAATTTCATTAATTTCGATTTATTTTATTAAAACTGTACTTTGGTAACACTATTTTAGGAACATAATCTGTAAAAACCGTAGAATGGAGAACAGAGTGACTTACAACTAGATTTTCTCTATCTATCTCTTATAAGTGGCCAGTCGTGGCCCAGTGGCACAAGCGTGTGACTGTACACGACTGGTTGTGGGTTCGATTCCCACTCGAGGAGGGGAAATTGTATTTCCATTTTCTTCGCTCTAGCGTCGAGGTAAAGCGCGGCGTTAAGTTCCGCGACTTAACACGCAAGCCTCCGAATTCGGTGGAAAGTGGGGAACGGAGTGTCTTAACACTAGGTTCCCTCTGCCTACCCTGCTGTGTGCCGGATACAGCGTGAAGCTACAAAAAAAAATCTCTTATAATACAGGAAACTAAAATAAAAAAGCTTACAATGCTAGTAGTTTCACCACGTAAAGAACGTTCACTTGAACTCTTATTCCTTCAAATAACTTTCTTAAGTGACGAACTTTAGCCTTTTCGTATATTGTTTCAGACTATCCTCTTTCAAGAAATCCGATTGTCCAATAAAAAGTTCCGATATCAAATAAAAAATGGCACTGAAACGAAACGTTTAAGTGCACGATAAAATTCTTTATTATAACTGTATTTTCTTGTAAAAATAAAGTCAAAGTCAAATAATTATATTAAAAATAAGAGTATTCAGGAGGCGCGGGTTCGAATCCCGCTGCGTTTAAATTTTTATACGTTTTCTAAATGTCTTTTAAAGACATTTGTCAATTTTAAATAAACAATGTGATATCAATATTTAATCTATACTATACATATATAGCAAGCACTCATGTTAGGAATACTTACTAAACTATGGGCATATAGTAAAACTAGTACGAAATGTAGGGAACCATCAAATTATATTAATCTAACTTGAAAAAGACATTTAAAGAAAACGTATAAAAAATTGAACGCAGCGGGATTCGAACCCGCGCCTCCTGAATACCGTTCAGGCGCTCTCACCACTGAGCCATGCGTTCTACTATCCGCTGCGTCGAAATTCTTATACGCTTTATTACAACTTATTTTTGTTGACTAGAAATCTATGCTGCAGTTTCTATTAGGTACCAGATCGAAGAATTAAAATTAAAAGAAATAAAATGACACCCCCTGAGTGGGGTTCAAACCTATAACCTGTTTACAACCAGATATTGTCCCATTGTGAAATGATGGCCTTAGGAATGATGCACATAACATAAATGTGAAAGTCTGCCAGTATGTCTGTCTGTTACGATTTTAAGGCTAACCTTCCGGTTTGATTTAGATGAAGTTCGAAATGAAAGTAGTTCAAAATCCAGGACCAATTAGGATCAGGAGAATATAGGCTACTTTTTTAAAAAAAAGTGTTTGTGGCCAGTCGTGGCCAGTGGCACAAACGTGTGACTGTAAACGACTGGTTGTGGGTTCGATTCCCACTCGAGGAGTGGAAATTATTATATTTCCATTTTCTTCGCTCTGGTGTCGAGAACACGCAAGCCTCCGAATTCGGCGGAAAGTGGGGAACGGAGTGTCTTAACACTAGGTTCCCTCTTCCTACCCTGCTTTGTGCGGGATACAGCGTGAAGATAAAAAAAAAAAAGTAACCCTTAAAATGTTAAGAGGGGGGATAAAACTTTGTATGATGTATCTAATAAACAGTACTTATTTTTCAGAACACATCACACTCCAGTTTGTGGCTTCTACATATATTATCGGGTTTTCAAAAACTACATCAGTATTTGTGAACTGAATCTACAAAATTGTCTCATACTCGTTAATCACGATAAATTGCCTAAGTATGGATACCGCGTTCAGAATCGTATGTATATTTTTTCTTTTTTTTTTAGCTTCACGCTGTATCCCGCACACAGCAGGGTAGGCAGAGGGAACCAAAACCTAACGCGGAAAGTGGAGAACGGAGTGTCTTAACACTAGTTTCCCTCTGCCTACCCTGCTGTGTACGGGATACACCGTGAAGCTACTACTATACTATAGATATTATTTTATATATAGATTATTGGAGCAATTATTACGATTAGACAGCCAATTCAGGCTATAGTGAAAGGCGACCTGAACTAAAATAATAGAAAGATATAGTACCCGGCAATAAATAATGCACATCGATGCTTAGAATGAAACAGTCGGTTAGCTTCGACTTCGTAGGGCGTTGTCTCGGTCGCTTGAAATAATAACAATGAGTAACGTCACACATCAACTGAGTGACAAAGACAGCGCTCAACGAAACCGAAACTGACCGACTGTTTCATTCTAAGCACGATGTGCATTATTTATTGCCGGGTACTATACTTTAAAGGGTTCTTATTATCTGGAATTTCATTTATTAAAAATAATAAACAAAGAATTTTCTTTCCAGGTCACATCTTCTTCTTAGGCGAAGGCCACTGGTGCGAACACTACTTAAGAACCTATAAAGGAATAATGGGAGTCGATAATACGACAATTGCAAATGCAATGAGCGTATGATTTTATGTAGGAAAATGGTGATTGGTTGAAAATAAAGGATAGGATTGGATTTTATCTTTTGTTTCCTTTTTTTTGTTTCTCTTTTTTAGCTTCACGCTGTATCCCGCACACAGCAGGGTAGGCAGAGGGAACCTAGTGTTAACACACTCCGTTCCCCACTTTCCGCCGAATTCGGAGGCTTGCGTGTTAAGTGGCGGAACTTATCGCCGCGCTTTACCTCGACACCAGAGCGAAGAAAATGGAAATATAATTTCCACTCTTCGAGTGGGAATCGAACCCACAACCAGTCGTTTTACAGTCACACGCTTGTGCCACTGGACCACGACTGGCCTCTTTTAATATATAAAAATGAGTCACTAGACTCTCCTTCAGTCATATTGTGATAAGTTGTGAAACAAATTGTCGATTTAAAAGTTTTTAGTTAGGGAAGCTAGAGAGAACCAAGACATTCCGTTTCGCAGATTCCTCGCAAATTGGAGAATATATATGTTGAATGATGGAACTCAAAGGCGTTGTTTGTTTTGCCAGAGCGGAGAATTAAATTAAATTTAAATTCTAAATAGGGATCGAACCCACAACTATCGGTTCACAATACACACAGTGCTGTCCTACTACGCCCAAATGGCCTTTCATAACTAATAAATAGAAAAATAATTAGAAATATGGATATCTTTACTTTTTTATTGTAAAAGAAAACACAAGGAAGGTAAAAAACAGTTCAATTCTGTCCATGTTCCCCTCCACCTTTTATAAGTATAAGTGGTTCATAAACCTGAGTCACTCAACTCTCCGTTCTTTATATATATTCCTTTTTATTCTCAACCAAATTTTGCGAACCATATGCTATTTTCATTGATACATTTTAAAGTATTATTTCCCCTTGAGAAAAAAAAAGTCTTTGGCATTCCTTGGATACACTGTGCAGGTTTCCATCGCAGATTGCAGAGAGAGAAGCAGAAGCAGAGCCTTCGAAGCAGAGCCTGGGACTTGCGACCTGAGTGTGGGCTTAAGGCTCCTTTAAAATACATGGCTAGTGGTGGCCCAGTGGCATAAGCGTGTGACTGTAAACGACTGGTTGTGGGTTCTATTCCCACTCGAGGAGTGGAAATATTTAATTATTCCATTTTCTTCGCTCCGGTGTCGAGGTAAAGCGTGGCGTTAAGTTCCGCCACTTAACACGCAATGCTTCCGAATTCGGCGAAAAGTGGGGAACGGAGTATCTTAATACTAGGTTCCCTCTGCCTACCCTGCTGTGTGTGGGATACAGCGTGAAGCTAAAAAAAAAATACAATAACCTCCTCCTCCACTATCCTATCCTCTACTATCAGAGCTCCTCTCTCTATCTAAGTTAAAAAGATCCCACTAAAGCCGCTTTTTAAATAGCTACATACAAACGAGCTGATAGTAGCTTTACACAGGCCGAGATCTTTTAGTGGATTATACAGAGATTTCGTTGTTATACCTCCCTACTTCTATCGCATACAAATTAACTTTAAAAAGTTAAAAGGAATAAAGAGAAAGATTTTCGTTTTAAACTTTCAAATACAGTCGTACTTGTCGCCGCCCACATTAGAATATACTTCGTGCTAGTGCTTAAAACTCATGGCATTTTCTATGGTGTATATGTATTTTATATATTTTCTTTTGTTTTGGAGATTATTCGAAACAAACAGATGAACAAATTTTTGAGAATAAATTTTAATAATATTGATTAGATTTCTCTTTTTATTCCGCTAAATAAAATATTATAAACTTGGGGCCAGTCGTGGCGCAGTGGCACAGACGTGTGACTTCAAACGACTGCTTGTGGGTTCCATTATCACTTGAGGAGTGGAAATATTTAATACTTCCATTTTCTTCACTCTGGTGTCGAGGCAAAGTGCGGCATTGAGAACCTCCACTTAACACGCAATGCCTCTGAATTCGGCGGTGCGTGGGGAACGAAGTGACTTAACACTAGGTTCCCTCTGCCTACCCTGCTGTGTGCGGGATACAGCGTGAAGGTAAAAAATATATGAAGAAAGTCAAGGGCAAAACCAAGTAATAAATAAACTATTTCAAATAATTCGCAACGTAAATATTGCAGGACATTGTTTTTCACATTGTTACGTGTTTTAATAGAGTGGTCAATGAACTCATTAGACCAATCAAAAGTTATTATTTAGGTCTGACTCATGCTAGCACTAGCTAATATGTAATAATATTACATTTGTTTTGTTACAATATAATTAGTTTGAATAATGCAAGAAATTTATTAACTTTTGAAAGTGAAAATAGGGCCATGATGGCCGTAGATTCGATTCCCACTGGAGCTAATGACATTTTTTTAACTCAAGCTGATTCCCGGGTACAGGGTCCACATAACAGGGTAGGTAAAAGGAACCTAGTGTTAAGACACTCCGTTCACCACTTTCCGCCGAATTCGGAGGCATTGCGTGTTAAGTGGCGGAACTTAACGCCGTGCTTTTCTTCGGCACCAGAGCGAGTTGTTAGCTAGGTTTTGGGGGTTGATTCCCTCGAGTGGGAATCGAACCCACAACAGCTTACACTACTGCTTTACAGTCATACGTTGTCATGATAATGTATAATTATATATTTTCCTTTTTCCGCTCTGGTAACGGCGTTATGTACTTAAAAGTGGAGTTTGTTTATGTACTTAAAAGTGTAGTTCTACACACGAGGTTCTGACTATCCTGCTAGGAAAGAGTAAAAGTATTTTTTTATCAAGACCATTCCAGAATGGTCAAAACTATATGTTTTCCACTTCCTGCTCGATTTCAACGCATTGCCTTGCATAGCGGCTTAACACAGTGCTTTGCCTTGTTTATCGAAACGGAGAAATAGAAATAATTTACAAAAAATATCATTCCTTCCCTCTGCTCAATATAATGCGCGGCGTTGAGTTCCATTTTGACACTAGATTCTTTCTACCTATGAGGAATCCCTATCAGAGAATCGTACTTGTAACCATCACATTTATACTTACTAACTTACTGAGGTATAATAACCCAATATTCAAAAACATAAATAATTAAGCTCTTTTTCATATATTTTCTTTACAAAGAAAATATAAAGAGATGATTGAAGCGGAAACGAAACAATTATTCATTAATACATATAATATGCATTTATAATTCAATGAAAAACCGAAAATTATAATAATTAAAGGCACTTTAATATATCTGAATAATTATAAGACGCAGTACTAATTAATTAATATTTCCATTTGCTTCGCTCTGGTGCCGAGGTAAAGCGCGGTGTTAAGTTCCGCCACTTAACACGCAAAGCCTCCAAATTTGACGGAAAGTGGGGAACGGAGTGTCTTAACACTAGGTTCCCTCTGCCTACCCTGCTGTGTGCGGGATACAGCGTGAAGCTAAAAAAAAAAAAAAGTACTAATTGTATGGAGAACGTCTCACTGTAAACGAGATGTGGTTGTGGGTTCGATTCCTGTTAAGGGTAATTATTATATTTTACTTTAATTTCTTCACTCTGATATGTAAGACAAAGCAGGTCATTAAGCCCTACCACTTGTCAGGTAACATCTAGACCTAAGACGCTAAGTTTTGCCTAACTACCCTGTTATGAGGGATACAGTGTGAAATTGCTTTTTTATCGTAGTAACTTTACTTTACTGAACTGAACTGTACTGTATTTATATACAGTACAGTCATTTATTTATCATTACTGAAATTTCATGCCACACTATAATATCCGCAATGCGACCATTACAATATGAATTATTCGTTTTATTGTACGTATTTATTACTTATAATTACTGAAAAATGTTATGAATGGAGGACAATAATCAGATTATATACATATGTATACCCATAATATATTATAACACGCCATCGTGGCATAGTGGAACAGCGAACTATGAACGCAATTGGTCATTCTTTCATATTTTAATTTCTGCCTTACTAAGATATGCGATATAGAAGTGCGGTGTTAAGTTCCATAATTTAACATGTAATGTCTCGAACTCATAGAAAAAATGGAGAACGAAGTGTCTTGACATTAAACTCTCTCTGCATTCTACTACTGTGCGTAGAAAAAGCAGTAGTATAAAAAATTTTGGCAGTAATTTTCATATCACTTCTTACAAAGCTAGGTAGGCGTATAGAACCAATATATTCAAGGAGAGAGAGACGTGTCAAGGCTCTCTGTTCTCCGCTTTCAACCTAAAGTCAAGGCAAACCAAAAAAAATGTGAAATTCAGAATTTCCTTCTATCATAAGCGGCATATCCCTATCTATCAATCATCACATATAAGCTATTATTAAAATATTATTTATTCTTTCACTCACCAAGGTTCTCGTAGATGAGCCGCTAACGTACAGATGTTCCTGAAAAATAACATTTTTTTACTTTATATCGTAATAACGTAGAAAATATCAAAAGAAATGTATTTTTGGTTAATTTTGTAGTATCTGTTTGTTAGGTGGGACAGTGTATGTCTGTAAACGTGATTGCGGGTTCGATTTCCACTCGAACAAATTATTAATAGTTAAAATATTGTCATTTGTAATTCCCCTATGATGTCTAAGACGCGGTGTTTAATTCCGCCACTCAACACGTAATGTTTAGATTTTGGACATGGGCGGAACATGAATAGTCTTGAAACTAAGTTTTCTCTACCCTGATATGCGGAAAAAAACGAACAGCTTTGATTTGTAAGACAGTAAAAGGCATATAATTTTGTTTATTTACTCGTCATCCTTATTATTCTGATAAGTTGACCACCGTTACCCACTAAAACCTGACGGTGCTCCTTCTCGACCGCCACTAGCTGGGTAATAGTAGTAGTATATATAAAATTTTACTTGTAATAATTTGTTTCCTGTTTTTTATATGATTGTATTGTGTACAATAAAGTATATTTTTTGTTGCGGTCCTCAGATCTGGACATGTCTGAATTTTAAAGGACGAGGGAGATTTGTAAAGCATAAAGTAGGTAGGTAATTTTCTTACATTTATATTTTTTTAGCATCACGCTGTATCCCGCACACGACAGGGTAGACAGAGGAAACCTAGTGTTAAGAGACGAAGACATTGCGTATTAAGTGGCGGAACTTAACCCCGTCCTTGCCTCGTGTTAATAGTTCGAAGGACATAATTGACGCTGACACAAGACAAGTGTCAAAAACCTTATTTTTCTGACATTTCAATACAAATGGGAATGTTTAATCGCACCAATTTCGGTATTTAGTTATTTATTCTGCTAAGGATTGCTTTACAAATTTACGGTTTTCCATTTGCAAAATAACCACAGAGAAACTAGTGTAATCTAGAGAGGAGAAAAAGAAGTAATTGAAAAATAATCATTCCTATGACTGGAAATCGAACCCAAAACCAATCGCGTTTACAATTAGACCCTATAATTAATACTGTTAGGCAAAAAAAGTAAAAAAAAACAGTCCACAAAACATTTTGTGGCCAGTCGTGGCCCAGTGGCACAAGCGTGTGACTGTAAACGACTGGTTGTGGGTTCGATTCCCACTCGAGGAGTGGAAATTATATTTCCATTTTCTTCGCTCTGGTGTCGAGGTAAAGCGCGGCGTTAAGTTCCGCCACTTAACAAGCAAGCTTCCGAATTCGGCGGAAAGTGGGGAACGGAGTGCCTTAACACTAGGTTCCCTCTGCCTACCCTGCTGTGTGCAGGATACAGCGTGAAGCTAAAAAAAAACAAGCAAACCAACAAAATTCAACTAGTGTATTAAATATAACCTATCACATATAACGGATTATATTATATACAATTAATCTATATACAAGGAACCGTAATAAAACGATTACTTTCATTAAATACCATAATGAATTTCCCATGTAACGTACAGCTTTATATATTACGCGAAATGAAGACTGCGAGATTGATAGGGGCAAAAGGAATTTGATTATTTAGTTGTTCTACGTCTATTCTAACATTATTAACATATATATTATATAGGGGGGTATAGTGTGAATGTAAAGCGACTGGTTGTGGGTTCGATTCCCACTCGAGGAGTGGAAATATTTAATATTTTGTATTTTATTGGCTCTGGTGTCGAGGCAAAGTGCGGCGTTAAGTTCCGCTACTTAAGGCGCAATGCCTCCAGAAATTAGTAGAAAATGAAGAGTGGAGTGGATTAGCACTAGATTTTCTTTGTCTATTCTGTTGTGTGCGGGATACAGCGTGAAGCTAAAAAAAAAATTGATTCTTTAACAGAGAAAGGAGAGAGTTAATTTACAAACTTTTCTTAAAGAAAATATTAGAACTTAAAACACATCTTCTAGGGGCCAGTCGTGGCGCAGGGGCACAAAAGTGTGACTATAATGTGACTGGGTGTAGGTTCGATTCCCAGAAGAAGTGGAAATATTTATTATTTCCATTTTTCATCGCACTGAGTTCTCCAGAATTAGGCGGAAAGTGGGGAACGGAGTGTCTTAACACTAGGTTCCCTCTGCCTACCCTACTGTGTGCGGGATACAGCGTGAAGATAAAAAAACATATCTTCTATCAAAATGACATTTCACGAAAGTAAAAGCATCGATATTTTTCAACGCTTTCACCGGAACTAGTCCCCAGTCGATGTGGCCGGAGATTAGTTCAGCGTCGGGTGGTGCAATAAAGATGTTACATGATCTGTGTAAATAATCAGTTAAGTTTTATATAAATTCATACTAATATTTTAAATGTGAAAATTTCTCTGTTTGTATGTCTGTTTGTTAGGCTTTCAGGGCTAATCTTATAGGCTGATTTAGATGAAATTTGGAATGACAATAGTTGAAGGCTCAGGGTCACACATAGGCAACTTTTTCTACAAAGCAACCCCTAAGAGGCTAAAAGAAGGGATGAAAACTTTTGTGAAAATCCACGTGGGTGTAAGCCCGGCAGGGCAGGTGAAGCTTTAAAATTTTTCCCCCATATCAAGGTAGTCAGTGTTATTACACTTTATTCTCCGTTTTACATCTTATAGAAAAAACTTTCTTGACTTTTATGAAAGCAAGTTGTGTAATTCATACATTTTTATAACATATGTTCGTGAACTTAGTGGTCAGAGTGTTTGGATTGTTTCCAAGACGCACGGGTTCGAGCCCCACTACGTTCAAATTATTATACGTTTCTTAAAAATGTTCTTTCCTAAATTAGTCAGTTAGTTAGTCAGAGAGAACGTAGGATCAAGACACTACTTCCTCCGCGTTTCACCTGAAATTGGGACACTGGACACAAAATTAATAGTTAAACATAGGCTTTGTTTCAAAAATCCATCTTAAAGAGTTGCAATATAACGAACAGCTGTATATAATTAATTAATTAATAAAATCCTATATAGAAATTATCGACACGACAGTAAAGTTCTAGTTACTATAATAAAATAGTCTATGTTTATACATAGTTTTGCAATGGACACAGCGGAACCATTGCCTAACTTATTCCTCTTGGACACAGTCCAAACGCCCCTATCCATGTTAGAAATTATAAGGTAAATTTCTTTACTAATGTTCACTATTACATTGTAGGAGAAATGGAGCCAAAATTCATATACTAATATTATAAATGCGAAAGCTATTTGTCTTTCTGCGACACTTTCACGGCTAATCTACTCGCCCGATTTAGATGTAATTCGAAAAAAAAATAGTTGAAGATTGAAGATCCAATATAGGTTACTTTTTACTTGAATCAGACTTTAAAAGTTTGAATTAGGGTATGAAAGTTTGTATGAAAGACGCGAATGGTCGCCAGTACGTTAATAAGTTAAAAAGCTGTATTGTATGTCACTTACTACTTCTAAGTTTAATTTCAAAATAATAGTGGAAATTCATTAAAACTCTTTGCATTGTTGTGTGAATGACTGACACCATGACACCATGGGTTGTCCAGGGACGTTTAAGAAACGAGCTTTATATAATGAGATCTTTGGATTTCACGGGTTTAACATATTTTGAAACGAAACTATTTCAACCGGATTGGTATCCGAAAATATATTTTAAAAAATCTAACGTTTCGATTTTTTTATTGCATTCCGTGGTCACAGGTATATAAGAGTCTACCTGGCGACTATATTGAGTTTTCTAAAATATATTTACAATTACTAATATATACACTTTAAACCACTTTAAACAGATTCATATTAAAATTTTCACTAAATAAATAAAAAACTTAATTCAGATATAGAAACAACCAATCAACGACTAACAAAAAAAGCTATATACCACTACATTCTTTGAAAAGGTAAAAGAAATACAATTCACCTGACATTTAATACGTAATACAAACGCTTTGTCGCAGTATACTCGCACAGTACGGACAGCCAAAACATAGCCGCTATTTGGCGCGCCTCCAATATAATAGATAGTGGATATTTCAAACGTTTGTTTGTGTATCAGTTCGTTATATATCCAAATGGGGCAGTTAGATAGTGTTAGTCATTTTGAGATATGAATATATTCATTAACTATAGCTTCACGCTTTTTAGCGCATATTAATTTGGATTTGGGGCCAGTCGTGGCGCAGTATAGAGTGTGCCTGTAAAGCGACTGGTTGTGGGTTCGATTCCCTTTTTTGCTCGCTTTGAAGATAATTTGACATAGCTGGCGAAACAACGCATCACTTGAGTGGTGACAGAATGGTAAGAAGATATATGAAGCAAAGGTGAGCGGTAAGAGAGTCAGGGGGAGACCTCGGTTGACCTTCGAAAACACAGTGTCGACGATACTGGAGGAAGGTCACGTAAAAAGCATGAGGACCCCCCGGAGGGCGTGTATGAAGAGGTTAATGACTGTGGACGAGGCGAAAGAAGTATGCGGGGTCGTATTGTTTGGCACTCCGCTCTGACTATCCCGCAATGGATATAGGATGAAGCTAAAAAAAATGTGTGAATAATGGATCTGTAGCTCATCATACTTTGTGCTACGAGAGCAGAGAAATGAAAATAATTTAAATGTAATATATTCCTTCGAGTAGGTATCGAACCCATAACCATCACGTTATATATTTCTTCTCTATCTTTTTATCTTAAGACTTTTCTCAAGTGCGTTACCAAAAGTGTTCTTATGTAAGTCTAAATTATTTGTAAGGTAATGAATAAGACGTGGCCGATAGCCATTTCATTTTGGCTAGAAAGTCATTATTTGTCTGAATAACAGGTATTGGCGTCTGGCTGTAAACACCATTGATTGTGGTCTTCTTGTGAGGATAATCTGTTAAGCTCCACGATTATTCCATAGGAAAGTAGTTAGAGATCTCGTATTATGACACTCCGTTCTCCACTTTCTTCCAAATTTGAAGACATTGCAAGTTAAGTGGTAGAACAAACGTGACGCACTGTTATATTACCGAAATAAATGAAAATAAATTGAATATCGTTTCTCTAAATGGAAATCGAACCTACAATCATTGCCTTTTACCACTGCGTCACAATGCCCTCAGTTAATTACACAATATTTATAAATATTTTTTTTTTAGCACAGTGGATAGGCGGAGGGAACCTTTTTTAAGACAGTCCGTTCCCTACTTTCCGCCGAATTCGGAGACATTGCGTGTTAAGTGGCGGAACTTAACGCCACACTTTACCTCGACACCAGAGCGAAGAAAATGGAAGTATTAATCGACCCCGTCGAGTGGGAATCGAACCCACAACGAGTCGTTTACAGTCACACGTACGTGCCACTGCTCCACGACTGGCCCCTCAATATATTTAACCAAATTCGAACTGATATTCTCCATACTTAACTTGAGCCATGAAAAGACACTCCAAAGCGTATATTTCAATATACTTTTTGTCCGTCCATCGTTAGTAAGATCTCACAATGGTACAGCTATTATGAAGATCGTTAAATTATTACGTATCGTTAGGCCCTTGGAAGATGGAAATACTCCTACCCGTTTATATGAGAATGGTATATGGTCAGATATTTATATTAGATGTGATTTAAATATTAAATGATATACTATATTCTTTTTCATTTTTTTTAGTTTCACGCTGTATCCCGCACACAGCAGGGTAGGCAGATGGAACCTAGTGAAAAGACACTCCGTTCCCCACGCACCGCCGATTTTGGCGCAACGTAATGCATTACCTCTGATACCAGAGCGAAGGAATGGAAATATTAAATATTTCCACTCCTCGAATGGGAATCGAACCCACAAGCAGTCGTTTACAGTCACACCTTCGTGCCACTGCGCCACGACTGGTCCTTAGTAGAAATACTATAATAATGTTATAAATATGAAAGTCTATCAGTCTGTTTAACTGTTTGCTAAGCTTTCACAGCTAATCTACCAGCCCGATTTGGATGGAATTCGGACTGAAAATAGTTCAAGACCCATGGTCAAACATATGTTATTTTTTTATTAAAAAAACATTTTTTTAAGGGTTGAAATAGTGAATGAAAGTTACATAGTTACGGAAGCGAAGCCGCGAGTGGCTTCTGAAAAGCGGCGAGTATGAATCATAGTACTGTCACTAAGTTAATAAGACATTTTGTTTTCGCAATTGTCAAATATTTTGTTGCACATAATACGTTTTTAGAAAAGGCATAAAAATTTTAAGATATCATGATTCGAACCCACACCTCTTTGAAACTATCCGATCTCTCTGACCGTTTAGCCATGCGGTTAAAACATAACGAATAACAGCACGCATACTATTTAATCATAATAGCGAAATGTAAACATTCAAACATAAATATTTCTGCCAGATAGATCACCACTTAACCACCTACTTGTTTAAAATACTAATATTTTATTTTCTTACCTTCACGTTGCATCCCGCATACAGCAGGGTAGGCAGAGGGAACATAGTGTTAAGACACTCCGTTCCCCACTTTCCGCCAAATTCAGGCATTGCGTGTTAAGTGGAGGTACTCAACGCCGCGCTTTGCTCCGACACCAGAGCGAAGTAAATGAAAATATCAAATATTTCCACTCCTCGAGTGGGAATCGAACCACAACCAGTCGCTTTAAAGTCACACTTTGTGCCACTGCGCTTCGACTGGCCCCAAAACTACTAATAAATCTATCTTAAGTTTAAGCTATCATTGTTTTATGTACAAAAAAACAGCATCACGCTTTATCCAGAACAAAGTAGACAGAGAGAACTTAATATAAACACACTCCATTCTCCACTTTTCTTTCTTTTTCTTACCTTTCTCTAAAAATAATCTTTTTTTATACAAATTACTGTATATTGTAAAATATTGTGTAATTATATACAATACTATTACTTAAAACTAAGGTTTATAAATAACCCAAAGAGAGTCGAGTTCTTTTTTTTATTTAAATTGACTTTCTTAATATTATTCCAATCTCTTAAATATTAAATACTAGCGGTCCGTTCGCGGCTTCGCGTGAAGTGCATAAATGTTTCGTTATGTGCCACCCTCAGGGCCAGATTTTTGAAAAATAAACTAGCCTATGTTTTACCTTGGATTATCTACCATATTTATGCCAAAATTCATTACAATCGGTTAAGAGGTGTAGGTTTTCATGTAAACTTTCATCCCATATGTCAACCCTTTAGAGGTTGATTTTTGGAAAAATAAATAGCCTACGTTTGACGCAGTATTTTTTACTACTTTCATTCTAAATTTCATCTAAATCGGACGGGTAGATTAGCCGTGAAAACGTGATAGACAAACAGACAGACATTCACATTTATAATATAAGTATGGATAACGCTAACCTAATTTATTGTACATATATATCTAATACTTTTACTTCACAATCTCTATATTAAAAAAAAGACATTTAAAGAAAACGTATAAAAATTTGAACGCAGCGGGATTCGATGCTCAGTGGTGAGAGCGCCTGAACGGTATTCAGGAGGCGCGGGTTCGAATCCCGCTGCGTTCAAATTTTTATACGTTTTCTTTAAATGTCTTTTTCAATTTTCCTAAGTGTGGAATAACACTTTAAAAATGTTTAAAAGTATCTCTATATTATTCGAGCTAGGTATAAAAGCGAAGAAATCTAGAAAAACTTGTACTCCTTGTACTAAAGTAGAAAAATATGAATACTTGTTTAATAATGAGTTGCTCGCAAACTCCAGAAGCTGCGAAGAAAATTCATCAGCCAACCGGTATTTAATATCCAGAGCACGCCGGGTGCTTTTTATTAGTTCAATTTAACTGAACTCGCCTTAACTGAAGTTGCTGTAATAATCTCAGATTAACTTTTGCAGATCAAACTTTTGTATTTAGTGTAAGTAATTTGTATTGAATGTATTTGAAAGTTCTTGTGTGTAGTCTTAAGATTTTTTTTAATATACATTTTATTATTTTACAGCCAATTAATTTTTATTTACACTGTTTCCTACATAGCTATGTATTCAGAGAAAGCCACTTTTACTTTTAAACATTTTTAAAGTGTTATTCCACACTTAGGAAAATTGAAAAAGAAATCTTTAAATGTCACTTTTCTCCACTTTCCGTCCGAAAATCGAAGCTTTGCGGGATGTATGGCGGAACTTAACACCGTGGTTTGTTTTAACTATCAGAGCAGAGAAACAAAATAATTTAAAAGTAATCATTCTTCCGAATGGGATTCGAATCCCATAGTGTTTATAGTTACACGCCATCCTTCTACGCACAGATGGCGTAAAATGAAGACAATCTATTAGATAAAAGCTGTAAGCCGTATATTAGATAAAATATGTAAATTATCATAATATTCATTCATTCATTAGTGCGGCGTTGAGTTCCGCCACTTAACGTGCAATGCTTCAATTTCAAAAGGAGTCTTGACATTAGGTCCTGTCTGACTAGCCAAATCTAGTCAGTTCGTTGGTTTCCACTTCAATCGTTTGATTAATTAGGCCATCAATTGAATATATGGACGAACATTTAGGTATATTAAATAAAAATAATTCATCAAACGGGATAGGAACATACAATCATCTCCTATACTCGTTTACTGAGCCACAACGTCATACTTTTAAGCTTATCCTATTTATATCCGATTCATTTTCTTAACAAAATGATTTATAAAGAAGATGTTAAATCTGTGAAAGTTTGGAAGTAAAAAGTTTTATTAAATTGCCCTTTTATTAAGATCGGTATGGAGCTTTGTTTCAAAAGTTCCGTCGAGATATGCTAATTTGCTTCCAGCGGTACCTTTTTTTTTACTTTTGGAAGAAATTAAAATTTTTCACCAATATATTTTTATGAAAAAATGAAGTCTCAAATGATAGATGATAGATAATGGTTTTAGTTCGATACTTTGTGCTTTATGTTATACTAGCGGCCCGCTCGCGGCTTCGCCACGTGAACTACATAACTGCTTTGTTATATTGCAACCCTCTGGGGTGGGGTTTTGAAAAATAAAGTATGTTATGTTTAAGCTTAGACTATCAACTATATTTATGCCAAAATTCATTTTAATCGGTCAAGCGGTTTAGATTTTTCATATAAACTTTCATTCCCTATTTCAACCCTTTAGGGGTTGATTTTTGAAAATATAAGTAGCCTATGTTAGACCCAGTCACTTTTACCACTTTCATTCTAAATTTTATCCAAATCGGACTGCTAGATTAGCCGTGAAAGCGTGACAGACAAACACACAGACTTTCGCATTTATAATATAAGTAAGGATTTGATTAAGGTCACTTAAATGAGTGATTCAACATTCCGTTTTACAATTTAAACTTATTTAAGGAAACTTCAACTTAATTCTGTGTGACTGTAAACGACTGGTTGTGGGTTCTATTCTCACTCGAGGAGTGGAAATATTTTAAATTCCCATTTTCATCTCTGGTTTCGAGGCCAAATGCGGCGTGAAGTTCCACTAAATAACACGCAATGCCTCCAGAATTCGGCGGGAAATGGAAAACGGAGTGTCTTAACTCTATGCTCCCAGGATATAGCGCTCTCAGCAAATAGTGAAGCTAGAAAAAAGTCTCTTTTATTTAGGCCACTTAAATTAGTAATGCGACATTATGTTCTACAATTTATACTTATGTAGGAAACTTCACTTATTTAATCTCTTTTATTTTAGATCTCAGCGGTCAGGCGGAAAACAGAGAGCAGAGTGTCTTAACACCAGAATCCTCTAACTACCTTGCTATGTGAGGAAAAGCTGTTTTTTAAATCTGCTTCACGCTGTAGCTTCACGCTGTATCCCGCACACAGCAGGGTAGGCAGAGGGAACCTAGTGTTACTCTACACTCCGTTCCCCACTTTTCGCCGAATTCGGAGGCATTGCGTGTTAAGTGGCGGAACTTAACGCCGCGCTTTATCTCGGCACCAGAGCGAAGAAAATGGAAATATTAAATATTTTCACTCCTCGAGTGGGAATCGAACCCACACCCAGTCGTTTACAGTCGCACGCTTGTGCCACTGGGCCACGACTGGCTTTTTAAATCATTTTAATAAAATCGGTATAGCCTCAGTAAGAAAAAAAATATAATAAAAACTGGGTGACATTCGAGCAAAGTGAATCAGTCGGGTCGTAAAACGTTTTCATACCAAACCATATAAAGCGTGGCTAAAAATCTTGTAATTGAATTGTATTTTATGACACTGTGTGATGTAAGCTGGCGTAGCGTATAATAAAAAGCAGCTTCTCGCTTTTTCTGTATAGAAGGGTAGTCAGAGAGACCGTAGTGTTAAGACACTCCGTTTTCCATAGGTTATTTATATTTTGAATGTAAATTTCATTCTTTTTCAGTTTATTTGTGAAATTTAAGTTATTAAAATTTTAAATTGTTTTTATATGAATTTGAAAATTAAGAAATGCAAAAAAAATCTACTTTACTCCACTTTCCGTCTGAATTTCGAAACATTGCGTCTTGTGTAACAAAAGCGCGTTGTCTTATTCACCAGAACAAGGAAATGAAAATAACAAAATTATTATATTTCCTTCAATCAAGAATTGAATCTTCAACCAATCATGATTACAGTCTAACCATATCAAACTGCGCCATAATGGTCACGTTTCGAGAAAATCAAGAAAAGGAAAATACCATTTGACTCAATACCGTTAACGCAAAAAATAAAATTAAAATTATTTTTAATTATGTCACACACATTTGCATTATCATACTAGCGGCCCGCTCGCGGCGTCGTCACGTTTAATACATAGGTGTTTCGTTCTATTGCAACCTCGGGGGTGGGTTTTTGAAAAATAAAGTAGCCTACGTTTAATCTTCGATTACCAAGTATATTTATGCCAAAATTCATTACAATCGGTCAAGCGGTGTAGATTTTTCATATAAACCTTCATCCTCAATTTCAACCTTTTAGAGGTTGATTTTTGAAAAAATAAGTAGCCTATGTTTGACCCCGTAACTTTTACTACCTTCATTCTAAATTTCATCCAAATCGGACCGGTAGATTAGCCGTGAAAGCGTGACATAAAAACACACAGACATTCGCATTTATAATATAAGTATGGATATTCACGGACACCCATCCAAATAGTATATTTTCCATTTTAAATCAACTTTTAAAATTTTTAAAGTGTAAATCAATAAAACTGCCCAATAAATTCAAATAATTTATAACAAATTCCTCGTATTTATTGAAATAATAAATAAGTATTTGTAAAAATGATTGAAGCCGTCGTGGCGTAGTGGGGCAGCGTCTGACAGTAAGCACGATGGTTGTGTGTTCGATTCCCACTCTCGGAATTGATTATATTTAAATTTTCATTTCTTTTCTCTCATAACTAAGGTAAAGCGCGGCGTTAAGTTCCGCCACTCAACACACTGTCTCGTTTTCGAGCGGAGAGTGAAGGGCGGAGTATCTTGACACTAGGTCCCCAGGCTACTGGACACTCATCCAAATAGCATATTCCCCTTCATTTAATCAACTTTTAAACTTAAAATGGTAAACCAATAAAGCTTTTCAATAAATTCAAATCATTTATAACAAGTTCCTCGTATTTATTGAAATATTAGATTATTGTAACAATGATTTATTTCATTTTGAATTCTTGAACAAATGATGGCTGAAGACTATCGTTAGCTGTTCTCGAGTTGCATTCGAAGAATCCTCAGACAATTACAGTAACTTAGCTTATTAGTTTGTTTTGTTCAACTTTTGAAGGCTTTCTTAGTATTAAAATCAATTGTCATTGTAAATTAGACCATTGTGTCTCAGTAGATCGTTTGGATATTAGCGAGATAGTTATAAGTTCGATTCTCATTCGGGGGAATGATTAATTATTAATTATTTTAAATATTTCGTATAGTAAAGTAATCTTTGGCTTAGTTTTGCCACTCAAAACGCAATGTATCGAATTCGGAGGACGGAGTGTCTTGACGGAGACACTAATACTTCTGGCTCTTTGCGTGAAAAAGCATGAAGTTAAGCGCATTATACTTAGCAATCTAATGCGGTGTTAAGTTCCGCTACTTAACACGCAATGCCTTCGAATTTAGCGGAAAGTGGGAAACGGAGTGTCTTAACGCTAGGTTCCCTCTGCCTACCCTGCTGTGTGCGGGATACAGCGTGAAGTTAAAAAGAAAAAAAAATATATCCGACAAAATTTTCTAGTACCCACGTAAACAAATATAAAATTGAATTACTGTATTCTCATGTACCATTCTTCAGAATACAAAAGTATGTATTCTACACCTACATAATACTATATTACATATCCAAATTGCAACAAACATTCATTCCTTCCCTGAGTGTTATAAAGAAAAGAAAAGCAAAAGGAAAAAGCTAATTTACAGTAGAAGAATTCAAATTTCGTGCCTCATTCATACAAATCACATCGTAAAGGCTTTATTATAGACTAGCGGCCTGCTCGCGGCTGCGCCCGTGTGATTTTTACACAAATTTTCAACCCTTATTTTAGGGGTTGTTTTACTTTTAGGGGTTGTTTTTATAAAAAATTGGAAGCACATGTTTGATCTTGCGTTATCAACTATCTTCTTAAGAAAATTTATCGAAATCGGTTAAGCGGCTTAGATTTTACATGTAAACCTTCATCCCTTATTTTAACTCTTTAAGGGTTAATTATTGTAAAATAAATAGTATATGTTTGTACTTTTAAACATTTTTAAGGCGTTATTCCCCACTTTTACAATTATTTTTTTTTTAGTATATGTTTAACCTATCTCTCTACAACTATTTTCACACCGAATTTCATTCAAATCGGCCCAGTAAATTAGCCGCGAAAGCCTAACAGACACACGAACGAACAAACAGACAGACGAACGAACAAACAGACAGACAAACTTTCTCATTTATAACATTACTATAGATTACATTGCATTGTCATCCGTATAGCAGATATAAAGCAGACATTTTGTATTCCCCTGTTCTCTTTAAGTCGGCCTTGTTACTTGTTCGCCTTCACAAACTTTGCGTGGAATCTGCCTCATTAGCGCATAATCGGCTTTATTCCATGACTTGTTAGTTCAAACGATAGACTGTCAGATTTAGGAAGTTCTTTTCTATATACATATGTATATGTTTGATTAAATTCTGGAAGTTTGACTAGTGAAAGTCAAATTATTCTATTCATAATAAGACCCGGAAAGAACCGGAAACGGGTTCAATAAAGTCAGATTCCCAACTGCAATGTCTCGATTCCGGGCTGAAGGTGGTGAGCAGAGAGCCTTGACACTACGTTCTCTGTAACTATTGTGTGACATGCTGAGATTTCTTTTCATTTTGTTTTCGAATTGGTAACTTTCGCCAATTACGTAGAATTTACCAAATTTTCAAATATGTCAAATATGTCAAAAGTGTATTATTTAAAAAAAACGTTTAAAAGATTGCACACAGAAGGAGAAAACGTATAAGAATTTGGACGAAATGGGATTCGAATTCACGCCTCTCGGAAACTGTCCGCGCGCTTTAACCGCTAAGTCATACGTTCTACTTCTACTAACAACAGCGTCGAAATTTTTACACATTTATTACATATTATTTTCCATGTTAGCACTTACTGTAACCAGAATTACTGAATATTCCAATTGAGTTCAGTACACAAAAAAAAAAACAATATAAAACGAGTGAAATCATAAAAACTTAAAGACCTTCGTCCTTTGATAATCTCAGAAGCTCCAAATGAAGCTGATTACGAAGAGGCGGATTTAGATGCAAAAATGGCAATTTAACTTTATCCCGTCATACTTTAAATAAGAAAAATGCAAAACAAAATTCAACACTCTCCCTGGAGGTAGCTAATTTAATATTTGGTACAAATTTGCTTTTAGGTCATTGTGACTCAGTGGGAGAACGTTTTACTGTAAAGGCGTTTGGTTGTGGGTTGAAATCCCGTTACGAATAATGATTATATTTTATAAATTTATTGTATGATTTTAAAGTGTTATTCACACATTTAATGTATGATTTTTATATTTTTGAAAATGTATAGAAATTTCAAGATAGAGGCCAGTCGTGGCTCAGTGGCACTAGCGTGTGACTGTAAACGACTGATTGTAGGTTCGATTCCCACTAGAGGCGTAGATATTTAATATTTTTATTTTCTGCGCTCTGGTATCGAGGCAAAGCGCGGCGTTAAGTTACGCCGCCTAACACGCAATGCCTCCGAATTAGGCTGAAAGTGGAGAACAGAGTGTCTTGACACATCTGTCTGACTACACTATTATGCAGGAAAAAAGCTTTAATTAAGTATAAAATTTCACCCTTAACTGTATTTTGTATGCGAATACAATTTCAGTACTTGTTTGTTGTTTTAAGACAAGTGAAACTCTAACATTCTTGTCTCGGATTCTACAAAGGAAAGTACGTCAAGGAATTGTGGAGGAAAACTTTTGAAGTTTAAAGTTTACAATTTATTGAGCTTTTCCGATATTGTAGTTGTATGGTGGGAGAATTGTAATGTAAATATATCTTTCTTTACAAGGGGTAAAGAAAATTGAGGGTAGATGGAGATAATTTAGTGTCAAGACACTCCATTCTTCACTTTTTGTTTGAAAGATATTACGTAATGATAAATCTTGCCAAGCTTTAACGCTGCATTTTGTCTTACCAGAGAGAAAAATTAATATAGTTTAAGTATAATCACATCCCCGAATGGATATCGAACCTATAACCAATCATTACCAAATCCCACTCCAATGGTTTTAAGTATACGTTTTCCAATTTTTTTTTATAAATGTTCCACTAAGGGGAGATCGAACCAACAACCATCGCGTTTATAGTCAGACCACTTGTTGTTGTACTACGCCACTAAAGCGAAAGTTTTTTTGAATATTATTCTTAGTTCAACATAAAAATATAAAATATTGTAAACAATGTACTATTTAGAACAAGTGAATGAGGTGGTATATCTGGGAAGTATGTTTAGCAGAGATGGAAGGTATGATATGGATGTTGAAAGGCGTATTGCTGCCGGTAACAGGGTTAACGGTGCCCTCGCTGCGTTGATGCGACGGCGGAACGTGAGCATAGCCGCACGTTTAGCTGTGCACAATGCAGTGCTGGTACCGACGCTGCTATACGGCAGCGAAACGTGGGTATTGCAGAAGAAGAATGAAAGAAAGATGAATGCTGTGGAGATGAGATCTCTTCGAAAGATGTGCGGAGTCAGCTTAGCTGACCGAATCCGCAATGAAGAGATACACAGAATGGCAGGTATTAGCGAGAACGTCATAGTAAGAATGAAGAAGGGCGTGCTCAGGTGGTTTGGGCATGTCGAGAGGATGAGTGATGGAAGAATGGTAAGAAAGATTTATGAAGCAAAGGTGAGTGGTAAGCGAGGCAGGGGGAGACCTCGGTTGACCTTCGAAAACACAGTATCGATGATACTGGAGGAAGGTCACGTAAAAAGCATGAGGACCCCCCGGAGGGCGTGTATGAAGAGGTTGATGACTGTGGACGAGGCGAAAGAAGTATGCAGGGACCGTAGCGTTTGGCGCTCCGTTCTCTCTGACTACCCCGCAAGGGATACAGCGTGAAACTAAAAATATAAAATATTGTAAACAATGTACTATTTACATTCAATACAAAAAAATATGCAACAGAGAACACATTTGGCAAATCAATTTGGCAAATAGATCATAGCAATTGCTCGATTACTGATTAATATCAGACATTGGCACGTCCATCTTATTGTATTTAACATGATTGACTATTATTAACCTGGCGTGTATCTTGTATACGAATAAAATTAATTAGGAATAAGTTACAGCTTCATGCTTTTTCCGCATAACGGGATAGTCGGAGAAGACCTAGTATCAAAACTCTCCGTCCTCCGTTTTCTGCCCGCAATCTATATATATAGTGTGTTTAGTGGTGACAATCAACATCGCGTTAAGTCTTAGATGCCGGGCCGCCCAGGTCCGCGGACGATTGGGGCCAGTGCCCGAGACCTGGGCTAGTGGCGGGAAAGGAGAACGTCAGGTTTTAGTGGGTAAACGTAGGCGTACCATCTTGCCAAACTGGAGTCCCACAAACTGGAGTCCCGGGATCCCACCGCGGGCGGGTATCCGTTACGGAAAAAAAATAGGTCTTAGGTGCCGGAAGTAGGAAATGAAAATTCAAAATTTTAGCATTCCTAGAGCGGGAATGGTATATACTGCACTGCTTTACATTCAGGTGCTGTCCTCCTGCACCAGTCGCGTTTACAGTTGTTCAGACGAAACTCGGCTTTCAATTCGCATGACACACAATATATCGAATCCAGTCTGAAGAGGAGAACGGAGTGTCATGACACTACATCTTCCTAACATTTTAGGGTCCAATTTGACTTTTTATAAAATAAATCTATTACAACTTTGCGGATTATTTGCAATATGTATGTAGGTATTTAAGTGTTTAATTTACTGCCATAACGTCTAATTATACAACTTCTATATATTTAGATCGAGAGACGACCGTCTCTAATTTTGCTACGAAGCTATATAGTAGGCGAAGTGTTCTTTCTTAGAAGAAATTGGCAAAATTTGGTTTGGTAGTTTTAGTTTTTTTTACTTTTCTGGGAAAGAGCGTGAAGCCGCTAAAAAGGCTGTAAGGAAGTTAACCAAAAAATGAAATGTTACGGAATACGAACCCGTATTAATTGGAAACTGTCCTGGGTTAGTGCACCCCTACGTCCAATTTTTATATTTTTTTTAAGAATATTAAAAATATAACACGAAGGTGCTTAATTTTTAGCATCATATTTTTTTTAAATTGAAATCATGTTAGTAAAAGGGGTGTGGGTTTGATTCCCGTTGGGAATTCTCATTAAATTTATTTTCATTTACCATGCTCTAGTAAGACAAAGTGAAGCATTTATTATTAATCACTGAACACGCAATAATTAGATTTTGGGCAAAAAGAAGAGAAAATATTATCTCTGCCTATTTTAATATTTTTAAAGTTTTATTCACATAGTTAATTAACATAAAGAAAATAAAGTTTTAACATTTCAACGCCGCAAGCTGTCCATGCTCTTTGGCTGCAAAGCTATGCGTTGTCAAGAAGCGCGGATTCGAAACCCACTTTCACATTTTTTTACGTATTCTAAAAATATTTTTTTTACCTACCCTGTGTTAAATAAAGGAAGTAAATGTTACTGTCCCAATTTGTAAATTAATAATAATTAATATTTAATAATGTAAAAAAAATGTTTTGTAATAGCCGTGTTTTTAGAAAGGCGCTGTAAACTATAAAGAAATAATATTTGTATGTTTGTTATTGTTATTGTGTAACATAGTTTATTGTACTTTTATGCCAATAAAAACATTTAAAAGTCAAAAGTCAGTCTCTACCTACCCCTCTAAAACTCCTTACACTCTTCTGTAAATATCTAAAATATAATATTAGCAATATTGATCAACTTCTAATAAAGCGATCTTAATTAGTGCAAAAGGTAATCAATATAGCTTCGTAGCAAAATTAGAGACGGTCGTCTCTCGATTAAAATGTATAGAATTGGTGTAATTAGACGTTATGGAGGTAGATTTAATATATTCAAATACATACATATTTTATATACTACACGAGGTTGTAATAGATTCATTTAATAAGATATAATCCGGCTATGTATTGAGGCCAGTCGTGACCCAGTGGCATAAGCGTGTGGCTGTAAACGACTAGTTGTGGGTTCGATTCCCACTCTGGTGTCGAGGTAAAGCGCGGCGTTAAGTTCCGCCACTTAACACGCAATGCCTCCGAATTCGGTGGAAAATGGGGAACGGAGTGTTTTAACATTAGGTTCCCTCTGCCTACCATGCTGTGTGCGGCATACAGCTTGAAGCTACAAAAAAGAAAAAAAACATCCGGTGTAAAAAGAGTAGACAGAGAGAACATAATGTCATGATACTCCGTTCTCCTCTTCTGACCGACCGTATTGGATATATTGTGTGTTGAAAAAGACATTTAGAAAGTGAATAAAAATTTGAACGCAGCGGGATTAAGGGGAGTAAATTGTAACTAAGCGTATAAGAATTTCAACGCAGCTGGTAGTAGAACGCATGGCTCAGTGGTGAGGGCGCCTGGACGGTATCAGGAGGCGCGGGTTCGAATCCCGCTGCGTTCAAATTTGTATACGCATTCTTAATGTCTTTTTTCAATTTTCCTAAGTGTGGAATAACACTTTAAAAATGTTTAAAAATATTGTGTGTTGTTGGCAAAATTGAACATCACGCTTCGTTTCACTAAAGCAGAGAAATAGAAATAAATTTAATATAACCATTGTCTCAAATAGATTTAGAAACAAACGAATAAGATGCTATCTCAAAGTTAGGCGCTTAAAATATCCGAAATCACTAATATCGGATATTTTAAGTTGGATATTGTGGCCAGTCGTGGCCCAGTGGCACAAGAGTGTCACTGTAAACTACTGGTTGTGGATTCGATTCCCACTCGAGGAGTGGAAATTATATTTCCATTTTGTGTTGAGGCATTGCGCGGCGTTAAGTTCCGCCACTTAACACGCAATGCCTCCAAAGTCGGCGGAACGTGGGGAATGGAGTGTCTTAACACTAGATTTCCTCTGCCTACCCTGCTGTGTACGGGATACAGCGTGAACCCCAATTGAAACTATTTTAACCAGATTAATCGCAATAAATAGAAAGTATATTATTGGTATTCGAAAATACATATTCATAAATAGCTTCACGCTGTATCCCGCACACAGCAGGGTAGGCAGAGGGAACCTAATGTTAAGACACTCCGTTCCCCACATATTCATCATCTTATTATTACTATTATTTTTGTAGATTTTTTTCATATTTTTATGCACTGTGCAGGTTTTCTTTTGCATTTCAATGTCTATGTTTGAGGTAACCTGTAAGAGATCACTAATAGTGATAAGGTCACCTTTGCTTACTACATTTAATTATGTTTTTATTTTGTTTTATTCTGTTTTCTTTTATTTTTGTATGTATGCAATAAACCCCGTGGGGGGACGGGTTAAGAATACAATTCCCCCCCGCCGCTGGGTAGCGTCCCGTAAAAGGCGGGTGACCCAGTAGTCTGGTGGTAGGAGATTAGTTCTCCGACTGGCTCGCGACCACTATCATATCAAAGACGAACCGTCAAATATCTTATGATGTGTTCCGGTTCGATGGCATGTAAGCCAGCTCTCCCTATTCCCACCATTCCCATCCTTCCTCCCTCCTTCTATCCTACATTCCGAAGGCTGGCAACGCATCCATAACTTAAGTGTTGTGGAGGTCTATGGGCGAAGGTAACCACTTAACACCAGGTGGGCCTTTAGCTCGTTTGCCTCCTTTATTTCATAAAAAAAAAATAAAGTAAAGAATTTTATCTTTCTATCTATCTATCAAACATATTAAAAAAATACTCTACAGTAGTCGATGCTTAGATAAGCTGAACGGTAAATATAATCCCTTTGATGGGAATCGAACCCATCATCATTAATCAGTCAGAAAACCCAACTGATCCGCAACGACTTATCCTAGCTTTATCGAGTGTAAAAATATATTGTTTTGTTTTATTACTTCTCTTTGTATTCGATAGAGTTATTAATCTTGCGCCATTGTTGCCGGAAATGTAGGGATATATTGGTATTTTTTTTATACTATCTGGCGCTCGTGATATGAAAAATATTCTGTTTTATTGTATTACTAGTTATGTGACATGGTTTTTCCTCTTTTCAACTTAAATCTATTAAATTAAATAGGTTTTTAGTATAGTAATGTACTACAAAAAGCATAGGCCAGAAAAAACGGATTAGGCTTCAGTTTCTAGTAAATTAAATTAATTTTTTTTCTAAAACAAGGTCCTTTTTATAACCTTTCAAAATTTTATTGACCCTTAAAATACCCCTTTTTAAGTATTGTTTTAGTAAGTATACGCGTGAAAGGATAATTTTAAAACAAACATATTTAATTAAATATTATCTCGCATACAGACGCATAGAGAACCTAGAAACCTCTTACCGCTCAAAAAGTATACATTGTGTGTTGAGTGCAAACGTCATTGTCGCGATTTATCTGAAGTTGTAAGAAAATAATAATAATTTAAATATAATCATTTCCCCAAGTAATTATTACGGACGAGAATCGAACCCACAACCAATCGCTATCGTATTTACAGTCAGACGCTATCCCACTGGGCCACAACGACCTCTATTATATTATATCAGTATTAAAACTGCAAAAAGTATCCTTACAATAGTGGTATACGATTGTACTCCCATTGTGGCCCTTACAAAGAAAAATAGTGGAAGTAAAAATTGTACTTTATTTCTATAGACATAAGGTTGAGAATTGTATGTAATAATTTGTAAGTAGCTCTTATTATGTTACAATTGCGTATTTGTATGTACATACATACATACAGTATAATGCAGTTTATTATATGGTTAATTTTTAACCTAGTTTCAGTTAAATTTAACTAGCGGAAGTTGGAAATGTTATGGACAATGTTTTTCTTTTTGTTTAGCTTCACGCTGTATCTCGCACACGTCAGGGTAGGCAGAGGGAACCTAGTGTTAAGATACTCTATTCCCTACTTTCCGCCGAATTTGGAGGCTTTGTGTGTCAAGTGGAGAAATTTAACACCGCGCTGTGCCTCGATACCAGAACTAAGGAAATTGAAATATTAAATATTTCCACTCCTCGAGTGGGAATCGAACTCACAACCAGTCGCTTTACAGTCACATCGCCAATGTTAATTGGTTATTTTTACAGAATGGCAGATATTAGCGAGATTATTATAGTAAGAACGAAGAAGAGCGTGCTCAGGTTTGAAGGAAAGGTGAGCGGTAAGAGGAGCAGAGGGACACTCCCTTTAACCCCACCTTAGTCTCAAATTCCATTATATGTTGATTGTAAAATCGAATCCAATACCATCGCTTTCAACCCATAACCATCGCTTTCAACCCATAACAATCAGACGATAGTAAACTCTTCTTAAAACTTTTAAACATTTTTAAAGTGTTACTCCACACTTAGGAAAATTGAAAAATATACTGCTCCTGAATACCGTTCCTCCTGAATACTGTTCAGACGATCTCACCATTGAATCTTGCGTTCTACTATCAGCTGCGTCTAAATTCTTATACGCTTTATTACATCTTATTATTTTTGTTAGCATTTCTCAAAAATGTTTATACGTTTACTAAAATTCTTAAAACGACAAATAAATTATATAGAAACAAGTCTCTCGGTCCCAATTTTTGTCTTTCATTACATAAATATATAACATAAATTACATTTTGTAAAAACATAAACGTTTGTAGAATCGAAAAAAATAAAACGTTCCGTACAAACGATGCTTCAAAGTTAAAAAGTAGTGAAATCTGCGAAAATAGGTCAGGCTGTTCTACGTCTGTTCGTGATTCATTTGTAGCCTGTTTTTGCAGTAGATAGCTGTTGAGGGTTTCGTGGTGCATTGGGACAGATTGTGACTGTAATGTCATGGTATTGGGTTCGATTTTCATTTGGGGGAATGTTTTTTTTTAATTTTTAATTTTTTCGCTATGATAGCAAAGTCAAAGCGTGGTGAGTTCTGCCGTTAACGACGAAAACGTTTTATTAAAAATCAGTATTTTAATAAACTTAATTTGGAAAATTTGCTGTAATTTACGTTTGCTGCAATATATTTCATGTTTATACGTTAATCCAGTGTTCTCATCATAATTTTAAAGACATTTGGGTAACTTTGTATTCTAATTCTATTCAGTCTGTCTTTGGGGACATTTTCTCTTCGTCTAAAAATCAACAAGTCAAGCTTGGGGGCTTAAGATGTAAATGTAAACGCGCCTGGCTGTGGGTTCGATTCCCACTAGAGGAGTGAAAATATTTAACAATAGCGGCTCACTGTTTAACATAGCTGTTTCGTTATATTGCAACACTCGGGGGTGGATTTTTGAAAAATAAAGTTTTACATTGGATTATCAACTATATATATTCCAAAATTCATTACAATCTGTCATCATCCCCTATTTGAATCCTGTAGAGGTTGATTTTTGAACAAATAAAGGTTTGACCATGGATTATTTACTACTTTCATTCTAAATTTCATCCAAATCGGACCGGTATATTAGCCGTGAAAGCGTGACAGACAAACAGACAGACTTTCGTATTTATAACATAAGTATGGATTTCATTTTCTTCGCGTTTAAAAAAAAGACAAAGCAGCAATGCGGGGAGCATTGCTCTTTTGTTTTTTTGTGTTGTTACAACAAAAAAGAGGTTGAATAATTAAAATTTATTTATATAATAATGATATTATTTCGTAATACATCAACGATATAAAAATATATATTAATTTATAATATTTTATTATATCTTCACGCTTTTTGCCGCTTACCTAACCTAACCCGCATCTTACTACAATCAAAGAAAACTTAATGTGTATTTTTTTTTATGGAATAAAGGAGGCAACCGAGCTGAAGGCCCACCTGGTGTTAAGTGGTTACATTCGCCCATAGACATCCACAACATGCAAGTTATGGATGCGTTGCCAGCCTTGGGAATGTAGGACAGAAGGAGGAAGGATGGATGGGAATGGTGGGAATAGGGAGAGTTGGCTTACATGCCATCGAACCGGAACACATCATAAGATGTTTGGCGGTTCGTCTTTGACATGATAGTGGTCGCGAGCCAGTCGGAGAACAAATCTCCTACCACCAGACTACTGGGTTACCCGCCTTTTACGGGACGCTACCCAGCGGCGGGGGGGAATTGTATTCTTAACCCGTCCCCCCACGGGACAAATGAATGTTTTGACACTCCAAAATCCAGATATTGCGTGTTAAATAGCGTAACTTAACACCGCGTTTTGCCTAAGACACTATAGTAATAAAACAATTGGCTTACGCATTTAGAAAAGTACATTCATACATTCATATTAAAAGAAGCAAGTTAATTATATAAAAGCATAATTCTATACACCAATTGGATAAATGTAATGTAATATTAGAAATCACATTTATTGGGTTTCATACAAAATGTACTTATAACTTATGTATATTATATTGGTATTATATATTATTCAATTATAGATTTGCTTGGTTTTTAATAAATATTATAAAGAAGGTGACGCAGTATGTATGTAGCGTGATGGTTGTAGGTTCGATTCCCATTCGGGGTTAAGGATTAGGTATGTTTACATTTTCATTTCTTCGTTATTGTACTTAAGACTTTAAGACAAGGCGCGGCGTTGAGTGCCGCCGTTAACACCCAGTGTCTCGATTTAGAGAGGAAAGTGGAGGAGGGAGTGTCTTGACACTTAGTCCTCTCTGACTATGAAAAATATATGAAAGTGAAAAAAAAGTATATAAACAAATTAGCTATACTAGTTTTATATAGGAGAAAGTCTGTTTCTCTGTCTGTTATGCTTTCAAGTAGTAGGGCTAGCAGCAGCCCAATTTGGGTTTAATTCGAAATGTTAACAGCTAAAGATTCAGGATTAAACACAGACATTCAAAAATTAATCATTGAAATGTTGAAATAGGATGAGAGGGTGAGTTTTATTACGCAGGCAAAACTGCGAGCGGTCGCTACTATAAGTATAGGAGAACGGAGTGTGTTGACACTACGTTACCTTTAACTACCCTTTACGTGAAAAAACATAAAGCTTGGGGCCAGTCGTAGCGCAGTGGCACAAAGTGTGACTGTAAACGGCTGGTTGTGGGTTCGTATCCTACTCGAGGAGTGGAAATATTTAATATTTCCATTTTCTTCGGTCTGGTTTCGAGGCAAAGGACGGCGTTAATTTCCGCTACCTTAACACGCAATGCCTCCGAATTCAGCGGAAAGTGGGGAACGGAGTGACTTAACACTAGCTTCCATCTGCCTACCCTGCTGTGTGCAGGATACAGCGTGAAGCTAAAAAAAAAGAATAAAGCTACAAATAAATAATTGAACATGTAGTTGTATTTTACTTTTTATTTTTTTTAACCTCGGCTTCGAACCCATAACCTCTAGCACAAGCAATCAAAATAACAAAACAACAAGCGTCACAAATTCAACATAAATTTACTATTTTCATGCAAATTTTCCCTTTTTAGCGATTAATATTAAAAAAATTATACAAGCAGTGCCTAACAAGCATATAACCTCGTATGAAATGATCCTTACTCTAGTAGCTTGCCCCAGATATACAACACGCTTTATTGAAACTCGGTATTTATATTTCGCGTAGTTGAATGCGGTTTCTATTCTATTCTATACTATACTATGCTATTATAATATACGAGGAATAGATGTAAAGTTAGCATTGTTAAGGTATGGATCAATTAGTTTTGACTTTGAATTTGATAGTTTAAAAAAGACATTTAGAATACGTAAAAAATTTGAACGCAGCGGGATTCGAAGCCGCGCCTCCTGAAAACCGTCCAGGCGCTCTCACCACTGAGCGCATGGCAAAACGCGGTGTTAAGTTTGAATCCCGCTGCGTTCAAATTTCTATACGTTTTCTAAATGTCTTTTTCAATTTTCCCAAGTGTGGAATAACACTTTAAACATGTTAAAAGTATTTGATAGTTTATTTAGTAGTAGATGCCCGCAATGGACAAAAAGTTAGTATAATTTTAAAATAAACGAATTTTAAGTTACTCCTTCTTACATCAGCTATCGGCCAGTGAAAGTCCCATCAGAATCGGTCCAGCCGAGCTAGAAATTAACCAGTACAAACAGAGAGACAAAAAAATATATGCTTATGCAATTTTAATATAACCAATTTTCTCAATCTGTATTTGGATATGACGACAGAACGGAAAATGTGAATCACGCTGAGCTAATTATGTTAAGGCGGTTTTTACTTACAGTTTAGCTGTTTTATTGTTATTCTTTTTTTAGGTTTCACGCTGTATGCGTTAAGTTCCGCGATTTAACACGCATTGCCTCCAAATTCGATGGAAAGTAGGGAACGGAGTGTCTTAACACTAGGTTCCCTCTGCCTATCCTACTGTGTGCGGGATACAGCGTGAAACTAAAAAAATAACAATTAGTTTACCCGCTCGGAGAACGGAGTGTTTTAACACTGTTTTGTCCCTCTTCTAAAAAGCATTGACCTGAAGTATAAAATAAAATAAATATTCTCTTTATTTATCATTTGTGTGTAAAAAGCATTAATTTCGCTTTGTCTATTTTCTTGTAAAAACAAAATTAATTACTTACTTTTTGTTTCACGTTCTTTGTGTAATGTTTAATGTGTTGTGAAATACATAGAAATGTATAGTAAACACATTTACTGTATATTCTGTATATATATTCTAGATATATTTTAATTTAAAATAACTTGATATTGCATAAGTATGTACTTATAACACCAGAGAAAATAACTATATCCATATTAATATTACAAATGCGAAAGTCTGTCTATCTGTCTGTCTTACGATTACACAATTTATCTTCCGTTCCGATTTTGATAAAATTCGTAATCAAAATAGTTCAAAATCCAGGTACAAGCACAGGTTACTTTTTTAAAGAAAATCGATCCCTAAAGGGTAGAAATAGGGGATGAAAGTTTATATGAAAAATCTAAACCGCTTGACTAATTTTGATGAATATAGTTTCTAACCCATAGTTAAAAGTAGGCTACTTTATTTTTAGAAAAATCCACCTCAAAGAGTTGCAAATTAATGAAATAACTGTAATCGTTAGTTAATAGTAGAAGCCGAAAACGGACCGTTGGTTATTATTATAAAATCATATTTTTTATTTCTGGCATAATAGAGTAGAGAAATAGAACCTAAAGTCAATACTCTTCATTCTCCACTTTCCACCTGAAATACGGGCATTGCGTATTGAAAGCCGACATTTTATCGCATCAAAGTGAAGAAATGATAGTAATTTAAATATAATATATATTATTTTGTTTTTGCGTTCTTGCGTTGTTTTGACGTTAATTGGCGTAACTTAACGCCGTGATTATCCGATATCAGAGTGAAGAAAATGGAAATATTAAATATTACCACTCCTCGAGTGGGAATCGAACCCACAACCAGTCGCTTACAGTCACACGTTTGTGCCACTGCGCCACGACTGGCCTCAAATATAAGAATTCTTTCTTATAATGGAAATCGAACCCACAACCAGTGTCTGTAGTCAAACAATATAACTACGCTAATATAGCTTTTCAAAATCAAATTCAATGAAACATGTTTATTATGTACGAGATTATTACAAATATCGGAATAGTCAATACTAGTAAATATTGTTTTGTTTGTCTGTTTTGTGAACATGTATGAACAATATATTAATTACTAGCACACCGCTCACGGCTTCCCCGCGTGAAATACGAAACTGTTTACAATCCCCGGGGGTGATTTTTTTAAAAATAAAGTAGCCTATTTTTAACCTTAGATTATCAACTATATTTATGCCAAAATTCATTACAATCGGTCAAGCGGTTTAGATTTTTCATATAAACTTTCATCCCTTTACAGGCGGATTTTTTAAAAAATAAGTAGCGTATGTTTGATTGAGTGTTTGACTACTTTCATTCTAAATTTCATCCACATCGGACCAGTAGATTAGCCGTGAAAGCGTGACAGACAAACAGACATACTTTCGCACTTATAATATAAGTATGTATCGTAAAGATTTTGTATAAAAATTTATATTTTTAGTCTAATTAAATAGATTATAGTGTTAAAAAAGTATAATTTTATTTTGCTGAAGAACCGTAACGAATTGATAACTTGAGTTAATCAATATGCATTCAGATATTATAATATTAAAAATATTTTGGAAACGTGGTGGCGCAGTGGGATAGCGTTTGACTAAAAAGCGATGATCGTGTATTCGATTCCCACTTGGGGAATGATTTGTTTAAATATTCATTTCTTCGCTCTGGTACCTAAGACAAAATATGAGATTCGCCATTCAACATGTAATGTCTCGATTTTGGGCAGAAAATGAAGGACAGAGTGTCTTGACACTACGTTCTCTCCGACTACCCTACTATACAAGAAAAGGTGTCAAGCTGAAAAAACCATGTTTGGGGCCATCATGGTGCATTTGGACAGCACCTGACGGTTAACGATAATACCCCACGTATTATTATAAACGATATTTTTTATTAATATACGTGTATATCAAAAGTAAAAGAATCATCTATTAATGTACATATATCGTAACATGTGTAAGATCGAGGCAGATCAGTTTGTAAATATCGCATAAAGTAATTGTATTACAAAATTATTGAGATTTTCCTTCTTCTTGTAAAATTCAAAAAATCTAAAGAAGCGATATTTCCAAGTTGCTCTTCCGCGGTATTCCACGCACGAAGAAATATATACTTTAAATCAGAATGGTGTATACCGTGTAAGATGTACATATATTTCTTGGTGTGTTTCTCTGGTTATAGGTACCTGAAAAAATAAAAAGAAAGTTTATATTAAAAAAATCAAAGAAACTTTAATTATGTACCTTTTTTTTATAGCTTCACGCGTTTTTACGCATAGCAAAGAGAACATAACTCAACGCCGCCTCCTCTCTTCTTATTAAAGCGAAGCGAATGGGAATCAAACTTAAAAAATAGCTTCACGCTATAACCCGCACACAGCAGGGTAGGCAGAGGGAACCTAGTGTTAAGACACTCCGTTCCCCACTTTCCGCCGAATTCGGAGGCTTGCGTGTTAAGTGGTGGAACTTAACGCCGCGCTTTACCTCGACACCAGAGCGAAGAAAATGGAAATATAATTTCCAATCCTCGAGTGGGAATCGAACCCACAAACAGTCGTTTACAGTCACACTCTTGTGCCACTGGGCCACGACTGGCCACTTACTGACAACTTATAACCAATCACGTTTTCAATCACACGCTATCCCACTGCACCACGATGGTCTTAGCTTCAACTAATTGATTGTCATAACCATTTTCTCTCAAAATTCGATTCATTAAGTGTAGATCGTAAATTATAAGTAAATAGTTCTATATATCGTAATATAGAGTATCGTAATATTTAAAATATTCATTTTCTTAACGCAGGTTTACGCAAAGAGCGGCGTTAAGTTCCGCGGCTTAACTCTAAATGTTACCAGAATTTGGACAGTGCGGAACGGAGTGTCTTAGCACTAGGCTCCCTCTGCCTACCCTGCTGTGTGCGCAATACAGCGTGAAGCAAAACAAGTTATTTAATATATAATAATACAGGTATATTTATATGTGTATGTGTATTATATATAAAAACCATTAGCAAAATACAATTATTTCACATAAACTAACAAACACTTAAATCGCTTTATAATGTTTAGTAAATAACGGAATTTCCAACTTATTTATACCATGTTAAATGTTCATTGCTCATAATAATATTACGAACGAGTTTTTGCTTATTTCTATCTCAAACGTGTATTGATTTAATATTGTGAAAGAATTATTATGTTAGGGCCAGTCGTGGCGCAGTGGCACAAGCGTGTGACTGTAAACGACTGGTTGTGGGTACGATTCCCACTCGAGGAGTGGAAATATTTATTATTTCCATTTTCTTCGCTCTGGTATCGAGGCAAAGCGCGGCGTTAAGTTCCACCACTTAACAGGCAATGCCTTCAAAATTCGGGGAACAGAGTGTCATAATACTAGGTTCCCTCTACCTACCCTGTTGTGTGCGGTATACAGCGTGAAGCTAAAAAAACACTGAATTTCATGCGATAGATCATAAATTTCGAATTCAACATCTATATATACTTAGTATACACATACCCTACATGGGCTCATAATTTTACACCGAGAAATCACACAACTGAGAGACACTCAAAGACCTACCGAAATTGGATGAAAGTAGACCACAGAGTACTTTACCGGCAGACTCTTGCATTGATCAAACAAAATTACTTCACCTGTCACATGCAGATGATTGAACGATACCGTGAACCAATCTTATTAAGTAACTACTTCCGTTTTCCGTTAGCGTAGCTATATGATATGGTATGAAAAAATATAATTGTAAATGGATATTGGGCGCAATGCCTCCGAATTCGGCGGAAAGTGGGGAACGGAGTGTCTTAAGACTAGGTTATCTCTGCCTACCCTGCCGTGTGCGGGATACAGCGTGAAGATAAAAAAAAATGGAGATGAAATACTGTTTTTAGTGTCAAAATATTCCGTTCTTCGCTTTGCGTCTGAAATCGATATTGCGTGTTGATTAACGATACTTAATATCATACTTTGTTTAAAAAAAAAAAAAAAGTTTATATATAATTATTGTCTTCACTGGGAATCAAACCCACAATCACTTGCATTTATAGTCCAGATAATGTTTTGTTGAGTCAAGAAGGAGTACAATATTTGTTAAACTTTTATAAAGTTCAAATTTGACTTAAAAATATTCAAATAAATTTAAAAATGGAAACTATTTTTCAAATTATTGCAAAGTTAAGGATTTTTTTTAATTAACGCTTAAGCTATATTATATTCAAATGTACAATGTCTATAAAAATACAATGCCTTATGTAGAAAATACAATATTAAGTCATCAATATTACTAAAATATTAAAATAAATAAGACTGTTTTTAAATAAACCTCTATTAAGCGTTTTTTTTTAAGTAATAATAATAATAATAATAAAATATTCTTTATTGTACACCCATAAACAGAAAAGAAATACACACAAAAAGAAAATATAAAAGTAATTAAGCTGTACAAGAGGCGGCCTTATCGCTAAAACAGCGATCTCTTCCAGGCAACCTTAAGGTATTGGAAGAAAAAGAAAGAAAATGGGTGGGGGTGTGAACAATACAAATTATACTATAAAATATATACAATAATACATATACAAATCATACATACAAACAAATATATATTTATACACTACACATATATAATAATAAATAAATATAATTATTATATATACATAAATTGTACATAAACATATGCAAAACATGAACGGCAACGGAAAAATATGAACGGCAATGTGACCAATATATATTATTGATCAAAAATATATACATACATAATAATTGAGACAGATCATCATCTGTCATGGATCATGTATTAAAGAGAGTGAAAATATAATTTAAGATTATGTTTAAATGTATGCAACGATTTTGACTGTCTTATGTTTAGTGGTAGACCATTCCACAATCGAGAGGCTGAAATTGTGAAAGAATTAGTATAAAAAGAAGTGGAGTGCGAAGGAATTTTTAATATTAGGTTTTCTTGAGAGCGTAAGTGTCGGGAATGAGAGCGTCCCAGAAATTGGAAACGCTCTTTTAGGTAAGGTGGAGCATATGGGTCGAACAGTAAAAGGAAAGAAGACGAAGAATATGAGTATCCCTGCGAAGGCGGATTGGGAGCCACTTGAGCTTTTTACGAAACTGTCAGACATGGTCATACTTTTTTAATCCAAAGATAAACCGAATAGCAAGATTTTGTAGCCGCTCAAGTTTGTTTAATTGCTCCTCTTTTAAGTCAAGATAACACGAGTCGGCGTAGTCGAGTATTGGTATAAGGAGAGACTGTGCTAATAGAATTTTTGTCGGAATAGGTAGGAAATTGCGCAATCTTAGGAGATGTCCCACCGATACGAACATCTTCCTACTTACTTCACTCAACTGTGGCTCCCACGACATATTTTGATCAATTACAATACCAAGATTTCTAACGGAATTGCTATACGGTATAATTTGGCCATTTAAAACTATTGGAGGTAAAGTGGTTTTGTTAAATCTGGACATGAGGTTTGGACTACCAGTAATTATAGCTTGCGTTTTACTTGGATTTAACTGCAGTCCAAAAGACATACTCCATTTACATATGTTTGACAAGTTGCTATTAATGAAATTAATAGCAGCAGGTAGTTCAGAGAGCGTAGAACGGCAATAGATCTGGAGGTCATCTGCATAGAGGTGGTAGAGAGAAGTGATGTGTTGGGAAATATTATTAATAAAAAGTGAAAATAAAAGAGGAGACAACACGCCACCCTGAGGGACACCGGCACTGACTAAAGACCAGTCCGAATACGAATCATTAATTCGAATACGCTGCCGGCGCCCATTCAGGTAGTTGCGAAACCAGTCAATTACATCAGGAGATATGTTAAGAGAACCTAAGGTAGCTAGCATGATATCGTAATCTACGGTACCAAAAGCATTACTAAAGTCTAGTAACGTTAATATCGTCACCTGTTGCGTGTCCATTCCCATACGAATATCATCAGTTATTTTAACTAGTGCTGTTGTCGTGCTGTGACTAGGACGAAAACCGGATTGTAGGGGATTAAGAAGATTGTTTTGGGTAAGGAAACGAGCGAGTTGACATTGCACCAAACGTTCAAGAACTTTTGACAGGAAAGGAAGAATGGAAATTGGACGGTAATCGCTTTCACAAGAAGGATTTTTGTTTTTAGGTAGAGGAATAATTTGTGCTTCATTCCAAGCTGAAGGGAATTCATTGGAATTAATGGAAAAATTTAACATGGACGTCAGGATGGGACTAATGATGTTAAGTATAGGAATAATCATTTTGCGACTGACGCAATCAGCACCAACAGCATTAGAACCAATAGCCATAATATTCTTCTTAACATCACTTTCTGTAAATTGACTAAAGAAAAAAGAAGGAGAGTTAGGAGAGGCAAAAGCGGCGATATCGTTAAGTGTTTTTTGTTTGGTATTATCATTTATGATGCTTGAAGAAGAGAAATGTTTATTAAGCGTGTTTAAATTTATATTTTGAGGATTTACATTTTGGCGTGCCTTACCCACTCCTATAGATTCAAGAAATTTCCATACTCGGGAAGGGTCATCTTCCTCGAGAACAGATTTATGAATATGGCGTCGTTGGTGATCTCTACACACCCTATTGCAGTGATTCCGGGCTTTATTATATTTAAATTGATTCTTGTCGCTAGGATTCAGCCTATATCGTAGTTTTGCCATGTTTTTCTTTCTTTGTAACTTTTTTATATCGTCAGTTAACCATGGCGCGGGAAGATGTTTTACCCGTACCGGACGCAAGGGAGCATGGCTGTCATAAAGTTGTAATAAAAGTGAATTAAAAGTAGCAACTTGTTCATCAATAGTACTGGCACATGATTTCTGACTGTACGTCAGAAATCATGTGCCAGTCAATTGCAGTTGCATCCTGCCGTAGCCGGTCCCAGTCTATTGCGCCAAAGTTGCGTCGCATAAGAATTCTAGCTTTAGCTTTTGGTGGTTTAATTTTATATGATAAGTAAATGAGGTCGTGGTACGAGAAAGCTAAAGCAGGATATTGGCCATATTTTTCAACATGAGGAACAGAAGATACAATAATCAAGTCAAGAAGCGTAGGTAAATGTTGAGGAAGATTGTGTGTAGCCGTGAGTGGTAGAATATTCAAATTAGCACCAGAAATCAAAGACTTTAATCGGGTGGCACGATGATCATCTTTTAAAAGGCAGGTGTTGAAATCGCCCATTAAAATTGTATGAGAATATGACGGTAACAGACGCTCCAGTAGGGTTTCAAGAGATGAAAAGTAATTGATCGTAAGATTAGGGCTATAATAGACTCCTAGCAAGACTTTTGTGTTTGAAAAGATAACTTCAATAAAAAGATGTTCTGGTACACCAGTTGTTTGGTGCTGTGATTGATCAACTATATTGAAAGCAATATGGGAGCGTAAATATATAGCGACACCACCCCCTGGGCGGCCTATACGATCATTACGGATCAGTTGAAACCCTGGCAGCGAATAAGAGGTTGACGGCAAGCACGGCTTTAGCCATGATTCCGATACTAAAATTGCGTGAATATTTGCACTGTCGATGGAAGCGAGAAGATCAGAGTAATGTGCAGGAATACTTTGTGCGTTAATGTGGATAATGTTAAAATTTTTCAGAACGTCTGAGAAGTTGGAATTAAGGGTATCACATAAGGTGGGAATACTGAAAAAGCTGTCAGTACTGCTCGAACCATTAGAGGAAGAAGAAGAAAAGGACAGGGAAGAATCGTCAAATACATCAATTATATTACTATTTGCCATATTAAAAAATATCTATATATATGTTTGTAATAAAATATATAAATTAAAAATATATAATAATAAATTACTTAGTAAATAATATAATTATAATAAATAATTCAACTAAATTTATAGTTAAGTACCCGCCAGTTGCAAGGAAAGACTATCCGATAAATTAAGTACAGGATACACAAAGAAAAAAAATTAAAAAGATAAAATATACATAATATAAGTTCTAGAAACTACACTTCCATATATAGTGGAAAAAAAAACTTGGTTAAATAACAATAAAGAAATAAAGAAAACAAAATTTAAGATAATCTCTAAAAAAACAAAACAATATTGATACTAATAATAAAATAAAGAAAATTTCAAGAATAGTAATTTAAAAAACAAAAAAAGAAAATTATTTTTATCAAAATAAATACAACATAAGAGTATATGAATTTCAGCAATAAAGAAAACAAAATTTAAGATTATTATCTTAAATTTTGTTTTTTAAATATTTTAAAAAAAAAAAACAATATTGATAATAATAATTAAAAATAGTAATTTAAAAACAAGAAAAGTAATTTAAAAACAAAAAAAAACAAGAAAATTATTATTATCAAAATATATACAACATAAGAGTAAGTGAATTTAAGCCATAAAGAAAACAAAATTTAAGATAATCTCAAAAAAACAAAACAACATTGATACTAATAATAAAATAAAAAAAAAAAACACAAGATTAGTAATTTAAAAAACAAAAAAAAAAGGAAATCATTCTTATCAAAAAATATTCAATATAAGAGTAAGTGAATTTAAGCAATAAAGAAAACAAAATTTAAGATAACCTCTAAAAAACAAAACAATATTGATACTAATCATAAAATTAAAAAAAAAAAAAAAAAAAAAATACAAGAATAGTAATTTAAAAAACAAAAAAAAAGAAAATTATTCTTATCAAAATATATACAAGATAAGAGTAAGTGAATTTAAGCAATATTTATATATAAATCTGATCAATATATATTTATAAATCTGAAACATAATTATTATAAAATATAAGCCAAAAGCCGTCCATCCAACACTATAGTTATTTATCTGTATGTTCATTTAAACTATGACTTTGGCTTGACATTTGACATAAACATAAAATAATACTATTATCAAGTGTTTATTATTATAGTATTATCAATACATGTTAAGTTTTTCCATTATTGTGTAGCCTGAGTACAAAACAAGTAACAAAAAAAGCGCAAAATAGAAACTAAATATAATAAATTAATAGTAACTATCATAAACATAAAAAGTGAATGGCATCTTATAAACGGCATAAATAAGTATTGATAAGTAAAGTGCAGTTCAATCTATTTTTTGATTACACGTTTAGCCCGTTGCGGTACTACCTTACCGTCATTGTTTTTCGATGATACTGCCGTGGTTGGGATGCGATGTGGTGACTTTGTGGTGGCCTCAGTAATCTGGAGCAGGTCTGACGAACATTCAATTCTGTGACGGGAACCATCAGTGCCAAGAATGTTGATAATGCCTTCATGCGTCCAGCACTTCCCGACACCATAACGCTTCCTAGCTGCCATAAAAACTTCGTGACGAGTTTTAGTCAGGAATTCGGACACTGTTATTCCCGAACCCTTAAGTCTGATTTTGGCAAACCATACACTATCACGTATTTGGGCACTGGCGAACTTCACTATTATTGGTCTTGGTTTGTCACCTGAAGAACGGCCTAAGCGATGTGCTAAAGATATATTAGCATTGGAGAAATTTGGTAGATCGAGGTGATCAGCTGCTATGCCGGTAATGGTGGCAGTGATATCTTCAGATTTCTTTTCAGACACACCGTGAAACAACAGCATCTTACGCCTTCTCCGCAGCTCCATACGATCTATTTCTAGTGCCAGGAGTTGAACTTGTTTTTGCAGAGAGTTTAAAGCTGTGTGTATAAAATTTTTAAAAGACGTAAATTCTGCGGCGATTGTTGTAACAGACGAAGGAGATGAGGATTTCGTCAGGTCTCGCTGAAATTCGTTCATGCGAGTGTTGAACATTTCTGCCATGGTGGACATAGATTCTTTAAGTGCGTCCATTGTCGAGGAGAATTACGTTTTTTTAGTAAATATTCGGAAATAATTGAAGGAGAATATCTAGCGGTGGGTACTGAGTCTTAAATATACATTAGATAATGTATACACACTTAATAAACTTATAAATTGTAAAAATTATTAAAGAGCTATTTTAAAAACGTTGTTCACTTATTTGCGCCTACCTAAGTGTTATTCAAACACTTAGGAATTTACATTGATAAATACATTTACAGAAAAAAGAATTTAGTATAAAATATTAAAAAGCAATGGGATTTTCTTTTTTTAACATATCTTTTTCAGTATTCACCGTTTCAATATTTCTTTAATATAGCAACTAAAAAAACAGTTTAACGCTTTCCCCAAAACATAGTCATAGTTTTTTAGTATAACTTTTTTCCGAATAGTTATCAGAAAAATACTAGAGTCAAGACACTCCTTTCTTCACTATACAAAAACTATAACAAAATTATAATAGTTTTATGCGTCTGTTTCTATTTACTCTGTATTTCGTGCATGATTTGAATTGACGTGGGTCCGGGATCGAGTCCCGTCAATTCCGTCCCGTGATATAAGATTTAAGGAAGTTACGTTCGTATCGTCAAGTCGAATCGATAGATAGGGGCTCCCTAATGATGTATGTATGTTTGTGTGTGGAAAAACTGACATTCAGTTAGTAGTGGTGAAGTAAGAAGTAACTAAGTGTCAAGACACTCCTTCCTAGTTTAAATAGAGGTGAAAGCTTTTATGGAAAATTGTGTAATCATGCAGGCAAAGCAGCGTTACAGCGTTTGCTAGTAATTTATAAAGTAGGTATTTGTATTTCAACTTTGCATGTAGTTTAAAATTATGTTTATTTTTTTCACGCTTTATTTCAAATAGCAAGTTAGTCAGGGAAAGTCTAGTTATTTTCTTAGTCCGCATAAATTTAAACCCAAAAAAAAACCATTTTGTACAAATTCGGAAATAACAGAGTCAGTCCTCTATTTGCCTCCTTCTTTCTTACTATGCACTTTCTCACGATTGACTCTGTTGTATAGGGAAACCATTGTGAAAATAACAGATGGAACATAGTGTTATGCTACTCCGTTCCCCATTTTTCCGCCGAATTCTGGAGACATTGCGTGTTAAGCGGCGGAACTTAACGTCATGCTTTGCTTCGATACCAGAACGAAAAAAATTGAAGTCTTAAAGTATTTCCACTCCTCACGTGGGAATCGAACCCACAACCAGTCGTTTACAACCACACGTTTGTGACTGGTACTATCTCAGGGTATTCATACTATCTCTAAAATCTTAAATTGTAATTTTAAAGCAAATTACTATGCAATTTGAATGAATCTTAGTTTGATCACTCGTTTGTAGTTTCATAACCCAATTGCTCCGTTTCCATTAGCCAATGTCTATATATAAAGTGAAAACCTCGTCTATTTAACTTCCCTATCTAAATTTTAGTTGAAAATTCATACATTTACACTGTATTTACCTAAATTTACTTAGGATACGAAAAACAGGCTTAGAAAACGTATAAATATTCGAATGCACTTGGATTTGAACCTGTGCTTTTTGGATATTGTCCAAGTATAATCATTCCCTCTAGTGGGAATCGAACCCATAATACGTTTACAGTCAGACGCTGTGACAGTGAGCCATGACAGGTTGAACATTTTTAGTCAAGTTAGTCAAGATGCGTTGTTTAGCTCCGTTATTCAATACGAAAATGATCAAAAATAAAACTTTAACGATTGACTACTTTAAAATTAAAACGTCAGGTTTTCTAAAAATGTAATTTCAAATACCAAATAAATTAAACCAAATAAGTTAAAAATTATTATTTTATTTTTAATTATTTTATTTTAAAATAAAACTTTACCATAAATGGAATCAAACCCACGAACATCTCAAATGATAGCTCATATCCTTCCCCGCTTCGCTTCCATGTTTTATTAATTTCCGGCATATGTACGAGTATGTATGTAAACAAACAACATTACATTAGTCGAACAAATATTCATCAAATGAGAAGCTAGGTGCTCATAAAGTAAATATTTTTTTTTTTTAGCAGGGTAGGCAGAGGGAACCTTGTATTAAGATACTCCGTTCCCGACTTTCCGCCGAATTCGGAGGCATTGCGTGTTAAGTGGCGGAACTTAACGCCGCGCTTTACCTCGACACCAGAGCGAAGAAAATGGAAATATTAAATATTTCCACTCCTCGAGTGGGAATCGAACCCACAACCAGTCGTTTACAGTAACACGTTTGTGCCACTGGGCCACGACTGGCCATGACCATTGTGAAACATAATAATTGTTACAAAAATTGTATTTGCTAATAACAAAATAAGTTGTGATAAACGTATAAGAATTTCGACGCAGCTGGTACTACAACACATGGTTTCGTGTGCAGAGTGCTTGGGCGGTTTCCAAGAGGCACAGGTACGAATTCTGCTGCGTTAATTTTTTTAAACGCTTACCGAAAATGTCTTTAACTATTTCCTTAAGTGTGTGAATAAATAAGAACTAAGTAACTTTAAAATGTTGAAAAGTAAGAATTATTTATTATATTTTTGCAGAATAGTATTATATAGCCTGAAAACTAGATTTTATCTTTATCTATCTTCTTCTATCTACAAAAACAAAAAAAAAAAAGTAAAAACAAAATTTAATAAATAGCATTCTCTCTTGCTAAACGATTGTTCATAGAATAATTTTTGAGTAGCAGAAATTTATAAAAATCTCTCTACAGAGATGCTGGCAACAAAATTGAGTAGTAATAAAGGGTATAAGAATTTCGACGCAGCTGATAGTCGAACGCATGGCTCAGTGGTGAGAGAGCCTGGACGGTATTCAGGAGGAGCGGGTTCGTATCCCGCTGCTTTTAATTTTTATACGTTTTCTAAATGTTTTTTTCAAAAACAAAATGTTTGTACGCGCACATCTTCAGAACTACTAAGCGGTGTGAATGATTTTTTGTGTTGTATAATTTCTAAGCCTGAGCAGAACTTCGACTATAACTGAGTTTGAAGGCTTTACCACCACATGCTCGGGCCATAACAGTCCACTTGAACCATAAGTAATAATGAAACGGGCTTTAATAAGAATCATTCTGTGTGATAATTATTTTCCGTTGACATATAAAAACTAAACATTTTAATTGAAACAGCTGTACAATTATTTTTCCACTAACTAATATTACAAATATATTTATAACGACTGGTGCCCGCGAATTTTTCCGTAAGGAATATAATAAAAAGAAATATTATTCCCACAAGTTAAATAGCCTAAGTTACTTCTTATTACAGCAGCTATACGCCAATGAAAGTTCCGTTACAATCGGTCCAGCCGTTCCAGAGATTTGCCGGAACAAACACACAGACAGACAGACAGGCAAAAATGTTATTTTGGTATAAATATATCGTGTATAGATATATACAAATGCATTATTTTAATATTATAATACAAAAAGTCACTAGAATTTTATTTATTTGTATGAATTATATTCTCTGAGTGGAATTTAAAGCCACAACCGACATATTAATGGTCAAATGAAACTTAACACCTCTTAATTCAAGGTAACAAACGCTTTGAATACATACATACGTACATATCTGTGTTGAACATATTTTTTTCAATTTTATACGCTATCCAGCATAAAAGTATATGCAGAGAAAGCCTAGTGTTATGACACTCCGTTCTTTGCCTCTTGTCCGAATTTGAGATGTACGGGGAGTGCCAAAACTTAATGTCACGATCCGTCTCAGAGACCAGAGTGGAGATATGATAATATTTTTAATAGAAAAACTGTCTTAAACGGGAATCAAACCCATGACCATCGTATTTACAGTCAATCGCTATTCTATTTCGCCACAATGGCTTATTTATTTTACGTACATACATATACATGTATACATATATTTACTCAATCCCGCATATATCAGACTAGGAAGAAATAATCTACTTTAATGACACTCTATTCTCCGCATTCCGTCTAAATTCAAGATTACGTAAGTTCAGCTGTAGGAGACAACGCCATGCCTTTTCTTACCAAAACAAGGTAATGGACTTATTTAAATATAATTATTGTCCCAAGTGGGAATCGAAGCTATAACCTTCGTGTTTATAATCAGACGCTGTCCCACTGCGCCAGGATGGTCTTTCATACAAAGAGACATACATGGATATGTAAATACATATACATATATGTACATACATAATGTTACATTGTACACACTTTTCTGCATTAACTAAGACAAAGTATACTTTTATAGTTTTAAACACGTGCCTCACTAAATATTATGATTTGGTCTCAAATGTTGTTTAAAAAATTATTTGGATTAAATATATAGGTTTTTTATTAGTATGGCATTTTTTATTTTATATACCATTATGGAGTAATGAGATAATGGTCTTACTGCAACGATTCGTAAGTTCGAATCCCACTTGGGGGAAAGAATATATTTAAAATTTCATTTCTTCGCTTCGGTATTTAAGACAAATAGCGGCGTTGAGTTCCGCCACTCAACTGGCAGTGTCTCGATTGAGGCCCACTTACAAGGTATAAGAGGTTAACACAAGCACGTAACTCAGTGATATCAGTAATTAAATATGCAATGATCCGCAATTTTTCTACCCTTAGGGTTATGTTTTTTTAATTTATTGTCAACACTTAAGGTTTTTATTAAAAAATAGCCTAAGTTTGACCCTGAATAAAATTAATATTATTTCCTAAAAAAATTGAACCTATAACCTTAGTAAGTATAAGAAAGATTTTAGGAACTTAACCACGACTGTGTTAATGCATAATGTATTTAAAGTTATATTGTTTTCAAGCCACTCATTCACTATGGCTGTCAATTTTGAGACGACGATGGTGGCATATAATAGATAACTCTAAGTATGATGACTATGGAATAGGAACTCCATGGTTTTTGAAAATAAATGAATATTTTTACAGAAAAAACACAAAGAGCGGCGTTGAGTTCCGCTATTCAACACATAATGTTTAGACTTAAGGCGAAAAGTGGATGGTGGGTGTCATGATATGCAGAAAAAATTGTGAAGAAAAAAATATATAGTAAAAAGCATTATGACGCAGTGGGACAGCGTCTGAAACAGCGGTTGTAGGTTCAATTCCCATATGGGGATTAAACAGCGTTAATTTTACTTGATACGAAATGTCTGGGTCAAACACTTGGGTACCAGAGCGAAGGAATGAACATTTAAACATAATCATTCCTTCACGTTTACAGTTAGAAGAGAGAGAGAGAGAGAGGGACAGAATATGTAAAAAAGATAGATTTAGAATATATTTATAGAGATTTGAAGTCATAATCATTGTGTGAAGTTAATTGCGTAACAAAAGAGTCACTTAATGTCAACTGTATCCCGCACACAGCAGGGTAGGCAGAGGGAACCTAGTGTTAAAACATTCCGTTCCCCACTTTCCGGCGAATTCGGAGGCTTGCGTGTTAAGTGGCGGAACTTAATGCCGCGCTTTACCTCGACACCAGAGCGAAGAAAACGGAAACATAATTTCCACTCCTCGAGTGGGAATCGAACCCACAACCAGTCGTTTACAGTCACACGCTTGTGCCACTGGGCCACGACTGGCCACTTTACATACATATTAAAATAATTTTAAATTATTTAATATGTTTTATAGTATGTGTGATTCTTTTTACATCAACAGAATTCTGATCATAAAAACGTTTTAATTTAATATATTTTTAAGATAACTAAAGGTAGATACAAAAGTATCTCTTCTTATACAATTTCCGCATCGCTTGTACTAGACAAAGAAAAATAAGTGACATGCCGTTCTTCACTTTTAGCTTAAAGAAAATACTTATTTTAACATTATTCTAAAGTGTTATTTACACACTTAGGAAATTGAAAAAGACATTTTAAAAAATGCATATTTTTGATTTGAACGCAGCGGGATTTGAACCCGTGCTTCGTGAAAACTGCACTATTTTGACTAAATTTGAATGGTTTAAAAGAGGTGCCGGTTTGAATCGCATGCGTTCAATTTATAATACGTTTTCTAAAAATACTATCTTAGGATAATAATTTTAATAATATCGGTTTAAATCTTTTTAATAAATATAATATAAATGAATACTAATATATTGTTTTCATTTCTCCGTTCGGGTACCTAACGCTCAATAATGTCTTGACAATAGCTTCTGTGCCTAACAAGTAATGCGTACAACTTCATTTTCGTCGGCTAGCCACTGGGCAGTCAAAGAGAACCTAGTGTTAAAACACTCCGTTCTCCTCTTGTCGATCGAATTTAAGATTTTATATGTAAACTCTCGTGTAAACTCAACGCCGCGCTTTGTCTCTTATGTGAAATAATAATAACTCTTATATCCCCATCCCTATTTTAAAAATCATATCCATATTAATTTATATCATTATAGAACAGTTAATAAAATATTTAATTTTATTCTTATTACTAATTCCATTTGTTATATATAACTTTTAAACATTTTTAAAGTGTTATTCCACAATTAGGAAAATTGAAAAAGACATTTAGAGAAAACGTATAAAAATTTGAACGCAGCGGGATTCGAACCCGTGTAATTTTTAAATGTCTTTTTCTTATAAATTTTCATTGACTAATAAGTAAGTTATTTTTTGTTTCTCAGTGACTCATTTCTCCACTTTCCATTTACATTAAAAAGCTTAATTCATAGCTTATCTTTGTATATTCGAATCTGTAACTGCCTGCCACATCAATTTAAGTCATTGAATATATCCACAAGGTGAATCTTAACATGAGTCAATGATAAAATTACCTCTAATGGTTGTCAGCCAGATTTACAATAGAGGACGGCTGTCTAATTGTGGTAACAATGAATGCTACTGTATATTGTTTGTACCTACGTATACAGTATATAGATTTTTCGAATGTATTAGTATATATTTTTTTAGCTTTACGCTGTATCCTGCACATAGTAGGGTAGGCAGAGAGAACCTAGTGTTAAGACACTCCGTTTACTACTTTTTCACCACCAAATTCTGGTTGCATCGTGTGTTAAGTGGCGGGACTTAACGCCGCGCTTTGCTTAGACACCAGAGGGAAGGAAATGAAAATATTATATATTTCCATTCTTCAAGTGGGAATCGAACCCATATATATGACCTCAATTAATATAATATTTTAAACTCATATGAAACCCTTGTATTATAGTGTTTATGTATACGTGTTTTATTACAGTTTCGTATCATTATTATCATTTGGAGCACAAAGTATGACTGTAAACCCGACTAGTTGTGCCTCCAGAATTCGGAGGGAAATGGAAAAACGGAGTGTCTTAATATTATGTTCTCTCCACCTATCTTTCCGTCTGGGGATACAGCGTGATAAAAAAAATACTTTAGTTAGTTACCAGTGGTCAAAATATTTATATACTTTATTTACACGCTTATTTTCCGCATAGCAGATTAGTCAAAGAAAATCTAATATCAAGACACTTCTTTCTTCAGTTATCTCTCGGATTATAGACATTATGTATTACAGGCGGAAGTAAACGCCGCGTTTTGTCTCACTACAGCGGAGAAATGAAAATAATGCAAATATAATTGCTCCAAGTGGTAATCGAACTCCCGACTCCTGCTTGCACTCAGACGCTGTCCCACTGCGCTACGTTGCCCTTGTCATGTTTAAATAATAAAAAGTAATTATAAAGAAGGCGATTTACACAATTCTCGTTAGGTTTAAATAGCGTTGTATGATTTTCACGCTGTATCCCGCACACAGCAGGGTAGGCAGAGGGAACCCAGTGTTAAGACACTCCGTTCCCCACTTTCCGCCGAATTCGGAGGCTTGCGTGTTAAGTGGCGGAACTTTACGCCACGCTAAACTTCAACACCAGAGCGAAGAAAGTGGAAATATAATTTCCACTCCTCGAGTGGGAATCGAACCCACAACCAGACGTTTACAGTCACACGCTTGCGCCACTGGAACACGACTGGCCACAACTAAATAGCGTTGCATGATTTTCTTACGTCCATAGACAACTACATATGAAGGCAATAATAATGTAAAAATCATTTTCCAAAATGCTTTGCGATAGCATCTGACTAATGTGAGTTCGATTCCCGCTCGACGATATGATTATAATTAAATTATTTTCGTTGCCTTACTTTGGCGACCAGACAAAGCACGACGTTAAGTTTTGCAAATCAACATGCAATATATCAAAAACTGGTGGAAAGTAGAGAACGGAGTGTCCTGTTTCTCTCCGACTGTTATACAGAAAATAGTATGAAGATAAAGAAATGAATCACTAAGAGGTCACTGTTAAATACACTTTATATCACAACAGATAAATAAAGCTAAAAAACCTCCCATTATAATTATCTTGGCAGTTGTATTCCTCGTTTTTTGACCTTCAGTAAATAATTAGCGTGATATTTTTATGTTGAATGATTTTTTAAAAATATATTTTTAAATGTTCAAAGTATTCAAAAAATATGTTTTTTACAGTTGATGGGCATTTCGGAGGCATTGCGTGTTAAGTGGCGGAGCTTAACGCCGCGCTTTACCTCGACACCAGAGCGAAGAAAATGGAAATATTAAATATTTCCACCCTCGTGTGGGAATCGAACCCACTGGTTGTGGGTCGCTTCACAGTCGCTTTACTTTGTGCCACTGCGCTACGACTGGCTTAAAAAAAAAATAATTCACTTACGCTTTTAATAGTGGCGTAGGCGTTATTACTTTACCGCGATGGTTATGTGTTCGATTGCCATTCGGGAGAATGATTATAATTAAATTTTCATTTCTTCTCTTTGTTGACAAAGGAGTTCTGTCACTCAACACGCAGTGTCTTCATTTCGGGGGGAAAATGGAGAATGGAGTGTCTTGGCACTGGGTCTTCTTTGAGTACTCCCGGAAAAGCATGATGTATTTTTTTGATTTGAAAGTTTTTATGACAAAACAAATTGTCTTAAGTTTTTCTAGGTGTTGAGTTCACTAGGTTTTTCTGACTACTCTACTATGTAAGAAAAGCGGTAGGTAAAAAAGATAGGAAAAAATATGCTTGATTTACCTCTAAACTGGTCAAAGCAGATGAGTTAAAAATCCCCCGAGTAATAATCGAACTCATAACTAACGTGCTTATGTGTGTAGATCCAATGTTAAGTTTCAAATCTGTATGGAAAGCAGAAAACGTATAATGTCTCTGTTTACAAAAATAAGACGAAAGAAGCTGAAATATTTTAAACTGCCAAAAGAACTTAAACAACTAATTTTTTACGTATTATAATAGATATATTAAATACTACATCACTTGCGGCGTTAAGTTCCGCCACTTATCACGCAATGCTTCCGAATTCGACGGTGCGTGGGGAACGTGCGGGGGGTCTTAACACTAGGTTCCCTCTGCCTACCCTGCAGTGTGCGGGATACAGCGTGAAGCTACTACATCACTACGCTATACCATATACATAGTTTAAAATATAACAATTGTAAAATGCAGATTGCTATTTTTATATCTACTTTTTTGAACAAAAAAAATATCCTTCATGCAACATCGACCTCGAGTTTTTATAACCTTTTACTTTCGTTTTGTTTCATGTGCATATAAAAATATTTTTACAAAATATTGTATGGTAAGAAATATATATACAGTATAACATACTAGCTACCCGCATGCAGTTTTCGCAATTTTCTTCCCCTAATTTAGCTCATTAGGGGTTTATTTTAAAAAGTAGGATTTTCTTTTATAATACAATTGTATATTTTTGTCCATATACATTATAGTGTACCTTATGTCATTAACTGTACGTTACTTCCTGGTTGAATTCATGGAAATCAGTGAAGTGGTTTAAATTTTTCATATAAATTTTCAACCACTGTTCCAGCCTCTTAGTGGTTGATTTTTGAAAAAAAATAGATAGCTAAAAATAGATATTTTGCCTTGCTTCATCAATTATCTATTTGAGAAAAATCATAGAATTTATCGAAGATGCTTACATTTTTCATACCATCCCTTATTTAAACCTTTTAGGGGCTGATTTTTTTATAAGCCTAGAAGAAGCTTATATTAAACTTTGGATCTCAACTATTTTTATTATTTCATTCAAATCTAGCACACATTAGCTATGAAAGCATAACAGACAGAACGATTATCGCATTTATAATATTAGTATGAATATATAACGAAATACATAGTGACCGATCACTAAACCGCATGTACAATATCAAAATAAAAAAAAGATTTTTATTTGTAATTCAAAAGAACCCTTTTATTAAGTCTCCTTCCTTCTCGAGACGACCCAAAGTAATACAATCATAGAAGCCAATCAAATTATTGACCGTCTTAACTTTTCCCTACTTTGGTTAAATGGAATGAATCCCTGTGATACGTGACTCTATGATATTAGTCAACGTGGTGCAGTGGATAGCGTGTACTGTAAACGCGAATGGTTGTGGGTTCGATTCCTACTTGAGATAATGGTTATATATATTTTTTCTTTTATTAATTGTGTGGCGATGAGTTACTCTACTCAATAGGTTAACTAGGTCTCGATTTCGTACGAAAAGAAAAATGGTGTTTTAGCCCTAGGTTCCCTCTACCCTGGTATGCGCAAAATCGCGTAAAACTAAAAAAACTTTATCTTTTTTTTAGCTTCACTCTGAATCCCGCACATTTTCGGGTAGGCAGAGGGAGCCTAGTGTTAAGACACTCCGTTCCCCGCTTTCCGCCGAATTCGGAAGCATTTCGTGTTAAGAGGCGGAACTTAACGCCGCGCATTGCCTTGACACCAGAGCAAAGAAAATGGAAATATTAAACATATTTTCACTGCTCGACTGAGGATCGAACCCACAACCAGTCGTTTACAGTTACTCGCTTGTGCCTCTTCATACACAATGTCACCATTTTACGCGGAAATAGAGAATAGAATGTCATGATACTTAGTTCTTTCTGACGTATATCAGAACTTGAAGCCGCGTTTTTTCGAACAGAGCAGGAAAATGAAAATAATTTGGAATAATAATAAAAACATTTCCTCTAGTCTGAATTGAACCCAGCAAAGGCAAAGCGCGGCGTTAAGTTCCGTCACTTAACACGCCAAGCCCCCAGAATTCGGTGGAAAATTGAGTCTTAACACTACATTTTCTCCTATCCTGCTGTGAGCGAGATACAGTATGAAACTAAAGAAAATTATTTGTAAATTTATTTTTTTTTTCAGCTTCACGCTGTATCCCGCACACAGCAGGGTAGGCAGAGGGAACCTAGTATTAAGATACTCCGTTCCCCACGCACCGCCGAATTCGGAGGCATTGCGTGTTAAGTGGCGGAACTTAACGCCGCGCTTTACCTCGACATCAGAGCAAAGAAAACGGAAATATTAAATATTTCTACTCCTCGAGTGGGAATCGAACCCACAACCAGTCGTTTACAGTCACACGCTTGTGCCACTGGGCCACGACTGGCCACAAAAAATTATATTTACCTTATTAAAATCTTCCTATAATATTGACTAATCGAACCTACAACCATCGCGTTTAAATTACACCCAGTTTCACTGCACCACAAGGGTATTTTTTCACTTACCCACTTTATATAACCTCAAGAAATACAAAACAAATGTTCGTGATGTAATATTATACTTACTAGGAAATATATATATTAATTATACAGTTTTTAATAGTCTTTGAAAAAAAAACTTGATTACTTCGACCGTGTTCAATTGATGTTGTACATAAAATTATAATGCAGATGTTATAATTAGTCTATTAAATGAGAAGGGTGTCGTGGCGCAGTGGAAAAACGTCTGGCTGTAAACGCGATCGGTTGTGGGTTCGATTCCCGGGAAGTAATGATCATATTTTAAATAATTTTCACAGAAGAAAGTGAAGCGGAGAGAGGTAGGGAGAAATGTGAAATCTACACTTTTCGTTTTCTTTAGCGTATGGCACAACTTAACGCCGCAGTATACGTATATAAAGGTTTTATTTAATGTGTTTTTATGATGATGGACATTTTTTAACATTTTTAAAAATATTAGCGAGCTATCGCGGCTTCATCTGCGTAATTACACGACTTTATTCAAACTTTTATCACCAATTTCAATCCTTTAAGAGGTTGATTTTTGAAAAATAAGTAAGATTGACCCTGGATTTTCAACTATTTCCATTCTGAATTTCATTCAAATTGAACTTTGAAGACTTTCGCATTTCTTACATTAGTATGGATTACATTGTTATTTTATTTCTGTTAGTTGCAATAAGCAGGTAAGAATTACGACGCAGCGAGATGTGGAACACGCAGCTTAGCGTACAGAGCGCTTGGACGGTTTCCGAGAGGCGTGGGTTCGAATTCGTTTCTCCACTTTCTGGTATTATAACATTATATACCAGAAACATACATCATACATATGTACTTCAGCTAATAAAGCCCATTGTTTCTACTAGAACATAATGACTGTCCATAACTCTCAATAGCTGGTACGTAGGCAAATTACAAATGGTTTTGTGCTATTCAAGTCCAGAGAGTGACTGTAAAGCGATTGGTTGTGGGTTCGATTCCCACTCGAGGGGTGGTAATATTTAATATTTCCATTTTCTTGGCTGTGGTGTCGAGGTAAAGTGCGGCGTTAAGTTCCGTCATTTAACACGCAACGCCTCACAGTTTGGCGGAAAGTGGGGAACGGAGTGTCTTAACACTAGGTCCACAACACACAAAGCGTGACATTATATTCCGCCACCCAACACTCAAAATCTCGATTTTGAACGGAAAGTGAGAGCGTAGTGTCTTGACACTACGTTCTCTCTACTTCACTATGCAGGAAAAGGCGTGAAGCTGATAAAACATTAAATGTATATTTAAAATGATACTCCAAACTACTTTGGCTAATATAGCTCATTGTTTCAACTATAATATAATGACTGTCCATAGACCTCAATAGATGGTACTTTAGCAAATTACAAATGGTTTTGTGATATTATGAGTTTTCATACAAAACGCTAAGTTATACCATATTGTTAATAGAAAATAGAATAGAAATATTTTTTGCTTATTGTACGTAGGTCACAGGCGGCGTTGAGTTCCGTTACTAAGCACAAAAACCTAAGTTTATGTGTTAAATGCAAAATGAGGTGTCTTCTTTACATTCTCTTTGCATAATCTAATAAAAAAATAAGTAACAATATTCTTCACGCTGTATCCCGCACACAGCAGGGTAGGCAGAGAGAACCTAGTGTTAAGACACTCCGTTCCCCACTTTCCGCCGAATTCGGAGGCATTGCGTGTTAAGTGGAGGAACTTAACGCCGCGCTTTGCCTCTGATAACAGAGCGTAAGAAATGAAAGTATGCAATATTTCCACTCCTCGAGTGGGGTATCGAACCCACAACCATTCGTTTACAGTCACACGTTCGTGCCACTGCGCCACGACTGGCCCCTAATATTCTTATATAATACTCTTAATACATATAATATTCTTTGTGCGCTCTGATACGAAAGACAAAATGCGACGTTAAGTTCCGCCATTTAACAAACACACATTTCGGACGGAAAGTGGAGGACAGAGTGTCTAAGCACAAGGTTCTTTCTGACTAGGGTTCTCCACTTGCAAGAAAATGCAAGGAGCTAAATAAAAAAAAAAAGTATATTGTTTACATTTCAATGCAAAAGTACTTAATTTAACGTAAGGCAAATATTTTAAAGGAAATCTTTTAAAAATAAATTCTTTAATAATTTTATTTTGATCTCACAAACAACGTTGTGTTAATATTTGTTCAGTCTATGTAAAATGACCTAACCTATATTTTTAAAAATTGCTATTGTGTAAACGGGAAAAGGGCAGCTTTTCCGATAATTGGAAGAAGCTGTTAAGCTATAAGACTGCCTTTAGTAATCTAGCCGAAGTGTTCTTCTTTACTATTTGCTTTTGTTACTTTATAACAATAATTAATGGTAGTGGCCAGTCGTGGCGCAGTGGCACAAAGTGTGACTGTTAAGCGACTGGTTATGGGTTCGATTTCCACTCGAAGAGTGAAAATATTTAATATTTACATTTTCGCTCTGGTGTCGAAGTAAAACGTGGCGTTAAGTTCCGCCACTTAATACGCAATGCCTCCGATTTCGGCGGAAAGTGGGGAACAGAGTGTCCTAACGTTTATAAAGTTTATATGAAAAATCTAAACCACTTGACCGATTGTAATCAATTTTCATAAATATAGATGATAATCCAAGCTTAAATATAGGTAACGTAATTTTTTAAAATTCACCCCCAGGATTGCAATATAACGAAACAGTTATGTAGTTCACGCGGCGAAGCGCGAGCGGGCCACTGGTTAGACTATAATTGCAATTTGTTATGGGTTCGTTTGTATGATCTTAATGTAACTCTAATGTCTTTTAAATATTTTCAAAAGTGCTATTCCACACTTAGGAAAATTGAAAAAGACATTTAAAGAACACGTATACGTATAAATTGTTATACGCTTTATTACAACTTATTTTTGTTGTTAGCATCTCTGTAGAGAGATTTTTATAAATTTCTGCTACCGAAAGATTATTCTACGAGCAATTGTTTGGTAAGAGAATGTTATTTATTAAATACTTTTAAACATTTTTTAAGTGTTATTCTACACTTAGGAAAATTGAAAAAGACATTTAAAGAAAACGTATAAAACTCATGTTTCCAGTGAATAACATACGAGTAAAGCGCGGCGTTAAGGCTCAATGGCTTAATATATTATATTTGAGACATTGTGTATTGACTGTCCACTCTCTCTCTCTCTCTCTCTCTCTCTCTCTCTCTACGCAGATGAAAAACATAAAAAATCCAAAATAAACAAGATATTCTGTTTTTGTGAATATTATATATATTTTTGGTATTTTAAAATACTTTTTGAAGCGTTTCGAACACTTTACAGTAGACCGTGACCGTTTATATCCAAAAATATACGCAAATAATCCGGTTAAAAATAATATAATTTGAAAATATAAAAAAGTCTATTAATATATACATATATGTATGTAAAAAAACTTCTTTCCCAAGTCATCAATCATGGCTAACCTACCGCAATAGTCATGTAAATGAGCGAATCAACCAACCGTGTAACTCAAGACGCAGGCACAAGATTTCGGTGTTCGAAAACAAAACGTTTTTCTCACACCTAATGTAACAATACGCAATTTCCTTCCCAATTCTTGAAATATTGAACGAAAATTAGACGAGAATCGTGTGAAATTTGTGTGGTACTTATAACGTTTTGGAATTTTGCATGTTAAGTTGATGCAAATCGGTCCAAATTGCTCCACAGTTTTAATGTTATATAAGATTTTTGCTTTGAAAATATCATTTTAGATGATTGTAATTTGATTTTTTGGTCATTTTTAAATGATATATATGATAGTTGTGACTTGTGACTTTGTTTTTGACTTTATGACCCTTGCTTTATACCAACAATCTTTACGTTTTCAATTTTTAGAGTACAAGGTAGTGTCAAAACACTCTTTTCTCCACTTTCTGCCTGAAATTAAAACATTGCTTGTTAAATAGCGGATTCCAATGCCACGCTTTATCTTTGGTATCAGTATGGAGAAATTAAACCATAAATATAATCATTTCCCCTAGAGGTAATTGGACCCACAACTATCGCGTTTACAGTCACTATCCACAAAGACCTTGCTCTTAAGGAAGACTGTAAAACATTAAATTAGTAGACAATTTAAAATTAGTTTTATTATTAGTGCTTTATTAGTGCTCCCATATCCCTCACTCCCTTTAGTTTATAAGGTAAAAGAAAAAAAAATGAAGCTCAACGGCAAAAAACGGAATTTTATTTGTTATAGTCCATATTTGTATATGCCATCATAACAAAATAAGACAACGTCAAACTATATACCTGAGGAGGCTTGTGGGTTTAATATACACTTAGAAGAATGATTACATTTAGATTATTCTCTCTTCTCCATTCTAGTAACAAAAGCGCATTAAGTTTTGCCGTTTAAAACTCAATGTCTGGGACATTTAGACGGAAAGTGGAGAACAGAGTGTCTTCACACTATACCTGCTATAAAAAGTCCTTGTTTAAATTTTAAATATCAAGGAGAACATAATAATGCAAATTTAGTATTAGATTCTTCACAACGATACCACTGTTAGTACAGAAGTAGAACAATCTATTATACAGGTGTATAACTAGCGCCCTACTTATTGTTGTCAAGGCACACTTGAACGTGGGGTTGTACCAAATATGTGATATTCCGGTAGACACTTTATGACAGGGTTAGGGCCATCATGGAGCAGTGGAACAGTGTCTGATAGTGCGAGTGGTTGTGGGTTCGATTTCTATTCGAAAGGATTTGTCAGGTTCTTGCTTTTCGCGCACAGCAGTAATGAGATACAATGTAGTGTCTAAACACTCCGTTCTTAACGTTTCGCCTAAATTTGATATATTGCATTTTAAATTGTGAAATTGAACGCTGCACTTTTTTTTATTTGTCAGAAGTAGGAAATAAATTTATTAGAATTATAGTGGCCAGTCGTGGCCCAGTGGCACAAGCGTGTGACTGTAAAAGACTGGTTGTGGATTCGATTCCCACTCGAGGATTGGAAATATTTATTATTTCCATTTTCTTCGCTGTAGTGTCGAGGCAAAGCGCGGCGTTAAGCCTCCGAATTTGGCAGAAAGTGAGGAACGGAGTGTCTTAACACTAGGTTCCCTCTGTCTACCCTATTGTGTGCGGGGGATACAGTGTGAAGCTAAAAAAAAGTTATAATCGTTCCACCTGATGGGAATTGAACCCATAACCATTCGTTAATACAGTCAGACACTGTCCCACTGCGGGGACAATGAAAAAACATAGAAAAACTTGTTAGTTGTGTTAATAACAAAATAGATGTATACAGATTCACCGCATACGGTTAAATTCGGAAGGATGGAATGTTTAAATTAAAACATTTTCAAGTCTCCTTGTTTTGGTTTATACAAAGTATTGCATTTGTATTAAATATATAGGAATATTGTATGTAGGCAAAGATTCTTCACTTTTCGCTTATAATCAAGCAAGATGATAAGTAAGTAAGCATTAGATAATAAGCGGCGGAGTTTAACGCTGCACCATCTCTTTCCAGAGCGAGAAAATATTTTTTTTTTAGCTTCACGCTGTATCCCGCACACAGCAGGGTAGGCAGAGGGAACATAATGTTAAAACACTCCGTTCCCAACTTTCCGCCGAATTCGGAGACATTTCCTGTTAAGTGTCAATATTTTCACTCCTCGAGTGGGAATCAAACAACCAGTCGTTTACAGTAACACGCTGGTGCCACTGCGCCACGACTGGCCCCAAATAAAAATTTAAATATATGTATTTATTCCCTCAGTGGGAATCGAACCCACATCCATCGCTTTACAGTCAGACGCTGCCCCACTGCGCCAAGACGGCATCACATATCACTTTTCTTTATTTTATTTACTTTATACGTCTTTCAATGGATTTATGTTAAGCTCAGTGTAATATACATTGCATAAGAAACAAATATGTAAACACCAGATGCGATTTCATAATAATTTTATGAATAGATCAAATCTATCGTCAAATACTTTAAGCGTTGTTTTTATATGAAGACCGCTTTCTGACTGTAAGTAGCTTTGGGTTCGATTCTCATTCGAGGGATTGATTATATTCATACTATTTTTATTTCTCCGGTTTAGTACTCTAGACAAAACGTGGAGTTTTGTCACTTAATATGCTATTCTTCTAATTCGAGCGGAAAGTGGAGGACGGAGTGTCTTAATATTAGGTTCTCTCTGAATACCAGGCTATATGGAAGAAGTGTGAAAATAAAAAGTAAAATATTTTAAAATGTGATTTCTCATGAGTTATAATAACAGCTAAAAAGTAATGAATGTTACTTTAATTAAATCAAAGTCCTCACTTTCCGCCGAATTCACAGGCATTGCGTGTTAAGTGGTGGAACTTAACGCCGCGCTTTACCTATAATATGAGAGCGAAGGACATGAAAATATTAAATACTTCCACTCCTCGAGTGGGAATCGAACCCACAACCAGTCGTTAACAGTCACACATTCGTGCCACTGCGCCACGACTGGCCCCACTTATATTCATACTAATGTAATAAATGCAAAAGTTTGTGTGTCTGTATGTCTGTTTATTTGTCTGTTACGCTTTTACTAATCTACTAGTCCGTTTTCTATGAAATTTGAGTAAAAATTGGGATTGGGAATAAAAATAGTTGGAAATCTAGCGTCAAACAAAGATTACTGTTTTCTACAAACCAAATAAGGGATTGAAATATTGGTTGAAATTTTGTAAAAAAAAATCTAAACCGAATGCAATGAATTTTGTTGATAATCACTCCTTCGTGTGGAAATCGAACCCATAACCAATCACAACGACCATCAGACCCTGTCCCACTGCGCCACGACGTCTACAGCTATAATGACAATCACAAATTACAAGCTATTTATATTATATGCTTTTACTCCTATTTACAGATTTACTTGAGTTATTGGTTTAATTTGCGAAGTGATTTAATATAGTAAATTGATTATTGTTTGTTATGGGGATGGTATCCTTATTAAATTGAAACGCAATGGTTATGGGGTCGATTCTAACTCGATGTAATGATAACATTTAAATATTAATTTCTTTGTCCTCGTACCAAGGACAAACTACGGTGTTAAGTTCTTCCACACAAGCAATGTCTCGATTTCGGGTAAAAAGTAGAGAACAAAATGTCTTGAGACTAGGCTACATCTGAATAATCCGCGTGGCGGGAAAAGGCGTGATGCAATTTTTTTTGAAGCTATAGAGATAGAGTGGAATAGCGTATAAAATCTGTCAGATGTTTGTACACGAAAAGGTTTGTGGTCAATGTTCATTTAGTGGAATATAGGAAATTATAACCAAAATTAGAGTAATTAGGGTGCTTCATTGGTTATATCCAGTAACATATAAGTATAAATATATAAGTTTCAAGGTTTACATGCTGAAAAAAAATCCTCGGGCAAAAATTCCTTCATTTCCGGCCGTTCTTCGTCACCAACCAGGTAAAACATGGAAAATGCGTTTAGACAATCCAAAAACTATGCAATTACAAAGTTATCACTGCGCAGCGACAGTATAAGTGCTACAAAGAGTATTGATTGTACAATAACTTGGCTGTGATAAAGATAGGTAGAGGTTGCTATAGCAAATGATCCGTCAGGGGTTTGCGGTAACTGTTTTGACATTGTGGGAGCGTAGCTATTCATTATCCATCATACTATACTGTTTACGTAGTTTTTCCTGTAAATATATGTTTATTTTTATTTTTTTTCCGCTATAATCTAGTTTATTAGTTCTAATAAGCTAAATGTGGGGGACAGAGTGTCTTAACACTAAGTTCCCTCTGCCTATACTACAGCAGGTGCAGCGTGAAGATATCCAGTGCCGTATTGAGGCCGTCGTGGAGCAGTGAGACAACGTCTGGCAGTCAAATCAGTGGTTGTGGATTCGATTTCCACCGAATGATTTTATTTAAATGTTTAATTTAATAATTAATTAATTTCCGCCACTAAATAGACAATATGTCATGATATTTATAATGGAGAGTCAAAAATGAAAAACTCTCTGACTGTTGTAAAAAATCGCTGTTGTAAAAAATAATAAATATCAAAGTAAGCCAAATAAGACCAAATAAATGACCATAAAGGTTGATTGACATACGCTTAATACATCGTGCAAGATTATATTTTTAAAATATTAAGTACTTTATACATTTTTTGGTGTTTTCGTGGGTCGAAGTAAATTATATTTCTCAAAAAACCACATAAGGTTGAAGTACCGTTACGTTTCCTGATTTCTTCAAAAATATTATTGAAGAAATCAGCAAACGTAAGGTTGAAGTAGGGAATGATTTTTCTATGAAAAATCTTAATCGCTTGACCGATTGTAATGAATTTTTGCATTAATGTACTTGTAAACTCGGGGTTAAATATAGGCATTTCTTTTTATTTTAATTTTTTTTTTTAGCTTCACGCTGTATCCCACACACAACAGGGTAGTCAGAGGGAACCTAGTGTTAAGACACTCCATTCCCCACTTTCCGCCGAATTCGGAGGCATTGTGTGTTAAGTGGCGGAACTTAACGCCGCATAGGCTAATTTATTTTTTAAAATCCACCCAAAGGGCCGCAATATAACAAAACAGCTAGCTTAACAGCTAGTTGTGTAGTTTATACAGCAAAGTCACAAGCGGGCTGCTAGCAATACATAAACAATACTATAACCATTCCTATTGTTTGGTTACAATGTGCGTTTATGAGCCAACAAGGCTGCCTCGACTATCAGTCATGAAATAACAGTAAATATGTCACAAATTTATTAGAATACTAGCGGCCCGCTCGCGGCTTCGCCGCGTATACTACATAACTGCTTCGTTATATTGCAACCCTCGCGGGTGTGTTTTTAGGAGATAAAGTAGCCTATGATTTAACTTAGATTATTAACTATATTTATGCTAAAATTCATTATAATCGGTCAAGTGGTTTAGATTTTTCGTATAAACTTTCATCCCCTATTTCAACCCTTTAGCTGATGATTTTTGAAAAAATAAGTAGCCTATGTTAGACCCAGTCACTTTTACTACTTTCATTCTAAATTTCATCCAAATCGGACCGGTAGATTAGCTGTGAAAGCATGACAGACAAATACACAGACTTTCGCATATATAATATAAGTATGGATTATAAAGATAGATTATTTCTACACTTACTGGTCAAAAGTGTGTTTCGTTGTGGTTTAACTCGTCCTGGGCTATTTGTAGCAGACCTCTGAAATTTGGCACAGTGAGGGATATCGAGCACAGTGTCTTGTGTGCTGTGAAGATTTTTGGTGACAATTGTAATTGTAGTTTTTGAATAAATGGTAATTAAATGGTCAAAAAGTGCCCATAGACTTAGGCTGTGGAACGTTAAGTGTTATGTTAGTGTTAAGTGTTTACTTTTCAAACGGTTTTAACATGTAATAACGTTAAATATGTACTTCGCTCAGCTCTTCCCGCCATGCAGAGCAATAAGGCGGTTCCTAGTAGAATGAGACGCAGTGGAACAGCATTTGATTGTATACGTGATGGTTGTCAGTTCTATTCTAACTCAGAGGAATATTTTTTTATTGTTTTTGTTTCATTCCCTAAGGACTTACAGTATCTTTTTATGTTTAGTACAGTCTTTATTTCTCAATTTACATTGTCTTTGAAATTAGGACTCAACTTATAACTAACGATAAGAATACGTTATTTTATTATATACATTTAATATACCAATTTAATTAACTTATATAAATTCAAATTTATCAATTTATACTGAGGAATATTTAAATTATTATTGTTTTTTAAGCTCAGGTATGTAAGACTTAGTGCATAGTTAAATTCCGCTTCTCACCACACAATGTTTTCAAACCAAGCGGAAAGTAAAGAACGGAGTGTCTTCACTCTACTTTCTCTTTCACTATCCATAAAAAAATCCACATCCGTACATAAAATTTTCTTTTTTCAGTGAAATCTAAAATTTTTTAAACAATTTTTTTAGCTTCACGCTGTATCCTGCACATAGCAGGATAGATAAAGGGAACCTAGTGTTGAGACACTCCGTTCCCCACTTTACACCTAATTTAGAGGCATTGCGTGTTAAGTGGCGGAACTTAGAGCCGCCTCTGATATCAGAGCGAAAGAAAACGAAATTATCAAATATTATCACTCCTCGAGTGGGACTCCAACCCACAACCAGTCGTTTACAGTCACACGTTCGTACCACTGCGCCACGACTGGCCCCAAAACATTTTAAACAAAAATATGTCCATAAATATTAAAAAAACCGAATAAAACCGTACAGAAAGATAAAAGTGTAGATGAAAACAAAAGATTCTATTTAATTTTGTTTTAATCAAAGAACTTTTGAATGAAGCTCGCATTGTCCTTTTTGTGAATGTTTTCAGCTTATTAATTTTTATTATGAAGTAATTTACGACTGTAATAAGCGTTGGGAATTATGAAAAAATAATAATAATGATGATGATTTCGCGATGCGTTCATATGAAAAACGCTTAATGAGACCTTTTGTTTTTGCGATTTTTACACAATTCGAAATGAAACTATATTAACTGGACTAATTGTGTATATTTTTAGTATTGAAAATTACTCTTTAGTAAATCTAGTCTACATATTACACTTAATTGTCTACCTATAGCCACTCTTTATAAGATCTAGACTGGATTTTAGACTTAACTGTCTACCTAGGACTACGGACTACTGTAAAGTGTTCGAAACGTTGAGTTTTCTAAACTGTATTTTTGAATGCCAAAAATATACGCGATTAATTCGGTTTAAATAGTTTAATTTCAAAATGACAAAGTTTCGTATATTTCAACTTATAGGATAGATAGTTATTTAATTATTATTTTTTTAGCTTCACTCTGTATCCCGCACACAGCAGGGTAGGTAGAGGGAACCTAGTATTAAGATACTCCGTTCCCCACTTTCCGCCGAATTCGGAGGCATTGCGTGTTAAGTGGCGGAACTTAACGCCGCGCTTTACCTCGTCACCGGAGCGAAGAAAATGGAAATATTAAATATTTCCACTCCTCGAGTGGGAATCGAACCCACAACCAGTCGTTTACAGTCACACGCTTGTGCCACTGGGCCACGACTGGCCACTATATTGTTATTTAAAATGATACCATATATTTCAACCGGTTTAATGGCGTTTTCAAAAACGCATTTTAGAAAACCACATGTTGACCGCTGCCTGTAAAATATGTTTTCGAATACCTACATATATGCAAATAACACGGTTTAAAAAGGTTTTTTTTTAGAAACTTGTAAAAATTGGATAAACTAGAGATTTTATTTTTAGCTTGCTTTTAGCACGCTGTTTCTTACACGGCAGAGTAGGCAGAGAGAATCTAGAGATAAGAGACTCCATTCTCCACTTTGTGCCCTACATCAAGACTGCTAAATGCATCAAGGCTGTTAAATGACGGACCTAAATCCGCTAGGCTTTGTCTTACCACAGCGGAAGAATTAAAGTTATTTCAAAATAATATTTAAGCAGTCGTGGCGAAGTGGAACAGTATGTGACTGTAAAAGCAGCGGTTGTGGATTCAATTCTCACTTGTGGTAATGATTATATTTAAATGTTCTTTCTCTTACCTAAGCCAAACAAAGCGCGGCGTTGAGCTTCGTCACTCAAGACGTAAATATTTTGATTTCAGGCGAAAAGCGGAGGACGGAGTGTGTTGACACTGACTCACTATCCCTATTACTATGCGGGAAAAAGCGTGAAGCTGTAAAATTAATCATCCAAGCGTGTATCTAACTTGCAGCCAATCGTGTCATAGTCAAACTGTTTCACTGAACCACAACAGCCTCAATGCTTTTCTTTGACTACACTAATGTGGAGAGAATGAAGCGAAGCGTAGAACTGAGAAATAATAACAGTATTGGGGCCAGTCGTGGCGCAGTGGCACAAGCGTGTGACTGTAAACGACTGGTTGTGGGTTCGATTCCCACTCGAGGAGTGGAAATATTTAATATTTCCATTTTCTTCGCTCTGGTGCCGAGACAAAGCGTGGCGTTTAGTTCCGCCACTTAACACGCAACCCCTCCGAATTAGGAATTAATTGAAGCGATAGGAGAGTGGAGAACCTTGTCACTAAATATCCTACGTGTAATCCATACTAATATTAGGTAAACAATTAAAAGTAAGCGTTTGTGAGTTTCATGCTTAAGGTAACGTCTGAGTTTCAGAAATCGGTTCAGTAACCGATTTCAAACATTCTTTCACAGTTAAGTAGTTATTAATTAATATATTATGAAAAAGCTAATTAATTTTTAATTCATAATATTTCAGATAGATTAAGTGACAAAAAGCGCTGTAGAAAATCTTTTCGTACGCACGTATTCATATATTTCAATAAATTATATAGTACTATTAAATTATTAATTTGAGCAGTTTGTCATTTAAGCAAAAAATAAAACTGCCAATAATAACCAAAGATTATTGACAAATATCAATATACAACTTCATGTAATATCTAGAATAGTATAAATGATAGAAGTACTTCTAGCTCTAGTTGTAACTCATTGTATGGAACAGTGTACTTTATGAACCACATAACTTATTTATGTGAACTACAATATGTATGGTATGTACGTTTGTATGTCGTCATGAAGCATCTAGAAGTCCCTTTAAAGAGTAAACTACGGGTTGCCATAGCAACACGTATTTATGTCACTTTATTTAAATGTGAATGTATTACAAATTGTAGTATGTATAATATTTTTTTTCTTTTCAACTTCACGCTATATCCCTTGTGGGGTAGTATGATTGTCTGATAGAACTTAGTGTCAAAACACTTAGTTTTTCTATTTGCACTCTACATTGAACTTAAAGTGGCCAGTCGTGGCCCAGTGGAACAAGCGTGTGACTGTAAACGACTGGTTGTGGGTTCGATTCCCAATCGAAAAGTGGAAATATTTATTATTTCCATTTTCTTCGCTCTGGTGTCGAGGTAAAGCGCGGCGTTAGGTTCCGCCACTTAACACGCAATGCCTCCGAATTCGGCGGAAAGTGGGGAACGGAGTATCTTAATACTAGGTTCCTCTGTCTACCCTGCTGTGTGCGGGATACAGCGTGAAGCTGAAAACATAAACTGAAGTTAAAAGGCGGAACTTAACGCAGCGCCTTACCTTAGATACTATAGTGGACAAATAAAAATAATATATAACCATTCCCTCTGATAGAAATCCAACCCACAACTGTTGTAGTAGTAGTAATAAAGTGTTGCCACACTTTATCGATTTTAATTTACTCCATTTCTATCACAATTAGTAACTACATACATTTTGATTTAGGCCTCTTTTGTCTTAAATATTGCAATTAGTTAATTTATATGTAAACCAATCAATAAATGAAATGTTACTAAATTTATTTATAGAAGATACAGTACATGTGGAATATATTCAAATGAATGAATAGAACGGATCGACACTTGCTGAGTAATTTGAATTCGGATGTTTGAAATTCGAAATCCTTATACGATTATTACAACTTAATTTTATACGTTTTTATTTTTACCCGCGACGGAACGGCGACTGTATATGTGTTTGGGGTGAGAGGTTTGTTTGTTTGTTTGTTTGTTTGTTTGTTTGTTTGTTTGTTGTTTGTTTGTTTGTTTGTTGTTTGTTTGTTTGTTTGTTTGTTTGTTGTTTGTTTGTTTGTTTGTTTGTTTGTTTGTTGTTTGTTTGTTTGTTTGTTTGTTTGTTTGTTTGTTTGTTTGTTTGTTTGTTTGTTTGTTTGTTTGTTTGTTTGTTTGTTTGTTTGTTTGTTTGTTTGTTTGTTTGTTTGTTTGTTTGTTTGTTTGTTTGTTTGTTTGTTTGTTTGTTTGTTTGTTTGTTTGTTTGTTTGTTGTTGTTTGTTTGTTTGTTGTTTGTTTGTTTGTTTGTTTGTTTGTTTGTTTGTTTGTTTGTTTGTTTGTTGTTTGTTTGTTTGTTTGTTTGTTTGTTTGTTTGTTTGTTTGTTTGTTTGTTGTTTGTTTGTTTGTGTTTGTTTGTTTGTTTGTTTGTTTGTTTGTTTGTTTGTTTGTTTGTTTGTTTGTTTGTTGTTTGTTTGTTTGTTGTTTGTTTGTTGTTTGTTTGTTGTGTGTTGTTTGTTTGTTTTGTTTGTTTGTTTGTTTGTTTGTTTGTTTGTTTGTTTGTTTGTTTGTTTGTTTGTTTGTTTGTTGTTTGTTTGTTTGTTGTTTGTTGTTTGTTTGTTTGTTTGTTTGTTTGTTTGTTTGTTGTTTGTTTGTTTGTTTGTTTGTTTGTTTGTTGTTGTTTGTTTGTTTGTTTGTTTGTTTGTTTGTTGTTTGTTTGTTTGTTTGTTTGTTTGTTTGTTTGTTTGTTGTTTGTTTGTTTGTTTGTTGTTTGTTTGTTGTTTGTTTGTTTGTTTGTTTGTTTGTTTGTTTGTTTGTTTGTTTGTTTGTTTGTTTGTTTGTTTGTTTGTTTGTTTGTTGTTTGTTTGTTTGTTTGTTTGTTGTTTGTTTGTTTGTTTGTTTGTTTTGTTTGTTTGTTTGTTTGTTTGTTTGTTTGTTTGTTTGTTTGTTTGTTTGTTTGTTTGTTTGTTTGTTTGTTTGTTTGTTTGTTGTTTGTTTGTTTGTTTGTTTGTTTGTTTGTTTGTTTGTTTGTTTGTTGTTTGTTTGTTTGTTTGTTGTTTGTTTGTTTGTTTGTTTGTTTGTTTGTTGTTTGTTTGTTTGTTGTTTGTTGTTTGTTTGTTTGTTTGTTTGTTTGTTGTTTGTTTGTTTGTTTGTGTGTTTGTGCAAATTACTATGTCAATTATTTCCAAAACTATAAGTCCGATTTTGATACGGTTTTCTATGATAGGTTTAGGTTCAATTGGCGTATGTTCTTAGATATGTCTTATTGCCTTAACTCACCAGGGGGCGCTGCAGTAAGCATTTTACGTGAAAACGAATGTTTTCAATTATCTCATAAAATAATAGTCTGATTTCAATAGATTTTCAGTGATAGATTCAGGTTTAATTGGTGGATGTTCTTGGATATGTTTTATCGTGTCAAACCACCAGGGGGCGCTGCAGTAAGCATTTGTTTGTACTTTTTTTTGTATTTATTTGTCTAAAACCGAAACTACTGCTCCGATTGAAAAGAGTTTTCATAAAAAGATTCATCTTTGCTTGATGCATATTTTAAGATTTTTCTTTTGTTGTTACGGGGAAAACTCACCAGGGGGCGCAGCAGTAAACATTTGTTTATGCAAATCAAAAACTACTGGTCCGATTTACATGTAACTTTCAAGGATAGGTTCAGGCTTAATTGGTGCATCTTTTTATATATGTGCTACAGTGACCACTCATCAGGGGGCGCTGCAGTAAGCATTTGTTTGTACTTTTTTTGTGTAAAACCAAAATTTTTCTTGTATTTGTTTGTCTAAAACCGAAATTACTAATCCGATTGGATAGAGTTTTCAGAACTAGATTTAACTTTGCTTTGTGCATATTTTAAGATTTTTGTTTTTTGGTTACGGTGAAAATTCACTAGGGGGCGCTGCAGTAAACATTTGTTTATACAGAGCAAAAACTACTAGTCCGATTTAGATGAAACTTCCAACGATAGGTTCAGGTTTAATTGGTGTATCTTTTCATATATGCGTTACGGTGACTACTCACCAGGGGGCGCTGCAGTAAGTACACTTGTTTGTGCGAAATTAAAACTACGAGTCCGATTTGAATGCAGTTTTCAATGATAGATTCAAGTTTACTTAGTGCATATTTTCATATATGTGTCATGTATGTTTACTTAGTGCATATTTTCATGTATGTGTTAACTCTCTAGGGGGCGCTGCAGTAAGTAGCTGCTTCTATTTTTTTGTGTAAAACCAAAACGACTAGTACGATTGAAAAGAGTTTTCAGTATTAGATTCCGCTTTGCTTATAGCATGTTTTTAAATTTATATTACAGTGACAAGTCACCAGGGGGCGCTGCAGTAAAATATTGTTTGTGCAAAGATAAAATGACGAATTTGATTTGGATGCAGTGTCAATGATAAGTTCAAGTTTAATTATTGCATGTTCTTGGATATGTTTTATCGTGTTAACTCACCAGGGGGCGCTGCAGTAAACATTTGTTTGTAATATTTAATGCAAAGCTACAACTACTAGTCCGATTGCGCAGAGTTTTTAGTATTAGAGTTACCTTTACTTGGTGTAAGTTTTTAGGTATTTTTTTTACGTTATGAACACACCAGGGGGTGCATTAAACATTTAATTATGCAAAGCTAAAACTACAAGTCCAATTTGGATGCAGTTATCAAAGATAGGATCAGGCTTAATTAGTGCGTGTTCTCGTATATGTGTCATGGTGACACCTCGCCAGGGGGCGCTGCAGTAAGCATTTGCTTTTATTTTTTGTGTGAAACCTATTTAGATGCAGTTTTCTGTGATAGGTACTGGTTTAATTACTGCGTGTTTTTATATGCCATATCACGAACTACCATGGGGCGCTCCAGTATAAATTAGTTTGTTCAAAATCAAAAATACTACTGGGTTTTGTGACTTTCACTGATTTGGTTAGACTTAAGTTTCGTGGAAATGTTACGGTGACAATCTGCCAGGCGCTGCAATAAGCATTTGATAACCAGAAAGCATTGGGTTTATAATTTCTTTTGGATTTGCATGAAGATTAATATAAAGTATTTCGATATTATGTAATAATATATAATGTGTATCTATTCACTTTAAAAAGTTTAAAAAAAAAGCAAAATTAAAATTTTGAAAAAACCCACGACGGTTTAATTGTAATTGAAAAAGGATAAAATAACTGTAAATCCCCCGCCTAAAAGAATATATGTAACGAGATGATGGGGACGACTTCGTCGGGGGCTGCCAGTTGCAATCCCTATTTTAAATATAGTAGCTAACAGTATAGATTTCGTTTTAAAGTTTTTTTAAATACCAGTTATCAAAACTGTAAATTCATATTAATATTTTAATTTTTTGGGAACCTGTTTTAACAGCAAGAAAACTTATGAGAAGATTTGTGTAAACTTAAAGTAATGACAGCCCCCGACGGAGTCGTCCCCATCATCTCGTTACATATATTCTTTTAGGCGGGGGATTTACAGTTATTTTATCCTTTTTCAATTACAATTAAACCGTCGTGGGTTTTTTCAAATTTTTTAATTTTGCTTTTTTTTATATACAATGATGGTATGCTCTATTCGTACTTTCTTGCAGTGCAGCTACACGCTTTTTTAACATGGCGGTTGTAGTCAGAGAGAAAATAGTGACAATACACTAACGACATATGTACTTAACTTTTTGTTACTTAACTGGCCTAAAACGAGATATTCTGTGTATGGCAATGGCGTATTTTTTTTTTTAAATTTAAGCTTGTCTAAAGTAGAGCGAAGAAACGAAAGTTCAAAATCATTCCCCCGAATGGGAATTAAACCTACAACCATCGCGTTTACAGTCATCCATCCCATTTTGCCACGACTGCCTTAAAAGTAAATAGTAATCTTTTCAAATAAAACGAATAATATTCCATTAAAAAAACACGCTTATTCTGTAAAAGGCGGAGTGTTTTAAAATGTACCATTTAAAATTTCATACACATTCAGTGTATATAATCCTATAATACGTTCGCATTACATCGACAGCCATTTGCATTAGCTGGTGGGACCACTTAGTGCTTTTACCTATAATTTTTTAAAGCTTATAATAATTTTATATGTAAAGTACTATTTTAATATAATTATTGTTTCTTTCCACTGATACCTGAGGTAAAGCGCGGCGTTAAATTCCGCCACTTAACACTCGAATTCAGAGAATGGAATGTCTTGACAGTAGCTTTTGATTTTTTTTTAGCTTCACGCTGAATCCCGCACACAGCAGGGTAGGCAGAGGGAACCTAGTGTTAAGACACTCCGTTCCCCAATTTCCGCCGAATTCGGAGGCTTACGTGTTAAGATCATTTGTTTTCACAATTATTACTAACTTTGAAATAAAACTTTTAACCGAATTAATAGTCTATACTTTTGGTATCTGAAAATACATTTTTAGAAAACTCGACGTTTCTAACATTTTATAGTGTCCATTGTCACAAGTAGATCTAACTGCAAAGTGTTCTAATTTCAGGGATCCTTAAATATAGTTTTAAATACCAAAATATTCATAATTTATTATGTATATATATATATATATACACATATTTTTCAGCTTCACGCTGTATCCCGCACACAGCAGGGTAGGCAGAGGGAACCTAGTGTTAAGACACTCCGTTCCCCACTTTCCGCCGAATTCGGAGGCTTGCGTGTTAAGTGGCGGAACTTAACGCCGCGCTTTACCTCGACACCAGAGCGAAGAAAATGGAAATATAATTTCCACTCCTCGAGTGGGAATCGAACCCACAACCAGTCGTTTACAGTCATACACTTGCGCCACTGGGCCACGACTGGCCAGTATATATTTTCATTATGTATATATTTTTATATATACATAGTTTATATTTAAACTGTGTAAAAATCATGAAAGACATCAGTCTTATTATTTTGTCTCCTATACAAAATTTTATCAATTTTAAACAGATATTCTGTTTCAGTCGCTACGGGTGTCGCCTACATCAGAATTTGCCTTTCAGAGCGTTCGGGAAGGCATTCGACCGGAACGCTTCACACGTTTAGCATTTATACGTGTTTTGGGCTCGAAAAATGTAAGGGGAGTGGCGCTTGTGGTTCAGTGGATATGTAGGTAGTAATAGGTTATAGTCCTAAATTCAAATATTCCTAGTACCTACATATTTATTAGGAAAGTTGTTATTTCGTATAGGCTAGTGGCTTGGGGGCACAAAGTATGACTGTAAGCGCGGTTGGTTGTGGGTTCGATTCCTATTCAAGGAGTATATTTAATATTTCTATTTTGTTCGCTTTGGTGTCGGCTATAAGTTCCGTTACTTAACACGCAATACTTCCGTTCGGCGGAAAATGGAAAACGAAGTATCTTAACACTAGCTAAAGAAAAGAAACGTTGTTAATTTGTTCATGATCTTTTATTACATAGCTACACGCTTTTTCCAGTACTCCCCTACCTGTTGAGCAGAGTAAAACTATTAAAACTTGTGTCGAAACACTGTGTCCTTCTGTCTGAATCTGAGATATTGCGTGTTATACGGCGGATCTTAACGCCGCGTTTTATTTCGTTCACCAAAACAGACAAATGCCATTAATTTACATTACCCAAGTTGGGAATCGAACTCACAACAATCGCGTAAACAGTACACGAATCAATTTAAAATAGTAACATTTCGTAAAGAAAAAAGGTAATAACTTGAAACTTCACAATATGAGGTAATAACTTGAAACTGAACAAAACAATATGTTCAGTTGAAGAGGATAGTAATATGCCTTTCTGTGACCCTTTTCGATTATGTAGTTATTTTTAACACCGCTCGAACTGACTTCACCTGTATCTATCTATATATCAATGTAAGTCTTGTAACCCTTTTTTATATTTTTTAAAGTGTTATTTTCACATAAGTCTAATTTTCAGCTTCAGATATTCTCTCGTCTTATAAAAAATAATCTTAAATTAGGACTCTCTTTGTACCCTACAAAGAGAGTCCTAATTTGGATTTTTTTTTGTTTCTTTTTTTTTTTAGCTTTACGCTGTATCCCGCACACAGCAGGGTAGGCAGAGAGAACCTAGTGTTAAGACACTCCGTTCCCCACTTTCCGCAGAATTCGGAGGCTTGCGTGTTAAGTGGCGGAACTTAACGCCGCGCTTTACCTCAACACCAGAGCGAAGAAAATGGAAATATAATTTCCACTCCTCGAGTGGTAGTCGAAATCACAACCAGTCGTTTACAGTCACACGCTTGTGCCACTAGGCCACGACTGGCCATTTTTTCCGTAGCATTTATTTGAAAATTAACACATTGGCAAGCGCGAGTGAGAATGTAATTATAAAAATTAAAAAGAACGTACTCAGGTGATGTGGGCATGTGGAGGGGACGAGTGATGAAAGAATGATAAGTAAGATATATGAAACAAAGTTGAGCGGTTTTTTGATAAATCAAGCTATGAATTGTGCATTATATTTGACTTTCGGGAACACATCATCGAGGATACTGGATGAATGTCACGTAAAAACCTTGAGGACCCCCTGCTGAGTGCGAAGGATGTGTGAGAAGAGGTTGATGACAGTGGACAAAGAAAAAGACTACCCTGCTATAAATAACGAGTGAAGCTAAAAATGTAGTTAACTGTATACCTATCCATACTTATATTATATCCAATCTACCGGTCAGATTTGGATGAAATTTAGAATGAAAGTAGTAATAGTTACTGAGTCTAGCATAAGCTACTTATTTTTTCAAAAATCAACCGCGAAAGGGTTGAAACAGGGGATGAAAGTTTATATGAAAAATATAAGCCGCTTGACCGATTATAATGAATTTTGGTATAAATATAGTTCATAATCTAGGCTTAAGCATAGGCTACTTTATTTTTCAAAAACCCACCGCTGAGGGTTGAAATATAAAGAAGCAGTTGTGTAGTTCACGCGGCGAAGCCGCGTGCGGGCCGCTAGTTGCTGTATATTAGGATAAGCAGAGAAAACCAAGTATCATAACAGTCCATTCACCATTTTCTACCTGAATTTGAAACATTTATTAAATTACTTTTAGCTATAATATTTTTTTTTCTGTTCCATTTTTCTTCTTGTCATTTCAATCCGAACTGAATTAGTATAAAGACAATTTTGTACTAATAAATCACTGCTATCTAGCTGAGGCTTAGGCTAGTGCTGACAGAAACGGAGTTGATTGCCGTTAGCGATAAGTGTAAGCTTAAGGAACTCGTGTATTGATCGTTTACAAAGACATTTTTAGACATTTAAAATTAAACGCAGCGGAATTCGAACCTGTGACTCTTGAAAGCCGTCCAAACGCTCTGCTCGCGTTTTCTACAAATATCTTTCTGAATTTTATAATTATTTGAGTAACACTTATAAATGTTAAAATTATTAATCGTTTAATTTATATTTGATTTATCGTATCTACTGCATACAATAAGGTAACCAAAGGAAAATTTAGTGTCCAGACACTTTGTTGTCGCCGTTGGGCCATTTTTCAACAATAGACATCTTAATGAAAATTAAAGAAAACGCCGCGCAATTAACTTCTATATGAATCTTTATAATCTTCACGCTTTTTCCCGCATAATAGGGTAGTCAGACAAAACCTAGTGTTAAGACACTCCGTTCCCCTCTTTCCGCAGGAATTCGAATTAATTGTAATTTGAATTAGGGAATGGAGTGTCTTAACACTAGGTTCCCTCTGCCTACCCTGCTGTGTGCGGGATACAGCGTGAAGCTAAAAAAAAGAGAGAAAAATAATTACGGCAAAAATGTGACACGTAAACCTCCAGGTTACGCTTTATCTTGTTTATCAGAGATATGAAAATAATCATTTGACCGGAAATCGAACCAACATCCATTTCGTATACAGTCAAAAGTTGCCATCTATAAATCTATGTCACAAAAAAAATAATAACATCACAAATTATATTTTCATGGCCAGTCGTGGTCCAGTGGCACAAGCATGTGACTGTAAACGACTGGTTGTGGGTTCGATTCCCACTCGAGAAGTGGAAATATTTAATATTTCCATTTTCTTCGCTCTCGCTTCGCTTCGCTCTGGCGTAAAGGCAAAGCGCGGCGTTAAGTTTCGCCAGTAAGTACATAACACGTAATGCCTCCGAATTCAGCGGAAAGTGGGGAACGGAGCGTCTTAACACTAGGTTCCCTCTGCCTACCCTACTGTGTGCGGGATACAGCATGAAGTTAAAAAAAAAATGAAAATAGAAATACTTTAGTTACAATCATTCCTCTGACTGGAAATCGAATCCTCAACCATCATATATACAGTTAGACGCTGCCATATAGAAATCTATGTCACAAGAAAAAGAAGAACATTACAAATGATATTTTCATACAAAAAAATTATATTTCAATATATTTCCCATCTATTTTTATATCAACTTTTTACAAATATAATGGACTGTGGAAACCAATCATAGTATACTCGTGCTAGTACAAGCCACTCCTCATTATACGAACTAGAAAGGGTTTATTTTGAAAATCTCGAACATCGCAGTCCCTTGGTGGAACGAGACCGACGGATTACAAAGCATTACGTAGTTTTATTATGGAATTCAATTTGTCGATTCTCTAGGACTTTCCTCGGGTAGGATAAAGGCGGGTCTGTTAGTAGGTTTTTAATTTTATTATTTTTAAATTGGTGAATATTTTTTTGAGAATGTGTATAAATAAATAATGTAGCGGGATTTGAACCCGCGCCATTTGAAAACCGTCCAGTGTATGGGTTAGAGGTCAGAGTGCTTGGAAGGTTTTTATGAGGGGCGGGTTCGAATCCTGTTGCCTACAATTTTTATACGTTTTCTAAAAATGTCTTATTACGTAGTTTTATTATGGATTTCAATTTGTTTTGTTGTCATTATTATTCACACACTTAGAACTGAGAAAAACATATTTAGAAAATATATATTTTTGTTATAATTCCGCCACTTAACACGCAATGCCTCTAAAGACGGCATAAAGTGGAGTGTCTTAACACTAGGTTCCCTCTGCCTACCCTGCTGTGTGCGGGATACAGCGTGAAGCTACAAAAAAAAAATTAAAAAAATTTGAACACAGCAAGATTCCAGTTCGTGCCTCTTGGAAACTTTAGCTGTCCAGAGCGGTTGTACATTTTTTTTATTCTTTTCCTAAGAAAGTCTTATTTATCTAGTTTTATAATAGAATTCTATTTGCCGTTTCTCTACGACTTTCCTCGGGCGAGATTATGGAGGTTTTTAATTTTATTACAAGGTTTTTAAATTGTATTTCACACTTAGAAAATGGAAAAGTATTTTTAGAAAGCATTCAAAATATATATTATTGCGGGATTCAAACCAATCTTTTCTGGATTTCAGGCGGAAAATGGAGAACCGAGTATCTTAAAGCCGGAATAATAATAAAAAAAATAGAAATAAAACATAAAAATAAGAATAATTTATTAAAATAATAACTATATATAAAATCAAATTATTTCAACACCTTTCACAAGCATCCAGTAATTATAAACACGTAATATAGTCCAGTAATTTACAGTAAAAAAATACCGACAAGTTTTTCGCTTCCAATCCCTCTTCCCAATAAATGGGTGAGGTTTTTTTATATTTTTTCAATTTATAGACTGTAAAGGATGGTTTGAAAGAGGTTCCGACCTCTTTCTACCGTCAGCTCGAACTGACACACTTAATCAAAGGTACTGGGAATACTAAAAGGATGTATTAGTTTTTTTGTTAAAAAAAGACTAGAGTAGTGTCTAATTTTGTGACTATTTTCAACCAAAAAAGTAACAGGAACTGTAATCTGTACTTCGTTATGATCGAAATGCTTTAAAAATCTGCATGACTTGTAATTTCATTAATATATTGCTTATGGAACAAAATTTCTTTTTTATATCTTCAACTAGTGAGAAATGTCACTGCCACAATTCTTAAGAATTTAATTACATATATGGTTTGTCCATGTTTAAAAAGACATTTAGAAAACGTATAAAAATTTGAACGCAGCGGGATTCGACCCGCGCCTCCTGAATACCGTTCAGGCGCTCTCTCACCACTGAGCAATGTGTTATACACTTTAAAAATGCTTGTTTTCATTAAAACATACATACAAATATACGCTTCTACAATACCCTTCTTTTGACGTAACTCAGTGCATTACTGTCTTGAATAAATGAAGAAAATTAAGAAAATATAACTAAACAATTGTAACGTTTATAAAAACATAATGTAAACAGGTTCAGGCTTTTAACCGACATAACAGTGTATTCAGAGAGAACCAAATGTCAAATCCTTCATTCGCCAGTTTTCGCGTAAATTTGTGACATACATACATATATATCGTGTGGCGAACAACACCGCCTCTCTTGATCTTGATCACCACAGCGATGAAATGAATATATTTTGTTTTATAATAATTCCCTCTAGAGGGATTTGAGCCTCCAGACCACAATTTATCGCGATAAAAATACTAACAAAGTCCCTTCAGTAACTCAACCCACAACCAGCATTCAATTTATTAGATAACCACTGCACCACGACGGTATATTCCCATAAATTAGACCATATTATTCGTATAACAAGGTTCTCAAGAATACTGCTTGGATTTAGCGTACAGTAAAGGAAACGTCGTCTAGGTCTCACATAAATACTAGTTTTTATTACAAGAGCTCACAAGAAAATTCTTATTTCATTTCTAGGTCAAACAATGTTACAGTATCAGGATTTTACAACAAAGGCTAAATAAATATATCATATAGTGGCCAGTCGTGGCGCAGGTGCACAAAGTGTGACTGTAAAGCGACTGGTAGTGGTTCGATTCCCACTCGTGGAGTGGAAATACTTAATATTTCCATTTTCTTCGCTCTGATGTCGAGGTGAAGCGCGGCGTTAAGTTCCGCTACTTAACACACAATACCTCCAGAATTCGGTGGAAAAGTGGGAAACAGAGTATCTTAATACTACCCTGCTGTGTGCGGGATACAGCGTGAAGCTAATAATTTCTCTGAATGGCAGTCGAACCCACACTCAATCGCATTTACATTCCGACTCTGTTCCACTGCACCACAATGGCTTATTTTTTTTAGATAAGTATCTACTTATACAGATACGTGTGCCAATTTTTTTTCAAAAATATTGCTACTTTAATTAGAAGTGATAAAGATAATACTGAAAAATGACACTAAGTCTACTTCTTACAGCTTTCACCAATTTCTGGCTGAATTCCAAATAATTTATTTATTTACGGCTCTTTTATTTATTATATTAAGCTCATAGTTATGGTGAAATAATGGTGGAATTTGGGACAAAAATTCTATTTCAAAACATTAAAATTATTATTATGGGACTGTAGGACTGTCTGGGTATACGTGATGGTTAGAGGTTCGATTCCCAATAAAGGAACAATTAGTGTGTCATTACCGCTAAAATTTAAAAGTATAAAAAATGTATGATAACAAACCTAATCACATATCCATACTTATATTATGAATGCAAACGTCTGTCTGTTTGTCTGTCACGCTTTCACAGATAATCTACCGGTCCGATTTAGATGAAATTTAGAACGTAAGAAGTAAATAATCCAGAGTCAAACATAGGTTTTTTAATTTTTAAAAAATCACCCTCTAAATGGTTGAAATAGAGGATAAAAGTTTATATGAAAAATCTAAACCGCTTAACCGATTGTAATTAATTTTGGCATAAATATAGTTGATAGTTCAAAGTAAAACATAAGATACTTTTCAAAAATCTACCACCGATGGTTGCAATATAAAAACAGTTAGTTTACGCGGCGAAGGCGCGAGCGGGCCGCTAGTATGTATATAATATAACAATGTTTGTGACACTGTAAACCAATGTAATCCTTTTCCTAGATATAAAACGAAATAAGGATCGCAGATGCCAATCTAATGTTCAAAATTTATATATGTTTTATAAAAAGAAACTTTATATCCTAAGTGTGTGAATAACACTTTACAATTGTTCATCAGAGACAATGTAGTGTTAAGACACCCTGTCTCTCACTTTTCGCCTGCAACCAGACATCGTGTATTGAGTGGCAGAACTGAACACCAAGTGGTTTGTCTTAAATACCAGAGTGAAAAAATGAAAATTTAAATATAAACCTTTCCCCAAGTCGCAATCAAACCCACAACCATCACATTACAGACAGACGCTGCCCCACTTTTCGCTGAATTCGGAGACATTGCGTGTCAAGTGGCACAACTTAATGCCGCGCTTTGCCTCTGATACCAGAGCGAAGGAAATGCGTGGAAATCGAACCCACAACCAGTCGTTTACAGTCACACGCTTGTGCCACTGCGCCACGACTGGCCTGACATGTATTATAACCGAAAAATAAGCTAAACCTGGGTATAAAACTAGTTTAAAGCTATCTATTTGACATCTCACAAGCGGTCCGTCTTGACCTTGCCTCTTCTTAGACCGACCTCTTGCATAATTACCTTTCCCCACTAGAATTGTGACCTAAACAAAAGCCCTCGGCGTAACAAAAATTAACGACTGTTTTTTGTTTTGTATGTACTCGTACATAGGTACAAAAAAAGTAAAATTTCGTTCTTTTTTTGTTTGTTTCAACAACTTTTTTTTTGGTAAAATACTGTGTATTATATTTATTTTTGGAGGTAGTGTAAGAGTAATCGTCTTTAATGTTTTTTTAAAAAAAGTGTTATTCATAATGAATAGGTAAATATTTTTTAAAAAATTGTACAAAAATTTGAACGCAGCGGAATTCGAATCCGCACCACGATAACATGAAAAACGTACGTTATAATAAGCCTATAAGAATTTCAACATATGTGCATATAGAGCCAGGAGCTATTGAATACAAGTCGTGCTGGTTCGAATTCCATCACATATTTTTTTTATATATTTTCTAAAAAGTTACCAGTTAGTAGTTAATATAGCCCATATTACCGTTCGGATAGCCTGACTGTCTTGACTATTTTTTAAAACCAGAAAAGGTTTCATATGGGGAGCAGAGTGTCTTCACACTATTCTCTCTGCTTATCTTGCTTTGAATGAGAAAACGTGTTGCTATTTGTTTTTTCAGGTAAAGAAAACAAATATTTTATCAACATAAACATGACATAGGATATAATGCAAGGGACTTCTGAAATTCGAATTAACAACGTAAACCATGTTTTTCAGCTTTACGCTTTTGCCTACATAACTGAGTACTCAGAGGGAGCTTAGTGTCAAGTCACCAAAGATAGATCGTTCAGAAAAGTCATTCCAACCATTGGGAACCTACAACCACTCGCTATAACAGTTAAAGACTAATACTGCACTACGTTGGTCATAGATATCATTTAGTATTATTAAATTATGCACAATTTTTATATTAATATTGAAGTGGCCAGTCGTGGCCCAGTGGCACAAGCGTATGACTGTAAACGACTGGTTGTGGGTTCGATTCCCACTCGAGGAGTGGAAATTATATTTCCATTTTCTTCGCTCTGGTAAGCGCGGCGTTAAGTTCCGCCACTTAACACGCAAGCTTCCGAATTCGGCGGAAAGTGGGGGACGGAGTGTCTTAACACTAGGTTCCCTCTGCCTACCCTGCTATGTGCGGGATACAGCGTGAAGCTAAAAAAAAAAGAAAAAAAAATTGAAACAAAATAGTATCATATTACATATTTACTTATACAAACAAATAAAATTAAAATGTCTGTTCGTAATATTAAAATAACCGCTTCTTACTAAAATACATACATATAAATGTGTAGGTACACGGGACATTCACCAAATAATATTTTTTTATAATTTTTGTCTGCCTATCTATCAGCCTATCGGTCTATGTGTTCCGGCTTATCTCTACAACGGCTGGACCGATTTTGACGGTATTTTCACTGATATATAGCTGTAGCAATAAGAAATAACTTAGGCTACTTTTATTTTAGTTTTTTTTTTCAAATATAACGCAAGCGAAATCGAGAGCACGGTTAGTATATATTATTATCATCCACGTGGAATATTTAACGACTTGTTCGTGAGTTTAGATATGTATTGAAGCGAAGCGATGTGATACATTAGTTTTCATTTTACAAAATGTAATACGTGTCGTTTGGCTGTTTAGCTGTTCCTTTTTTTTTTAGCTTCAAGCTGTATCTCGCACACAGCAGGGTAGGCAGAGGGAATCTAGTGTTAAGACACTCCGTTCCCCACTTTCCGCCGAATTCGGAGGATTCGCATTGAGTGTTAAGTGTCGGAACTTAACGCCGCGCATTACCCTCGACACCAGAGCGAAGAAAATGGAAATATTAAATATTTCCACTCCTCGAGTGGGAATCGAACCCACAACCAGTCGTTTACAGTCACACGTTTTGTGCCACTGGGCCGCTACTGGCCACACTCGGCCAGTGTGATATTTATATAGTTTGTAATTTGATAGATTATTTAGTATGGACTAGTATCTCGTTACGCGTAAAATTTACGTTGCCATAGCAATTTATATGTTATGTTATACACAAGTGTATGTACAACATATGATAAGTGTGTAATCATGATTAGTAGATAGATTGTAGGTTCGATTTCCACTAACTGAAATGATCACAATTTATTTTTTTTCTTACTCTACTGATTGAAACAAAGCGCAAAAGTTAAGTTTTATTTCTGAATACGCAATACCTTGAATTTGAGTAGAAATTTGTGAACAGAGTGACTTGACACTACGCCTTCTATACTAAACTAGGAAATAATGTTAAACTAAAAATGGAATTTTCAACAAATAAAACTAGCTGTGCGTTAAAATAAACAAATTTATACGTGAATATATTTTTTACTTTTTAGAACTAAAAATTTAGACTTTAAAAGAATTGTTGATTTAAAGCAAAAACATCACAGCCCGATATTTGTTCTCATTTAACCAATATAAAAGCATTCATTGCAAATTCGTCAGTCAAAAGCTAACAAAAACATTAATAATAAATGAATAAACACATTAATACTTTTAAACATTTTTAAAGTGTTATTCCACACATAGGAAAATTGAAAAAGCAACTAAACTAAACAAAAAAATTTCAACGCAGCGGGATTCGAACCCGCGCCGAATAAGAGTTTCGACGCAGCCGGTAGTAGAACGCATGGCTCAGTGGTGAGAGCGCCTGGACAGTATTCAGACGGTGCGGGTTCGAATCCCGCTGCGTTCAAATGTTTATACGTTTTCATAAAATGTCTTTTTCAAACGCATTAATAGTCAGAAATAGCAGTATCGTCTATATTGTTTTTGATTTTTTATTCACAATAATAAATTTTGACACTAGAGTCTATTCGCGGAACTCAACGCTGCGCTTAGTCTTTTTAGAGCGGGAAATTAACAAAACCACTTCATTAAACTTCTTTAAATTATCTTAAGATAATTTAAAGAAGTTTATTTCCCCGAATAGGAATTGAATCTACATTCAATTGCTTTTACTGTCCCACTGTACCACATTGGTTTATTATAATAGTAATATTTAAAAAATTGGATTTTTGTCAATTTTTTCCCATTTAGCGGAGTATTCAGAGAAGACTTAGTGTTAAGACACTTCGCTCGAAATCGACACATTGATTATTGAGTGGCTACATCACTCAACCCTGAATTTTGTCTTAGACCCCAGACCTGAGGAATAAAAATTTAAATATAACCATTCCCCCGATTGGGAATTGAACCAACAACCGTTTTACAAACAGACACTACACCACAATAACACTGATTATTGAAAAACGACATTATTATTACATTATTGAATTTTTAGAAAACGTATAAAAAATTTCAACGTAGCGGGATTCGAACCCGCGCCTCCTGAACCGTCCAGGCGCTCTCACCGCTGAGCAATGCATTTGCATTTTGTATTTTGCATTTCTAAAAATGTCTTTCAATTTTCCTAAGTGTGGAATAACACTTTAAAATGTTTAAAAACATTGATTATGTTTAAATTATTTTCATTCCTCTACTGTCATAATGAGATAAAGCGCGGCGTTGAGTTTCACCACGTAACACGCAATGTCTCGATTCTAAACACTAAGCGGAGAACAGAGTGTCTTGTCACTAGCTTCTCTCTGACTATCCAGCTATACGAAAAGCGTGGCATTTAATATATAGGTATGCTATTACGCATTTCCTATTAATCATTAATACGTATAAAATAAGAGTACTTGACCTTTCTATTAAGCAGCTGTACTCACTGAACAACATCTGTTATAATATGACGACATATATATGGATATCGTTAAACAATTCGCTCGTTCAGTACAAAAGTGTTATAAGTCAAAATTATACTTTTTTACAGGAGAACTAATATTCTTTTTTGTTTAATACTTTTCTATCTAATATTAAATATAACTTCATATTTAATTATATATTGTAAGAAGCGTACTTTTAGCAGTATTAAAAGCAGTAACATTTAGGTTGTCCATATATCACTGATTCTAAATGAAAATTTACAAGAATTTACTGATCCTAAAGGAAAAACAAAAAGTATCTTTTATAAATACAGAATAATAAATAAAAATAAATAATAAAAATTATACATAAAGAAAAATGTTGAAAGTAACACTAGGTACCCTCTGCCTACAGCGTGAAGTATATGAAACAAGTTTGTGGGCTGTAGTGGCGTAGTAGTCAACGTGTATCTGTAAACGCGCTGGTTGTGAGTTCAATTCCGATTCGTTAAGACCTATTATACTTTAATGTTTTTTTCATTTACCTGTTATTCTAAGATAAAAATCAGCGTTAAGTTCCGCCTTACAACGCGCAATGTTTCGAATTCAGGTGGAAAATGGAGAACGGAGTGTCATAATACTAATTTCTCCCTCCCTGCTAATATAGTATATAAAATATAAATGTTGTTTTTTTTATTTTTATCTTCACGGTGAGATAACACTAAGGCACTCGGTTCCTCACTTTCCGCCGAATTCGGAAGCATTGCGTGTTAAGTGACGGAATTTAACACCGCGCTTTGCCTCGATACCAGAGCGAAGAAAATGGAAATCTTAAATATTTCCACTCCTCGAGTGAGAATCGAACCCGCAACCGTTTACAATCACATGTTTGTGCCACTGCGCCACGAATGGCCCCAAAAAATATATCTTTCTAATAAAAACAGATGTTATCTCCATATAAAATTTTCACACTTGACTTCGCCAGTGTGAAAAAGATTTGTTGATTAGAACCCTTTTAAGTAAGCTTTTGCACAATCTAAAGAAAATATTTGCCGAATTTTCACGTTTTTATCTTCACTAGCCTAAGCTTTATACGTTTTTATTGAACTATTTTGAACCAATGAAGCGAATGTGGAGATTTCTGTGTGATTTTGTTTGTTTTTCACTCTTTAGGCAAAGGGACTGACTGTTAATGTAATGGGTGTAGGTTCGTATACCACCTAGAAAATAATATTTAAGAAATAAAATTATATTTAAATTATTATATGTAAATGAAGCACAGAGTGTCTTAAGTATAGGTACACTCTCCCTACCCTGCTGTGTGTACGGATACAGTATGAAGCTTAAAAAAATAAAAAATATGTAGATCATTTTCATTTTTAAATTATTTTCATTTCTCCGTTTACCTTTTGATACATAAGTATTTTAACCACAATATAATAAAGTCCCTGATTACCCTACAACTACTTGCAAAGTGTTCAAAACGTCGGTTTTTCTTTAAGATCTTGGAAATGTCGCTTTCAATAGGCGCGGATTCCAATACCACTGAATTCAAATTTTTATACGTTTTCTAAAACTATCTTTTTCAACTTCGCAAATAAATATTACGAATATTTACTAACTCAATCCATTTATTTAAACGTACCTATGCATAAAACATTAACTTTTATAACATTAAAAACTAAATACGAACTAAAATAAAATAAAGTTAAAATATCGCATGCTATTATAGTTGATTCGAGAGGCTGAAACTTTTAAATTGATTTTCCGTTACAGCGCCAATAGTTTAAATGGGTTTCAAAATTTGTTGTGAAAAGTTGAAAAACTGTTGTTTTTTATTGCAAAAAGTAAAATTTCGGTCCATTAACGAATAAACGATTCATTGGACGGATTGGAGTAATGTTTTACTTAATTATGTTCTTTTCCAGTTTCAAAAGAGGGTAGTTAGATATAATTTAGTATTAAGACACTCAGTTTTCCACTTTTCGCCTAAATATGAGGCAGTGCATGTTAAATATCGGAGTTTAACGACGTTTTTTTAGTGTCAAAGCGAAAAAATAAAGGTGCATTGCTCAGTGGTGAGAGCGCCTGAACGGTTCAGGAGGCGCGGGTTCGAATCCCGCTGCGTTCAAAATTTTGATACGTTTTCTAAATGTCTTTTTCAATTTTCCTAAGTGTGGAATAACACTTTAAAAATGTTTAAAAGTAAATAAAGTTTCGTTTAAACATATATAACTTGTAATTGAGACCCATTATTATTACTCATATTAGATAAAAATCAGTCGAAATTCAAGCCAAAAAAATAAATGACTGATTCTGGAGATTGTGATTGACGATACTGATATCTCTTTGTAAATAAAATATTAATATTTTAATATAAATTACCTATACTTAGGAAATTTTCATAAAAATGCTTGGACGGCTTCCAATAACCGCGGGTTCGAATCCACCATTCAAATACGTGTAATTATTTATACATTTTCTAAAAAATATTTTACAAAATACCTTTCAAATTTTACTCTTATATACAAAAGTAAATCTCTGCCATTTTGTACAGCTAGCTGTCTTTTTAACAAACAACGAGCTAGGTCAGAAAATTCGATATCCCGAGGGATTATTTAACCAAGTCTTTATAGGATTTTCTTTGAGAGCTGAATCTGAAATCTCGGATTTTAGGTATATATTATAGTAGCTTCACGCTTTTACTGTCAAAGTAGGGTAGTTAGAGGGAACCTAGTGTTAAGACACTCCGTTCTCCACTTTCCACGTGAAATAGAAAAATTGAGTGTTGACAGATGGAAATTAACGCCACGTTTTCTTTTAAGTAACAGAGTGGAGAAATGAAAATAATAGTCCCGATAGGAAATCGAACCCACAACATTCGTGTTTTCAGTAAAACGCTACCCAAATGCACCTTGATGGTTTCCGTAAAATATGCGTTACCTTAGCAACTTGGAGAGTGTGTAATGTATATTAACATCACTGTTTTATCCGCTTCTAATATAAGATTTTTTGTGTATTTCACGCTGTATCCCGCACACAGCAGGGTAGGCAGAGTAAACCTAGTGTTAAGACACTTCCCTGTTCCACTTCTGTTAAGACAGTTCCCAACTTTCCGTCGAATTCGGAGGCATTGCGTGTTAAGTGGCGGAACTTAACGCCGCGCTTTACCTCGGCACCAGAGCGAAGAAAATGGAAATATTAAATATTTCCACTCCTCGAGTGGGAATCGAACCCACAACCAGTCGTTTACAGTCACACGCTTGTGCCACTGCGCCACGACTGGCCACGAAGATAAAACGAAGGTAAAAAAATATACATTTATTATATGTTCATAATTACTACATATAAATTCAATTACCATCTTGTCAGAATTAATTGTAGTTATAATAAAAAATATATATTTAAAAAGAGTTGCTTAATAACAACGGAGCCGCTCTCTCCGAGTCACATTTCCGTCCTCGGTAATACCTTGATCCGACGAAATGTAATCAATTTGTTATTTTCATTTCAACAATGAAGAATAATTTTTAAAGTATTGGGTAGTTCGAAATATTTTTTTTTATTTAACTATAACTGGGATGATTTTTTTAGCTCCAGGCAGTATGCCAGAGGGAATCTAATGTTAAGACACTCCGCAATTTTCGGCGAATTCTGGAGGCTTTACGTGTTAAGTGCCAAAACTTAACGTTGCGCTTGGCGTCGATGCCAGAAGATAGGAAATGAAATATTAAATATTTCAGTATACTTTGAGTGGAAATCGAACCCACAACCAGCCGCGTTTAGTGTCACGCTTTGTGTCCCTGCACTACTACATAAAAATAATAACTATATCTGGGATATAAGAAGAAAATATAGGTTAAAATTCCGTTTGGTTAACATTGATAATTGCTATTTAGATATTAGACATATAGATAGATATATGGATAAATATTTAGTAAGATATCATACTTAGATAAAAACTAGTGTATTAAATTATCAATTTCTAAATTTGTGTTCGTGTGCGTGTGCGTTTGCGAGTGCTTTAATTTTAAAGGTGGAAGTTGAAACCGTGCTTTGCCTTTATACTACAGTGAAGAAAATGGAAATATTAAATATTTACACTACTAGAGCGGGAATCGAACCTAGAACCAGTCGGGTTTACAGAAACATTTTGTGCCCCTGCACCACGACTAGCCTCGTGCATACATGTATGTATTATACTTTTAAACATTTTTAAAGTGTTTATTCCACACTTAGGAAAATTGAAAAAGACATTTAGAAAACGTATAAAAATTTGAACGCAGCGGGATTCGAACCCGCGCCTCCTGAATACCGTTCAGGCGCTCTCACCACTGAGCAATGCGTTCAATATCTATATAAATCGAAATATACTTTTTCGCACCAACATTCATAAGATTATGTGTTTATATGCGTATGTCTAAATATATATTTTATGTGTTATGTTTAGATTAATATAATGTTTTATTTATGTATGTATGAATTTACTGTAAATTATTTTACATGTGTGTATTTTCCATATATTAGCTTTCCTCGTAGAGAATACTGCTTAACGTTAAATCTGTCTCTTCTTGCTTACTAGTTTTAATTGTATGCAATATCTAAACAAATAAATAAAATTGGAGTGTATATTTGTAATAGGTGTTATAATAATCGGTTTTTATTATGTATGTTTAGAGTAAACATTAGCTAAGTAAGCATTAACTTCACGCTGCATCCCGCACACAGCACGGTAGGCAGAGAGAACCTGGTGTTAAGACACTCCGTTCTCGATTTTCCGCCGAATTCGGAGGCATTGCGTGTTTAGTGATAGTAATTTAACACCGCGCTTTGCGTCGACACCAGAGCGAAAATAAATGAAATAATAAATATTTCCACTTCTCGAGTGGGAATCGAACCCACAATCAGTCGCTTTACAGACACACTCTATGCCTCTGCGCCACAACTGGTCCCAATGTACGTATGTTTACTCGTATACGATACATATACTAAAATAACATTTTTTACAATTTTTATTTGTCTGTTTGTTTCAGCTAATCTCTGGAATGGCGATTTGACGAGATTTTCACTAGCAGACAGCTAATATAATAAGAAGTAACTTAGGCTACCTTATAAACGCAGACGAAATCGTGGGCACAGCTAATATAGAAAACATAAATAGTAAATAAATAATTCAGTCTGAAGAACAAAATGTAGGAGAAAAATGTCTCAAATAAGTATTGCCAAGATGGAAAGGATGATATCCTAGACGCGTGAGCTCAAATCCTATTACGTTCGAAATTTTGTGCAAAATTTCAATAATATGTTTCGTCTACGTTGCAGGGTTTTATCTTTCAAAAGTAGTACTGAATTCCTGATATCTACTTTCTTTGTTTTTAAATAAGTAGGTACTATATATTTTTCAAAAGAAAGAATTAAGCTAACTAGGTACTTTAAATGGGAGGTTAGTTTGGAATTATACAAAATTTTGCTAATATTAAAATTATTTTCGTCTACAGCGCTCCTAAAGTTTATTGCAAATTAGGAAAAATCTAATATGAGCCCATCTTATACATTATCACAAAGAATTTACCCACAAAAATTGTGCAATATGCAACAGGAATAGAGTAATATTAATATTATATATAGGTACTAATATTGTAAATGCGAAAGTCTATCTGTCCGGGTTCGATTTAGAAGACCCAGGGTCAAATGTAAACCTCTTTTTTTTTAAATAAACCCCCAAAGAGTGATATGAGATATATTTTTTTTAGGAAAAATAGTGTATTTGTGTGTAGTAGTACGTACGTAGGCAAAACCGAGAGCGGCCGCTAGTTTAAAATATTATTAGGAAAAAGTATGACAACTTAATTTACAAAAACTTCAAAATAAGATACAATTAATAGAACACTCTAAGCAGCTTCACGCTTGTCCCGCATTGCATACTAGTTAGAGAGAACCTAGTGTCAACACTCCGTCCTCCACTTTCCACTCGAATCAAGACATTGTGTGTTAACTGGCGGAATGCAACACCGCGTTTTGACTTAGGCACCAGAGCAAAGAAATTAAAATTTAAATAAACCATTCTACAAGTGAAAATAGAACCCACAACAATCCCGTTTATAATCAGATACTGTCCCACTTCGCCCCGACGCCCTCTTTAAAGTTGTTACTAAATTCTCGCAATAACGAAACTGCGAACTGCACCAAGTTTTATTAGAAGCAGATTGCACTGAAACATGTCTGAAACTTTAATATAAGGCTGACGGTTAGAAATATGAAACTAAATTGTTACAGAAAATAATCTTAATTAGAAAAGACGGTGGGTTGCTTTAATGTATATATTTTAAGTTTATAAGTGTTTCTGACATTTTAAAGCGTCATCCACACATATAGGACGCTAACAATGTAAATAAGTTGAAATAAGTGTATAAGAGTTTCGACGCAGCTGGTAGTAAGAACGCGTGGCTTAGTGTGCAGAGTGCTTGGACGGTTTCCCACAGGCGCGAGTTCGTATTCCGCTGCGTTCCTTTTTTTATACGTTTCCTAAATATGTTTTTATAAGAGTTATTCATGTACTAAGAAATTGAACTGCGGCGGTAAGTTACGCTTGTTAACACACAAAGTTTTAAATTGGGGTGAAAAGTGGAGAAATGTGTGGAAGAGTGTGTAGCGGAGAGTCAAGACACTAGATATTTCTGACCATCCTGCTATGCGGGAAAAATGTGAAACTGTTAGGAAATTAAAAAAGTACAGTAGAAAACTGTACTCGTATACAATTAATAAAAATATGTATATAAGATTTTTTTCGTACTCAGATGGAGAACACACGGTTTAGAGCGCTTGGACGTTTGCCAAGACGTGTGGGTTCGAATCCTGCTGCGTATTAATCTTATGTTAAATTGAATGTTTTATGCTTTATTTGTAACTATTATATTTTTGCACTTCACTCTTTATCCCACATAACAAGATAGGCAGATATAACCTAGTGTCATAATGACACTCCGATCTCTAACTCATTTCAAATTGAAGACATTGCCTGTTAAAAAGCGGAACTCAACGCCGCGTTTGCCTTTAGAAAATTATATTAACTTTTAAATTATAATCCTTTTACAGTTCTTTACAGTTTCGGTAATGGCATCGAACCTACAACCACTGTCTTTACAGTCTCTATGCCAGTATGAGACCTCTAATTACTCTATCTAGTTCAAAATTCATTTGTTTAATAAATAACATAGAAAGACGAACAAAGCACGTAACAGAGCAGTTCAAGTCAAAAACACGTTAACTATTTTAATGAAGTTTCGCTTTTGAGTTTGTAATATTAAATAAATATATTTTAGAACAAAAAAATTTTAATTGAGCGTTTTAAAATAATGATATATGTTCAGTCACTCTTTTTCCTGCAGAGAGTATCTAGTGTAAAGACACTCTGTTTCCCACTTTTCACCTAAATTTGAGACATTACGCGTGGAATGGTCAAATTCTGCGCCGAGCTTGTTATCTGGGCGGAGAAATGAAAATAATTTAAATATAATCATTTCTTCGAGTGGGAATCGAACCAGCAACCATTTCGTATATTACTAAACGGTGTCATGATGGTAAAGTATGCTATTACTACACACTGTGTCCCGTGTAGCAGGATGGTAACAAAATTTCAGTGTCAAAGACACACACACACACACACACACACACACATACACACAGATGTTTCTTTGATGCTAGTGAATTTAAGTAAGATTATAAATTTAAATTAGATTTTTTTAAAAAATGTCAGTAAATAACCTAAAAAAAGATATTTGAAAAAGACATTTTAAGAACACGTATAAAAATTTGAACGCAGCGGGATTTTTAAAATTTTTATACGTTTTTTTTAAATATCTCTTTCACTGAAACAATTGAATTATAACTAAAACAATTGTTTCAGTATAATTATATTTGCATAAATATGAAAAATATATTCTGTTTTTTTTCAAATAAAGTATTTTTATTTATTTATTTATTTATTTAAACACTCCATTCTCCACTTGGCCTATTCTAAAGGAATGACACCTACAGTATTCCTGATTATTCTGCGTTCAAATTACTCTTAAATAATATTTAAAATGAACTACAGTTTAATCTTTAATATCATCGCAGAAAGCGTCTGATGAGACACGTGATAGTTCTGAATTCCACAACCACTCAAGAAATTACGTTTATTTATTTAATTTAAATTATTTTTTATAGTAAGGCAAAGGTTGTCACGTTTCTGCCATAAAATGAGCGAAAAAATATATACATAACGGACTATATATCCCACTCGACGAATTAGTAGTAGTAAATGACCTTCACGCTGTTAGCTTCACGCTGTATCCCGCACACAGCAGGGTAGGCAGAGGGAACCTAGTGTTAAGACACTCCGTTCCCCACTTGCCGCTGAATTCGGAGGCATTGCGTGTTAAGTGGCGGAACTTAACGCCGCACTTTACCTCGACACCAGAGCGAAGGAAATGGAAATATTAAATATTTCCACTCCTCGAGTGGGAATCGAACCCACAACCAGTCGTTTACAGTCACACGCTTGTGCCACTGGGCCACGACTGGCCACAATGAGAAGTCTCCGAATAAATTAATGAGAAGTCTCCGAATAAATTAATGAGAAGTCTCCGAATAAATTAATGAGAAGTCTCCGAATAAATTAATGAGAAGTCTCCGAATAAATTAATGAGAAGTCTACGAATAAATTATTTTCGTTTCTGCGTTCTGATTCTAGTATATAAGACAAAATACTGAGTTAAGTTACGCTGCTTAACATAATATCTCAATTTCGCCGATATAGAGTAGAAGAGATTCTCTCTGCCCACCATGTTATGAGGGAAAAAAGTTAAGAAGTGTACGAACACTGTTTCCGTAGCCTGTCCTACAATATAAGGAAGAAAGGAGAGAAGATAAATAGGTGTACAATTATAAAAAGAAAATGATCTTTTAGAAGAGAACTACGAAAGATGTGCGGAGTCAAGAAGTCGATAAGAAAGACATATGAAGCAAAGGTGAGTGTTGAGAGATGCTGGGGGCCTCGGAAGGTATGAGGACCCCCGGAGGGCGTGTATGAAGAGGTTGTTGACAGTGGACGAGGCAAAAGAAGTATGCAGGGACCGTAGCGTTTGGCGCTCTGTTCGTTCTGACTACCCCGCAAGGGATACAGCGAGAATGTAAAAAAAGAACCATTTTTTTTTATTTAATTACTTAAACACTACAGACACCTGGTTTCGCTGGTTTCGTATCCTTCTTTTCCTTAATATGATTTGATTACAATTCTTAAGTTACATTGACATGCTACTCAAAACTAAAATGATGTTTTAAATTACCTAAGCGAGAGAAGAGAGCGCGGCGTTAAGTTCCGCCACTTAACACGCAATGCCTCCGAATTCGGCGGAAAGTGGGGAACGGAGTGTCTTAACACTAGGTTCCCTCTGCCTACCCTGCCGTGTGCGGGATATAGCGTGAAGCTATTTATTTTATTTATTTGAGAGAAGAGAACTTGAAACTAACTGGTTACTACAGTATTTATATATAGCAAGTCGCCCTCGTCTTACGCCCAAGCGGACTGCTTTTCTAAATTAAGTGCCTTCTTTTTATTTCGTATTATAACCGACCATCTATTGAAGTAGTTTGTTGTTGATTTCATAACTTTTTATTTCATAGCTTTTCTTAAATAACATTAGACGAAGAGATATTAGTGTCAAGATTTTCCGTTTTCCATTTTTCGCCTAAATTCTAAATATAACATATTTTTTTTAATTTCACGCTGTACCCCGAACACAGCAGGGTAGGCAGAGGGAACTTAGTGTTAAGAATCTTTTTTCCCACTTTCCGCCGAGTTCTGGAGGCATTGCGTGTTAAGTGGTGGAACTTAACGCCTCGCTTTGCCTCGACTCCAGAGTAAAAAAAATAGAAATAACACATATTTCCACTCGAAATTAAAAATTAAATAGCTTCACGCTATATCCCGCACACAGCAGGGTAGGCAGAGGGAACCTAGTGTTAAGACACTCCGTTCCCCACTTTCCGCCGAATTCTGAGGCATTGCGTGTTAAGTGGCGGAACTTAACGCCGCGCTTTACCTCGACACCAGAGCGAAGAAAATGGAAATATTAAATATTTCCACTCCTCGAGTGGGAATTGAACCCACAACCAGTCGTTTACAGTCACATGCTTGTGCCACTGGGTCACGACTGGCCACTACCACTCCTCAAGTAGAAATCGGACCTACACCCAGTCGCGTTTACAGTCACAGTTTTGTCCCCCTGCGCCACTACTAGCCTCAATATTATATGTTAAAGTTCCCTCTTTTTCATTAGAACAGAGTGTCTAAGAAGCCTATAAACATAACATACTATTTATTGTTAAGACACTCCGTTCTCTCCGTTCTCTCCGTGTTGATAAGCGTAACTCAACGCTTTGTCTTATCAGGATAGAAGGAAAATCGAACCCGTAAGTATCTCGTATACACGCTGGCACGATGGCCCACAGTAGAGCTTTTTCATATATTATTTTTAACCATATCTCAAAATACTTGTTAAAATTATAATTACTTGACGTTTTTCGACTTTCGACTTAAGTGGAAATTGAATTAATGATTGAAATTAATGAATATATTCATAATAATTAAAGGTATTATTAATATTTTCAATATTTTATAATTTATTTTGTAAGGAAAAGCAGCTTCACGCTTTTTCCATGTATAGCGGGGTAGCAGGGAATGTAGTGTCAAGACACTCCGTCCTCAACTCTCCGTCATAAATCAAGACATTTTGCGTATTGAGTAGCGGAACTCAACCCCGCGTTTTATCTTAGGTATCAGAGGGGATAAGCAAACATTCAAATATAATTATACCCCAGTGAGAATCGAACCCACAATTATTGCTTTTACAGTCAGACTGTCCCACTACGTTACGACGTCCTTAAGTACTTACATTATAACAGAGTTTCACAGTAAACGCGGTAGTTATGAGTTCGATTCCCACTCGAGGGTATGATATTAAACAGTTGTTGTTACTTTGAACAGTTATTTTAAGCGGATTAATTGCGTATATTTCTGGTATTCTAAAAACGTTTCAGAAAATCCTATATTTCGAATACTAAATTCTGTGGTCAGTCTATAGTTTTCACTTTAAAAGTAGTTCAATTTTAATAATCGCTAAAATAAAAGTTCATATTAGTTATTAAAATTCCGCCTCGGTTGAACAAATTGCGGCGATAAGTTCCGCAATTCAGCGCCTTATATATAAAAATGGGGTGACTTTTTTTTTAAATTATATGCGGAACTAGCGACCTCACGCAGCTTTGCCTGCATAATTACACAACAAAAATAAGTACCTTATATTTGACCCGTCTATTATAATTCCAAATTTTATCAAAATCGGGCCAGTAAAAGTGTCATGAAAGCGTTACAGACATACTTTCTTATTTATAACATGAATATGGAAGCGTGGAGCTAAAAAATATATGAAAATAGGCATACATATATAAAATATTGTGCAGTAAAGAGCCATATGTCTCATTGTAATTTTTCTGGTCAAGGCCACTATGGATGGCAGAACTCATCTTTCATACAATATTTTTGTGAAAAAAAAACGTATAAAACGAACGTTTTTTGTATGTTATAGTTGACTGACATAATGGTTTAAATAAAATGTTAGATGTATTTAAGAAGTTGCGATGGTTTTAAGTTTGAATCATATTCGTGAGAAAAATGCAGTTTTTTAATTAAAAAAACGAATATTATCCATACTTATATTATAAATGCGAAAGTCTGTGTGTTTGTCTGTCACGCTTTCACGGCTAATCTACCAATCCGATTTGGATGAAATTTAGAATGAAAGTAGTAGAAGCTACTACCATGGTCTAACATAGGCTATTTATTTTTTCAAAAATCAACTTCTAAAGTGTTGAAATACGGGGATGAAAGTTTATATGAAAAATCTAAACTGCTTGACCGATTGTAATGAATTTTAGCAAAAATATAGTTAATAATCCAAGCTTAAACATAGGCTACTTTATTTTTTAAAAATTTTTTAAAGGTTTGCAATATGCGCTGTGCGTTATTTGTCAATCACTCGGAGAGTCACTCAGTCAGTTATACTCGTATAGATAGTTATGCATTTATATACATACATATATTAATTGTCATAATCTAGGACAAGCTGCTATGTAACTATATCTTTACCAAGACCATTGCAGCGTAGTTTTCTTTGGTATCAGAGCAAATAAATGAAAATCTAAATATAATAATTCCTCCAAGAGGGAATCGAACCCACAACGCTGTCGCTGTCCCGCTGCACCACGACGGCTTCAAAGACCTAGGATATTATGATCATCTAATACAAATCTTTATCTCCTAGAAATTAATTAGAAAATCTCAACCAACAACGTTACGGGCGGGTTTTAATGAACCATTGAATCGGAAAGTATTTTTTTTGCACTCGTCTATAAAAAGAAGAGACGCTAAATTTAAAGTATATAATGTGTAAGTATATAATAAATATGTATGTATTATGTACTAAATATATGTATATATATTTATTTAACATGTATAATATATGTTACTGTGAGGCTGGTCGTGGCTTGTGAGTGTTAACGCGACTGGTTGTGGGCTCGATTTCTACTCGAGGAACTAAATATTTAAAATTTAATTTCCTTCGTTTTAATGCCCAGTCCAGGCGCGGCGTTAAGTTTCGCCATTTAACACACAATACCTCCAGAATTCGGCGGAAAATTGGAAGCCGAGTGTCTTAACACTAGGTTCCCTTTGCCTACCATATAGACAAAGCGTACCATATAGACACAGATAGACAGAATTTAGGGCTGATCTGATATTACTATGAATTATTTTACTAAAATAGACTATGTTTTTGTGTGTAATTTTACTTCTTATAAGTTATATTTTGCTTAAATTTGTAAGAAATTATTTTTAATTCAATATTATTCAACGTGGCATAAGCTTGTTTTTTAGTTGAAACCTCAACTCCCACTTTAAAAAAATGTTACATTCAAACTACTTCCGCCAAGCACCACATAATGCCTCGATTTCGGTTGAAAATCAAATCAGACCAGAAAATAGAGTGTCTCGTCACTAGGTTCTCCTACCTCTACCTACCTATACGGAATAGAGCGTAAAGCTAATATAAAAATTAGTAAATAATACATTTTTGCTTAAAAGTTAAAAATATACATATAATACATACATCATTACATTAAACATTCTTTTCAATGCCCCATCATTACGTAGCCTCTATTGAGTAATTTTTAAAATATTCACTTAACTCACTTTGCCTTTTGTTATTGTAATTATTTGTTAGTTTATGGTTTTAGCGGACGTAAATTCGTGTCTTGGTGACAGACAGTGATTTTTCTATGGCAATTTAAAATATTTTTAACTTTGAATACGTTTTTGACGCCATTGTAGCTCAGTGAGAGTTATAAATGTTATTGGTTGTCGGTTCGATTTCTATTCGAAGAAATAATTACACTTATGTTATAGTAAGCTGCCATTTAACACAGAATATCTTTAATTAAGGGGGTAAGTGAAGAAAATTGTGTTATGATAAGATTCTCCAAGGTTCTCTTTATCTATTCTATACTCTGCTTATGCGTGATAATGCGTGAAGCTAAGAAAATCTTGTTTTTCCCAGTTTCACGCTCTTACCCGCATAGTATAATCCGCGTGAATACTAATATACAATTAGTGAGATTGTTAAGACCACGCAAACGTAGTTGCGAGCGGTTGCTTGTATAAAATATAATTACACACTGAAATACTCTTCTTAAAATTATTTAATAATTTCGTTAAAGATCAGTAATTTTAAGTTTTTGTAACTTTATACGTTTTCCCGTATGACAGCGTAACGGAGAAAATTTAAGAGATGAGTCACTCCGTTTTCGAATCTCCGCCCGAAATAAAGGCATTGCTATTAAGCGAAACGTGTGTATAATTATTTAAATAAAACAAAAATAGATATATTAATTCTAACTTTAATGGATTTGAAAGTCAAACTTTTCAGTTATTTTATGGTATACTAAAAATGATGTAATAACACACATATCGATTCTAATACATTTAGTTTTAGGACAGTCTTTAAAACGCTTATACAGTATTACTTTAGGCTCTAGTGGTATTGTGGAAAAGCTTTTTATAATCGCGAATAGTTTTGGGTTCGATATCTGATGGAGTGATCTTTGATTCGGGCGGAGCATAGAAAACGGAGTGTTTGAACACTAGGTCCTCCCTTTCCCGCATAGTGATATGGGAAAAAGCATTAAAACATTTAAATCGGTTCCCCAGTCTAATAGTAAATCATATTATACATTATTGTAAGGTAGATATGAATAAAAACTATAATTGTTGTGAAGAGAAAATAGAAAATAATCACTATATTCTCCGCTTTTTTCATTAAATATTGACTTTCATATAAATAAAACATAAAAATTAAAGCAAATATACTTGTTTCTTTACGTTTAGCTTGATTCAGCTCAATTATTTAATTTCATTCTATTCTACGTATGACTCATAATGTACTAAGAGGACAGTGCCAAGATCTTTCATACATATAGCTGTTATTTATTGAATATATGTGTTATATATAGAATATATATAGACGGAGAGACAGAGAAAAGAGAGAAATTCTTATGGTAACGGAAAATGACGGTATTATACGTTTTATAATTCAAACGAAATTGCAGGTTAAAATATTTATTTTATACTGAAATTCATAATTTTATTGTTTCACACTGAAAATTTCCATTTTTAGTACAAATTCTAATTATTTAAGGTCTATTTTCGGATTTTTGTGACACAATCTAGTCTAAATGATTTTTCAAATATTAACATCATTGATCTTATGTCAATTTCATCAAAATCGGTCAAGCAATTTATATAACGATAGCTAAAGTAAGCTATCGTATTACGTTAATAAAATACATAGATGAAGAAAATAACTGTAAATATATTCATAACATAAAATCAATGTAATAGCAAAAATTCATTCAAATTCGTCTGGAACATAAAAGTAATGCTAAACTAATTTATTTTACCCTATTCTAAGAAGCCTAGATCGTTTTCTGAAACCTCACACGTAGTAAATCTTAAATTTTATTAAAATTTTCATAAAATATTGAGTAAAAAACGATGATTTCGTTTTGAAATTGACTATAATTACATATATTTTTCTAATATTATAAAATTTTATTATTTCTTATAATTTAAATTAAAATATATAATAATATTATATAATATAACTTAAAAAAAAAAATTAAAACTAATACTTCAATGTCACTGCAGATATAACACACATACATACATACATACAAAATTAAAAAAAATATATACCACAAACCTTTTTAAAATATCCTCAAAATGTCACTTCACTAAACATTATCCACTGTTCACCATTTATTATAACACTTAAATAAAACAACCGTCTTTTTCCATTAAAACGAACATTTTTTTCTTATATATTCAATTTATAATACACACGTGCGTTCACCGCGACGCTCCGAGACCGACTGACCTGGGAGCTACGGTCGCGGAAAACGCGGGAAATGGATGAATTTGAGCGCGTTTTTTTTTTTAATTTGAACGATTTTTTAATGAAAATGGCGGCGTGGATTCTTGTTTTTTGAGTTTTGTAATGGTGTTGTGGGTTATGTATTTTATTTTGGAATAGAATTATTAATAGTTATTTAATATTTAATATTTTTTTCGTTCTAGTGTTGAGGTGCGCGGTGTTAAGTTCCGTCACTTAACATGCAAAGCATCCAGGAAGATGCTGAAAGTGGGGAACGGAGTGTCTTAAAACTAAGTTCAGAATGCCTTACCTAATATATGCTGTGAGCGTATTGCAATAATGTATCAGGAAAAGTATGTTTTGGAAAATTAATAGTGACTAGTTAAACTAGCAGTAGATAAAATAAATATTAATAAGTATATATAAAAATATATATTTATTACAGGCTAAACGTGGGGTAAGGACGTAAAATATGACAGTAAGCGCGACGCTTATGGATTCAATTCCCACTCGAGAAATCGAAATATTTTTGTCGCCCTATGACATTAGGTCCTCTCAACCTACTTCGCTACGCTATTAGTAAAAATATTTTTTGAAAAATTTTTAGGTACTAGTTAAACTTGTGACTGTAGTTGTTAAATTTTATGGTAATACAAATAGAAATGTTGATCTCAAGACATTAGGTCTTTATACGAGTATCTTCTTCATGTACCTCCTCTTTCTTCGTCTTTGCTGGACTACATAAAATATTATGTTTGGACTTACCTTCTATTAATGTGTTAATATTTTCAGAACTTGTTTAAAAATATATTTGTAGTAGAAACACTTTAATATATTAAAATAGTAGAATTTAAACTTTTATTGATTGATATTAAAATATTCTTAAACATAATTATTTATATATATATTTTCAATTGAATTTAGTGAAGCTACACTCATCAAGTACAATCAAATACTTACTATCTGACCTACGATGGACTGGTTTTATTCGTTTCAAGCAAAATTATTATTTTTACATATTAGGGTAGTCAGAGAACCTAGTGTTATGACACTGCATTCTACAGCACTTTGTTTTACCAGGGCGATATAACGAAAATAAAAGAATATAATCATTACGTGGCCGGTCGTGGCCCAGTGGCACAAGCGTGTGACTGTAAACGACTGGTTGTGGGTTCGATTCCCACTCGAGGAGTGGAAATTATATTCCCATTTTCTTCGCTCTGGTGTCGAGGTAAAGCGTGGCGTTAAGTTCCGTCACTTAACACGCAAGCCTCCGAATTCAGCGGAAAGTGGGGAACGGAGTGTCTTAACACTAGGTTCCCTCTGCCTACCCTGCTGTGTGCGGGATATAGCGAAGCTAAAAAAATATCTATTAGAAAAACAATAACAGTTTTCTATAATCTAGTCTTCAATTTTTTGTTTTGTTTTTTTAAAAGATTTTAACTGGATTAATCGCCTATTTCTTTTTTCAACTTTTTGCCCCCTTCATAGAATGTAATTGACATCACGATGTTGGGCAATACGAATCTATCTGCTGTATTTACCTTAAAGAACTGAACTGTCAGCTGTCATCAATTTTCTTCAAATCGTTTATAGAAATGTTAGCTAAGTTAATTGAACAATATATTTTCTTAGTATAAGAAAAAAATTAGAAAACGTACAAAACGTATAAAAAAAGCAGAACCTGCATATATTTATCTCAGCTATGCCAAATTTCATATACATCAGTCTCTAGTTATTATTAACAATAAATGAAAACTTGAAACAAATAAATAAACAACAAGTAAACATTTTATTCCACAAAATGAACTTTAAAATAAATAAATGAACTAACTAACGAATAAATGAATGATCAAGCTAACGAACGGGTGAATAAATAAATAAATACTCGTCGGCTACTTCCGCTAGCAAAATTGTTTATTGAAAAGACCCGCCCTAGACTCAGTCATGCCTAAACGCTGTCGCTCTTCGTAATTTTAGCGAAAGCCTGCGACCCGTTGTGCGAGTTATAAATTTATAAATATTTATTAAGAGGCTATCGTGGTACAGTGGGAGTTACTGTAGGTACGATTTCTCTGCCCTGGTAATGGAGACAAAGCGCGGCGTTAAGTTCCGCCACTTAACATGCAATGTTTAGCTTTTGGGCGAAAAGTGGGGAATGGAGTGTCTTAACACTGGTTTTTCTTTCGTTATTTGAAAATGCGTGGAGATGTCAAATATTAAGTAAAGGTTATGAATTTTTATCGTATAGTACCTATAGATGAAACGTCTATATACTTGATGATTATTGATTAAATGTCAAATTACAGGCGTTTTTTAGATAAAACATAAAATATTTTTAATTGTTTGCTTTTAAACCTAACTACGGTGATAAAATCAGCTACCGCAAACGTTGACGGATGGGAAATGACTTTTACTCTCGAGTTCTCTCCTCCTGCGGCTAAAAACCTAGTAGAAACGTAGTAATAGGACACGAAAAACTTAATATAAAGCAATATTATTTGTAAACAATTTGTGATGTGGCCAGATGTGGCGCAGAAGCACAAAGTGAGACTGCAAAACGACTGGTTGTGGGTTCAATTCCCATTCGAGGAATGGAAATATTTAATATTTTCATTTTCTTCGCTCTAATGTCGAGGCAAAGCGCAACTTTCCACCCGAAATCGAGACATTGCGTGTCAAATGGCGAAACTTAACGCCGCGCTTAATCTTATTCAACAGAGCAGAGAAAGTAATATTAATTAAATCGAAATCATCTCTCTAAGTAGAAATCGAATCCTTGACTGCTAATATGTTTTAAAAAAATGAAATCTTAGTGACTCCTTTCTCCATTTTCTACTCAAACGGAGAATTCATCCGATCAAAGAGCAAATTCCTTGAAAAATTAAAACAGAACCATCGCGTTTAATATTATAAGCGTATCCTGTAAGCGATAAAATCTAATATATTATATGAACTTATATTAAAGTGGGTGAGACATTTTTTGCATAATTTATCGCTACGAGAACGAAAAATAGCGTACGCTTTGCGAATTGCGACGTGCTATATGAAATATTGTGATATGTACTATATTATTTGGGACTATTTTTAAGTTATACTATAATAAATAATATGTATATCATATTGATATAAACATAATTCGAATTCGGCGGAAAGTGGGGAACGGAGTGTCTTAACACTAGTTTACCTCTGCCTACCCTGCTGTGTGCGGGATATAGCGTGAAGCTAAAAAAAAAAAAACATTATGTTATACTTTTACGATTAAATATAAGACGTGGTTAGAAAATGTATAAAAAATTGAAAGCAGGGTAGAGTTCTACCAGCTAAATTGCTTAGCAGTTATATAGCTTAGACGGTTTTCCAGAGGTGCAGGTATGAATTCCGCTGCGTTCAAATTTTTATACGCTTTCTACTAATATTTATGATATCCTAAAATAGTAATATCACTGTAAAATATTCCCTCTGCCTACATTGCTGTGTGCGATACAGCGTGAAGCTTAAAAAATGTTCGTTTTAGTTTAGGTAAACACAATAGACTCTGGAGGTGACGACGGACCTCCCTCGTGACAAGGTTGGCGGTCCACCGAAATATAATAGTAGTATTCGCAAGCGACCGAGAGGGTTACCGCTGGCTTTTAGTGGGTAGTAACGAACTGACCGTTAAGTCTCATGATATAATCTGCCTTCAGAGCAGTTTTATCTAACCTTGCCTTTATATGGTCAGGGTAAAACGTAATTCCCTAGTGAGACAAGTAAAGCTATTTTCACTTCTCTGCTCTGGTGGTACTTACGACAAAGTAGACGTTGAATACGCGATGTCTCGATTTCAGGCAGAACTTGGAGAACGGAGTGTTATGACACTAAATCATTGTGACTGAGAGTATTCTACTTTACTTCCCGAAAAAAAACTACAAAAATGAAGCAGCGTGTAATGGATGGTTGTGAGAATGGAGTATGGATTAAAAATTATTTTAAGTCACTTTCATTTTCTTTTCTTTCACTGTTATTTTTTTATAAGAAGGACAAGGCAAACGAACATTCGCGTCCCTTGATGGTAGGAGAACATCGACGCCCACGACCCTATGAACACCAGAGGAGCTGCAAGGGCGTTGCCGGTCAACAAGGTGGGAATAAACGCGTCTTTTAAAGGTGCCCATGTCCTATCGACCTGGAAACAATGGCGCTGGTAAGTCATTCCACAGTTGAGTGGCACGTGGAAGAAAACTCCTAGGAAACCTATTAAGGACTAAGAAAACTACTAAAAACTATGCGTTAAATTCCGCCACCTAACTCAGCGTCTTGACACTAGATCGTCTTTGGCTACTAGACTCAGAAAAAAGTGTGAATCTTCTTACAAATGTATTTCTAAAAATATATATTTGTATATTAAGAAACCGCACGACACGTTAAATACATGTTTTACGTCCGCCAATTATGTTTCATAGTGTTTTTGCTCTCATACACATATTTTATGAGCATTCTTTTACGGCACACTTTTCATAGTTAGAAATAAAGCTGACGTGGTCATTTCTTCTTGAATTTGTTCTCGAAGGTCAGGGACCAATACGTTACAGATAGCTATAAAAACAGCTCCATGCTTTTTCCCACATAACAGGGTAGTCGAAGAGGGCCTAGTGTCAAGACACTCCGCCCTCCACGTTCCGCCTGAAATCCAGACATTGTGTGTTGAGTAGAACTTAACGCTGCGCTTTGTCTTTTAGCGTTTAGTACCAGAGCGAAGAAATGAAAATTTAAATGTAATCAACTCGACGAGTGAGAATCGAACCCACGAGCATCGCGTTTACAGTCAGAAGTCCCAGTAATAAAATATAACTTTATGTATATTACATTCATTAACATAATATACATATTATACGAGTATTTTTTAGTACTTCTTTCGCCTCGTCCAGTGTCATCAACCTCTCCATACACGCCCTCCGGGGGGTCCTCATGGTGTCTGTGACCTTCCTCCAGTATCAACGATACTATGTTCATGAAGATCAACTAGGGTCTTTCCCAGACTCATCTACCGCTCACCTTTACTTCATATATATTTTTTAAATATATTTAATTAAAATTATAATTTTTTTTCACGCTGTATCCCGCACACAGCAGGGTAGGCAGAGGGAACCTAGTGTTAAGACACTCCGTTCCCCACTTTCCGCCGAATTCAGAGGCGTATTAAGTGGCGGAACTTAACGCCGCGCTTTACCTCGACACCAGAGCGAAGCAAATGGAAATATAATTTCCACTCCTCGAGTGGGAATGGAACCCACAACCAGTCGTTTACAGTCACGCTCTTGTGCCACTGGGCCACGATTGGCCACAAAATTATTATGTCCAAATTATCATTCTTATCCACGCGTGCGTGGGTTAGAGTTCCGGTGGGGCCGAAATTAAATAACATTTGTTTGTCATCATTAATCTACGTATTATATTAAATTGTCCATCATATAAAGGTCAGGGCCAGTCGTGGCACAGTGGCACGAACGTGTGGCTGTAAACGACTGGTTGTGGGTTCGATTCCCACTCGAGAAGTGGAAATATTTCTATTTCCTCTCTGGTATCAGAGGTAAAAGCGCGGCGTTAAGTTTCGCCACTTAACACATAATGTCTCCGAATTCAGCTTTTTATACCTCGAATAAAATATATTTTTTTAGCGTGTATAATAAAATTATTTACAATGTAATATTTTTCAAATACTTAAAAACAATGCGAAATTGTGAATTTTTGTTCTAAAACGTGAAATTGGCATGAAAAATAATCAAGGCGGGCTCGACCGACCCCAATCAAGACTTGAAAGGTTAACCGTCAAATGTATTTAAATTTAGACCAATTAAATATATATAAAGTATGTATAAGTACAGTATAATATTAGAATTACAGAATGGGTCGCCAGTTGATGGTTTTGGGTTCGATTTCGTGGCCAGTCGTGGCCCAGTAGCACAAGAGTGTGACTGTAAACGACTGGTTGTGGGTTCGATTCCCACTCGAGGGGTGGAAATTATATTTCCATTTTCTTCGCTCTGGTGTCGAGGTAAAGCGCGGCGTTAAGTTCCGCCACTTAACACGCAAGCCTCTGAATTCGGCGGAAAGTGGGGAACGGAGTGTCTTAACAGTAGGTTCCCTCTGCCTACCCTGCTGTGTGCGGAATATAGCGTGAAGCTATTTTTTTTTTATTTCCAGCCGGAAAATGACTGTTTAAATAGATTTCTTTGTCCAGTTTGCTTCCTTCTCCTCTTCTTATGATGTATAATATGACAAGGTAAGGCAGTTCCGCAAGCAGGTAAGGGGTTCCGTCCTGGTTTTTGCCCCAAGGACCAGGTATCTTTTTGAAGATTTCCCCTGTGAAAGAAAAGGGTTTTCGTCCTTTATTCTTCTTTCTTATTTTTATAGTTTTGAATTGTTAAAATACAATTAAAAAAAATAGCTTCACGCTATATCCCGCACACAGCAGGGTAGGCAGAGGGAACCTAGTGTTAAGACACTCCGTTCCCCACTTTCCGCCGAATTCAGAGGCTTGCGTGTTAAGTGGCGGAACTTAACGCCGCGCTTTACCTCGACACCAGAGCGAAGAAAATGGAAATATAATTTCCACTCCTCGAGTGGGAATCGAACCCACAACCAGTCGTTTACAGTCACACTTTTGTGCCACTGGGCCACGACTGGCCACTTTTTGTTGAATTGTTAAAATATTGTACTTTAACAATTCAAAGTGTTATTTACAAGCTTAGGAAATTAAAAAATACATTTTTAGGATATGGTTCAGCAGTCAGAGCGCTTCCAAGAAACGCGGGTTCGAATCCCGCTGTGTTAAATTTTTTTATACGTTTTCTAATAATGTCTTATTTCACAAAATGTTGTAACTTTCATCTAATTTGTAATTTAGTAGTATGTATGTTTGTTCGGATTTCGACCCGAACGATTAAATTGAAATTTTGTATACCTATTTAGCTTGAATGACAATGCAAGCTAAGTTATTTTAAGCCCAAGATTACGGGGTAGTTATTTTTTAATGGTATTTAAAATTAATTTCTATAATATATCCTAGTTGTAGAATATCAAATAAAAGTTCTTAGCAATAATTTAGAAAAATCTGTATTAAAAAGCTTTTCTTTTACTAAAAGTAAAAGTTAAATCTGAACTAAAAATCATATTAAATGATGATTTAGAAAAAGGTTTAACGTCACTATGCCATAAAATCTATGTATTCTTTTATTATGTTATACTTTTGTTATTGTTTGAATGTTTTCTACTTCTCATAGTTTTCCCATATAACAGATTAGTCAGCAAACCTGCAAACCTAGTAGTAAAAAAAATTGTTCTCTGTTTTCCGCCAAAAACTTTACCATTCCATGTTTACTTGCGTGAATTAACCTCGTACTTTTTCTTACTACAACGAGTAAAAGAATAATTTTAAATAAATCACTTCCCCAACTGGGAATCGAACCCATAACCAAACGCGTTTAAAATCAAACGCATCCCCACTGCGTCATAAAGGCCTCTTAAATTATACGTTACATTATACATGCCTGTGCATATTTCATTGCATTTCGGAATATTCATATCAGTTCCTTGCAGTATCCGTTATCCAATAGACATAGATAGGTATTAAGTTCTACAACTAACTTGGATTTCTATATATATAACGTTCAATATATGTAAATTATATTGTAACTGAGGCCATCGTGGCACAGTAGGACAGCGTCTGACTGTAAACGACTGGTTGTGGGTTCGATTCCCACTCGAGGAGTGGAAATATTGAATATTTCCATTTTCTTCGATCTGGTTTCGAGGCAAAGCGCAGCGTTAAATTCCGCCACTTAACACGCAATGCCTCCGAATTCGGCGGAAAGTGGGGAACGGAGTGTCTTAACACTACGTTCCCTCTGCCTACCCTGCTGTGTGCGGAATACAGCGTGAAGCTAAAAAAAGAAAAATAATAATAATAATTGTACAACATTGGCAAAGTGGGACAACGTCTGACTGTAAAGCGATGATGTGGGTTCGATTCCCACGTGGGGACAACATTATATTTTAATTTTAATAACTTCGCTTTGGTACCTAAGACATAGGCGCGGCGTTGGGTTCCACCACACAATACACAACGTCTCGATTTCCGGCGGAAAGTGGAGGACCGAGTGTCTTGACACTGTGTTCTCTCTGACTACCGTAAATTCGAAAAACTTACTTTTCCTGCATAGTTATTTTTTTATCAATATAAAATCAAATACATTTTCTGAATATAGTATTCTAATAATGGGTAGTGGGTTCAAAACCATTCTTTTGAAGATAACAAAAAAATATTTTTTTTATGTATGTATTCATTATATTTCGTCAGCTGTAACGCGGTTAACAACAAATATAAGTTACAATAATCGTGTAAGAATTTCTACATAGCCGGATATAAAAGTCATGGTTTAACTTAATTATAATTAATATGATCTTTTGTTTTCGCGATTACTACACATTTTGAAATGAAACTATGTTTAACCGGATTAATCACGTATATTATTGGTATTCGAAAATACATTTTTAGAAACCCGACGTTTCGAACACTTTACAGTAGTCCGTGGTCACAGGTAGACTGACAGGTCTATACATAGTTTCATTTCAAAATTAATTATAATTACCTTAACAGGCACAGAATCGATCCCTGATGCGTCAAAATTCCCCTTTTATATAAAAAAATAAGGTCGAGTCTTTCTTAAGCAAACAGATAAAGGCTTCGCTTGAATTGATACAAAAATATAGATTATTTCGTGTAATGAGGGAGAAATGTAAATATAGCAATAAGTATTATTTTAAAATCCTGCTTATCGTTGATGGCTTCGGAGCCTATATAAATATTTAAGTAGGATTTACTAAACATAAAATATTAAGAAAAATCAATTGAGATCGTCGTAGCGCAGTGGGACTACGTCGTAGTGTAAATGGGGTTTAGTTGTGGATTCGATTCCCACTTGGTAGGATATTTTAGATTTAATTATTTTCAGTCTTGGCTTATCTTTAGGGGCCCCCTAAGTGATGGCGTAGTGGCCAAACGTCTGTAAACGACTGGTTGGGTTTAATTCCCACTGAGGAGTGGAAATATTTGGTATTACCATTTTCTTCGCTCTGGTGTCGAGGTAAAGCGCGGGGTTAAGTACCGCCACTTAATACGCAATGCCTCCGAATTTGGTGGAAAGTGGGGAACGGAGAGTCTTAACAGTAGGTTACCTCTGCCTAGCCTGCTGTATGCGGGATACAGCGTGAAAATAAAAATAGAAATAAAAAAATCTCATTTATCGTTTTTTTTATTTATTTGAATATATTAAAACATTTTTGTCCTTAATATTATTATTTTGAGCGTTAACTTACATTTGCATATATTACTAGTCAGAACTAAAGCTAAGCGAGTTATTTCTGCCTAACAAGCTCCTGCCGCCGTGGTTCGTTGAAGATTGGGGTAATTATTATGCCGTCACCTAGTATTCGAGAAGGAGCATTTACCATCTGCCAGACCGGAGTCCCACATAACCGCCCGAATCTCCACTCAGGCTGGTGTCCCTAAAGAATTTCGTGACGATAAAATGAAAAAGTGGGAGTTATTTCTATTTTACTTATTCCTACAATTACAATAACACATTAAAAATTACATACTACTATACTACATTAATTTAAGCATATTATTTAGTTATTTTAAACATATTTACAGTAACATAAACATTTTTAAAAACAGTAATAATTATTCCATCTAAATTTCAAAAATCCATACATCAGAGATTAATTTTCTATTGACATCTTGATCCTTCATTAATATTATTTGCTCTCTTAATAATACGAGTATAAAATTACTTTGAACAGAATGGCATTTATAACCTAAAAATTCATATCTATTATTTTTCTTGCTGTTTTATTATATAGTCAGAAATAACCTAATGTTTTGACGCTGGATTATTTCCTTTTTCCATTTTTCTGCTTAAGGCAATGTCATTTGAATGGTGAAACTCATCCCAGTCCCACGTATGTGTCATCTGTATCAGAGTAACTTCACGCATACCGTCACGCTTTTTCCCTTATAGCAGAGTGCTTAGACAGAACCTAGTATCGATGTCAAAGTCAACGTCAAATAATTTTATTCAAAATAAGAAGTTACGAGCTTCATTTTTTGAACGTCAAACAGAAAGATTTTTTGAACATCAAATGCAGAGTACATTCTCCACTTTTCGCCCAAAATCCAGAGAATGCGAGTTATGGGACAGAACTTAACACCACAACTTAATGCTAACAACAAAAATAAGTTATCATAAAGCGTATAACAATTTCGACGCAGCGGGTAGTAGAGCGCATGGCTCAGAGGTGATAGCGACTGGACGGTATCCAGGAGGCGCGGGTTCGAATCCCGCTGCATTAACATTTTAATACGTTTTATAAATGCCTTTTTAACAGCAAAGAAGAGAAATAAAAATAGTATATATGGTTTATTACATACTTATTATCTATTCTATTATTTACGCAACACAAAGTTAAACTATATAGATATCGAACAATATCACACAAGCGTGGGATAAACTCAATTAGTTAATTAGAGGAACAAATCAGATGGCTATGGTTGTCCGTGTAATCATGGCGTTGTAGTGCAGGAGCTGGCTGGTGATTTATTTTTATATCTTTTTTCCTGATGCGGGCGGTAATATAGATGTTTTTTGTAGTACAAGAGATAGGGTTTATAAATTAAGAGTGTACAATTAGGTGGGTTATATAATAGTTATATATAAAGGTTATATAAAGCGTCTAAAAGCGTGTAGTTAAAGCGACAGCAGTTGTTGTGGGTTCGATTTTCACTCAGGACAATAAATATGTTATTTTAATTTCTTCAGTCTCGTATCCAAGACAAAAACGTGGCGCGAAGCAGCGCCTACTTAGCATGTAATGTCTCAATTTAAGGAGAAAAGTGGCGAGCGGAGTGTCTTTGCACTAGGTTCTCTTTATCTACTATGGTAAGTGGGAAAAAGCGTGAAGCTGAGGCTGCTTTTTCAAATTTAATTTTGTACATCGTATAGCAAAGAAATATTTACAATTGCTAATTATTTGTTATATTACTCATTTACTAGTAAGAAGAAAGCAGGGACCGTTAGAAATAAAGCGTGAAGATAAATACAATAGTTTACTTCTACCATTATTTGTGTAGTATCTCTAAATACTTATGTTTTTGAATATAAACGGATGCATTATATATAAAATTTTATTGTTATGATATTTTTATTTTTATAAACTCACTCATTGAAAAGGACATTTTATAGAAAATGTATAAAAAATTGAACACAGTGGGACTCGAACCCGCATCTCTTGAAAACCGTACAAGCGCTCCGCTATACCATGCGTTCAAGAACTTAACGCAAAAATGTAAAAAAAAAATTTCATGTTCCTAAGTATGTGAATAACACTTTAAAATATTATAGAACTCAAATAATTGTAACACTGTCTCTCATACTACATCCACCTGGCGAATCCTATCAGCAATTAAAGCGGCCAATTCGAAATTGTCGAGACGAGGCTTCTGTACTAGCTATGTAGCGGTACATATTAGGGTACTTATGTACAGCCTATTTCGTAGAATACCTACGTATATAGTTTGAAATCATTTAAAAAGTTGTTTGATTGATTTTTTCATAAGTTTATTTGACTTCAGGCATCTTTTGTATGTAGCAATGCAAGCAGAGAGAACTTGGTGTTAATACACCTTTCTTCAATTTTCAATGTTGTTTCATTTAGTGGAAAGCTCACTGCTACAACTATTTTGATAAAGATACGAAAATAATTTCATTAGAAATTACTTAATTGTAGTTAATACATTATTATTCAATTCTCATCACTTTTTAAAGACATTGTATCTTTAAAATTAAAATAAATATGCCTCAAATAAAATTATATATATTTGTGGCCAGTTGTGGCTCAGTGGCACAAGCATGTGACTGTAAACGACTGGTAGTGGATTCGATGCCCACTCGAGGAGTGGAAATATTTAATGTTTCCATTTTTTTCGCTCTGGTATCGAAGTAAAGCGCGGCGTTAAGTTCCGCCACTTAACACGCAATGCCTCCGAATTCGGCGGAAAGTGGGGAAGGGGGGGAGTATCTTAATACTAGGTTCCCTCTGCCTACCCTGCTGTGTGCGGGATACAGCGTGAAGCTGAAAAAAAAATAAAATTAAAACACAACTAACGTCTTCTAGTATACGGTCAGCCTCATCCCCTGTGAGCTAAGATGGCCTCAATCAACTTTAAATGTACTCTGTACTTATATACACTCTGTATCTATATCATGAGGCATTATTTGGAGTCTTTTAGAAAAGTAGATTGTTATGTAATGGGAAAAAAATGAAATAATGTAATTGTTAGAACACAACAACATAACAAAAGGTTAGCTAGACCATGTGCCCGTAGAGTACAAAAATAAACTATAAAAAAAACACTAGGTTTTCTCTGATAGCATTCCTGTACGGGCAAAAATCTGCAAGTACACTAACAGGGGGCCCTAACATTCCTTGACTCCTAACACTCCTTGAGCAGGGTAGGCAGAGGGAACCTAGTGTTAAGACACTCCGTTCCCCACTTTCCGCCGAATTCGGAGGCATTGCGTTTTAAGTGGCGGAACTCAACGCCGCGCTTTACCTCTGATACCAGACCGAAGATAATAGAAATAATAAATATTTCCACTCCTCGACTGGCAATCGAACCCACAACCAGTCGTTTACAGTCATACGCTTGTGCCACTGCGCCACGACTGGCCCCAGTAAATAATACAATAGTCATAATCGTCGCACATTACCTTCATTGTGCAAATTTGATACTGCTCACGTTAGTTAAGGCTTTCAAAGCACCTCAAACTTTGCATGGAGTTACTAACTTTAGTTACACATTCCAGTTAACAGTGTTCGATCAATTTTTAATTAAATTCCTACACTTGTACCTTGCGATATTAAAGTTTACACTTAAGTGTAGTTTATAAGAACTAATGTTGAAGTTAGTCGCCATCGAAGTAAACCGTCGAAGTCTGACCGTAAACGCATTGGTTGTAGGTTTGATTCCTTTTGCGGGAATGATTACATTTAAATTATTTTCATTTTTTTGCACTCATATCTAAGACAGCGAGGCATTAGGTTTCGATAAATTCATTTATTTAAACTTCATAATGTATTGTTTATATTGAATGTGAAATTGCCAGTTGTGGCCCAGTGGCACAAGCGTGTGACTGTAAACGACTGGTTGTGGGTTCGATTCCCACTCGAGGAGTGGAAATATTTAATATTTCTATTTTCTTCGCTCTGGTGTCGAGGCAAAGCGCGGCGTTAAGTTCCGCCACATAACACGCAATACCTCGGAATTTGGCGGAAAGTAGGGAACGGAATGTCTTAACACTGGGTTCCCTCTGCCTACCCTGCTGTATGCGGGATACAGCGTGATACTAAAAAAAAAATAAAAAAAAAGAATTTAAAATTTATGCTCATAATTCCTAACGGTCGGTAGTTCAATTCCTACAGTCAGAGAGAACCACCTAGTCTCAAGACACCCGTTCCCCACTTCTCCGCCAGGAATTGAGGTATTCCATGTTAAGTGGCAATGTAAGAAGGCAAAATACTTTTACCTTTTAAAACCTATAATCTCACCTTTGTACGACGGTGTTAACAGATTCAATTTTACATAGTTTGTTGGTAAACTAAATTATTTCTAGCGACAAGTATTACTCAAGTTTGTCCTTTATAAGCTTAGTATGTGCGCCGCTTAAACTACCCTGGAGTAGAACGACGACTTAAAAAGAAACTTTTATTTAACGTAACTATGAAAATACTTTACAATGTATTACACTAGGAATTGGTGAAATACATTATTTTAAATTATATTAAAAAGATTGAGGTCATAGCCAGTATCAATTACCATTTAAATTATCTTGCTCTGTTAAGAAAAGAAAGCACATATTTAAGCTCATATTTGGGTAGTATAAGGAAACGCCAAGAGAGGGGATATCTTGAAATTTCTATGAAAACGGTAAAGAGGCAAATTTTATAATATATTTTATAATACCCGCAAAAATAACTCCATAATAAGTAGTATTTTATGATTATTTTTCATTGTCAGATCTAGTTTAGATCAAACGCGGTGTTTAGTTCCGTTATAATTCTCTATAATTACAATCTGACACTACGTGTACAGTAGAAAGAATATTAAATAATTCTTTATGCACATCTTACCGGCATTTCTTTACGCATTTTCTATAGTGGCGCAGTGGGACAGCGTCTGACTGTAACACGATGGTTGTGGGTTCGATTCCCACTCGGAGGAACGATTTCAATTTTCTATTGTTTGTTTTGGTACAAAAACAAAGCTTGTCGTTGAGTTCAGTCACTCAACACGCAATGTTTCGATTTCGAAGTGTCTTTACACTAAGTCGTCAGCGAGAAACCCTAAACAGGGAAAATCGAGAAGGTACAAAAAAAATTCAAACATGCGTAAATCCTATCTTACAATATACAAAAAAATGGGTAAATATCATTAAATAATCTATGAATTTAATCGATTACACTTAATTTTACACGATTCAAAATCGAATTTCAGATTTTCAATTCGGCAGCTTTACATCCACGTTGAGGCAAAACCACTAATTATAGTTAGCTGAGAGGGAATTCAATGAGGCAGTTAGTAATCAATAATAATTGAGTGGTCATGTCATATTTCGTTAACGATGATTCGAGAGCTTTCCATTTATAATAGGGTTGTAAAGATTTAAGGGTCGAAACGGGTGGTTGTATACGACTATAATATAGATATTGTGTAATATTCGATTATAAAACCATATATAATACCTAATGTATTAAATTCAAAATTATTTCATTCATTTCATATTAAGTTTATATATTTAAATTTCATATTTCTTCAACTTAATTTTTCAGGTGTAGCAAAGTAGACACAGAGAACTCACTCGACGCTGTGTTGTCACCATTGAATAAAAAAAATAATTTCCTAGTACAATCATGCCCCTAGCGGGAATCGAATCCACAATTATAGTGAATGTCACACTGCGCCATAATGGTGAAAGCTGTCACACTGCGCCATAATGGTATCAAATAATATACTTACTACAGCTTCAAGTTTTTACACGCATAGTAGGATAGTCACCGAAAACCTGTCAAGAAACGTTAACTTTCCGTCTAAATCCATGATCTTACTTATTACATTAGCCTTCTCGATAGATTTTTTTGGTTTTGGTTTGTTCTCCTACTGGCTTATCGCCACTATTATGTCAAATACTAACATCTGATTTTGTGTTCCGGTTCGATGACATGTAGACCAGCCCTCCTTATTCCCACCATCCCCATCCTTCCTAACTTTTTCCCTCAAGGCCGGCAACGCATTCACAACTTCTCTTATATTGTGGACGTCCAAGGATGAAAGTAATCTCTTACCATCAGGTCCTTCTACTCGTTAATGCAATAAGAATTGTTTATTTACCACAATTTTTTCCAGTGGGAATCTAACCCGAAATAGAGACACGCGCTGGCACACTGCGCAAATAAACATAATTACTAACATATATAATATAATATATAAATATATATAAATTCTATACACAAAATCCGTCAATCCAATTAAACATTTAACGTGTTCAAAGCAAAAACAACATAATTACAAATCGGTACAAGTTCATTCAAAACTTCGAAGAGACTTTAATGTTAGGTTTAATCGTTAATAAATAGAAACTTTGCTGTTTATCAACTCAAAGACGGCTATTTGCTTTGTAATATTGATTTTGAATGAAGTATATTCTATGGGAGTATATGAATGGGGAGGCCAGTCGTGGTTTAGAGGTGAAAAGTGTGACTGGTTGTGGGTTCGATTCTCACTCGAGGAACTGACATATTTAATATTTCTTGTTCTTTGCTCTGGTATAGAGGCAAGTCGCGGTGTTAAATTCCACCACTAAGCACGTAATGCTTTAAGAATTCAGCGGAAAATAGGGAACGGAGTGTCTTAACACATTTTCTTTTGCCTACTCTGCTGTGTACGGGATACAGAGTGAAATTTAAAAAAAAGAGTATTTGAAATCATCTCAGCGTGACAACGGCTGATTGTGAACGCGATTGGTAGTAGATTCGATTCTCACTTAGAGATACGATTATATTACATTTAAGTGGCGCTACTTAGCACACAATGAATTCTGGCAGAAAGAAAGAACGGAGTGTTGTGACACTAGGTTCTTTCTACCTAATCTGCAATGCCAAATAAAAAGAAGCCTATAAAATTTCAATAAAAGTAATAATTTCATATTTTTTAGCTTCACGCTGTATCCCGCACACAGCAGGGTAGGCAGAGGGAACCTAGTGGTAATACACTCCGTTCCCCACTTTCCGCCGTAATCGGAGGCATTGCGCGTTAAGTGGTGTAACATAACGCCGCGCTTTGTCTCGACACCAGAGCAAAGGAAATGAAAAAATATTTCCACGAGTGGGAATCGAAACCACAACCAGTTGTTTTACAGTCGCTTTTTGTGCCTCTGCAACACGACTGCTTCCTGATTTCATTATTAAAACGCATTTTAATACTTAAATTATAGGAATCCACCGCAAAAGTCAATTTATAGCGGATATTAAACAATTTTGTCAATACTTTTAATTTATATTCTGTGTGTGATACTCGCGTTAATTACACGACCAGATTCATTAGTGATATTAATATATATGAAAAAATACATATATGGCGCAGTGAGACAGCGTCTGACTGTAAAGTGATGCTTGTGGGTTCGATTCCTACTCGAGGGAGTTATTGTATATGATTTTCATGTTATATCTATGGTACCTAAGACAAATCACGCCGTTGAGTTTACAGTTGGACTCGCCACGACGGTCTCCAATTCTCCAAAATTATGACTTCAAAAGAAAGTAACGGCAGTTAATAGAAGGAGAAAGGTCAAAGAGTCAAATCACTTCCATATAGTGTAGTGTATTTTTTTAAAAGTTGATGTTAAAAAAAAAGTTCTACATTTTTGTGTCTTCACGCTTTTCACGCAGAGCAGCGTGTTCTGGGATGATCTAATATCAAGGTAAGTCATCCTCCACTATCCACACGAAATCGATGTTGCGTGTTGCGTGGTGAAACTGGACGTTATACCCCGAGTTGGAATCGAATCCTCAACCATTGCTTTACAGTCAGACGCTGTTCCACTTTCCACCACGAATATTCCACAAAAAATAAACCTATTACTACCTACTACTACCAAAATCCCCTTCAAAAAGCTCCCTCCAAGCTTTCAAATACAATGTTTAACACATTTTCTATTACACTCTATATACGTTTAAGCGTCAGACGTTTTTCGCAAATACGCTACGTATTAAATGTAATGAGATTCCAAATATGATGTGATTTTAGCAATCATTGCTAAAAGGTTTGCCCTTATTATTAGAATTGTAATTTATACGTATTCGTATCTCGTAAAGTAACTCGTGTACTTTAATTTCAGTGTGGTTCTATATGTTATATGTATGTATACATACATATGTAAAGGAAATTGAGAGTGACTGTAAACATGATTGCTGCTGTGTGGGGGATACAGCGTGAAACTATAAAAAAAGTACAACACCATTTGCATTTTTTCATAATGTTTAGCAAATATTTTTCTTCTTTTTCAAAGTATATAATTTAATTATTAACCTAGATTAAGATCATGGCATTAAATAAAAGAATAAATTTGAAATTTTCTTAATACATTTTCGTGACAGGTGAGTGGTAAGCGAGGCAGGGGGAGACCTCGGTTGACCTTCGAAAACACAGTATCGATGATACTGGAGGAAGGTCACATAAAAAGCATGAGTATGCAGGGACCGTAGCGTTTGGCGCTCCGTTCTCTCTGACTACCCCGCAAGGGATAGCAAGGGAAAAAAAAAATCGTCGTCACAGTCGTGGCACAGTGGCACGAACGTGTGGCTGTAAACGACTGGTTGTGGGTTCGATTGCCAATGTGGGTGATGACGATATTTCAATTATTTTTTATTGGAGGTTAAATGCTCTGCCATTCAACACGCAATGTTTAGAGCTGAAGTGAAAAGTGCACGACTACAGTCTGCCAAAGACTAACCGCGGCGTTTTGTGTTACTATTTCGAGCAGAAAAAGACAGACGATAAGACGAACGGAGGACGGAGTGTCTTGACACTAAATACTCTCTGCAAAGTCATATTCTAAAAAGTATAATTTCATTAAAACATAAAATTGGACAAATTTTGTGATTTAAGCGAGAACGCACTGGTGAAAATATGAGAAAGCTATAGTCGTCCAGTTTGCACAAGCGAAGCCGTGAGCGGGTCGCTAGTCTATTACTACAAAACAGTAAAAACAAAAATGTATGTGCGCGCACATTTGAATGTAACTATTTTTGTTAGATAGCTTTTAAGCCTAAGTAGAACCAGCAATACCATATATTTAAATATATGGTGATTTTCATTAGTTTATCATTGTTATTTTAGTGGGAAAGAAAGGCTCAGGCAAAAGAAGTTGCAGGTAATCTAGTATATAATATATGTATAAGTAATTTGCAAGCAGCAATGCATCGTGTCACACGGCTAATATATCAGTGTCATGGAATAAATAATAGGTTATGGTGACTTGCCTTATACTGACTACGTTAACTATATGAATATATTTTTTTAGCTTCGCTCTGTATCCTGCACACAGCAGGGTAGGCAGAGGAAACCTAGTGTTAAGACACTCCGTCCCCCACTTTCCGCCATATTCGGAGGCATTGCGTGTTAAATGATTATTTAGGTTAAATTTTAATATCTGTCTCTAGTGGAAAACGGAGTGTGGAAAAAAAAATCTTATCACTAGATTTTCTCTGCATGCATAATTCTTAAAAAGATCGTTTAGTTCTCTTAAGAGGCGGATTGTGACTAGCCAATATATATTTCTTTTAAAATTGAAAGTAGCGATCGCTCGCGGCTTCGCCTGCGTAACTACACAACATTTCGTACACATTATTAGGGATTACATAGGGGTTTATTCTTTAAACCAAAAATAGACTTGGATTGTCCCTGTTTGACCCTGGATCTTCAAATCTATTTATTGTGAATTTCATCCAAATGGAGCCAGTAGATTAGCGCTAAAAGCGTAACAGACAGGCAAATTTTCGTATTAATAATATTATTATTTATTTCACTGGTAAAATATTTTTGCAGAAAACGTTATTTCTGTATATAACAAACGTTTTAGGCTTATTTCAAACGAGTCCAAGCTCTCCAGCCAATTAGGTAATAATTTCGTTCAAAGTACGACCTAATTGGCTACAGCATTGCAAATTGCAATCCAAGAGGCGCAGTTTCAAATCCTGTTACGTTTAAACTTTAAATGAAAGAATGTTATTAAAGTAAAGTACATTAAAATATAATATTTATAAATATAAGACGTAAAAATACAACAGGTGCTAGGCGAGGCGCAGTGGCACGAACGTATGACTGTAAACGACTGGTTGTGGGTTCGATTCCCACTCGAGGAGTGGAAATATTTAATATTTTCATTTCCTTCGCTCTAGTATCAGGGCAAAGCGCGGCATTTAGTTCCGCTACTTTACACGCAATGCCCCTGAATTCGACGGAAAGTGGGCAACGAAGTGTCTTAACACTAGGTTTCCTCTGCCAAAGCAAAGTACAACTCCATTTGCAATTTTTGAAAATGTTTAGCAATATTTTTCTTCTTTTTCAAAGTACATAATTTAATTATTAACCTAGATTAAGATCATGGCATCAAATAAAAGAATAAATTTGAATTTTTTCTTAATACATTTTCGTCGTCACAGGCGAGACGCAGTGGCACGAACGTATGACTGTAAACGACTGGTTGTGGGTTCGATTCCCACTCGAGGAGTGGAAATATTTAATATTTTCACACTCCTCGCTCCGGTGCCATGGCAAAGCGCGGCGTTAAGTTACGCCACTTAACACGCAATACCAAAATAAACTGAAAATAGTTCAGCGCAACTATATAAAACAATGGTCGTGCGTTTAATCCTACCACCAGACAATAATAGTATAACAAATTTTCCTTATTAAGACAACGCACGGCGACGAGATCCGCCACTTAACTCTCTATTTCTCGAATACCGTTTCCGTTTTCTCTGTCGTATTAAATCAAAGCTCAACTAGATTCTCTCTTCTTTACCAGAAAAAACTGCAAAAAATATTAACACAGTTTTCCTTTTAAAAAACAAAATCATAAACGATAACTAAGCGTCTTATATCCACAGTCCCCAGGGTCTCATTTCCGGCGGGCAAGGAAACCTCGCTTCCTGACAGAGCTTCCTTGGAAAATCTAACGTACTACGTTTCTATGTTGTATTTTATCTTATAGCTTATCTTATTTGTGGGGGACTCGAATGATGTGATTACTGGAGCAGTTGATTTTTTAGCTTCACGCTTATTCCTGCATGGAGCTTAGTGTTAAGACACTCCGGCCTACTTTGAGACTTTCGCGTGTTGAGTGTTTGAACTCAACGCCGTGCTTTGCCTTAGTTAGCAGAACGAAGAAATGAAAGCTTAGATATAATCATTCCTGTGGTGGGAATCGAACCCCTAACCATCGCTTTGCCAGTTAGATGTTGTCTAATTGCTTCACGACACCCTCGTCAGTTGATTACAGATTTTAAAATTAAAATTCACTCTAAAAAAAACATCGAATTCAAGAATGTATATTTCAGATTTGCACAGCGTTGACTTCCGCCACTCCTCATTGCCTTGTGATTTAGGGTGGCATATGGAAAAGGGAGTGTCTTGACACTGAGTGACACTAGGTTTTGTCGAAGAAACCTCGTAAAGCTGAAACAAATATCTTCAAAACAAAACAAAAACAAAAATTTCATAACTAAAATTTCTCAGCATCTCCAAAACGAATAAGATGAATGAAAGATAAAAAAGAATCAATCTATTAAATAACATGTTTAAAGAAACATTGGTCACACTGTTTGTAGTGGGAAAGGGCGGCATTTACATAGTCTGCCCATTACGAGGCCTAGCATGAATATTTATTAAATGTCCGGTCCCACTTAAATTTTGGGCCCGCAAATGGGTGATATAAAACCACATGAGGGTGCTTCGTAAAGTATTTTTACCTATTTGGAAGCTTTCAGGCTAAATGTGAAAGTTTTCAGTGAATTGGTGAAGTGGTTAATGATTGTCTTTGAGCTTTTAAGTTGGGGTTCGAAGTATGGAAGTAAATTAAACTTAAAATTACTAGGTGTGTTAATTAATATAAAAAAAAGATTTCGTATTTATTGTACCTATATTGTATATTATTTAGAATGTTTTGCTAATTAATTATTTTGATTGTTTGTTATAATTTCAAGATAGATAAAGATATAAGTGGTCAGACGTGGCTTGGGGACACAAAAATGTGACTGTTAACGCGACTGGTTGTGGGTTCGATTCCCACTTGAGGACTAGATATATTTAATATTTCCATGTTATTCTTCTCCTCTCGTCTTAATACTAGGTTTGCTTATCCTACCATTCTGGGCGCAGGATACAGCAACATAAAAAATAATAATTTATAATTTAATAAACCACTTAATATAAGTTACACTAATCAATGTTGTGGCCAGTCGTGGCCCAGTGGCACAAGAGTGTGACTGTAAACGACTGGTTGTGGGTTCGATTCCCACTCGAGGAGTGGAAATTATATTTCCATTTTCTTCGCTCTGGTGTCGAGGTAAAGCGCGACGTTAAGTTCCGCCACTTAACACGCAAGCTTCCGAATTCGGCGGAAAGTGGGGAACGGAGTGTCTTAACACTAGGTTCCCTCTGCGTACCCTGCTGTGTGCGGGATATAGCGTGAAGCTATTTTTAATTTTTTAATCAATATTTAATGTTTTATAATTATTAATTATTATTATTGTTATTGGAGTTTTATATTCCTGAAATAAAGAATTTATTATTATTTTTATTTGTTATTAATTAGCAAGGTAGTGTTAAAACAATCCATTACTATTTTTCGGCCAAAAATAGAGATATTTACATGAGTTTCGCAGCTTAACATGTAAAATTTCAAATTCTGGTGGAAAGTTACAAACGGAGTGTATTGACTGTAGGTTTTTTTCACTTTATTTGCTGTGCGCTGAAAATAGTTGAAAGGAGAAACTCAACGCCGTGCTTTATCTTTGTACTAGAGGGGAAAATATTGTTTTTTTTAAAATTTAATCATTTCTAAAATAAGATTTTTTTAATCAAAAAATTTTTAACTTTCTAATTTCTTCCTCACATCGGGTTAGTCTGACTACATAGTGTCTAAACACTCCGTTCTCTACTTGTGGCCCGCAATCACGTCATTACGTGTTAAGAGGCGGACATCAAACATCACACTTTGTACTAGGTACCAGAACGAAGAAATGAGAATTTAAATATAATCATTCCCCCGACTGGGTATCGAACCTACAACCGTCGGGTTTCAGTCAGTGATTGTTCCACTGCGCCACGACGGTTTCATATTTCAAATTCGATACAACATATTTTCATAATCAACTGTTCAAAGCAAATTATGAAATATACTTTTTGTGACATACCAATAAAGTTTCTCGTTCGGAGCGAGACCAACTTTTAATAGGGCCAACACTGACAGTTCTGGAGACGTAATTTCTTTATAGTTATTATAGTTTTCTTTCTTATCTTATCTTATATATAAATATGTGAAAGAAAGTTAGATAGGAGAAAGGGAACTTATCTTGATTTGGCTTTTGTCTTCAATCTAGATGTTTCACACTGTACCCCGCATATAGCAGGAGACCTAATGTTAAGACATTCTGTTCCCCAGTTTCCGCCGAATTCTGGTGGTATACGTATTAAGCGGCAAAAGTCAATGCCGTGCTTAGCCTCGTCACTAGAGGGAAAAACTAGAGCGAAAACGAAATATCAAATGCTTTAATTCCTCGAGCAGGAATCGAATCTACATACATAAGTTATTGCTATGCAGATATAGCTTCTTGCTTTTGTAGTCAATAAGGATTAAGAATATGAATTGGTCATCATAATTGATAAGGTCACGTAAAAAGCAATAGGGGATTCTTTTGCTCCAAGTCAGGGGGGAGTGTATGGAAGAGTTCGTAAAAACACTTTTATCCACGAGGTGAAAGAATTATGTAGAGACATATTATAATGATTTCAATTGGGAATTTAGCCTATAACCATTTGTGCATACAGTCAAACGTTGTCTCAACATAGCGGCTTCATGTTACACTTATTATAAATGTTAATTTATTTAATTATTATATACACATTTTTAATTTATATTCAGTGCTATCCCACATAGCAGAGCATAGAAAGGTTTTATGATAAGTCTGTAATCGGTTCTGTACTTTGCATGTACCTTAGTAACTTTGCGTTTTACATGGCTTAATTATATATTGTATTTTGATATTTTTTTACCAAAACTATAAAAAAATATCCATTCCACGAGTAATCAGAGAGAACTTAGTGTCAAGACACTACGTTCTCCAACTTTCTATCCGAAATCAAGACATTTTATGTTAAGGGCTACTTTATTACAGCTTTATTTAACAGCTCATTTTGTCTGAGGTGTCAGCAGAAAAATCAAAATAACATATAACCATCCCACCAAATGAGAATCGAACCCAGAACCCTCGTTTTACAAAAAGACGCTCTCCCACTGCGCCATGACAACCTGTAATCTATTTTAATACATTATACGCATACAAAGCTTATTACGCCGTGTTATACATTAATATGTACCTATACGTATTAAAGAGACATGATTATCATTAACTGTTAATAGCCGTTAACTGTTTGCCAATTAAGGAATTAATTGAGATATGATCTTCAAATGACAATTGTGTAAGTACTTTGGAGAGTACAAGTTTTTGCACGCAACTTCTCTTGCGTGAACTTTGAGATACTGAAGTTGTTGTAGCGCAGTGGGACAGCGTCTTATTGTAAAAGTGATGGCTTTCGGTTCGATTTTCTGGAGTTTCCTTGACAGAACCGGAAATGAAACACATATTATATTAATGGCGCCAGTCGTGGCGCAGTGGCACACACGTCACAACGTGTAAACGACTGGTTGTGGGTTCGATTCCCACTCGAGGAGTGGAAATATTTATTATTTCCATTTTCTTTGGTCTAGGCCTCATTTTCAGGCAAAGTGCGGCGTTAATTTCCGTCACTTAACACACAATGCCTCCGAATTCGGCGGAAAGTGTGAAACGGAGTGTATTAACACTAGATACCCTTTGCCTACCCTGCTGTGAGCAAGATACAGCGTGAAGCTAAAAAAATATATATATATTAATTTTAATTGCTTTGCTCTGATATAAGATAAAACGCAACGTGAAGTTCCACCGCTGCACCAGAACGGAGTGCCTTGATAAGACGTAAGTTAAAACTTTCTAATGACTAACATGTTATAGGGCAGAAAGCGTACCTTATTATTTAAAAATAATTTCCACCTTTCCTCTTTCAACTTACAACAATTTGCTTTTATAACTTTTATATAAATATATATGTTTCATCAAAATCAGCTTATTCAAATTCAAAACCATACTTTAATTCAATTGTACTCTAAGATCGTTTCCATGTTTAAACAAGTCCGAAACGCTTGAATTTGAAATTTAAATCTTTACTACTCTAATCAGGTCACGAGGCCATGAAAGGCAGCTGTTCTGCATAAAATTTTATTTGTATGAAAATTTTTGCTTTTTATTATAATAAAAACGAATGCACTTATGTAAATAGCCTGTTGTAATATTTTAAAATGCTATTTGGTTATTTCGGTTTAGAAAAATAGCGGAGTTTCTTGAAATCCTTAGTAGAAGAGGAAGGAGTGTTTTCACTCTAGGTGTCCTCTGACTACCCCGCTCCGCGGGAGAGAGAGTGAAGATACTTTAATTCTTTTTTCTTGAAATTTAGGCTCTAATATAAAGAATATCATCAGAAAAATATTGAATATTCTTGTAATTCATAGTAGTTAAGGACGGAGTGTCTTGACACTATCACTTGACATTTCTCTTTCTAGCGGAAAAAGCGTGACGCTGCCTTTTTTCTGTTTACTTGAAATTCAGGTTAATAAAGAAATAAAACAGGTTTTTTAAATAATAAGCTAAATGAAGGCTTCGTGGTGTGGGTGGGATAGCGTCCTGACTGTAAATGTGATTGCTGTGGGTTCGAATTCAACTAGCAGGAATTATTCTATACTATTATTGTTTACCTTTGGCACCAAAGACAAAGTGCGGTATTAAATTCTATCACATAACATGCAATGTCTCAATTTCGAGCAGAAAATGGACAGTTGAGCTTCTGGAGACTAGGTTCTCTTTGACTACTCTGCAATGAAAAAAGCTCGAAGCTAAAAAACCTCTGCCTACACTACGAATTAATGGATAAAAGTGAAACTGAAAAGAAAAACAACTATACTAACAAGTTTAATAATTAATTTATCAGTTTCCTATACATTATATCCTTTTAAAAGAATAAATTTGAAATTTATAATAACTAAGTTAACATATAAAAGACTTACTTCAAGTTAACTTGAAAATCTATATCCACTATCATCCCACCTTCATATTATATAGATTTCTAATGAAATCACGAAAATATCCAATACGCCTATGCCGCTATCTCGCTTAGTTAGCGAGATAGGCATTTAGGTCGGCCTAATAAAGATTAGTAGGGCGAGTCCTTTCATTTTACCGGCCCATTGAATTGTCCTTTACATGTTAAGGGTGGATTACATACTTAGGTGTTTTAGGTAAAAAAAAATTGCAGCTTCATGCTTTTTCCCACATAGCAGAGTAGTCAGAGAGAATCTAGTGTCAAGACACTCCTTTCTTCACTTTCCGCCCAAAATGAAGATTTTGTGTGTTGATTACCGGAACTCAATACCGCGCTCCCCCTGCCCAAAAGGTAACAAAATATATTAATTTAAATATAATCACTCCCCTGAGCGGAAATCGAATCCAACATAAACGCAATTGGTTGCAAGATATCCATTTAACACTTACCACCTAAATTGCCTGTTAAATGGCGAATTTATTCTACCAAAGAGGGGACAATATTTTAAATATATCCATTTGCCTGATTGAGATATGATTCTACAACCATCACGTTCACAAGCAGGAGCTGTGACCACAGAGCCACAGGGTCTTAAGATAGGCTACGTAGAATATATTCTTTCAGTTCGTATCGTGTAACTGTTGCCTTACAATACTATCTTAATATAACCTTAAGTTAGCTAATATGAAGGAAAATAAAAGGTAAATGAACTATCTTTATTTACGACTAGTTTTAGCCCGCAATTTCGTTTAGTTAGATTAAATGCTTTTTGAGTTTCCCGCTTACACCCGTATAAGTAGGGAAGTGTTAGAGGACCTAGTGTAAAGACACTCTGTTCTGATGTTTTCTACCTTTAGATTAACACACTCAAACATATTCACATGAGAGATTGCGTATTGAATGGGGGACCTTAAAACAAAGCTTTGTCTTTTTAACCAAGTGAAGAAATAAAAATAAATTATTAGTGGGAATCGAACACATGATCAAATACGATTAAAATCAGATACTCTCCCACTGCGCCACCATGACCATTTAATTTTGACTATAGTGCGTAAAATTTCATATCATTCCGTCCTTTTAAAAATTTTCGGAAATCCTCCTTCTCTTAATTTTCTTCTACACTCTCCAGGTAACCTGCAGATCTAGACTGCTATACGAAAATGAAGAAACCATTTTCATAGAATACATATACAAGTAGCTTTAATTCTCATATAAATTGAAAAAAAGCTATTTGAACTGAATTCAGCGCGTATAGTTTTGGTATTCGAAAATATCTTTTAGAAAACCCAACGTGGACTACGTTGGGTTTCTAAATTTTAAAAATGCTCATTTGTACACTTGGAGTAGGAATACTATTCTACCGTCATACAGTAACACTAGTACGGAGGGTAGGGATTCTTCAAATTCTGTTAACCTAATAAACAGCCTAATAGATATCATTGTAATGCTAATTTTGTAATTAGTTAAGGTTTATTTGTAATAATAAAATAAATAAATGTCTATTTATCACCACCTGGGTCTAGTCGAGTGTATTTTCAAATACCAAAAATATACTTAATAGCTTCACGCTGTATCCCGCACACAGCAGGCAGGTAGGCAGAGGGAACCTAGTGTTAAGACACTCTGTTCAATATACCTAACAAATCCGGTTAAAATGGTTTTATTTCAAAATATGTAAAAATCAGCTAAACAATAAAAGATCTTATTAACCTTCATTGTCCTTATATATACTGGAACATATTAAAAAACTCAATACAATACATTACTATAAAAACATATCTCTCCAAGTTACGCTTTATCAAAAGTGTAATTCTGGAATTGAACCCACAACCTAACATAAATAGAGGCGTTAACCGCAAAACCGTATACCGAACTTTGAAAGCTCCTACAGCCTTAAAAGCTTCCTCTTTCCTATCGTGTCGCTAGCACAATTTATAGCGGTGTTTGAAAACCGAACGTAGCTACGTTACTTTGATGGGGAGAAAATACGAAAATTTCAAAATGTACGGTGAATTCTGTGTTAAAAATGTATTTGTATGAGTTAAACTTTATATAAATTATTATTTTTTTAATCTTTACGCTGTATCTCGCACACAGCAGGGTAATTAGACACTCCGTTCCCCACTTTCCGCCGAATTCGGAGGCATTGCGTGTTAAGTGGCGGAACTTAACGCCGCGCTTTGCCTCGACACCAGAGCGAAGAAAATGAAAATATTAAATATTTCCACCCCTCGAGTGGGAATCGAACCCACAACTAGTCGTTTACAGTCACACGCATGTACCACTGCGCCACGACTGGCCCCTAATTAATTAATTTAATAGTGAATTAAAAAAATATGCATGAAACCAAATCAAGGTGATTTTTTTTCTATTATATTATATATTAAATGTATATATGTAATACTATCGACCTCTGGCTTCGCCTGTGTAGTTACAAAACTTTTTATACAAACTGTCATTCCCAATTTCAAACCTTTAGGGTCGATTTCTTTTAAAAAATAGTCACGTCTGACCCATAGGTCTTCATCTATTTTCATTCTGAATTTTATACAAATCAGGCTAAACTAGATGTAAAAGCGACATAAGCAGACAAACATACAGACTTGGAATATTTAATATTATTATTTTCTTCGGACGAGGATTGGAAATATTTAATATTATTATTTTCTTCGCTCTGGTGTCGAGGCATAGCGTGGCATTAAGTTCCGCCACTTAACACGCAATGCCTTCAGAATTCGGCAGAAAATACAGAACGGAGTGTCTTAACGCTAACGTGATGCAGCGTGAAGCTGAGAAAAAAATAATATACTATGTCTATTGCGTTCAAATAAATGTATACAGAACTACGATACAAATAGAAGGTAGTAGCACTCTACAGTTGCGACATCAATTTTAACTTAAATAGAGTTCGATAGTTTGAACGCTACGATAAATGTTTACGTACCTACTACTATAAGAGAATGCCTTGTTTCTATGTACATGTATTTATATAATGATTTATAGATTTACACTTTACCATACTGACATTACTTACAACTGAAATAACGATATATCTTAGTAATAAATAATTCTATTTTCTTCGCTCTGGTATCAGAGATAAAGCGCGGCGTTAGGTTCTGCCACTTATCCGCAATGCCTCCAAATTGAGCAGAAAGTGGACTCAGAATGCGTCTTTAAAATAACAAATCGGCTTACTCCGAAAAAACAATATATAACAATACGTCCGTTCGCTGCGACCTCCCTGCAAGATAGGGCCGCTTTTCTGTCACTGTCAAATCATTTCGATTTACCATATTAATTATAATTATATTTTTATTAAATTATATAAAATTTAATTAATAATTATTTATTATATTTATTCATATTAATTATATTAAAATATATTTATGATTAACGCATTGAACATAAAATTTATAAAATAAAATAAACCAAAACTCATATTGAAATTCTATTCAATTCTCTCTGATTTATATTCTTGAACGTATTTGCTAAAAATACTGACATATTATATATGAACTATTTTCATTTTCCCCATGCTAGTTGTAACAATCTATACTATACTTAAATAAACGTAGGAATATAAAATACTTTTATTAAATTATTTAAACTAAATCAATAATAGTATAAAATACAATACTATTTTATTTAATATTTTTAAAACAAAGAAAATAATTAATATTTTTATAAACGTAAATTTGGCTGAATGACATACTGGCAGGTTATATATAGTTAATGAAATTTAAAAAAAAATGGAATGACAGTTGGCGGGAACATGGCGCGGGGGAAAGTGACGCGCAGAAAATTGTTGATAATAAATTACAAATAATATGAATTAAATACGGGGAAGTGTATATTTAATGAGTTAATTTAACATTTAAAATATTTAAAAACATAAAATTATTGATAGTGTTAAATATGAAGAAATTGTTGGTAAGTTTTATTGCATTATTAATAGAAAAATTGTATAAAATGAATATGAAATGAAAACTAGTTAAATAGAATAATTAATAATATAACATAAATAATAATATAAAAGCCATTAGATGTTAAGAATGTTCTTTTTATAAGATATATAAATTTAATATGTAAGTAAAAGCATCTGCGCCGAAGCGCCGCCATCTTTAAATAGTGTTGTATAGTCATTTTAGTTTACATTGTCGTGAATATTATGAAATATATAAAATATTGGCAAATTGAAAGACTAAGTACTAATATTAATATATTAATAAAGAACATGCGTTAAAAGATTAAAGGTTTTATAGTAAGATCTAGAACAAATGTGGAATTTAAAAGGATACAATTAAATGTAGAACGCTGCTTCATATAAAACGACTGCCAGGGTTTGGTGAGCTTGCAATTTAAGGATAACCGATGTCGGTGACATGATCTAATGTTCTTTAGCAGCGCTGAAGGTAGTATTTTTTTAATAAAGTAGTCATATAGTAATACTGTGACTGTAAACGACTGGTTGTGGGTTCGATTCCCACTCGAGGAGTGGAAATATTTATTATTTCCATTTTCTTCGCTCTGGTGCCGAGGCAAAGCGCGGCGTTAAGTTCCGCCACTTAACACGCAATGCCCCCTAATACGGCGGAAAGTGGGGAACGGAGTGTCTTAATACTGTTCCCTCTGCCTACCCTGCTTTGTGCGGGATACAGCGTGAAGCTAAAAAAAAAAAATAAAAGAAAAAAAAATATAGCAATACTTTTAACATTTTTAAATTGAAGTATTATTCACACACTTAGTAAATTTAAAAAGATAAGTTGTAATAAGTGTTTAAGAATTTCGACACATGGCTTAGCGGTCAAGCACTTAGACGGTTTACAAAAAGCGCGAGTTCGAATTCCCCTGCGTTCAAATTTTAATACGTTTTCTAAATTTCTTTTCCACTATAGCAATGTTGGTTTGTTGTATCCTGTATGACGCTTGTTCTTTCTTCTTGCGTTCTATGATGCTAGTACGGTGTCAGCATTGGTATAATATGTGAGACTATCGTGGTTTTAGTAAGCTTATAGTTTATTAATAACCGATGTAGATGACGCATACCAATATCGAATGTTCGAATCTACCAGGTCGGCTATATAAACTTATTAAAAATAAGCTTTACTTATTAAAAATATTACACTTTTTCCTCATAGCAGGATAGTGAGAAAGAACCTAATGAACATACACTCCATTTTACACTCTCCACACAAAATCAGGACATTACATGTTAACTAACAAAACTCAGCCACTCCTTATCTCAGATACAAGAGCAGTCTAGGTCGAAATATAATCATTCCCCAAATAAGAATCGAACCCGCAACTAACGCTACAGTCAGGCGTAATTTGGATGGCCTCAAGGCTATATAAACTTGGTATTCGTAAGTACCAAGTTACGTATAACGTACTGTAGGTACATCCTTCCCGGCACTGGCTATAAATTGTCCCAGTTTGACGCGATAACGGATAAGGGGAGCTTTTAACGCTGTATAAATGAAATATATTGTATTCTCCTTGACAAGTGTTGAAGTGGAATGAAATATGGGAGTTCTTTTCTTTAAAGTTGTGAATAGACTCTCTGTTCTCCGTTTTCTGTTTTGTTTAAGTTTAGAGGTGTTATTTGGTTATAAAAGTATTATACTAGCTAAAGTCAAAATCAAAGTAAAGTGAAATTTTTTTATTGAAAATAAATAGTTACTTTAGCTTTATTTTTTTGTGGCCAGTCGTGGCCCAGTGGCACAAGAGTGTGACTGTAAACGAATGGTTGTGGGTTCGATTCCCACTCGAGGAGTGGAAATTATATTTCCATTTTCTTCGCTCTGGTGTCGAGGTAAAGCGCGGCGTTAAGTTCCGCCACTTAACACGCAAGCCTCCGAATTCGGCGGAAAGTGGGGAACGGAGTGTCTTAACACTAGGTTCCCTCTGCCTACCCTGCTGTGTGCGGGATATAGCGTGAAGCTATTTTTTTTATTTTTTTTTTATGTTTTGAATGTCAAATACTTTTTATTACCACCGGACACCGGTTTACTAAAGAACGTCAGCGTGACTCCTTCATTTTTAAATCAGTAACTGACAGATTTATTCGTAGCAATAATATTTTTGAAATAAATTGGAGTAAAGTGGAGAAAAATAACCTTTTGTAGCCTGATATTGATTTTGTTGCGATAGTTGAATAGTTCTAATTCTTTATAGTAAAAGTTATTCGTTAATTAATTTAGATTGTATACTTATTATTTTATTATGCCTAACCTAAATAATGAAGCCTGCTGTTATTATTATTATCAATATAATTTTTAAAAATCTTCCCACACAGAAATTGAACCTATGTCTAATTGAAAATATAAAAGTATGTAAGTAAAATGCATACATTGTTCTAGTAAGTAGATTTCGAACGAACGAAGTGTATTGGCACTACCTTCTCTCTGCCTTGCGGGAACACATTGCGGGAAAAAGCTGTTTTTTTGTTCATACACATTTTTTATTCAAATTTTATATAAATTCAATAATATTTAAAAACAGTGCTAAACAAAATAATATTTTCCTACTACTAAGCAATAGACGCCATACAAAATTATCATAAGCTTCGCTCAAAGAAAGCCTCTAATAAAAACACAAAAAGTTACCCGCCCCAGTACAAATTTGAGCTGTTAAACAAATAATACCTAAGAGATACTTGAAACAAACAAAATTTACATAATTGACGTTTTTTCATTTAAATATTTTTATATAAAGACAAGGCAAATTTATTTAAATTTCAGTCTAGAGTGAATAATACCGTGTCCCACTTGCAAATGTATGGAAGCATTTCAATACAAAACTACACGTGGCGGTACATTTGAAATTAAAATTTACCACATAAAAGCTCTTAGCTGCGAAAATAGAATTGGCAAAGGGATGTTTTAGTGACATATTAAACACTTTAATGGTTAAGTATTCTTTTTAATATTTTAAATAGGCTATCGTGGTACAGTGGGAGTGTTTGATGTAAACATGTTAGTTGTGGGTTCGCATTCGAAGGAATGGTTGTATACATGATATAAAAAGCAGGTTCAGCATGAACATGCTTTTTGTATGGTTTTGAGCATAAGAATGTAGTTAAACAGAATCTAGCATCACAATCCTTTTCCGGAAAATTAGGACGTATTGTGTTGAATGGTGAAACTCATCACGAAAATGAAAACAAAAAAAATATTTCATCCACCTTGTGGGAGTCGAATCCACAACCATCTTTAACTGTAAGACGCTGTCATACTGCGCTACGACGGTTATATAAAGATATATTACATCTCAATTCTTTGCATCGGAGGACATTGTGTTTAAATTTATTTTTATTTTACTTCTTTGGTAAGCCAACGCACAGCGTTGAGTTACACCACTCAACTAGCATTACCTCGACTCTAGTGGAAAGTAGAAAAAATGTCTTGACACTATGTTCTTTTTTTTAGACAATTCAATCAATTAAAAAAAATTAAATAGCTTCACGCTATATCCCGCACACAGCAGGCTAGGCAGAGGGAACCTAGTGTTAAGACACTCCGTTCTCCGTTCAATCAATTACCAATATATGTATATTCAATCATTCCATACAATCTGTAATATTAAAATAATTAATTTATGCAATTTTTGTCTGCAATGCATCTGTATGTTTCTTTGTTTGTTTCGGCTCATTTCTGAAACAGCTGGACCGATTATTACGGGATTTTCACTAGCTGATAACTCATATAATAAAGTGTAACTTAGTTTACTTATATTTCCTTTCTTGTGAAATTCTACACGAACGAAGTCACAAACCCAGCTAGTATACACATAAACCATTATAATAACGCTATACAAAAATAAACAAACTGTAAGTCAACGTATATGTCCGTAGAACCACTTTTGACCTATCACGAAATCTTCAATTTTCCAAAGTAAAATAGAAAACAAAAAGGTCTGTCGATAGTTCAAGGGCTAATATTGATAAAGTGTTTGTATTACTAACATATATAAAAGTGTCTCAATATCTGATCGTTTAGGTTGTGGGTTCGATTCTCACTTAACAAAAATACATAAAGGACTTACTTTTAATTTTTTTAAAGTGTTATTCCACATTTAGGAAAATTGACATAAAGGACTTTTGTTTCCACCACCTCGTTTTTTTCTTTTTATAATAGAGAGATTAGTTTTAAAGAATCTACTACATTTTCCACTTTCCGCTGAAATTGAGACATTGCATGTTAAGTGGCGGAACTTAAAGTTAAAAATTCAAATAATATCAAGATAATAAGATTTGAGGCCGTCTTGGCGTAGTGGGTTAGCGTCTGACTGTAAAGCGATGTGGGTTCGATTCCAACTCAAGGAATGATTATAAATAATTTTTTATTCTCCGCTCTGCTACCTAAGATTTCGGGCAGAATGTCATGGACGGAGTGTCTTGACAGAAAGAAGACCTCTACAACTACCTACACTATGCGTGGAAAAGCTTAAAAATGTAAATATTAAGATAAAACTTACATAACAATGAATACCTAAAGAAAGCTAGTTTTCACATTTGCAGCTAAGTGCTCTATATCAAAGTGACGGCGGAGCGACGCGTAGAATTCTTACCGTGAGATACCTTTGAAACTGGAACATGTTAGGTTGACAATGCAAATATTTTTTTTATATCTTTCATGTAAATCCGAGCTAAGACGCTAAGGCCTTTGTGTATCTAGACCAGAGGAATATCTAACTTGTATAAGTGCTTCAACTTATTGCAAATTTTCTTGTGAATTTTCCCTCTAATGAATTTTTAAGTCACTACAATTGGGTGTATAGCAAATACCAAGAAAGTGTCAATAGTTAAAAAATATTTTTAGAAATTTTTATATACTATATGAATGAAATGGGATTTGAACCCGCACCTTTTAAAGCCACCGTGCGTAGCGGGACATCGTCTTACTGTGAAAGTAATGATTGTGGGTTCGGTTCCGCTTCGGGAAATTAATTATATATTATTTACATTTTTCCACCTTGGTGCCTAAGACAAAGTGTGTGTGTGTTGAGTTACGCCACTTGACAAGTACTGTCTCGTTTTCCGGCGGAAAATGGAGGTCAAAGTGTCTAGACACTAAAACCTCACTACTTTTAAAACTTTATGCTTTTGCCTCATATAGCGGTGTAGTCAAAGAGAACCTAGACACTCCGTTCTCCACATCATGTCCGATATCGAGACCACCATCGCTGAAATCAATACCACGCATTATTCAAAATATTCTATTTCCATAACATTCTATTATCATATTAAATCTATTACGATAAAGTCATCAGACCATGATATCTTAAAAAAACATCTTTACCCCAAAAACCGTTATTGTATTTTTTCTTTCAAAGTGCGAATATTACTCAATCTTTCATACAATTTCGAGCCATCGTTCACTCTCACATGAGTACGTTTTCAATTTTCTTTTTGCTACTTCGAAACTGGCGATTTAGCAAAAAGTTCATAGTGAAAGGATATGTCAGCGATTTAATTGTTAGCACTTTTGTAGAACAACTATTATTTTTTTTATAAAGGAACTTCATGTTTAACATAAAAAGATGGCCAGAGAGACCATGTTGATATAAGAGAGAAGATAGTGTTAGAGAGAAGATAGACACTCTGTTCTTTACTTTCCACTTGAAATTGACAGTTTATGTGAGAGCAGGAAGATTTTATTCCTGATCTTACAATTTTTCTTATTTATTATGAATATTGTAATTCTAGAATCATTCATCATCGTAAACTTTTACAAATTTGGAATAGTAGCTTCATGCTTAACGTAGCAGTGTAGTTAAAGAAAAGAAAGTGTTATAAAGAAGGCAGTGACAGAGAGAAGATAGTGTCAAGACACTCCATTCTTCATTTTCCTATTGAAATCGTTACTTTGTGACTCCTCTCTGAGAAAGAGGGGATTATTTCTAATCTTAATATTTTTCTAATTTACTATGAATATTTCTATTTTAGAATCGTTCAATCGAATCGTCGAATGAGACCATGGGAAGAGTGCTGTTTACGACTGACTCTGCAAGTAGACTTAGCGCGGTGGTGGTAGATACGATTCCTACTTAATTTGAGCAAAACTGAAGACAAAATTATAAATAACGGTATGTTAAATAATTTCTTATCTTTTTAGCTTTTATAATGGTTTGTTACAGAATAGGAACGAAAATGACTAAATTATTATCAACCAACGGGGTGGAAATCGAACCTACATTCAATCGTGATTACAATCAGACACAGGCCCACTGAGCTACGATTTCAAATAAGTAAGCTTAATTCAAACTTTTCACAAAATTCTACGGCAAACTAAAAACCGAATATTTCAAACTATACGAAAAACCAAACTCAAATACAACATGATGAATATCCGATCAGAATCCGTTAAAACTACTTTTATTTGAAATTCCAAAATCCCATCAAAATGTGCTAATTCAATACTTTTCTTTCTGAACTGGAAGCTTCAAAACTAAAAGTATGGACCTATTTGTTCCTGCGATATTCGATTAACATTTTCCTGCCGTCTAATATTCACTTTACAGAGTTTACGCGAATTTGAACTCTGTTTCTTTTAATATAAAATCTATTTTTGGTTGAAATTTAAATTAATTTATAAGTAAATTTAGTCCGCTTTCCGAAGTCTGCAATCGCAATATCTTATCTATGGAGCAACCATAAATCCTCGGTTTACATATTTTAAAGGAAAACGCGACGTTTCGAATTGTATTTTTGTTTATTTGTTTGTACTCATTTTTTTAGCCAAAATTATTGTTTGTTTTATAATGTTTTGACATTTTTAAAGCGTTATTCATTTTTAACACGTAGATTATGAAAAACATTTTTAGAAAACATGTAAAAAAATTAAAGTAGCTCGATTGGAAATCCTGCGTCTGCGGTACGTTAAGCTATGCGTTCTACACCTGGGGATGAAATTAAAATTCTTATATTGTTACAACTTAAAAAAACTTCTTTGTTTTCTAAATAATCTAATTGTAATCTAAATAGCTGTACGAACCGAGCGCTAATTTTTATACATTTTATAAAAATATTCTTCATATTCTAAAAAATAAATAACACTTTTAAAAAGTTAAAATATTTACTAAATATGCTATCATGGCGCGTCGACAGCGTCTGAGCGTAATCACAATTGGTTGTAAATTTGATTTTCATTCGGAGTAAGTATTATTTTCATTTTATTGCTTTAGTACAAGACCAAGTGCGAAATTAAGTGAACATACACTGTACTGAAATTGGGTTGAGAGTGGAGAACGGAGTACCTTGACTAGATTTTATTTGACTACTTTACTATGCGCCAATAATCCGAAACTGAAAAAAATGTACTTAACCATATTGTCTATTATTTTTGATTTCATAATTCTCTTGTGTAACACAAAAAGCAATCGTCAACAATATTTTGACTCTGTTTGATTCGAACCCATGGTCTCTGGACACCTAACATATGCAAACTAAACGCTCATATACTATTTTAAAATTTCTACACGCCTGTTACTTCAGTTTTTAAACTAGATCAGATTCCTAATTCATTTTTAAGCAGGTATTAAAATATTCATAAAGAAAATGAGCGCCTTAAATACTTTTTTTCAAAAATATAGTCATTTATCTTATAAAATTTTGTCGACAAAGTTACTACCTTACCTCTTATTATCTTTCCGCTAACATTTTGCTTACTATGAGTTTTTCATACTGACGTAATACATATTATATAGTATTGGTGCCAGAAATCAAGAATATTTTTAAATTTCTCGCTCTATTTCTCATATCAGGGTAAACAGAGATAACCTAGTGTCAAAATACTCCGTTCTCCATTTTGCGTATGAATGTGGACTTGAGTGTTGAGTGCTTGAACCAATTGCTTCTGTCTATGCAGGAAAGACCGTAGAACTGAAAACAAAAGTAATTATCCATGAAGTGTAATTAAAGTTGGTGTCAAAAATTTAGTGTAGGAATGATTGATTACTTAAGTTATCTAATTGATTGATTGATTGAAGATCTAAAATTGTCGTCGAAATTCTATTAAATATTGTATATAATAATTATGATCTTAATTGGCTTAAACTACATTTATAAGGCTATTTCTAAAACTAAATTCTGAGGAAGATCTTTTAAACTTAGCGTTCAGAGTGCTTGGAATATTTTCAAGAAGTGCGAGTTTGATAATAATCTCTATATATAATAAAAGAGTAGAAAAGTCAATTCTGTACATGAAAAATTTCAGAAAAATTTTAATTGGGTGCGTTAATATATCGATAACAGAGGCCAAAAATCCACTCAATAGAATTTTTGTCTGTCTGTCTGTCTGTCTGTCTGTTAATTTGTTCGCCAATCACGCAAAAAGTACTGGATGGAAATGAATGAAATTTAGCATGGTGATAGCTTATAGTCCAAAGGTACATATAGGATAGTTTTTATCCCGGTATTCGATGTAGTTTTTTTGGAAAAAATAAAAAACCGATATAAGTATTTTCTTCATACACTGATATTTACTGAATAGAAATAAATGATTTTTTGCATGAAATTAGCTTAGAGGCTAGGACATTATATGAGATAGTTTTTATCCTGGTATTCAATACAGTTTCGGCAAAAAATAAAAAAAAAACTGGCATAGTCAAATTGTGTTAATTATTTTACAAGTGAAGCTAAAATACTTCTAATTTCATTTACTAATATAATAATTATAAAACTAAGAAGCACAAAATGCATATTTATGCATATATTTCATATCTATATAACTTTTTATTTTTTTATAATGGCAGCATTGTCATGTCATTTATAATGTCATATGTCATTTTAACTTCTCCCGTAACGCTAAATTGAAATTAATACTTTTATATCGTTAAAAACGGTAATATTTGTAAAAAAAGTATCTTGATATGGACATTTTACTTTTAATATTATGCTCAGTACATCATACTTTCTGAAGAACCTTAAAATGTCGCTTAATAAGTTTATCAGCTGTCGTGAGGCTGGTCTATCTTGCTTTGAATAAGTCATGAAAAATTATTTATTAATTAAAGGTTATTTATTACCTTTAATGATTGCAAAATTACAATACACCTCAAACGTGAAATATTCTATTCAGTCTGTTCAAATGTGCCATTGAAAAAATATTTTTTTGATGTGTGTATTTAACGTAATAGATATAGTAGTGTAGTTTATGCAGGCGAAGCCGCGGCTGGGTCTCTAATATAATATAGCTTCACGCTATATCCCGCACACAGCAGGGTAGGCAGAGGGAACCTAATGTTAAGACACTCCGTTCCCCACGAGCGAGTTTGAATCTTGATATTTTATGTTTAAATTTTCATACGTTTTCTAAAACCGATTTATATATTTGATTTATATAAAACTACTTCGCCCTACTAATATGAATGTGGGTCATTTAACATTAGTATTACCATTCAAAAGTAAAAAAGCTTTCATTTTCCAGCTTTATACTTTTTTCCGCATAGCAGCGTCATCAGAGAGAATCTAGCGATAGGACACTCACTCTTCTCCACGTTCTGCCCAAAATATATTATACGTTGAGTGTCGGAACTCAACACCGTGCTTTGCCTCTACAGCGCGAAGGAACTGAAATATTAAATATTTTCATTCCTCGAGTGTGAATCGAACTCACGACCGATCGTGTTTACAGTCAGATGTAGTCCCACTGCGCCACCATAACCTCTTTTTTTCAAACCTTTTCTACGTGGTATATATAACTTGAAGACTTTTTCAAAACGAACCGTTCTATTTTGTTGTCACAACAAGTGCTACTGCTTTATTGCGTCGTTAGTTGTCACTCTCGAGGGAAATCGTAAAAATGAAGCTTCAAAATCTTTATATACCAGAAGACTCATAAATCTGTAAATTTAGATTTGACAAATAGAAGTTCCACTGTGTTTCTTATGCCTGTTCTTTTTAGATGTAAGGAGTTAACTTTAGTCAGCCTGTGTACCACCGGGGTGAATTGTTAAAGTTTAATAAATGAAGCATTTTTGTAAACGTCAAGCTATTTAAGGTTTTTAGAAAATTTCTAAAGATTGAATGGTATTCGAACCTGGGCTAGTCGGAAATCGTCCGAATGCTCTGACCGCTACACCATCCGCCTACATTCGGCTACGCTAAAATTCTTACGTTTAATGTTTTCTAAAAACATTTTTCAATTTCCTTAGCGTGTGAATATCGATTTAAAATTTTACAATATCTATTTATTAAATTTTAGTTATTCTTACCCTCAACGGGAATAGAACCTACAAAGTAACAGAGTCGGTTATCACGACAGCGTTCCCTTCGGAATTATGTACTAAGACATCATGTACTAAGTATTATTTTTTTTTAACGTCAGGAAATCCGTTACGGATACCAGCCCGAGTGGGGACTTGGGACGTGGTTATGTGGGACTCCGATGAGGCAAGATGGTAACGCCGCCGTTACCCACTAAAACCTGACGGTGCTCCTTCTCGACCGCCACTAGCCGGGCCACGGGGACACCGGCGGCGGGAGCCTGTAAGGCACGTCGCGGAGTCAAAGGTGGTGTATCCGCCCGACAACTTGGACAACTCCTGCTGTCGCCAACACAGCGGCCTCGCTACAGGTCCTCTGCTGCGCTAATACTAGCGTATCATCGGCATAACAGTTGACCTCCACCCCATCATGTACTAAGTGACGGAACATAACGCCGCGCTTTGTGTTAAGGCAAATTTCACAAAAATACCTATTTATTGATAGCTAATACAAGGCTCTGGTTTGCAAAATCTCTCCCTACACTTTTATAAAGAAAATATTCTAACAATTACACAGTCTTTTACATTCAAAAGCTCTCAAAGGGAATCTAATGAAACTTTTTTAAGTTAAAACTAAGTGTTTTTAACTTTTCACTGTGATCTTATAATGAAATAACACTGAAAAAATCTTTTACAGATTTTTTTACATTCACTTGAGTTATTCAGGGAGTTATTCATCTAGTTACTAATTAGTTTGTTTTCTTTTCAAATTATTAATAACGTCGTTTAAAAGTTTCGGAATACAATATTTGGGTAAAAAATATATATAGCCATAATATTATATTTATGAGGGCATCATGGTTCAGTGGGATATTTAAATGTGAATTCGATTGATCGGGGATTCGAAGATCATTTTCATTGCTCCTCTCTCATAACGTTATAAAGGACGGCGCTGAGTTCCGCCACTTAAAAAAAATCTTTCAATTTCAGGCAGAAGCTGGAATGCTGAGTTACTTGACACTATATCCTTGAAGCTAAGCTGTACTGGAAGCTGACTAAAATCTTTACAAATAAGTTCAATACGCTTGCGTTACTAAGTAAGTTTACCTCTGCATTCTCTGTTAAATGCCAAAGATGAATAAATTTAAGAATGAGACTACTCCTTCTTATTGTGGAATGGAGGGCGTGTATGAAGAGGTTGATGACAGTGGACGAGGCCAAAGAAGTATGCAGGGACCGTAGCGTTTGCGTAGAGTTGGATAAAACGTGAAGCTGAAAAAACTGGTATACGTAACATACCTTATTTATAATAATTTTTAATAGATTGTTGAGTATTAAGAAAGTTATAATTCTAGTTTCAAGTATTTAAATCATGTTTTGATATTATATCTATAGTTATTGTTTATTTCATTTAGTACTTTTAATTCATATTATGTTCAACAATAAGCTGCGTTAATGACTTTGTCCGAATATTAGTTAAAACATTTTAATTTTAAAATAAAAGTAGTCTTATTACATTAGCTATCCGTCAGTAAATGTCGCGTCAAAATCCAGCCGTTCTGAAGTCAGACAAACAAAAATTGTAAACATATTACTTACGTATGTAGCATGAATATATACATATATATACTTACACATTTTGTAGAAGCAATTATTTTAATATTACAAACAGATTTAAATTAATTTTATTTATATGTATAGATATAATTATCATAATAAACATACAGACACTAGCGACCCGTTCGCGGCTTCGCCACGTGAACTGGGCAACTGTTTCATTATATTGCAACCCTCACGGGTCGATTTTTGTAAAATAAAGTAGCCTATGTTTAACCTTTGATTATCAACCAAGGGTTATAATTAGTTATAATAGGTCAAGCGGTTTAGAATTTACATTTAAACTTTCATCCCCTATTTCAACCCTTTAGCGGTTGATTTTCAAAATATATATTAGCCTATGTTTGACCCTGAATTTTTGGCTACTTTCATTCTAAATTTAATACAAATCGGACCGGTAGACTAGCCGTGAAAGCGTGACGGACAAACAGACAGACATTCGCATTTATAACATAAGTATGGATATATACATAAATATTCATATATTTGAGAATTATAATTAATTGTAATTACTTTATTTATATTAACCGCAGACGGTAGACTGGAATAAAGGATTCTCCGTCCACCGTCTTGTCATACATCTCGCTCTCCAGTCGACACGTGTCTGTCGATGCGCTTCCATACATCTCCTTTGTTTACATTGTTTAATATCAGTCTTATTATTTACCGTTTGTATTACAACATTATATACTTGTGGGGGACTTATTTATTAATAATCTCGTGTTTGTGTAATAAGTGTTTTGTGTATTTCTGTTCCAGTTATATGTGCAATTATAAAGTGGTGGTGAATCATAAGTGACATCTAAAAGTGAGTTGACTTCTCGTTACAACGTCCATCAACACTACAGTTAAGTCAGTAAGTTCTTATTTATTCATCTTCACGCTGTATCTCGCACACAGCAGGATAGGTAGAGGGAACCTAGTGTTAAGATACTCCGTTCCCCACTATCCGCCGAATTCGGAGGCATTGCGTGTTAAGTGGCGGAACTTAACGCCGCGTTTTACCTCGACACCAGAGCGAAGAAAATGGAAATATTAAATATTTCCACTCCTCGAGTGGGAATCGAACCCACAACCAGCCGTTTACAGTCACACGATTGTGCCACTGGGCCACGACTGGACACGGTCAGTAAGTTCTTATTTATTTTATTTTTAATCAACTTTTTAAATTATCATAGATGTCATGGCCGTCATGGCGCAGTGGGACAGCGTCTGACTGTAAACACGATGGTTGTTGGTTCGACTCTCGCTGAGGGGAATAATCATGTTTTGTTTTCAATTTTCTGCTCTTGGTCTGCATGCGAGAAAAAGCGTGAAGCTGAAAAACAAACGTATTAAGTTTTAAGTTCAAAAGAAAGAGGTTGTGAGTAAACAAAATAAATTTGATACGTAAAATAGATATACTAAGATATATATAAATAATTATATGTAAATAAAAGGGGTTTTTGAAATGTACTCGTGTATATTAACAATATTAAAATAAAAAGAAATATACCTAAGACAAAACGCGGCACTGAGTTCCGCCACTCATCACGCAATGTCTTAATTTCAAGTGAAAAGTGGAGAACGTAGTGTCTTGACACTAACTCGCCTATCTATGCGGGAAAACGCGTGAAGATGCAAAAGTCATATATAACAACGTAATTCGACGTAAAATTATAAGAATCACGTTTCTACAAGCTCATCGTGAACAAATATCAGTATTTTTCAAACACACAAAACTTTCGATTAAACCAGAAAATTATTCATGCAAATGTCGAATCGGTGGTTAAAAGTTCTAAAATCCTATTTGAATAATTAACAATTTGAATTTAGTTACAATTTAAAATTATTTTCGTTCATGAATAATCATTTACGTTCGTTATATAATATTATGTTCACTAAATTTGTAATGAGGTCGAAATTAAACGAGTGCTTTAGTGTTTTCAATTACATGTTTTAAATAAGAAATTAGATATTTTTACAACTTTAAGCTCTTTTACGCGTAGCCAGGTAAGCAGAGAGAATAGTGTCGAAGCACTCCATCTTTTTTGGGAATTCGACACTATACGTGATGATTGGCGGATCGCAACGCCTTGATTTGCCTTGCTTGAGAGGGCAAATATATTTATATTTTATTAATATATAATTATTCTCCCTTGTAGAAATTAAACACACATATTTATGTTTATGTTTGATAAAAGTAGAATTATTATTATTAGATTAATTATTATTAGAAACGTTTTTTTAGCTCTATTTAGCGTTAATATATATACCGCACATAGCAAGGTGGTAGGCAGAGGATATCTAATGTTAAGTCATTTCGCTGCCCATTTAGTAAAATTTCTCTTAACAATTACAAAACAATTAGTTATGAAGTAAAATACATTGTATCAAGATCACATCTTTTGAAAGCTAATTTCATTGATAGAAGAATACTGAATCATGAGTTCGGTGCTCTCGCCATTTAAATTACCAAAATAACAAACACATTTATATAATACTATTAGGCATGTATGAGAACATTCGAAATGTTTTGCCGTATAATTGTAGGGACAGTCGTGGCGCAGTACCACGAACGTGTGGTTGTGGGTTCGATTCCCAATCGAGGAGTGGAAAAATGTAATTATTCCATTTCTTTCGTTCTGAGGCAAAGCGCGGCGTTAAGTTCCGCCACGGTGTTAATTCGGCGGAAAGTAGGGAACGGCTTAGCACTAGGTCCCCTCTGCCTACACTGCTGTGTGCGGAATACACCATGAAGCTAAAAACAAGAATTCTGGGATTGAAATTTGAACCCAACACCAAAACCATCTTAACTTAAACACACATTTATAAATATTGAAAATAACATCATTAAATTTTCTTAAATTTTTCCACTTTTGCGTCAAACTTATCAATTTGCGAGGACAAGAAGCGTACCTTTCAGTCTCATTAAAATACTTTTAAAAGGAATCAAATAGCAAAAAGATTTTCAAACGCGAATGAGATTTTCTCTTCCTTTTTACAACGTTTCAGTTTAAAGTAAAACTAAATCAGTGAATGGTTCAGAGGAATTTTTATTTTTTTTGGCGTATATTTTTAATATTATATACATTTTGTACTAGCATTGCTTTGATGGTTTACTTAAATAACTTTATTTTATAAATTTGAAGTTTAGTACTTTTTGTTTAAGTTTCCCATCGGTAAGACATAGATTATACAAATCTTCAGCAAGTAGTTAGAGATAATAGTGTCCTTCATTTCTCTATTTTCTATCCGAATTGGAGAAATTGCATGTTGGGAGTGATAAAATATATAAATATATTCTCAGAGAAAAAAGATTTAAGATAAGTTCATAGAGTCCAAATCAAACCCACAATTAATCGCATTTGCAATGAGACGTTTTGCCAATACGTTACGACTCCCTTCCCCATTTTCGATTTAAAGAGACATTTTGAATTGAATGGCGAAACACAAAGTGCTTTGTCTTAGGCAATAGGGCAGGTAAATGAAAATAATTTAAATAGATATATTTTCTTCTATTGGGAGCCAAATCCACAACCCATCGCGCTTACAGTCAGACGTTCCATTGCACCACGATTGCCTTCAAAATCGTCAAAATCAGAGATATGCGTGACGATTATACGAGCGTAGGTAAAAATCCTTGAATTAGCCCAAATTACATGATAATTAAAGATAATGGTGGTCATTATTTTTTTCCTTTCACCTCCTGTCTTTCGTTTAATTTACGATCGTTAGATGGTAATATTTCTGCGGAAAGCACGATTTAGTGGCCCTACAATTTCGGCGATAAAAACGTTTCAAATTTATGCACCGGATGAAAAATGTGGATATTTATTACAATTATTTACATATTTTTGTGCTTGCTGATTTAGGTAACGCTTTTGTAGTTCAGTGGTTTATATGAGCTTAGATGGTGGTGGTATGGAATGTTAGTCAAGTAAATATATGAGGCCGTTATAGCGCAGTGGGACAGCGTCTGACTGTAAAGCGATGGTTGTGAGTTCAATTCCCACTCGAGAAATGATTGTATTTAATTTTCTTTTCTTTGTTTTAATACCTGACAAAGCTCGGCGTTGAGTTCTGCCACTTAACACGTAATGTGTCGATATCGGATAGACAAACATGAAGGACGAAGTGTCTTGACTCTAGGCCTTCTCCGACTACCCCGTTATGTGCGAAAAAGGATAAGATAAATATATATAGGTGTTGAAACAGTTGTAATAAAAAAATATGAAGCAAAGTTGAGCAGTAAGAGAGGTGGGGAGAGACCTCTGTTGACCTTCGAGAACACAATATCGACGATACTGGAGGAAGGTCACGTAAAAAGCATAAGTACGGTTTTAGCCCGTTACCAAAACATTTTTAGAAATTGAATAAAATATTAAAACGCAGTTAGAATCGAACCCGTGCCTTTGAAAACTCTTAAAGTGATCTGGCCACGATGATTCATGCGATCTACATGCGGCTGCGTCAAAACTCTTATATGCTTATTACATCTTCATTATGTTGTATCTCTGTAGAGAGATTTTTACGAATGTCTGTTAGCCAAACATTATTCTGCAAACGATCGTTTCGCAAGAGAAAGTGCTATTTATTTATATTTTAACATTTCTAAGTGTTTACTTTAAAGTATTATCAAAAAGTCTATATTTTTGTTATTTCAGGTTCCTACGGCCAGTAGACAGTCGTCGCTAGACCGGCGACCAGTAGCTGTCAGCCACACACAGTGAGTAACGATTTTTTTACACTTCCGCAACTGTTATCAGATAAAACTTATGAAGAAATTGATTTAAAAACTGATAATGTTCTCACCGAATAATTTGTTTGTCAATATTAGTACATTTACTGCCATTACACCTTTAAATCTGCTTCGTGCGTGCTTGCGTATGTGTATATTTATTGTAACATATAATAATCCTGTAAGATGTATAAAATAATTTTATTTTATTTATTAAGAGTTACAAAAGAAATTAAAAGTTATTTTTAGTTTTTAATTATGGATATCTTTAAGTAATTAAGATTTGCATTATAAGAACTCTTTCTTCAAAATATGGGACAAGTTCTTTCTAACTAAATATTCTTAAAATGGAAAAATACTTAGTTATATCTTCTCCTAGATGGGACCTAGTGTCAAAGCTCTCTGTCCTCCACTTTCCGTCGGAAATCGAGACATTACGTATTGAGAAGTCAAATTCTAAGCTGCAGTTTGTCTTAGATACTAGAACAAAGAAATGAAAATTTAAATATAAACATTCCCCGAGTAGGAATCGAATCCACAATCATCGCGCTTACAGTCAGACACTATCCCACTGCGCTGCCAAGGCCTCTCCACCTCGTGAACTCTAAAGTTTAGTTAAAGGGGTTAGAGAATTGATCACCGTGCAAAGGGCGTCTATGATAAAGAAAGTTTGACCATAAATTGTGTAGACAGCGATAAGTAGCCGTTGCGTAAACTTGATAGTATTTACATAGGAAATATTTAATTATTTTATTTGTTTTTTTAAGGCATTTCTAACTTTTTCTTTTTAAGGATTGTTAGGGAGTCTTACAGAATATTACTTACGGATTATTTCTTAAGGATTATTAGTTGAAACACGTCGTTGTCCACTTTTTTACCAATTTTACGTTTTAAATGATGCCCTCATAGCGCAGTGGCCTCAAAATTGAGTGTCAAGTCAATGGTCATGGGTTCGTTCTTATATTATGTTGGACTTAGTTTTCATTACAATTGAGTTCAGCTTACATTTTTAAAGTTTAACGTCTTTGATTTAGAAAAAGCAATGGATTCTTGCTCACTTTTTATCATTCTCAAAAAACATTTTTAATAGAAGAAACCTATGTAATATTTATTATTTATTATGAATTGATTTGATTTGATACGAAAATTGTAGCATATTTAATATTCATATACTTTAAAACGAACCTAGTTTTAAATTAAAATTCGTAACGGTGTGACTCCCCTTTATATTGCCATTAGTTTATAGTAATGGAATAAGTAAGCCATGTCTTATCCCTTCAGGGGTTGTTCATGGTAACTCTGTAAGTTACTGATCTTACCGTTACTTAGTGAGAAAATCAATATTAACTAAACCTTTTGCAAGTGCTTGCATGGTTAAAATCACTCTCAGAATGACACAGCAACTTTATTTTTTTACAATTTCTTATTTTAGCAAAAACGGAGGCCGTAGTGGCAACGAGCCAATACCTATAGGTCCAATTCCCATTCAGGAAATGATTGCAATATTTTCAAACATAAAGTACATCGCCGGGTACCATGGCTCAACACGCAACGTCTTGATTTCAGGCGGAAAGTGTAGAAGGGAGCGTTCTAACGCGAGATTTTCTCTAGCGATAAAACACTCTGTTCTACACTTTCTCCATTCTTCACTTAATGGTTAAGCTACCCTATTAGTAAACGATTAAAAATATATACATATAAATTATCCGCAACAATCTACGACATGTGAGATGTCAATCCTTTCCTCTTTCATAATGCAATAAGCTTAGTAAGCTTTTAAGCCCGCCAAAGACTTTTCATTGTTAAACTTAGTTTATAAAAAGCAACCTGGAAATTAGGAATTTTAAACCAAACGCAATGGTTGTGGGTTCGATTTCCAATCTAGGACATTTTCGTTTTCTTAGTCGGATGAGACAAAATTCGATTTTGTGTGACATCATGAAACACTGTTGTAGTGAAATGGGTGGAGAATGAAAAACAGAGTGTCTTAACCTAATGTATTTTTTTGTATTCTGCAAAAAATACTTAAATATAAAATAAACAAATATTTTTTGAGCAACATAAGGGAAATTTCGTTGTTAGGGAAGTAAATTTGCCAATCTGACAAACGGTTCAGAGGATTACGTGGGATAAAGACGCCTGCTCTAATGTATTAGGATACAATTTATTTATTTTTACATTGAAAAAAAGAAGAAAGGTTGAGAATTCTTTCTCTGAATAGATGTTAATGGTATAATACTCAACTGCTTTTCGAGCCGGTGGTAGCTTTATGTACATTTTACGATTCAAAAGTGCTTGCAAAAGTCTATTTGATTGAAGGATATTTTGAAATTGTATTTTAAATATTAAATACTAGCGGGTCCGGTGAACTTCGTACTTCCATATTTTTTTGCTGTTAATAGTAAAGTCTAAGATTATTTTTTAGCTTCACGCTGTATCCCTTGCGGGGTAGTCAGAGAGAACGGAGCGCCAAACGCTACGGTCCCTGCATACTTCTTTCGCCTCGTCCACAGTCATCAACCTCTTCATACACGCCCTCCGGGGGGTCCTCATGCTTTTTACGTGACCTTCCTCCAGTATCATCGATACTGTGTTTTCGAAGGTCAACCGAGGTCTCTGATGTCTAAGATTATCATATTTTTTTAATTAATTTTTGTAATACATTATAATGTACTATATTTTTCCTCATTTCATCCGTATAGAAAAAAAAAGTTCTAATACTTTGCCATCCAGTTGCTGGATTAGTCTTATATAATAAAACCGTTCTCAGTTTGGCCAAATACAAAACGGGTAAAGGCATCATAAGAACAATATCTTTCAGTAGTACGCTGAAGATTGCCATTATCTCTCGGCCACTTCATTTAACATTGCGTTGCATGCATTGAAGACAATACTGTTGTCCTGCAGGTCTTTGTCTTGACTACAGTAAGCTGCCATAAGCCATCGTGGTGCAGTGGAACAAAGCCTTCTTGTAAACGCAATTGGTTGTGGGTTCGAATTCCCATTCAGGAAAACTATATTTATATTAGTTTCATTTTCATTCGATTCTAGTAAGACTTTTAAGATTTTGTACTCGGAGAAAATTATCATTATTTAAGTATTTTCATTTTGTTACACGTAGTGTAAAAGCTGCCTTGCCAACGTGTAAGCCGCCGCTGGGTAGCGTCCCGTAAAAGGCGGGTAACCCAGTAGTTTGGTGGTAGGAGATTCGTTCTCCGACTGGCTCGCGACCACTATCATGTCAAAGACGAACCGCCAAATATCTTATGATGTGTTCCGGTTCGATGGCATGTAAGCCAGCTCTCCCTATTCCCATCCTTTCTCCCTCCTTCTGTCCTACATTCCCAAGGCTGGCAACGCATCCATAACTTTAATGTTGTGGATGTCTATGGGCGAAGGTAACCACTTAACACCAGGTGGGCCTTCAGCTCGTTTACCTCCTTTATTCCATAAAAAAAATAAATAAAATTCATCCTGAAGTTTTTTCGCACCTGTACCGTGAAAATCTAGATATAGGCATATATGCCTATATATATTTATATTTGTAGAGATTTTGAAAGATTTTTGTTCATAGCAGGGTGGAAAATAGAGCTTAAAGGTAGGCACTCCTTTCTTAATAATGTTGTCTAAATTTCAGTTTATGTTAAATGGCGGAACTCAACACCATCATACTTTGTTTTATCTAAGCAAGGAAATTAATATTTCATTTAATATAACTGTTCTACTAAGTAATCGTAATCGAACACATAACTAACACGTTTACAATCAGACACTATCCCACTGCGCCACAATGGTTTTACTCTGAGTATATAACATTTTATATTTTGAAGTTAAGATTTTGATAAAAGTAAAATAAAAGTATTATTTAAGTTTAAATTTGTATTTCTAAAAATTCACACAAATTTACATAAACCCTCGCAGCGATGGAATAGCGAAGTTTATTGGAAAAAGTTCATCTTCAAAGTTATTTGTATTTGAAATGCTTATTTATATTATAAAAAAAAATATTTTTTTAGTCAAGTCATTGAGATTTAAACTTGTAAATTGTTCAAATATACCTCATTATCTAATTTTAAGTTATAATTAAAAAGGGCCATCATGGCGCAGTGGGACAGCGAATGAATGCAAAACGATCGTTGTGGGTTCGATCTATACTCGATGCAATCATTATATTTGAATTAAAGTTATTTTTATTTCTCTGACCTGGGGAGACAAAGCGTGGCGTTGAGTTCGGCCACTAAACACGCAATGTCTCGACTTTCTGGTCGAAAGTGGAGGATGGAGTATCTTGACACTATGTCCTTTCTAACTAACCTGATATTCAATACAAGCAAATATATTTCCGGAAAGTGGACAACGGAGTGTCTTAACACTAGATACTCTATGACTATGCAGGATAAAGAATAGAAAATCTCCTTCAACAGAATCTTTTTGCAATCTTTCATAAGATAGGTAAAAATGTACTTACTTACGCTTTCAAAATTTATATAATGTATTAAATAGCACCTTAACAAAAAAACGCTATCTAAAAGTATAATAATAGAGGTTCTCGAACAAAAAACGTTTTGATATATTATTTCCAAGCTTCAGGGGGCTCGAGCGAGGAAGGTTCGCGTGAAAAAAGTCAGTGTGGCAGAAAATTGAATTATTTTGTCGTTCGGTTGAGGTGTTAATACTTAGTTAAATAACTTTAGTTGCAGGTTCAAATAAAAAAAAACATCTTTACGCTTTCTAGTGTCAAGACACTGCGCTCTTCGTTTTTCATTCGAAATCGAGACATTATATGTTAAGTGGCGAAACTTAATGCCCCCATTTTGTATTCAATTTTTTTATAGAGAAATATTAAAACAGAATACTTTGTAGAATGTCTTCAGCTGTAGGCTCAGATTTAAATTAAAATTAAATGGCTTCACGCTTTTTCCCGCATAACGAGGTGGTAAAAGAGAACCTAGTATCAAGACAGTCCGTTTTCCGTTTGAAATCGACAGACCGTGTTAAATGACACAACTTAACGGCGCGCTTTGTCTTCAAATATGGAGAAATATTTAACTGTAATAATATTTTGTGAATTGCGTTTAGTTATTGGTCACAGCTTCATAAATTAAAAAAAAACACAGCTTCAAAGGATCGAAAAGAAAGTACATACATATATTCGAAAAGAAAATATTTAAAGGATCGAAGAGGAATTAATTTGTAAATTTTTAAGTTTTAAAATTTCAGTCAATATTTGTAGAAACGTGTTGTTGCATTATAAATATACACATTTTTCTGCAACTACACGCTTATTTATATATAGCAGGTTAGATAGGGAGAATCTATTGTCAAAACACTCTGTTCTCCACTTTCCACCTGATTCAAATTTAAAAAACGCAGCATCACGCTTTCTCCAGGATAAAGTAGTAGACAGGCGGAATCTAGTTTGAAAACGTTAAAAAACTTAAAATTATAAAAAAGTCTGATCTGAGTAAACCTTTGCTTGTCTATTTTTATATGTATGTCAAAATAATAATTTCCCTGACTGGGAATCAAACCTTAACCGAATTTAGAGTCAGACGCTGTCGCATTGCGCCATGGCCTCTACAGACACACAGGATACATGTATCCATACTTATATTATAAATGCGAATGTCTGTGTATTTATCTGTCACGCTTTCACGGCTAATCTACCGACCCGAGTTTGGTAAAATTTAGAATGAAAGTAGTAATAATTACTTAGTCTAACATAGGCTACTTATTTTTTTCAAAAATCATCCTGAAAAGGGTTGATATAGGGGATGAAAGTTTATATGACAAATCTAAACCGCTTGACCGATTGTAATGAATTTCGGCATGAATATAGTTGATTATCTAAGGTTAAACATAGGCTACTTTGATTCATGCGGTTCACGCGGCGAAGCCGCGAGCGGGCAGCTAGTTTAATATAAATCTCTAATATTATATATATTTATATAACTTAGCCCAAAAATATATACACATTATGTATATTAGGCACTTAACATAAAATTAGTATGTGAATATTCACGGCAGGAAGGTGTAAAGTGTTTAGATTAGAATATTCTGTTATAAAATTAACAAGAATAATAAATTTACTAACTTTTGAGGCCATTATGGTACAGTGGAACAGTATCTGATTTTAAAGCGATGGTTGTGGGTTCGATTCCCACTCGAGGAAATGACTATAAAGTAATCTTTATCAATAAATATTTTTCATATAAAAAATGTTCTGTATTTTTCATATAAAGGAAAATGTCTAACAGTAAGCACAAATGGTTCTGAGTGCAAACTCCAGTCGGAGACGTGTCTTTTTTACTACTTATCTCACCGTTCACCGTAAAATAGATAGAGCACGGTGTTGAGATCCACGGTTAAACACGCAACGTCTCACGGCAAAACAAAATGTTTTCACTCTAGGCACTCTCTGATTATCCTGCTGTGTGGGAAAAAAACATGAAGCTGACAAATCTTTATATCTATAGATAACGGGCCATAGAGAGATATTTTTAATACTATATATTTATTAATAAATAAAAAATATTACCATTTTCTTCGCTCTGGTGTCGAGGCAAAACGCAGAGTTAAGTACCGCCACTTAACTAGCAAATTCGGCGGAAAGTGGGGAACGGAGTGTCTTAACACTAGGTTGCCTCTGCCTACCCTGCTGTGTGCGGGATACAGCGTGAAGCTAAAAAATATGTAATAATAACGTTAAAAGTAATTCTGTCATAAACAAAATTCACAATATTCTTTGATTTCGTAAAAAGCCCTTTAAACGCACTTAGTTTAAGTACCTCATTTACCTTTACAAGGAAACAATTATTAAAAATTTCATAATTATAATACCTAAAGAGGTCGAATTGGTGAGAAATAAAATGCGAAATTTTAATTACGAGACAGTAATGCAATTTATTTTATTTATTACATGAAATTGTGAAAAAGAAAGATAAAAATATGAATTATAATGAATTAGTATCAACGTATAGTTTAGCGGTCAGAAAACTCACACGGCTTACAAAAGTCATAGCTTTGAATCCCTTTTGCTTGAACATATTTATATATCCTAACGGTCTTATTCATAAAAAGTTATGGAACAGTTAAAGTGTTCTATAAGCCCACTATAAGAGAAACGTCAAAAAATGGTATTCATAACAGCATTTTAGCGCTAAACAGTACTATAAGCGTACTATAAAGTTATCGTGGCCAATACCCTACTATAGCGGTACTATAAGATAAAAAATGGCCGATTCTCAACAGCTGATCATTGAAAGTGACATTTGACGTGAGTGACTCCAGACCAGAGCTCTCAACTACAGAACCAGACTCAACACCAGAGCGTAGAAATGAAAATATAAATTGAAGTAAATATTTTATTGCCTGGAGTGGGGATCGAACCCACAACTAGTAGTCTTTTTACATGTTCACTTTGTGCCCCCGCCTCATGGCTGACCTTAATTTGTTAGATTTTGGTTAATAAAAAACAGTTTATTTCTATAAATTTTATTCTTTAGAAGTGTAATACAATAATTTACGTTTGAGTAATTCTTCCTTTAATAGTGCATTATTTAATTTTTGTTCTAAAATTTTTAATTTTTGCCTTTCTACGGCCATCTGGATCTCAGGAAGCTCCTTTCTGTAAGCAATTTCATTTGCTGCTATTCTTGAGCTTATTGTCATGCTGTAACCAAAAATGTAATATATCTATTATTCTTTTTAATATGTTTTCCAAAGAAGTATGTATTATAAATTAATAAAACTTATTTTGTTGAAAGCTTAACACATTTTATTTATTTCAATTTAATTTAAGTTTGTTAATCCAAATTTAATATTGCTTGTAGATATAAGATAGTACTGAATGATTTTAGTGAATCTAACTTAGTAATATATTATAGTAATAAAAATAAAGATAAGTTCATTCGACATAGACATTTCTTTAATCTACCAAGATTGTGTACTAGTGCTAGTACTTGGATGCACCATCTAAAAAGAATATAATCAGATTTCCTTGCTGAGCATTCTTTAGGTAGTATTAGCTATTTAATGTATTATAATGGAAAATAAATTTTGTCTCGCTTCCCATCAAATTATTTGTTGAAAATAAAATTGAACTAAATTGACTAAAATAATAAAATTGAAATGACTTTCTGGGTATTGTGGTATTATCATTCATTTAATATTTCATGCACTACAATTAATTATACTTAACATGTCTTATTACTTATGAATATCATTTAAAATAAGATAAGTGACAGAGTGAGATTTGTGTGCTGTTGTTTATTTCATAATATTAATATATTACACATACTTTTTTCTTCTTTTATATTATTTTCTGTTCAATTCTTAAACAAGAATTGATAGTAATTACATAAATATTTCTTTATTCAAAATGAAACACTAATTGGCCAAATGTTCGTGTTTTTATATGTACCTGGTTGTCTGAGTAAAATTAATTTGAGTATACTGTGAACTCATGAGGGAGCCAAGCTGAAATATCATCACCAGTTGCTCTTTCTGTAGTAGGTGGTGAGCTACCAACTGGTTTTAGTATTTGTTTTTTTTCTGTAAATATCAGCTTCTTAGCTGACATTTTTATAGTATCCATTGAGCCTTAATTTTTTCTTCTTCTTCAAGGGGTTTTGCCATATTGTTAAAACTGAAACATTAAGTGCCGTGTTAATAAAATAACTACACAAATACTTTTCCTCAGCAATTCTTTCAAGATCATCTATGGAATAGAAGCTTAAGCATTGAGACATAAGATGCGTATGAATGTTTACAAAACAAAACTTACGTGTTCGAATTGACTGTATCAGTAAAACCAACCTTATCCTCCTCCAAGCAATTCTCACTTCTCTGCCTTTTCTTGCTCTCTACAATTTTTGATTCCGATGCCATTTTATAAGTAATGAAGTAATATTTAAAATAATATTAATACGTACGTACTACTAGTAAACAAATGTCAATAGCTTATCGCACCACAAACAACAAAATATGGTTTTTATCCTTAATAATGTCTATGATCAGTCGAATTTAGTAAAATTATAAACATTATCTGTGGTCCATTTGCAAAGTTTGACAAATTTTGTTGCCAATTTCATCGTAGTGGCAACATTTTAGCTTATAAACAGTATATTAGTTATAGTAGGCTTATAGTACTGTTATGAATACGCATTTTTATGGAACGTTTCATAAGCTTATAGAGCATTTTAACTAATGAACGTTTTAAGCGTTCTATAAGCATTTTTTATGAATAAGGCCGTTAGTATATAAATAACACTTTAAAATGTTAAAGGCGATTTGGGGCCAGTGGACGCGCAGTGGCACAAAGTGTGACTGTAAAGCGACTGGTTGCGGGTTCGATTCCCAATCGAGGAGTGGAAATATTTATTATTTTTATTTTCTTCACTCTGGTGTCGAGGCAAAGCGCGGCGTTTAGTTCCGCTACTTAACAGGCAATGCTAGGTTTCCTCTGAGTATCACTACGGTCCTCCCTTACACTACGGGCATATGATCTGTACCTTTTTAAAAATATTCATCTTTATTATATAATATATAGTATTTTTTTCATAATATCACTTAAAACTAAGGCTTATAAAAAAACCCTAAGAGAGTCCAGTTTTTTTTCAAATTTAAATTGCCTTTTTTCATATTAATACTTCTTCATATAACTTCTTGAATATTTTTACATGGTATAGGCAAAGTTCCTTCACGCGTCAGTCTGTATGTATATATGCTTAGATCTTCAAAACTACGCAACTAATTTTGATGCGGTTTATTTTAATATATAGAATGGTTCTAAAGGAAGGTTTATATGTAATATAATACATGCTTAGTAGAGAAACACTGATAATTTTAGTTTTTCAACGTCATGTCGGCGTGGCCGCCTCCAAAGAGTTGTGTAGTTCACGCAGGTGGAGCCACGAGCGGGCCATGAGTGTACTATTAAAACCAAAAGAATGACGTATCACTTACCATTTTTTAAAAACATTTAATAGGTGTTTTATATATTTTTTAAGATCATTAAAATAAAAAAAGATTGATTTACTCTAGAACGTCGAACTTACAATTTTTAAGAGCTTTCTGTCATTCAATTATAGAACGCAGTGATTCATCAGTAATAATTAAAATAATATTACATTAAAATAACAAATACTTATTTTTTTTTAAATTTTCTCCGTCACCAACTTGTCAGAACATGACAACAACGTTCCAAATTCACAATAGCACTCGTCGTTTGGTACAAATCCAAATATTTCTTGCAAACCTCTTATCTCCTTCTAAATGATTTACTTCGCAAAACATTTGAAGTGCCTTCAAGTTATTATGTGTCCTTTTGCTCATAGAGTATTGAACAGAAATGGTATTGAACCAGACTATTGTTTGTACTTGGCATAATACTTATTATATTATGCCCAGTGGCACAAGCCCACTGTGTGACTATAAACGACTGGTTGTGGGTTCGACTCCCACTCGAGGAGTGGAAATATTTAATATTTCCATGTTCTTCGCTCTAGTACCGAGGTAAAGCGCGGCGTTAAGTTCCGCCACTTAACACGCAATGCCTCCGAATTCGGCGGATAGTGGGAAACGGAGTGCCTTAACACTAGGTTCCCTCTGCCTACCCTGCTGTGTGCGGGATACAGCGTGAAGCTAAAAAAAAATATAACAAAACAATGACAAATTTGGGTGTATTTCAATTTCAACTTCATTCTTTTTCTTTATGAAGTTCATCTATACGAATTTCAAAATCTATTTTATTACGTAAGGAATTTTTATTTGATTTACCCTGAAATATGGGGGAAAACGTGAAGCTAAAAAAAGTATTTAGACATAGATTTTAAAGACTATAAGTTTACTAAATTACTAAAATATAAGTATTATGTAACCTTATAATTAATACATAAACCAATATTATATACATAAGCATAAGTAGAAAAAAGCAGCCATCGTGGCACAGCTGAACAGCGTCCTGTAAAAGCGACGGTTGTCGGTTCGATTTCCACTCAGGGAAATAATTATATATACATTTTCGTTTCTTTGTTCCGGGTACATAAAGCAACGCGCGGCGTCGAGTTCTGTCACCTATCAGCATAATGTCTTGTGCGTTTACACTAGATAATCGTGGCGCAGTGGCGATGTAAGGTAGGATGTGTCTGGAAACACGATTGTTAAAATCCACTTAGGGGCATTATTTTATTTAATATATTCTACTTTCTCTATTCTAATAAGTCAATGTAACATTGATTTCCTTTTTGTGACATTGAATTGTATCATTTAACATGCTATTCGAGCGAAAAGTAAATCATAGTGTTTCGACACTATATCCTCTATCCTAATTCGCGGTAATTCTTCTATTTTGTATAAAATCGTGAAGCTAACGTAATAATTACCATACAAAAAAACTATTCCAATACATTCATGCTATTTCTACTATTTTTTAATCTAAGTCCGTTTCTATTTCATTACAGAGCACTTTTCATCCCATTTATTAAATATTTGGGGGTTTATTGAGTTCATTCGTAACTTATAGATTTAACTTATTATCTTTACTTAGTACGATTATTAATGGACTTTAAAGACATTAAATATAATGGGCTGTATAATTATTATATAATAAAGAAATAATAAATCAGTAGGAAAAAAAATGTTATCAAGACTTATAAAAGTTTGAACTCAGTGGGATTCGAACCTGTGCCTCTGGGAAACTGTCCATGTGCTCTGACACCTTCCATCAGCGTTCATTCAATTTATTGTAGGTTTTTTAAAAGTGATAGTTATTTTCCAAGTGTTTAAATTAAATTTTAAATATGTTACATATTACTAAGCTTATTTTCATCTTCTTTTCCACTTTTCCCGCATAGCATGTAGAGAAAACGTAGTGTTAAAATACTCCGCTCTCTCTCTATTATATTAATATTCGAATATTACATTTTAAATAGCGTTACCCAAAGCCACGCTTTGTCTTACCAAGCATGGAAATGAAAGTATCATAGATAGGATTGATTTTCTAAGTGGAAATCGTACCGGGTTCTAGTTAGATATGTGTAATAGTGAATCTATTCTTAGATGCCATCGTAGCGTAGTGTGACAATGTAGTGACCCAGCCGTAAGATTGATGGTTGTGGGTTCAACCGCCCAGTAAATTGATTGAATTTAAATTGTTTACATTGGAGCCGGAAATGGAAAGCGGAGTGCCTTGACACTACGTTCTCTCTCTACCTACCCTGCTTTTTAAAAAGAGTGAACTTTTCTTGAATATACAAAAAAAAATCATTATATATACATACGTATATTCTATACTATACAATACAGCCGTTGCCACAAACGCATTAAACCTCAACCCCGAAGAAATCCCTCGGAAAAATATAATGAAATAGCCCTCTCTAATCTCACGCTTGTGTTGGGCAGATAATGATGTCGCTGTGAAGTTAGGCTGTGGTCCAAGTTATAAGAACTGACGTAAATGTGTTCTCCTTTTTTTATAATAATTATAACTTTTTTTTATTTTCACGCTGTATCCTGCGTACAGTAGGGTTGGCAGAGAGAACCTAGTGCTAAGACCCTCAGTTCCCCACTTCCGCCTAATTTGGAGGCATTGCGTGTAAAGTGGCGGAACTTAAGTGGCCTCGACAACAGAACGAAGGAAATGGAAATATTAAATATTTTCACTTTTCGAGTGGGAATCGAACCTACAACGAGTCGCGTTTACAGTCTATTTATGATGATGTTTATTTATTTATTTATTTATTTATTAGGAAGCCAACGTTACATACTTCAAATACATTGGAGTACTTAAAATTTATACATGCATTGTCACATAGTATATTTCCATTACAGGCTAACTCTACATGTTAAGAAAATTGTTGCTCACATCTTATTTATACAACAAATAATGATAAAAATTAAAGTTACAAATAATAAAATATAAACAGAAAGAGGATCTTAAGAAAAAAACTAATACAAAAAAAATAATAACAAATATAACCAAAAACCTCACAAAAAAAAAAAAAACATATCTATTACCAGAGATATTTCAGATAATTTTACTTACTGTATTAACTATGTTATAAAAGGTAAATTGTTAGACATTTCCTAATGAGTATAATTTTTTTTTAGTTGGGTTTTATAGGAACATGATGAATCATTAAATATGTCCAATTTAACAACTCTTTTTAATTTATTATAAAGATTTCCCATTCTATTCAATGGTGCATTTAGACCTAGATTTGTTCTCGAGAATTTTGCTTTAAAACTATGCGTGTGTAATCTTACGCTTGGTCTAGGAGTAAAAATGTTGAGTTCCTTTAAAACTTTAGAACAATCAATACTTCCTGAGACTAATTTATGTAAAAAGCAAAGATCAGCGATATCTCTACGGTGAGACAATTTTAAGATATTGTAATGCTTTAACAGGTCATCATAATTACGAAGTTCATTGTTAATACAATCTCTATACGACAAAAATTTTAATATATTTTTTTTAATTCTTTCTAATCTATTTTTATGAGTTTCGTAATATGGATATTACGAAACTAAACTAAACTAAACAGACTATTGAACAATATTCTAATTGGCTTCTAATTAAAGAATTAAATAATGTAATTGTAGTACTAGATTTTTTAAATGACTTAGTAGATCTTATAATAAACCCTAATGTCTTAAAAGATTTCCCTACGATATCATCTATGTGTGGAATGAAACTCATCTTTGCATCAACTGTAATACCTAAATCCCGTAGTTGATACGATTTCTTGATTAGATAACCGTCTATTGTATAATTATAATTAATGTCATATGTCTTTCTGCTAAATGTTATTCTTTGGCATTTCTTGTTATTTAAATTCATGCAATTGACAGAACACCATACGACAAATCTGTCAAGATCTTCTTGCAAGAGATAGCAGTCATTTTCTGTTTGAATTTGTTTATAAATTTTTAGATCATCTGCATACATCAAGAATGCACTGTGATGAAAACATGTAATTGCATCATTAAAAAAAAATATTAAACAAGACAGGACCAAGTTTCGATCCCTGTGGCACTCCTGAATGTAAATAAAATGATCTTGACTCATATCCACCCAGTACTACATTTATTTGTCTCTTCTGCAAATAACTTTCTATTAACCTTAGCAATTGGCCATGTATTCCATACTCATAAAGTTTGGCTAATAAAAGTTTGTGATTTACAACATCAAACGTAATTCTCAGAACCTGTATTGTGTCTGACTTGGCCGTCGTGAATACGTTCTTCCAAAAGACTCCGCAGCACCTTATCACGTATAAGAGCGCGTCCCACTCAACTCAAATAGATTATCTGCTGACCAGACGGTGTCATATCGGCAAGATGACTAACTGTAAAGTTATTCCTGGTGAAAGCCTGACGGCCCAACATCGTCTTCTTGTCATGGACTATGTCGTCACCCCGAAAAAGAAAGTAGCCGAGAAACGTAAGCCTCGGATCAAGTGGTGGTTGCTGAACGGACCGATGCAGACCGACTTCCTGGCAGAGGTTGAGAGTCAAAATATATCGACTAATACCGAAACTGCACAGGAAGTTTGGGATCGAGCCGAATCAGCAATTATTACGGCAGGTAAGCGAGTTCTTGGCCTTTCTAGGGGAGGACGGGTCATCGACAAGGAGACATGGTGGTGGAATGACAGAGTGCAGGAGGCAATTCGCGAAAAGAAGGCTGCCTTTAAGGAGTGGCAGCAATCCGACTCTCCTGAAGACAGACTAGAGTACATAGCAGCGAAACGTGCATGTAAAAGGGCTGTTGCCAGAGCCCGCAGTGACAGGCTATCACCTCTGTATGATACGCTTGAAACTGTGGAGGGGCAGAAGCTCATTTACAAATTGGCACGAGCTCGGGATAAAGCGACGCAAGATATCTCCAAATGTCTTTGCGTCAAAGATTCCCGGGGCACGCTGCTATGTAATCATGCCTCTGTGAAGGAGAGATGGAGATGCTACTTCGAGGAGTTGCTGAATACTCAGCACCCGTGCAGCCTTCCGACCGAACCACCTCCTAATCTTGGACTTATTGCCCCGATAACACCTGACGAAACTCGGAATTGTCTTCGTCGCATGAAGAATCGGAAAGCGGTGGGACCTGACGACATTCCGATCGAAGCGTGGAAATCATTGGGCTCTCACGGTGTGCTCATACTGACGGACCTTTTCAACCGCATCTTGAACACTGGGGCGATGCCACGTCAGTGGCGTTACAGCTATATCACCCCTATTTACAAAGGCAGGGGCAGTGTTCAGGATTGTGGTAGTTATAGGGGCGTTAAGATCATGAGTCACACCATGAAGCTCTTTGAGCGCATGATCGACCTCAGGCTCCGCCGAGAGTGTACTGTCTCTGAATGTCAATATGGGTTTCAGCCAGGCTCGGGCACCTTGGACGCCATTTTTGCCCTCAGAACTCTGATGGAGGCATACAGGGAAAAAAGGAGAGCTCTGCATATCGCATTCCTAGATCTGCAGAAGGCCTTTGACTGTGTGCCTCGTCAATGTATCTGGTGGGCATTGCGATCCAAAGGGATCCCTGAGGCCTATATTGACATCATCAGAGACATGTACCGCGATTCCGTTTCAATGGTTAGGACTGCTGTTGGCGATACAAAACCCTTTCCGATTTCTGTTGGGGTTTACCAAGGCTCGGCTCTTAGCCCGTTCTTGTTCAATGTAGTGCTGGACACTGTCTCGGCTTACATCCAGGACCAGCCCCCATGGCTGATGATGTATGCCGATGACATAGCGCTCATTGACGAGAGCCGGCTGATGCTGGAGCGAAGAGTGAACCTCTGGAAGGGTACGCTTGAGAACGGTGGTCTTAAACTAAATGCGACGAAGACCGAGTACATGGCTTGCGGGAGCCCAGACTCGGGCACTATCCATATAGGTCCTGAACCAGCCGTTAAGTCGGAAAAGTTCAGGTACCTGGGATCTATTCTGCACGAGTCTGGAGGCATCGATCATGACGTCCCAGCCCGTATCAGCGCTGCTTGGGCGAAATGGCGTGAGGTCACAGGCGTGGTCTGCGACCGCAGAATACCGCCCAAGCTCAAGGGATTAGTATACAAGAGCGTAATCCGACCGGCCCTCTTATATGGCAGCGAATGTTGGCCAGCACTGTCTAGGCACACTCAGGAGCTTCACGTCACGGAGATGAAGATGCTGAGGTGGATGTGTGGCGTTACGCGGGCTGACCGCATACGTAACACATTCATCCGAGGTAGTCTTAGAGTCCGTGACGTAGCGGATAAGCTCCAAGAGCATCGCCTGAGATGGTATGGTCACGTCGCACGCCGGCCTGAGAGCTATGTCGGAAGGATATGCCTTAGTATATCTGTCCCTGGAGCAAGACCCCCCGGACGCCCAAGGAAGCGATGGCTGGATGTCGTGAAACAGGACATGAGAGCCAATGGACTAACCACCAACGACGTAGAAGATCGTGCAAAGTGGAGTAGTTTAAGCCGGAAGGCAGACCCTGGCTAGGCCGGGATAAATGCCAAGATGAAGAAGAAGAAGAAGAAACGCCTTAGCCAAATCTGTATATACACAATCAAGTTGTTTGTTGGATTCTAACGATGTTACAATATCCTCTACGAAAGATGTTAAATTTGTTAAAGTGGATCTATTCTGTACAAAACCATGTTGACTATCCGATAATATGGGCTTCATATGCCAAGTCAAACAAGGACAAATCAATGCCTCAAAGATTTTGGCAAACACTGATAAAATACTTATAGGTCTATAATTTTCTATACATTTTTTATCTCCACTTTTAAAAATGGGCACAATTCTGATCTTTTTCCAAAGCGAAGAAAATTTACCATCCTTAATAGATTTACAATATATCAAGTAAACTGGTCTAACTAGTGTAGATGTAGTGTTTTTTAGAAAAATCGGTGGTATATTATCTGGTCCTGAACCCTTCTTTATATCAAGAGACTTAAATTTATTAAGAATTTCGGTTTCGCTTATGCTAATGTTTGTCAAAAGTGAGTTATTTGACTTTATACAATCTAAGCAGGATACATCAGTATTAGAGTCATCACATTCTAAAAAGTGTCTGGAAAAATAGTTTGCAAATTGATCACATATATTCTCTCCAGTTGTGTATTCATAGTTGTCCAATGTCATCAAAGCTGGATAATCACATTTATTGTTACGAAGATTTTTAATGTAACTATAAAAAAACTTTGGATTTTTATTTATATTCAGTTCTACACTATCAATGTACTTTTTGTAATCAATATCAATAAGATGCTGACATCTATCCCTGAGTATTTTGAATTCAATCTCGTCCAGAGGATTACGATACTTTTTAAATAATATTCTATATTTATTTTTTTCTTTTAAACGTTTTTTAAGGTTATATGAGTACAAGCTAGGATATTTATTATTATTACCTTTAATATATCTTTTATGTGGTACATACTTCTCTATTATCATGCGTAATTGAGAATAAAAAATTTTGACCATGTCATCCATCATTACAAGAATTGAACAAAATGTCCCAGTTAAAATTTTGCATTTCTTTGTTTAAGATGTTATAAACGGCATTTACGAATTCAAATTTGCTAATAATACAGGTTTCCAAAAATGATTCTGCTGGAATCACTTGCAACTCTATTTCTAATGGCGGATGATATTTATCTACAGGATGAATATGAGTGTCACTATAACTAACGTTAATATCATTGAAATTTGCAAAAATTAAGTCTAATATTTTACCATAAACATTATTAATTACATTATGCTGTGAAAAATTTGTAAGGGACATAAAATCTTTAATCACAATTTTAATTGGTTAGGAAGAAAGAAATAATTGATAGGTTATACCGTTCTCCAGTAGCTTTACTTATTAAAATAATAATTTTGACCCAGTCATCGTAATTTATGAAATTTTCATCTACTGGCATTACGACGCTTTGTCCTTCTTAGTTCTTAGAGTAAATACTATTGTATTAAGGAATTTGCTGTCTTAGCACTCCCCCTATATTACCCAAATAGCCTATAAGTCAATTTCAGCCTTGCATTAGCTATGTGTTATTTGCTAGCCACATAGTGAGTGAGATGTTTGGAAGTTTACCACTAATCATGTTTGGAAGATCATATTTCATAAAAAGAAATATTTTCTGTATAATACGTATAAAACTACTAATAATAATTTAACTCAATAAAGCTGTTTGTCACACCGGAACGGCGGAATTAAAATAATTTAAATATTTAGCATAGTTTGCTTCATTAAGCTCTTTAAGGCTTTAATTAAAATTTTATTTCATTTCTTCTTTTAAATTTACGATCAAAAATAGGGCTTTATATTTTTTCCTGCGGTAGTAGTAGTCCACGTTCAATCCAAAATCAATTAATGTGTATTGGCGAAACACAACGCTGAGTCTTAGGAAATAAAGGGGAGCAATAAAACACTCTGTATAACCATTTTCCTTAGTGGCATTCGTACCCACAACCAACCACATTTATAGTCAAACGATATTCTAATGCTCAATGACAAAATATTGTGTTTTTTTTATAATTTAAATACTTCAACACTACTGATACCTCGTTCCCTTTGTTTCCTTAATATGATTTGATTACAATTCTTAAATTACATTGTCATTTATTGCTACCAAAACTAAAATTTCGATAATGTTTTAAATTAACTAAGCGAATTAACCTATTCTATTTATTTCTACAATTAACTAAACTCTTAATCAAGGCAATATTATTACACTTTAAACATGTTATTGCGTGTACATTTTTTAGTTAATTCGTGTAGTAAGTACGAGTAAGTGTTGCGTAGCCAGGGGCCAGTCGTGGCGCAGTGGCACAAGCGTGTATCTGTAAACGACTGGTTGTGGGTTCGATTCCCACTTGAGGAGTGGAAATATTTAATATTTCCATTTTCTTCGCTCTGGAGTCGAGGCAAAAGCGCGGCGTTACGTTCCGCCACTTAACACGCAATGTCTCCGAATTCGGCGGCAAGTGGGGAACGGAGTGTCTTAACACTAGGTTCCCTCTGTCTACACTGCTGTGTGCGGGATACAGCGTGAGGATAATAAAAAGAAGTGTTACGCATTACAATCCTATCATATTTTTTATGTTTATTATATTACTTTCCGCTTATAACTTAGAACGGTTTTACGATTTTCGCAAGTCGCTTTATATAGGATTCGGAGTAATATAATTTCTTCGATTAGAACCTTTTTTAGGTTTCCAGCGAGAGATGATGGAATACTAACCTTTTTTGTTCTAAGAAACTGCTCAATAAATGAATTCAATTTTGTTATTAGTTTTTCTTTTCGTATCATTTTGCTCGAGCTTTTTTACTACACGAGTATATTCTATTTACAGTATTAAGTAAGATTTATATTATGAGTGTTATTTTAGTTTGTTTCAAGAAAAGTTTTTATTGCTTCGTGTTCTTTCTTGCATAACAGGAGGGAGCACAGGAGTGTCGAAACACTTCATTTTTTATTTTGAGTTTATGTGTGTTGATTAGTATTACTTAACGCTGAACATTGCCTTATTATTTTTTTGCGTTTCACGTTTTTTCCCGCATGGCGGGGTATGCAGTGTCAAGAGGTATCCCACTCACAGCAGGGTAGGCAGAGGGAACCCGAACTCCGTCACCCAGTTTCCGCCGAATTCGGAGACTTTGCGTGTTAAGTAGCGGAACTTAACACCGCGCCTTGCCTCGACACAAGAGCGAAGAAAATAGAAATATTAAATATTTCCAGCCTTCGAGTAGGAATGGAACCCACAACCAGTCGCTTTACAATGGCCCACATGGCTTACTGGCCCCATTTAGCAATTTGCAATATGACAATTCGCATAAAAATAAAAATAACACATACATTTTATTAAAAACAGTCGAAAAACAATAATAAAGTGAACGTATAACATTTCCTAGGTACCGCTGTATACGTGCGTTGCAAAATCATCATTCGAAGTGAGCCCCTACGTGAGAACAACATGACGAAACCAATATAATATTGGTATTACTTATTCAATTTTACCGCAAATTCGTGACAAATTTTGTTTTGGGAAATAATGTATTGAAAAATATTTTTAGAAAAGGTATATGTTCGCCATGATCGTATGGGTTAGCGGTCAGAGGGGTTGGATTGGTTCTGAGAACCACAGGTTCGAATCCTGCTATATTTTTATATAGTTTTTTTTAATATTTTTCAATACAACAGCTCATGTAAAGCGCGGCGTTAAGTTCCGCCACTTAACATGCAATGCCTCCGAATTCGGCGGAAAGTGGGGAACGAAGTGTTTTAACACTAGGTTCCCTCTGCCTACCCTATTGTGTGCGGGATACGGCGTGAAGCTGAAAAAAAAAAAAAAAACAGCAGCTCATAGTAATAGTGTTGCGCTATATATTGTCTGTAAATGCATAATAATTTTAAATTCACGTATTTACTCTTATAGGGGGTAATTAGAAAACCTCACACACAGGACACTCTTCTCCCCATTTCCCAACATTTATTACGACAATGCACGAAATAGAACTTAATTTTGCCTTATTGTGGCCAGTCGTGGCGCAGTGGCTCAAGCGTGTGACTGTAAACGACTGGTTGTGGGTTCGATTCCCACTCGAGGAGTGAAAATTATATTTCCATTTTCTTCGCTCTGGTGTCGAGGTAAAGCGCGGCGTTAAGATCCGCCACTTAACACGCAAGCCCCCGAATTCGGCGGAAAGTGGGGAACGGAGAGTCTTAACACTAGGTTCCCTCTGCCTACCCTGCTAAAGAAAAAAAAATGTCTTATATACCAAAAACCGGAGAAATAATCATTCTACCCAGTGGGAATCGAACCTACATCCATTCGCGTTTAAAGTCACACGTTCCACCGCGCTATGGGGATAAATGGTGAATTATTAAAATCATTACGGTTATTGTCAAACAAAACTGGGGTAAATCGATAGTAAAACACGAACGACCAAAGCCAAATCGATATCCGAAATCAGTGATTTCTATGCTATACATAGATTGGTGATTTGTTGCGAAGACGATCGTTACATTTCCATATTATCCCTACCTAAAGCTAGGTTTGTTGCTATTACGTCTTATTTAGCTGACTGGCCTTAAAAATATATATGCTGAGAAGCTGTTGTAGCGCAGTGGGACAGCGTCTGACTCTAATACCGATAGTTGTGGGTTTGATTTTCATTACTGCGCTCTATTGAGGCAAACCGTGTTATTGAGTTCTGTCACTTGACACGCAATGTTAGACCAGGTTAGAGTGACGTATTGTCAAGAGGCATACACGTAGAGTCCGCTTCTCTAGCTTTGACGGAAAAAAATATTTTAACTTTTTCTAGTTCGCTCGTCACGTTTTTGCCGCGTTACAGGATAGTTATAGAGAGCCCAGTTTCAAGATTTTGTTCTCAATTTTCAGCCTGAAATCGAGACATTTCGTGTTCAGTAGCAGAACATAAGGAAAAAGATACAAAAATGGCACTAAAATATAACAAATGATTTGATTTATCTCGTAAATATTATGTTCACATTATTTTCCTTGTTTCTCTCTGATAAGACACGATTCGGTGTCGAATTCCGCTTCTCACATCGAAATGCCTCGAATTCAGACAGAAAGTGGAGAATGGAGTGTTTTAACACTAGATTGATAAATATATTTTTTTATGTATAGCTTCACGCTGTATCCCGCACACAACAGGGTAGGCGGAGGGAACCTAGTGTTAAGACACTCCGTTCCCCACTTTCCGCAAAATTCGGAGGCACTGCGTGTTAAGCGACGGAATTTAACGCCGCGCTTTGCCTCGACACCAGAGCAAACAATGGAAATATTAAATATTTCCACTCCTTCAATGGGAATCGAACCCACAACCAGTCGTTTCGCGTTCGTGCCACTACGCCACGACTGGCCCCAAACATTTTTTTTATTTATCTAGATATATAAGTCATCTTCAAATCTCAGAGAAGCCTCGAAAGCTGAACTAGTAGTATTATGAAGCTTGAACCTTAGCAATTCACCATCCAATTAGGCAACATCGTTTCAGCCTATTGCTTTTGTACATAGATAGTATACGAATAGATTATGTTACAGTCAATATAAAATGATTCTCTTTATCAAAAATTCTATTTTAGAAATTAGTATAATTTAGTTGCTGTTAATGGTTTAAAATGAAGAAAAAGTTTAATAATTGTTTTGTGTTCTTTACAAACTACTTAGATTAGTTTTCGAAGCTGCACCCCGAATATTTATTAAATACTGGCGGCCCGCTCGCGGCTTCGCCGCTGTTTCAGTATATTCCAATCCTCGGTTGTAGATTTTTGAAAAACAAAGTAGCCTATGTTTAACCTTGGATTATCAACTATATATATGCTAAAATTCGTTACAATCGGTCAAGCGGTGTAGATTTTTCATATAAACTTTCATCCCCTTTTTTAACCCTTTAGAGGTTGATTTTTGGAAAACTAAGTAGCCTATGTTAGACCCAGTCATTTTTACTTCTTTCATTCTAAATTTCATCCAAATCGGACCAGTAGATTAGCCGTGAAAGCGTGACAGACAAACACACAGACATTCGCATTTATAATATTTTAAAAATACTGCCATTTTTGCCACTTTACACCTAATGCCTCCAGAATTAACCTCTGCCAAACCTGTTGTAGATTTTTTCTAATAAAAGTCAAAGTCAATAAACATTTTTTTTTATCATAATCATACTTGAAAGTAAGTCTTTTTATTTACATTTGAAAATATTTAGACTCCTTAGAGTATAAAATTTAGTCTTCTTAAAATTTATATGCTAAAGAATTATAAGCTAAAACGACAGGCACGCCTTACAAGCTTAATGTATTATGGAAATCTGTTTAAAGAGTGAATATATTTTAATAACATACCTTTGTGTATATATTTTCGTTTTTTTTTTATCTCCACGCTGTATCCCGCACACAACAGGATAGGCAGAGGGAACCTAGTATTAAGATACTCCGTTCCCCACTTTCCGCCGAATTCGGAGGCATTGCGTGTTAAGTGACGGAACTTAACGCCGCGCTTTTGCCTCGACACCAGAGCGAAGAAAATGGAAATATTAAATATGTCCACTCCTCGAGTGGGAATCGAAGCCCACAACCAGTCGTTTACAGTTACACGCTTGTGCCACTGGGCCGCGACTGGCCACTATAATAATAACATATATAAATTTGTTAAATTTTTAGCACCAATTTAACTCTTACTAAACTTAATGTAAAAACACTGCATTCTTTACTTTCCGCCCAAATCCGAAATCCCTATATCACCTTTCAAACCAAAGTTAATTTCGCCCAGAAAATTATTGACAGTAACACACAAAGCCTATACAAGGGGAATCAAACGGGAAAACTTCCTTCAAAGCCATCCTTGGATTCAGTCCTGTCCCGCTAAACTATCCTTTATTCAGATTGGCCCTCGAGGAGTCTTTTGTAAGATAGCTTATATAGAGTTAGGCAACGTTTAGAATGTACTTTAATATAAAATAGTATTTTAAAAGGTTATTTTTAAAAGTAATTTATTTAAATATATTTTTTTTAGTTCTTGCTTATTGGTTTTTTCATAAAGTATATTTATTTATTGCTAGTTAATATTGACAGTAAAGACAATATTGTTTACAATAAAAGACAGTATAAAAAAACCACTGTCTGTGGGTTTTGTCTCCAGTGCCGTATTCATCTTATGTAATTACATAACGTAATATATACATACAAAAATATTCATATTAAATAATTAAATTTCTGTCAGTAATTCTTGATCTTCTATTATCATTCTTATGTATATCTGGCCTGATTAACAAAATAAGCCGTTGATTTCTGCACAAGTCTCCTTGATTCCTTATTCAAGGTACCAAAATAATTTAATCTGTAGTTATGTTCACCTAATTTACGTTTTTCAACTTGAATTGATTTAAAATCTGATCGTTACCTGACCGAGGTATATCTGTATATATCTAAGATGTAATTAGAAAAATAAACTGATTTCTTTGACAAACCAGTATCCCACCTGTTTCTCACTGTGTCCCAATTAAAATCATTTCATGATGCTTAGTGAAGTGTATAAATAAAAGAATTTATATTATATATAAATATATATTAAGTTTATTCACACACTTACGATATTAAAAAAAAAAAAAAAAAAAGGTTATAAGAATTTTAACGCAACTGAATATAAAACGCATAGCTCAACGGTCGGAGCACTCCGACGGTTTCCAAGAGGCGTGAGTTCGAATCCATTGCATTCAAATATTTAAACATTTATTTAAAAGTGGGGAACGGAGTGTCTTAACGCTAGGTTCCCTCTCCCTACCCTGCTGTGTGTGGGATATAGCGTGAAGCTATTTATTTATTTATTTAAAATGTTTTTTTCAGTCCACAAATAAACAATATATGCCATATCTAAAAATTCATAACACTACATCGCATACGTATAAGGTACAGATCGGGACGGACTCATATTGTAAGCTGTAGAACTGGAAGTGGATTCAAGTATTGCTTTGAAGCAAACGATGCCAATAAATTCTCTTTGGAACTTTTGATGTTAAGAGTCTCGTGTATTAAATTACCTCGGACAAGTTTTCATAATTACCAATTAGTTATTTCTTTATTGTACTTAAAATGTATGTTTATTTTTGATTTTTCATATTATTGATTTGATTTGATTGAGAATTACGTCTTTGAATTATTTTGTGGAGTTCTATTTTCCTTAAAATTATTTTTTTTAGTTTAATTACAGTATGTTTAATTACAGTGTGGCCAGTCGTGGCCCAGTGGCATAAGCGTGTGACTGTAAACGACTGGTTGTGGGCTCGATTCCCACTCGAGGAGTGGAAATTATATTTACATTTGGTGTTGAGGTAAAGCACGGCGTTAAGTTCCGCCACTTAACACGCAAGCCTCCGAATTCGGCGGAAAGTGGGGAACGGAGTGTTTTAACACTAGGTTACCTCTGCCTACCCTGCTGTGTGCGAGATACAGCGTGAAGCTAAAAAAAATACGGTAAGCTAGGCAAATAAGTATGCAGAGACCGTAGCGTTTGGCGCTACGTTCTCTCTGGCTTTATTTAGTTTTACGCTGTCTCTAGCGAGATCCTATTTTTATTATTATTATTATTTAATTTAGTATTATAAATAAGTTATGGTGGAACATCGGAATGTTAGGCATTTTGACATTGATACATTGGTCATGCGCTCAATCGTAATTCGGTAGGATTGATTGATTTTTTCTGCGTAATGCGACAAATCATGACGTTTTATTCTATTCTCGAATTTGAAAAGCGGAGAATAGAGTGTTAATACACTAAATTCTCTCCGCCTACCCTGCTATACGGGATGTTTTCAACTCTTTGTATCCAATGTATCACATTCCATTGCATAACCAAAAGGCATTTTAGATGCAAAAATGTAAATGCTGCTAGACAACAGTGTAAAACTATCGCAACGGATTTACAACGCTCTTTTGACCCTCCACCCCTTAAAGCTCATAAAAAAATATAAACGTGCAGCGTTGAGATCTGTCACTTCACATGCAATATCTTCGAGGTGGAAACAGAAAAACGAAATGTCTTGATATTAGGTCCCATTTGTGTTTCCTGCTATGCGAAGAAAATCTGAAAATAAATATTAATATACAACAGGTGGATGAGGTAACCCAAAGAATAAATCTCATAATTGCGTTAACATCGAAAGAAACGTTAAATTTTAAGGAAAAATCTCCAAAAATCCTGAAAAATCTTGGGTAATTCTTCCAGCAATATTTCAAGTTAGTACATCGTAAATCATTTATAACGTTGTACGACAATTTAGGGGTTCGAGCTTCTCTACTCGTATACTGGGATACAAAATATCTCAACGCCGAAAGACATAAAAACGTCTTGAAGTAGATTCAAAGGTATTGCCCTTCCGGGAGGCTATAAAATTGTAAGATCTTGTTTTAGTGTGAGAATTTACACACAGACTGAATGGATGTGGAACATTTTTATATATATTTAGTTTAAGTTTTATTTTTTTTGTTTTATGCATCAAATTCAGGTTACCCCTCAGGTTACCTCTCTCTGACTACCCCGCAAGGGATACAGCGTGAAGCTAAAAAAAATTCAGGTTAATTTTAATCGAACTTCAAATTCATTTTAACTTCAAATTAATTTCGAATTTATTAATGTCTCTGCTGCTACCCACGTCTAAAGCGTAGCGTTTAATATCGTCAGTATAATAGGAATGTCTTGATTTTGAGGCGGAAATTACAGAGCGGTCTTGATACTAGGTTATATGCTAGAATAGTCTCTATCTATCATAATCTTGCCAAATGATTGTTCGTAGAATAATCTTTGGATAGCAGAAATTTGTAAAAATCTCTCTACAGAGATGCTAACAACATAAATAAGTTGTAATAAAGCGTATAAGAATTTCGACGCAGCGGCTAGTAGAACGCATGGCTCAGTGGTGAGAGCGCCTGAACGGTATTCAGGAGGCGCGGGTTCGAATCCCGCTGCGTTCAAATTTTTATACGTTTTCTTTAAATGTCTTTTTCAATTTTCCTAAGTATGGAATAACACTTTAAAAATGTTTAAAAGTAGTCTCTATCTACTAACTATACAACAAAAAGCGTTAATTTGAAAAAAAACACAATAATATATTAAAAAAATGTTGTCCAAACGTACCAGCAGTAAAAAGGCAATGTTTCATTAAAATTCGCCCAGTGGGTTCTGTAGCGAGAATAGGCACCGACTCAATTTTATTGCATCAAGCCTAATATCCGCTCGCGTCTTCTCTCATAAATTTAGATAAATTAATTTAATAATTCTGTAGACATTTTATGATATTTTGAAAGCAGTGTTTAATTTTATTTTCACGCTTTAACTCGCAGTTTAGGAAAGGCAGAGAGTCTAGTGTCCAGACACTCTGTTCGTAGCGTATTACTCATATTATTCCGACAAATTCCGACGAAATGGCGAAACTGAACGCCGCGCTTTATCTTGTTTACCAAAATGGTCTCAATGTCTCCAATTCTAGCGGAAATAGAGTATGTTACGTCTTATTCTTCATGAAAGAAGAAAAAACGTGAAGCGGAAACAAATATAATAAACAGACACATTGATATGGCAACGTGAACTTCACGCTCTAAACTTGTGTAGAAGTTAATCATCATAAACATTTACATACAAAATTTGAATACACAACCGTTGCATCCTATATACAATTTGAAATATTCGTATAGTAAAAAAAAACATTTTAAGAAAACGAACGGATTCCAAGCTACGCAGGTTCGAATCCCACTGTGTTCGATTTTTTTTTGCTTCAAGCTATATCCCGCGTATACAGGCAAATTGCACGCACTGAATTCTGGGGGGCAATGCGTGCTAAATACCTCGACACCAGAACGAATTTTTATACGTTCTCTTAAAATTATTTTCATAGCCTAAGACTACCAGTAACACATTAAAAATGTTAAAATATTCGTGTAGTATTGCACGAGTTGGAAAGGGAATTTCCAATATAAAGTGGGCCGTTAGCCAGTGTTGTATATCAAAGAATACCTTGTACTCACTCAATATCCTCCTAGTTCTCGTGCAAAAATTAAACTAAAACTGTGTTCCTTTCACAGCTTTTACTTTGCCCTTGTGATAAACAAAAAAGCGTTTAGACGTATTTATTTAGATATCTGCAAAAGACATTTAAAGAAAACGTATAAAAATTTGAACGCAGCGGGATTCGAACCCGCGCCTCCTGAATACCGTTCAGGCGCTCTCACCACTGAGCATTGCTCAATGCCTGAATTTTTATACGTTTTCTTTAAATGTCTTTTTCAATTTTCCTAAGTATGGAATAACACTTTAAAAAAGTTTAAAAGTATTTACAAAAGCTTAAATAGGTAGGGAAAATCTAAAATCTATTCAAAAAATGAAGCATGTAACTTTTTATTTTTAATAAAATTATTTGACTTTGACTTTGAAAGAATACCTGTGATAAATAAAAATCGTTTAGACGCATTTACTTAGTGTCAGCTTTTATAAATTTTATAATGTTCAATTTAATACTTTAACGAATTTTATAATGATCTGTTATTTTAGATTATATTATACTTTATGTATTTCTGACTATAGTTGCAGTTTTCATTTGTAAATAACAATTGACGTACTATGTATGAAATATTTTTTTAGCTACCTTTTAGATGTTGTATCCCGCACACAGCAGGGTAGGTAGAAGAAACCTAGTGTTAAGACCTAGCGAATCGTTCGAATCCTGTAGTGTTCAAATTTTTATAGTTTTTCTAAAAAGCTTACTTCAGTTACTAAAACTTCACACTTTTTCCGCAATAAGTAATCAACGTACTACACTTTCCGCCGAAAATGAATCATTGCGTGTTGAGTAACAGAACATAACACTACGTTTTGTCGCCTCAATGAAACGGATACCAAAATAATTCAAATAAAATATTTCCACGAGTGGGAATTGAACCCACATACAATCCCATTAACGATCAGATTCCACTGCACCACGATGGTTTTCAAAAAAATTCAATATACTTTATATACATATATAATATATAGGTAGATATTTACAATGAAATTTCCATTATGCTCAACTCTAGTCTTACCACGCCTGACTGTAACACATATAACTACAACTACTACTATTACTAGCTACGAATATTATTACACTGTGGTATTAAATTTTGCACTTCATGTCTGAACCAAGAATAGTAGGTTTATACATTATATTACATTGTGTTCTATATCTCCATCAATTTTTTTTTTTGCAGTTTAACGCTTTTTCTTGCATGGTAGTCAGAAAAAGCCTAGTGTCAAAACACTCTGTTCTCCACTTTCCGCTCCAAATCGAGACATTGCATTTTGAGTGGCGGAACTCAACGCCCCGCTTCCTCTTAGGTACCAGAGTAGAAAAATGAAAATTTAAATATTTCTCAAATTCCGCCTTGGGAATTGAACCCACTACCATCACTTTACAGCTAGAAACTGCCACTGCGCCGCAACGCAACTCAACTAATTAGCAAAATTAATAAAATGTAAAATTCAAATAACACTTTATAATATTAAAAATAAAATAAAAAATATTTTATATATTCAAAATTAAAAGTTCTTTCACACAGTCATATTATTCACTATCTTCATTACTAATTCAGCAGACGCTCGTACAAATTATATTTAAATATCTTAAGAAAGTCTAAAGTTAGTGACACTTTACTAAATTATAAACTTGAACCTAAAATTGAATACTAAAACTATGAAACAATGAGAAAAATTAAATTTGCATACATTATAAAGAGTCCATCGTGGCGCACTGGTACAGCGTCTGACTGTAAGTGGTGGTTGTGGGTTTGATTCCCGCTTGGGGAATGACTAAAATTAAAAAAAATATATATTAAATAGCATCACGGTATATCCCGCACACAGCAGGGTAGGCAGAGGGAACCTAGTGTTAAGACACTCCGTTCCCCACTTTGAGCGCGGCGTTGTGTTGCGCCACTCAACACGCAATGTTTTAATTTCGGGTGGAGGCGGAAGAAATTAAAATATAATTATACCGTCAGGTATATGGAATAAATATAAGGCTTTCATATATTACAAAAAAACATAAATTAAACTTTATTCTTATTCTAAAGTCTGCCGGTTGTGAGTTCGATTACCATTCGAGTGAATAGTTATATTTTAATTTCTACGGTGTGATATTTAAGACAAAACACTCAACACGCACGCACGGAATCCCTTAATTTCGGAAGAGAAATAGAAAATAAAATTTGGTTGTCGCTCGCAAATTGGTTATCGCTGAATATGCGTGAAATAGCGTGAAACAGCTTTTCTTAGCTTTCAATCAAGAATGGGCCAGTCGTGGCGCAGTGGCGCAGACGTGTGATTTCAAACGACTGGTTGTGGGTTCAATTCCCACTCGATTAGTGGAAATATTTAATATTTCTATTTTCTCCGCCTGGTACTGCTACACTTAATACGCAAGCCCCCGAAAATTCGGCGAAAAGTGGGGAACGCAGTGTCTTAACACTAGGTTCCCTCTGCCTACCCTGCTGTGTGCGGGATACAGCGTGAAGCTAATCACGAATAATATGAATAATTCTCTCGATAGCGACTCAGAGGTAGTTAAAAAGAAAATGCAATCAAAACTTTTCAAAGGGTGAATCATTGCAGTATAATATTAAAAAGAATCAAAGTAATGCAAAGTTGTAAGTGGTGGGTAATTAAGAAAGCACCAACTCGGTTATAAACTCTTTTTGTTTCAATTCTAAAGTAAAACCTTAATCAAAGTTAACTATGCTCGGGCTGGGGGATCGATGCGATGTGGGAAGACTATGGATGCGGCATTATATAATTTGAATACTAGCTGCTATAAGAAATATGTCAATCAAATAGTAAGGTATATGTAATAGATGTAAGTAATAGTATTAGTTATATATGTACATAAAATTAATTAGATAAGGTTACAAATTCGGCGGAAAGTGAGGAACGGAGTGTCTTAACACTAGGTTCCCTCTGCCTACCCTGCTGTGTGCGGGATACAGCGTGAAGCTAAAAAAAAAGATAAGGTTACATTTTATATTCAAGTTATATTAACATGAATGAGGGCAATTTAAATTAGAAACAATAACGACTGGACTCCCCTCACGCCCCCGTCACTAAGTACTAAAATTATAAGAATTATGTAATTTATATAAAAAAAGAAGAATATTTTTAAAAAGTTATAGACCTTGTGAGCGTATTGTAATAAAATAAAATTAAAAAAGGTAAAAACAACACTAGCTGTTGTGACCCACGGCTTAACTCGCATGATCAATAGAAATAGATATTAAGTCCATAAATATACATGTATGTATATCAATATACAATGCAGTACTTCTGTACAATTTTTTAAACCTTATTTACCTTAGGTATAGAGTTTTAATAATCGCTAAAGTAGCCAAAAGCCTACTTTTTTCTGGGTATTAAAAATTTTGTGTAGTCAATAACTCAGATATAACATTTTATGTTTGTGACTATAAAACTGATGGACTTTGATACAAATTACAAGTCCCTTATTTCACCCCCTTAAATTTCCTAATTTCCGTTCTTAGTAAGCGTCTACTCCATATAAGGATTCTACTTACTAAAAGGTTGTACTTAATATTATTGTAAGTGCAAGTAACAGTGGTTTCTTAAAATATTATTATGCATAGATTGACCGGTGAACCCGAAAAATCCCCTGCCTAAAATTGTGAACTGCCTTTATTTATCCCATTAACTGCGTTTATTCTGCAGTAGACCCCTGGGGTTACTAAGGATTTTGGATAAACGTTAACATTATCGGTAACCATCTATAAATTATCCCACTCTGTTTAAAGAGTTCCTAAACTCTGTACAAAAAGTGGTTGGTGAATTCACACGAATTATCTGAAAATTAAATACTACACGATATTATTTAATATGACATATCTATTTTTACTACTTCTTGTTGTTTACAACTATTCATTTGATGAGTTCATCTAGTTATTTCAAGTATCTAGATGGTGTTTGATCGATACGATAGCAAACCCCTTGTAGGATAAAATTACTTTATTTATATACGTACTCGTACATATATCACACAGGCCGTTCTGGCCCAGTGCTTCAATGAAACCGTATTAATAGTAAATTCGAATCTAATTAGAATTATATATTTATTTTTATTTTCCCGCTCTGGTACCAAAGGCAAAGTACGGCGTTGAAAAATATATTTAAAGAAAATGTATTAAATCAAAAGATATGCATACTAAGATAAACATATTCAAGTAAATAGCAGAATAATATAGAGCAGTGAGACAACGTCTGCGACTGTGAACACAATGATTGCGGGTTCGATTCCCACTTGAGGAGATTATTGTTTAAATTTTTACTTCTTCACTCTGTCACCAAAGACGAAGAACAGCATTAAGTTTTACCACTCAACACGCAATGTCTCGACTTAAGGCTTAAAATGAAGGATGAAGTGTCTTGACATTAGATTATCTCTGACTACTCTGCTATGGACGAAAAATCGTAAAGCTGTTTTTTTCTAATATACAATATTACAGTAATAGAAATACATAAATTCTTGATATTACAATATTCATGCAAATACATGACTTCATGATATTTCAAGACGTACTCGTACCTACACGCATATGTTAGCTAGATTCAACGTTCTCTAGAAACCTGACAGGCGCTGTCTGTTATTGGCATAGGCTTGAGCTCGCAAGACGAATGTAGATTGACTTTTCATAAACTATACGTGGAGGGAAATTCTCGAATTTCAGCCTAAAATTTACTTGCAAGAGACGATTTCGGTATTAT